>OY728134.1:330172103-331382589 GCA_963277665.1 Viscum album
GATTTTAAGATTATTTGAAGTTGATTTATTATGATACAAAACTTCTATATTGTATTGAAGGTTTTGTGATATGTTTGACTGTGGATGTGCTATTTTTATACCATTCATAGTTTATGGTGAAAGTATTGACATTTCGTATACTAGTTTTAATACGAATGTTTATGTTATGTTTAAACCATTTCATATGTGAATGCATTGGACTTAATATGTGACGGGTGGAGCCCGCTATAGCTCCTCGATGCATCGGTAGGTCTCATGAGACAAACTACTGTCTTGGCACAAGGCCTTGACAAAATCATATTTGTAGTCTTGGCACGAGGCCTTGACTATGTGGTTATGATAGTCTGGCATTATGCATTCCAACATTATGAAAGTGGTTATTTATTTTTGCATGTGATTATTTGATTAGTAGAATATCCATGTGAATAAGTAAATGGCATTATTTAATTTTATTTATGCCATACCACGTTGAAAGTTCATGTTTGAAAGGCTTTTGTTTTAGTTATACATTGCCTTAAAAGATTATTCTTATTTATGAAAGTTTCCGCTATATTGTTATCCTTACTGGGCATTTGAGCTCACCCCTTTTCTATGTTTTATTTTTCCCAAGAAGTGAAGAAGTAAGTTATGAATGAACTGCAGGGATATTATGTGGGGATATGAGTGTGGATTATGGAGACAATATGTTGTTGTAGTAGTTTTTCGTTTAATGATGTAATGTAAAACTTATGAATATATCTAGTGTTTCCAAGGCTACTAAACCAAACGGTCTTTCGAGGTTTGATCTTTCTTGTGATCATGCCAATGTTATGTAATAATGAACCGACTCTGGGTAACTAGGGTTGGGGCGTTACAGTTGGTATCAGAGGAAGTCTAGTACAAACCTTGGAAGCTAGATTTAGATAAACTCTGATTAGAGCACGTAGACCTAAGATGAACTTTGAGGATTAGTATAGAAGAACTTCCTAGAATTTTGGTATTGTAGAGATTTTGTGAGTTTTCCGAGCAATACATCCCTGTCTGGATACGAGAAGGTAGAGGCGGCTCTGGCACAGATGTACCTACGGGTAAAACCCGAAAACACCGCTTTGAGCTAGACTCGAACGGGAACTGGTGCACGACAACGGGCCTTGCTGCACTCTTGGTTACGACACTCCCGGGGGATATGCTTAGGATAACTCTCATTTTCTTTACAAATCATTATGAAGGGTTTATGAGTATATACTTCCTCAATGAAAACATTTTTATGATTATGGATTATATCCATAAATAGTTCAATTTATGTTAAGTGTTTTATAAGTATGGGATTATGTATTTTGATTCATAAACTGATCTAGTGTATGCCATTGTTTAGAAATGGCACCCTGTAGAAGGAATGAGAACTCCAGAAATGCACATGATCCAAAGAGAAGGAAGGATCATATCTTTCATGGTCTTAAGATAGAATTTATAAGAGAAATAGTCTCCCATGTATTATCATCATATGAAGAAATAATATCATGTGTTGATAATATAATTAAAGAGTTTACTGAGTCCTATGGCTTTGAAGGGAAGCAAGAGAAGAAAAGGATGGAAGAGAGAAAGATGGGTAAAGGGAAGAGGGAAAAGAAGAATTTTCCCATATGTGGTAACTGTGGAAAGAAACACCCTGGAACTTGCCTGAAAGGAATGGGAGTTTGTTATAAGTGTGGAGGAAAAGGGCACAAAGTACGTGACTGTAAGGGTAAGAAAATGGTTTCAAATGTACAATGCTTCATTTGCAAGGAGTTTGGACACTACGCGAACCTATGTCCCAGTCATCAGACTATGCCACAAATGATGTTATTGGATAATAATCAAGTTATGATACTACCACAGATGAAGAGGAATGATTAGTGTTCTTATGTTGATTATGTCAATTGAGTGTTGTATCAACAATGTACTTGTTATAATAATTATGGAGTATATAAGGATTGTACTGCAGTACTATTTCATTAAGGACTTCAGATTGTGTGGAACAAAGAAAAGTGACTCAATAGCAGGATAAATTTTTGGAAAATATATGGTTGAGAGAATGATAAATCATAATATAGTTCTGATACTGAGGTAGTGATTTTGGAATAATATGTGATTGTTTTGGATAAATTATATTGGATATTCTTGACTACCTTGGAACTGATTAATGATTTGTATATTCCATCATTGTTGGGGTTTAAAATATTTTTGGATTAATGAAGTATATCCATCATTCTATATGGAATAAGGGAGCATGAATGTAATCAATAAGGAATATGGTAATACATTATGAAGGTATTCATATGCTATTACGGGGTAAAAAGGATCTATATTATGTTTACTTTCCTTATAAATGTTGGACTGTGAGTTTGGACAGTAGTATTTTGGATAGTTCTAGTTTGGATTATTTTGGATTGCCATAAAAGGAAAACTCGAAGGTCGGGCGGCAACCCATCGCGTCCGGCAAGGCTGCGAGACTTGAACCCGCAACCGAAGGGTGACAAGGGTGTATCACCTACCACTGGCCCATGAGATGTCCTGGATTAAATAATGTAGTTTTTATTAAAATATCATGTAGATTAATTATAAATTTGTTTATTTTGGAACCCTATACGAATAGTCTAAATAGAATTTTTTTTACATTCTATTATCTTTTAGAGTGAAAGATGAGTTTGTGGTAGATATTTATTAATGGATAAAACTCTAATTATAAAGTAAGTATATCTCCTTATGATCTTATCCAATCTCATAAATAAATTCCTCAATATTAAGAAAAGAAACTTAGAACAAAAATGTTTTCCTAGATGGTACCTTAAATCATCACTAATTTATGGCTTTGGGATTGTTGGCCTTTTTATAGCCATGTTCTCTACCACTCTCCATCAGATAATTGGTGATTAGATTTTTCTTCCATATCCATATTTTCCTACAAGGAACCCTAGTATATGTTATTTTCGGTAATCTTCATACTTTCGACTCTTTATTTTAAATAGAGGCCTCATTAATTCATTTTTCGATGTGGGATTTCAACTAAGATATTTTGAAACGTCAAAAATGTGTTATCCTAATACCCTCTGTTTTGTTGAACCGATGGTATTTCAAATCATCATATATTGATGAATTTAAGGACCTCAATTTTATACTTGTTTGTGATTGATGACCTCAATCACTACCTATAAATATTTACATTTTTCCTCCAATTATATGTCTCTAAATGCCACCAATGATCTTCTAATCGAGATCATAATTTAGTGGTGACCCTTTCATTTCTCTTTTCCACATATTAAGACTAAATTTTAGTAACCAAATTTCCGATGTGGGTTTTCCCACAAATATATTTTCTATTTTCAACCTTTTAATTTTGAAGAACAATTTCAAATTGCGAGGATGCAATTTATTGAAGGAGGGGAGAATGTAACACCCCAAAAATTCATAATGTGTTATTTCTTCAAAATAAATCAATAACATGCACTACACGCAACACCGAGTTAAATTGCACCATGACTTACCAAAAATCCATTCAAAAGAGGTTATGAATAGTATTAACTAAATTTTAAACTTTATATAATCCTTATAATTTTTCCATATTATGAGTATCTTAGACATAATGCAAGAACAAATTCATTTTCAGTATTGCACTTTTATCAAATTTTAATAGTGAACCCTTTTTAAATACAATATTTTAAACTTTTTGACTAAATGGGGACATCAAAAATTTAAAATGAAACATCCCAAACTTCCACGGTACGCTTTCTTTGAATAATACAGTAGCGTGTGTTGTACGCAACCTTGAGTTTTAACACACACCACAACCAATCAAACTAGCCGTTATGAATAGTAATACCTACATTTTGAAATTATATATAGTTTATATTTTAAAGTGGACTTCATTTTTGGATTCAGAATATCGAATTTAGCCTAAGGTGAAATTTTGGTACTTTACGGATAACTTTCATATTTTGACGAATTGTGAAAATTACTAAATTTTAATTAAAAACAACTTTTTTAATCGAAATAATTAATAGTGATAAATTATGCATTTGAGTGGTTTTAAAGTATATTTAGAATATATTTTTACCATTTAATATAATTTTGGTCATTGGACATAATTTTACAATTAAACCGAACATAAACAAGTGTCAATCTTTTGATAGTTATTATCTCTTAAAAACACACTTTTTGTTTTGACAGCGGGAAATAATTTGAAATTAATTTCTGCCACTTCTGTGTTTTGAATTTAGAAAAATGGATTCCATATTTGGAATCAGGATGTTCAAATTGTGTAAATAGGTAACTTTTATTTTTAGACATTTTGAATAATTACTGTGGTAAATATTTTATTTACCATGGTTAAGGGTAAATCTGGTAAATAAGGGTTAAAAAATAATATTATAATAATACTAAATTACCCTAAAACGTGTCCTAGCCTTATTGGTTGATACATGGTCGACCATGGGCATCTTTGGGTCGATTTTAGGACCCCATGGATCCACTTGTAAGTGATAATGACACTTTATTTTAATTAAGTTAAAATGAATACAAAAATGACACAAGCATATATCTTTTAGCAAAACAATTGTTACATAGGGTTATATATGTTGGATTTTAGATTATAAATATTCATTAGAAAGATAAAAATATTTCATACATAATGATTTTTTATTTATAATTTTTAGACATTAAATAATTTATTTTATTTATGACACAATGATGATGCAGTAATTACTATAATAGTGAAAAATTAAAATAATTGATATTATAAATACCCAATTAAATATAATATGAAGCTTTTAATGAATTAAACTAATTTTCTAGGATAATATGATATATTAGGAGAGATTTAATTGACTTTTTTCGAAGTAATCAATCTGTTATGAGTTCCACAAAAATCAACTATTGAATAGTGTCAAAATTTACATAAAAGAGTTCTTAAAACAAATATTATATTATTAATCGATATTAAATTCCTAAAAATCTAAGGTTCGGCCAAGAGACTTATATCATGATAGGTTCATCATTAATGGACCACTTGGGTGTCTCTTGGATGTATGTAGTAAGATTATTAACCATATTATATAAAAATACAAAGAGACATTGTAAAAGTGAAACTAATTAACTTAGAGTTAATACTTAAAGATAAGGTTTATATAAGTACCCAAACCTGTCTAAATTCTATTGGTTGAGTTGTTTTCGACCCATCCCCACCTTAACCTTTGAATAATCAACTTGTGAGCCATTGGAAACCGAATATGAATTTATTATAAATTAATATTTCTAGCTTTTCCAAAGGTGCCCCTCACCCCTCTTATAAAAGGGCACTCCTCCTTCTCATTTCTTGACACTTTCAAAGCCTTTTGGATCGGCCAAACTCTGCCCAAATACTCTCCCTACTTCCCTCACTACAACCTAGGGGCCTTAGTTTGATCATAAAGCCAACCTATGGAGCCCTTTTGATCAAATCAAAAGGAAGAACCCGAAGAAGAGGTAATGATTTCACCACCCATCTCCAAGTTCATTTCTTCTTCCACTTCTTCTTCCTTTGTTCTTAACATTCTAAAATAATAAATCCAGTATCTCACATATACTGTGATGTTATTATAAATATGGTACAACCATATTCAGTTTTCTATCCTCCCTTTAAATAACATGTCACCATACGTGCGTACGTACGGCTTACCGTCTCCACGTCGTGGTGTAATTGTTATTCAATATAATATTATTTGGATGGGTATAATAATGATGTGTAACTCATGTAAATAATAAATATAACATGTTAATGATTATGTATATATGATATACCATCCATTTATATATTATTTTAATATCAAAAGAATGATATTGTCGCTCGTGCGTACGTACGGACTACCGTCTCCACGAACGCGATGAGATTCATTCTCCATCGTATCCATTCAAGTATAATTATCATTTGATGATTTAAAAATGATGTTTAAGGACTTGATATCATTCTGGATATGAATAAAATAAAACCTATCCTTTACAAACATGTCTTACGTAACAAAACATATAAAAGAAAACAAGTAAGTTAACACCCGAAACAACGATAATACTAAGATATTATTATCAAATCAATATTAAAAGATCATATATGATATCATATTAATATATATGATTATTTTATAATTTAATAACAATTATTTCACCATTATACAGGAGGTTAAACTACCCCAACCAAGGAAAAGTACAAGGTAAGGGTTATTTCACAATCTCTTCATTATCCGAGGTTGTTTATACGTAATAATCTACTGGGATTTCTTTATCATCCACATCCATGTTTCTTCGAAATGTATTTCAAACCATATTTATTATTTAAAAAAATATGGGTTAAAGTCATTTATACCCTTGTTTGACTTTTTATAAGAGGTTTATAAAGGAATTTTTCTGTCATTTTCAAAATAAGGTCCTTTTTAACCTTTTCGACAGAATTAAGGTAAGAATGTTTTTTTAACTTATACGGCGGGTGCGGCTAGTTTCCGCCGTTATAAAATCTTCAAAGATTCCCTTACAAGCTTATAAGAATATTTTCAAAGAAAATGTTTTATTTTATATGGATCTTAAATGATTTCAAAATAAAAGGATATATTTCTTTAAAAATAATTTTGATTTCATCTATGTCAACATCCTTTGATGGATTTTAAGATTATTTGAAGTTGATTTATTATGATACAAAACTTCTATATTGTATTGAAGGTTTTGTGATATTTTTGACTGTGGATGTGCTATTTTTATACCATTCATAGTTTATGGTGAAAGTATTGACATTTCGTATGCTAGTTTTAATACGAATGTTTATGTTATGTTTAAACCTTTTCATATGGGAATGCATTGGACTTAATATGTGACGGGTGGAGCCCGCTATAGCTCGTCGATGCATCGGTAGGTTTCATGAGACAAACTAGTGTCTTGGCACAAGGCCTTGACAAAATCTTATTTGTAGTCTTGGCACGAGGCCTTGACTATGTGGTTATGATAGTCTGGCATTATGCATTCCAACATTATGAAAATGGTTATTGATTTTTTCATGTGATTATTATATTAGTAGAATATCCATGTGAATAAGTAAATGGCATTATTTCATTTTATTTAATCCATACCGTGTTGAAAGTTCACGTTTTAAAGGCTTTTGTTTTAGTTATACATTGCCTTAAAAGTTTATTCTTATTTATGAAAGTTTCCGCTATATTTTTATCCTTACTGAGAATTTGAGCTCACCCCTTTTCTATGTTTTATTTTTCCCAGGAAGTGAATAAGTAAGTTATGAATGACCTGTAGGGATATTATGTGGGGATATGAGTGTGGATTATGGAGACAATATGTTGTTGTAGTATTTTTTCGTTTAATGATGTAATGTAAAACTTATGAATATATCTAGTGTTTCCAAGGCTACTAAACCAAACAGTCTTTCGAGATTTGATCTGTTTTGTGATCATGCCAATGTTATGTAATAATGCACCAGCTCTGGGTAACTAGGGTCGGGGCGTTACAAAATATATTGTTATGTACACCGATTACCATGACGAAATTTTGAAAAGGGTCTTTTCCTCTTCTCCTTTACTCAAGTTCCTTTACTTTCATTTTTATTCAATTTTCAATTAATAATGGTAGGATATATTTTTTCATGTCCATATCATTTAAATTTAATTTCCAGTGGATGAGAGACCCATTTCTCTATCATAAACCCATTTTATGTATCCTTATGTGATGTCGTTATGCTGTAGAAATTTTATTGTGATTATTCTATGCCAAAATAATTGTGTGGGGAATACCAATCCCATCTATTATCAGAGGTGTTAACTATTATACACTTATAATTATTTTAATTGGGATTTAAATTTATGTCTTCCATACTTCTAAATCATGGAATAAAATGTGATGATAGCTGATTCCATGTCTTATTATCTATGTGGCACACTTAAACATGAGAATGAAATGAATTTGACGGCTCTATTGCGAATTATATTTCATTCCATTGAATTGGGTAATTTCTTGTGTAATGATACATAATTGTGGGGTATGTAGTGAAATTGATTACTTTATGTGGGCATTGTCCACCATGATGTCATGGAAATTTTTTGTGACCGATGTTTATGATGTAGTGTTTTTTGTTTATGCCCCATTTACAATTTTGTTGTCATCATGCAATATAATTCCTTATAAATCTAGTTATTTTTGTTTTTTTATATGACTATTGTCTAAAATTTATTTACTTATTACATTCTTAATACTTTGTAGTATTTATAGCTCACCCATTTCCTATGTATATCCTTAGGTTCTCGTAGGCAGTTTTAAGTGCGTGCATTTCAAGGAAGATTCCAATAATAAATGACGTTTTTTGTGTTCTAAATTTTTATGTAATGGAACTAATTTACAAATACACTAGTCTTATCTTACTGTATGTTATATGAAGTGTAATATTATGTAATAAATATTCTAGTAATGTTAAATAAATAGCATGGTTGTTACAATTGGTATCAGAGGGAGGTTTAGTTATTTTTTGCCTCTTGATTAGAAAACTCTAGGGAATGACTTAGGGATAAAAAAAAGTGTAATAAAGAATCCCAAAATTTTTGGTAAGTATAAATTATGTTAATTAGGAAGAAAATAAATCTATATCTAGATACTAAATGTGAACATGGTTATAGCCCAGATATACCTAAGGGTAACAACTTCAAGAAGTTGTGTTTTTCCTGACAGAATGTAACCAAGCACATGAAAACCATCCTTACTCTACATCTAGTTTGACACCCTCAAAGGAAGTTATTTAATAAATAAAAAAACTCAATATAAAATTTTATTATGTGAACAAAAATACCAATAAGATTATATGTTAGAAAACTTTTCCTGAATAATATATATTTATGCCCATAAATTCATATTTTAATGAAATAAATTTTTATTATAAGTTATTCTTTTAATATCATTAAATTCCCATTAATTTGATTAATAGTTTAAAAATACTCATCCGTAATTTTCCCTTTTATTCTAGAAATGGACACAAATAGTTGGAATCATGTAAAAAATCAATGTGATGGGAAATGTGATGACTTCCCCTGTAACAACCCAAGCATCAACAATATGCTTCCTTTTAATATTATTTGATAGCGTGTGATGTACAAAACATTGAGTTCAAACGCACCACAACCTATCAAACTAACAGTAAAAAAGAGGTTATGAATAGTATTAACGAAATTTTGAATTTTATATATCCCATATAATTTTTACTTTCATATTTCGTATTTCATGGACATAATACAAGGACAAAATCAATTTTTTAGATAAAAAGGTATTTTTCCAAAAATGCAGATTTTTCACCTTTTAGTGGAGAACCATGGATAAATCCAATATTTTACACTTTTATATATTAAATTTAAATTAATTAAATTCTTTTTTAGAAATGGTACATAATAATTTAGTTTGGATAATGTTTTGGTACTTTTACAAAAACATTCATATTTAGATGAATAGTGAAAAATACTAAATTTTAATTAAGAATAACATTTTTATTCGAAATTATTTATAGTGTTAAATTATACATCTGAGTTATTTTAAAGTATCATAAGATAATATTTTTATAATATAATATAATTTAATTCATTGGATATAATTTTACATTTAAATTGTACATAAAAATATGTCTATCGTTTGAAATTTTTTACTTCTTAAAGGCCTGCTATTTGGTTTTGATAGTAATATTTAATTTTAAATTGATTAATGAATCTTTTATGTATTGAATTTGGAAAATTGGATTCTATATTTGGAATCATAAGTTCCAAATATTTAAAAATGGTACTTCCACTTCTCTTAAATTTAAACCTCCCAAGCCATTTGGATCTCCCAAAACCAGTCAATATCTCTTCCCAATTACCCACATTTTAACCTAGAGAAATTAATTTTCTTAGAAATCCAACCTATAGAGCCCTTTTGATCAAATCAAAAGGAAGCACCCAGAAATGAGGTAATTATTTTATCACCTCTTTCAACGTTCCTTTCTTCTTATAGTTCCTCTTTCTTGGTTGTTTCAATAACATAATAATAAAATTGGTACATTATACATACTATTATGTTGTTATAAATATGTTTCAACAATATTCATTATTCAATCTTTCTTATGAATGATAATGTCACCAAAAGTGAGTATGTACAGTTTACCATCTCCACGTCATCGTGTTGTTTTTTATTCAACATTTCATTATTTGGATATGTATAATAATGATTATAACTAATGTAAATAATAAATATAACATTTTAATGATTCTTTATTTATAATCTACCATACAAACATAAGATTTCACCATTAATATAATCAAACATTCACTCGTACGAACATACAACTTACCATCTCCACAACATGATGAGATTTTGTTCCTCATCTTAACCATTCAAGAAAATATTCATTATATGATTACAAATAATGTTTATGAAATTAATATAATTTTGCTATATGAATTAAATATATCCTATCCATAATAAACATAACTTACGTAACAAAACATATGAAGAAAAATGAATCTGTTAATACTCGAAACAATGATACTACTAAAATATTTCTAATAAATCCATTTTATAGGATCATATATGATATCATATTTATGTATGGTGTTCTTGTGAAACATAATAAAAATTATTTAACTATTATACAAAATTGTAACATAACCTAGACTATGGAAAAGTACAAGGTAAGGGTTAGTTCTTCAACTTAATTATTATCTGAGATTGTTTTTATGTAAGTATATACATGGAATGATTTTTCATCCATGTCCTTGTATCATTAAAATGTTTTCAAAAGGAATATTTTATGGTTTTTTGGAAGGGGATTTTTAACTAGATAATCATTTGAAATGATTTAATTATTTATTTTTTTAATCAATTTAATTAATGTTTACATTTTCTAAATGATTGTTATGATTTATTAATATAGACAACATTGTTTTAATGTGTTAATAATATTCAAAATCTTCCATGTGGTATGGGAAACTTTGATTAAAAAATAAATTTTATATGTCATACTTTATAAATTATGAAACTTTTAAATGATTTCCTGAAAAAGGGATATTTCTCTCATAGATTTTTACTAATTAATTTCAACTATATCAATATCCTTTATTTGATATTATTATTGATTGAGTTATATTTATTATAATACAGACTTCCATATTGTATTGACTGAGTTATGATATGTTTGACTATAGATGTTCTATTTTTTCTACCATTCATGATTTATGGATAATGTATTAACACTTTGTATGATAGTATTATTACGAATGCTTATGTTAAGTTTCACCATTTTCATATGAGGAATGCATTAGACTAAGTAAGTGACAGTGGGCCTGCTATAGCTCCTCGATGCATCGGTAGGTCTCATGTGAAAAACTAGTGTCTTGGAACAAGGGTATGATAGAATATTGGTGAATTTTCTTTTCATAGGTCCTTGACGTAATAATTATTATGTCTGACATTATGTATTCCCTCAATCTGAAATTTATTGTTATACATAATTAATCGAATATTAGAATATCCATGTTCGTCTTTATATGGTAATTTTTAATTAACATTAGTGATATTATGATAATTTTAATGTTTAAAAAGATTTTTTATAATACATATTTTTATAGATGTTTATAGCATCTGCTAAGTTATTTACTGTTATTGAGGATTTGAGCTCACCACTTTCTTATGTTTTATTTTAGAAAAATGTCAAGAAGTGTATTATGATTGATATGCATGGTTATGATTGGGGAATAATGGTGTTTATAAAAGATTATATATGTTGTATTTTATATGAGAAATTTTAATGTTATGTTATTGTATGTAGTCTGTTTTATAGGATTTCAAAACTGATCGGTTTTTAGGACTTGATTCCTTTTAAACATGCCAATGTATTAAAATAATATATATTCTCTAGGTAACTGTTTTCGGGGCATTAAAATTGGTATCAGAGGATGTTTAGTAATAAACTTGAAAATAGATTTAGAAAACATAGATTTGAGATCATGAACCAAAGATAGAATTTGAAGATCAGTATAGAAGAACCCCCAAGAATATTGGTAAAGTATGGACTATGTGGATATTCCAAGCTGTACATCCCTATCTAGATACTGCATGTGGATGTAGTTCTTGAACAGATGTATGGTGGGGTGAATACTCCAGCTAGGTGTACTGGGCATGACTTGGGGTAACCTGGTACAACACAATGGGCCTTACTACATGCCCAGTTTGACACTCCCATGAGATATTCTTAGGAGAATTTATATTTTCTATACGAAATATTTTGTAGGTTTTATGAGTTAATATGTCATTAATGGAATAATATTTATGATTAGGGGTTAGAGATGCATAAATTTTTCAATTTATGATAATTATTTTACTAGATTAGAATTATGCATTTTGATTTAAAACCTAATCTAGTGTATTCCATGATTTAGAAATGGAACCTAGTGGATGAAATTGAAATCTTATCTGACTTGTAATCCATATAGAGATTTCACTCCTATGAAAGATAATGATAGTGGAGCTGGTGACACAACAAGTACTGAACAACTAATAACCATACTAGGATAGTTGACACAACCTATGAATAAAAACCTTACCCATTTAGAGCACAATAATCTACAATGTGGAGGATCAATGATAGAACACTTCATAAGACAACCAACTCCAACAATAAATGGGGCAAAAATCCATTTGTAGATAAGCAGTGGATATGTTCCTTAGATAAAATATTTCATGCCTCTCCAATAAACAAAATGTAAAAGTTTTTCATGGATGTTTATTGTCTCTAAAGAGATTCAGATCAATAGTGGTCATTAATTCAATACCCAAAGGAGGATAAAGAAGTGGGAAATATGTTATGCTGGAAGTTTAAAAAACTTTTTATAGAAAAATAATTTCCTTTTGAATAGAGAGCTGATATGGAATGAAAATTTCTCCCCATGAGGAAAAGAAGGATGAGAATGTTGTAATGTTTGAGGCTAACATCAAAAGGTTAACAAGGCACGCTGTAGACTACATCTATAACCAAATATGATAGATTGATCGATTATTTTATAGGTAATGTCCTTCCTCTAAATGGATTGGGTCTCATAATCATTCTCATTAAATGAATATATTGTCTTGTGTTCTATTAATACATAAAAGGAACTCTCTAATTCATATAACATTACTGTAATGAAAGAGAATAAGAGAACGGTGGAGCAAGATACAGATAAAGGGATAAAGGGAAAGATGAATTTCCCTTATGTGATAATTGTGGGAGGATACACCCTAGTATTTCCCCAAAAGGAATGGTTGATTGTTACAATTGTGGGGAAAATGGCCACCAACCAAGTGATTGCAAGGGGAAGAAAGAGGTTTTCATTGTTCAGTGCTTCAATTGAAATGAAATAGAACATTATGTAATTATTTGTCTGAAGCTTAAAGAAAATATATCTCAATAAAAGAAAATGGATCAAGGTCAAGCTTATGTTGTTTCTGTTGTGGAAGATTAAAAATTAATGTATTTTTGTTTTTGGATTCATGAATTATATTTTCCGTATAAGTAAATGATATATATATATATAAGGATGGTAGTGTAGTAATTTTTGTTTTTATTAATTTTTTAATATGATAAAGGAAATCATATTTTTATAATATAAGAGAAATATTATATTGTTTTGAGTATATGATGTTACAATAGATTTTTGGAAATTTAAAGACCTTTTAGAGAGGGTTTGAATAGAAGTATTTTGGATAACTCTAATGGTTGGAATGGATTATTTTTAACATTAGATAGTATTGTTTAGGGTTAAAAAATTTCATTGGATTATTTTTGGAATGTTATAACACTGTAGGTTTAGAAAAAAGTCAATCTATTGTTTGGGTGATAACCCATCGCATCAGAAAAAGCTGTGGGAATCGAACCCACAACCGATGTGGAACTACGATTTATCACATAAAACTAGGCTACCAGATGTTCTTGGTAATTATAAAATAGTTTTCTTCATTTAATTGGTAAATTTATATATGTGGAACCTCATATGATTGAGATTAATGTATGTTTTTGGGTATTATATTTTAAAGAGAAATATGGATTTTTTGGAAGAGGATGAAACTCTACATATTATTACTTGTGTTCATAGTTTATGAATTAAATTATTTATAATACTATAGGAAAATTATAATGAAACAAAAACAGTTTTCCTAGAACATTCGTTTGCGATGAATCAAATGGTCCTTTAGATCATCGCATATTTATATTTTCTAGTGCTGAAATTTCTCCTAATAATATTCTCTATAACTTTCCATAAAAACAATATGTTCTTTTACCATCCATATCCATGTAATCCTACATAAAATCTTATTATGTGTTTTTTCCTGTTACCATTATACCTATAGTCTTTATTTTAAAATAGTAGCCTAGTCAATCCAATTTTCAATGAGGGATTTCAACAATGATATTTTAAAATGTGAAACCCCTAGTTTTCAATCCCTATATTAAATAATGAGGATTAAAATAGTTGATGTAGGTGATAATGTAACGTCCCAATCTCCCATGGTAAGCTTACTTTTTAAATAATTCAATAGCGTGAGATGTACGCAACACCTAGTTCAAGCACACCATGCCCTATCAAACTAGCCATTTAAAAAGTGGTTATTGAATAGTATTAAACCCATTATGAATTTTATTTATCCCATATAAATTGAGCATTCTTATTTTGTATTAATTATACCTAATATAAAGAAAATTCATTTTTTCAGATAAAAGAGCAAATTTTCAAAAGAAAATGCATTCTTCCATATTTTAATAGAGAACCCTTTTTAAATATAATATTCCAAAATATTTTATAATAAATTTAATGAAATTTAATTAATTTTTTAAGGAGTACATATATATTTATATTGGATAAATTTTTTGTACTTTTTTGATAACTTTCATATTTTGATGAGTAGAAAAAAATACTAAATTTTAATTAAAAACATCTTTTTTATTAAAAATTATTTATGTTGTAAAATTTTGAATTTTAGTGAATTTAAATTAACATTAGATAATATTTTTATCAATTAATACAATGTTGTTCATCGGTTGTAATTTCACATTTAAACCGTACATAAAAAGATGTCAATTTTTTAATAGTTTGTACTTATTAAAAACCTACTTTTTTGTTTTGACCAGAGGATTTAATTTTACATTATTTACTAAGAATTACATGTTTTCAATTTTTACAATTGGATTCTGTATTAGGATTCAAGGGGTCCAAATTGTGTGAATAAGTTCCTTTTATTTTTTGGACATTGTGAATAGTAATTTCAGATATTATTTAATTTACCATGGATAATTGGTAAATCCGGTAAATAAGGCTAAAAAATATTATTATAATATTAAACTACCCTAACACATGTCTTAATCTTATTTAATGAGATATTTTTTATCATGGGATTACTTGGGTCAATTTTGGGACCCCATGGAGCCATCTTTATGTGAAAATGTCTTTTTATAAGAATTCATTTAATGTATAGAAAAATATAACATCAACATGTATCTTTCACTAAAACAATTTTTATATGAAGTTATATAATTTATGTCTTTGACTATAAATATTAATTAGAAAGATAAAACTATTTCCTATATCATGATATTATAATTTAATTTTTATACATAAAATAAATATAGTTATTTATGACACAACAACGTTGCAATGTTTTCCTTATTAATGAAAGAATCAAAAAAATTATATAATAAATTTTAAAATAAATATAAATTTAAAGTTTTGATTAAATCCACGAATTATTAAATTAGAATATGTAATTTTAGGGTTGATAAAATTTAATTTTTTTGGGTAATAAAGTTTTTATGACTTTCTCATAAACCAAATACTAAATATTATCAAAATTGACATAAATGAGTTTTTAAAAGAAATAATATTTTATTAAATGATATAATATTACTAAAAATATAATATTCAGAAAAAGGAGATATATTATGTTATATATGTCATTAATGAACCAATTTAGGATCAATTTTCTTTTTATTGTAACAATATTAACAAATTAGTATAAAAATAAATGAAGTCATGGTAAAAGATACACTATTTAACTAAGAGTTAAATCTATAAGATAAATTTGATATAGTGACCTAAACATATTTAAAAGCTATTGGTTTAGATTATTTAGACCCACACCCACCATATCATTGAAATAAATCCATTGGGTGATATTAAAAAACGAAAACAACTTTATAATAAATTAATATTTCAAACTTTTACTAAAGTGGGAATCACCTCTCTTATAAAAGGGTGTGTCCCTTCTCTTAAATTCTGACCTCCATGGCCATTTTCCTCAGACATACCCCACCCAAATATCTTCTAAACTATCCTAAATTAATCCAAGAGACCTTAAGTTGATCAGAAAGCTAACCTAAGGATTCATTGTTTTGAAATCAAAAGGATGCACCTGAAGAAGAGGTAATTCTATCATCATGTCTTTCAGTGTTCTTTACTTACTGCACTTCCTCTTTAATTGTTGTTTCCATACATAAATAATAACTACCATACCATCTATATATTGTGACATTATGATAAATATTTTTCAACCATATTCATTATTCTATCCATCATATGAATGTAAAATTCACCATACATGCTAATGTACAACTTTCCGTCCCCACATCGTGGTGTAGTTTGTTATACAACACATCATTGTTTGGATGAGTATAATAATGAGTATAGTTGTTATAAATAATATCTATGACCTGTTAATGTTTTTTGTATTTATAATATACAATCCAATTTCAAAATATTTCACCATCAATATATTGATATTATCTCTTATGCGTACATACAGCTTACCGTCTCCATGAAGCGATGAGATTTCGTTCCCCATTGTAACCATTCAAGAATATTTCTCATTTTATGATCAAATTTTTTTTAAGAACGTTATTTAATTCTAGATATGAATCAAATACATATTATTCATAACAAACATATGTTATGTAACAAAACATATGAATAAAATTGAATCAGTTATCACCTGAAACAACGATACTACTAAAATATTATTAATAAAGCAATATTAGGGCATCATATATGATATCATCTTTATATATGTAGTTTTTGTGTAATTTAATAACAATGATTTATCTATTATACATGAACAAACCCTGGAATAAGTAAAAGTACAAGGTAATGGGTAATTCCTCAATCTCATTATTATACAATATTTTTTATTTGTATGTATATACGTGGACAGATTTATCATCCATGTCCATGTCTCATAAAAATAATTCAAAAGGTATCTTTTAAGGGTTTATAGAGTGAAAACTTTGTAATTCCCTGACCCTAGTTACCTAAATTTGGTGCATTATTACATAACATTGGCATGATCACAAAAAATATAAAGTCTCTAATGCACGATTAGTTTAGTAGCCTTGGAATAACTAGATACATTAATAATGTTTACATTACATAATAAAATTAAAACTACAACAACATAGTCTCCATAGTCCACACTCTTATACCGTCATACCATCCCTACAGGTCATTCATAAAATACTTCTTCACATCCTGGGAAAAATAAAACATAGAAAGCGGTGAGCTCAAATGCCCAGTAAGGATAAAAATATAGCAGAAACATTCATAAATAAGAAAAAACATTTAATGAAATGTATAACTAACACAAAAGCCTTTTAAAACATGAAATTAAGAATAACATGGAAGAAATAAAATGAAATAATTCGATATACTTATTCACATGGATATTCTACTAGTTTAATAATCACATGAAATATCAATTACCACTTTCATAATGATGGAATGCATAATGCCAGACTATCATAACCACATAGCCAAGGCCTCATGACAAGACTACAAATAAGATTTTGTCAAGGCCTTGTTCCAAGACACTAGTTTTTCTCATGAGACCTACCGATGCATCGAGGAGCTATAGTGGGCTCCACCCATTACATATTATGTCCAATGCATTTCTCATATGAATAGGTTTAGAGATAACATAAACATTCGTATTAAAACTAGTACACGAAATGTCAATACTTTCTCCACAAACCATGAATGGTATAAAAATAACACATCCATAGTCAAACATATCTCAAAACCTTCAAAACATTATGTAAGTTTTGTATCATAATTAATTAACTTCAAATAAGCTTAAAATCCATCAAAGGATGTTGACATATATGAAATAAATTCTATTTGAGAGAAATATCACATTTTTTGAAATCATTTAAAAGTCACATAATTATAAAATAAAAATTTTACATTGAAAATATTCTTATAATATTGTAAGGGAAGCTTCAGAGATTTTATAACGGTGGAAAATAGCCGCACCCGCCATATAATTTAAAAAAAATTCTTACCTTTATTCTGTCGAAAAGGTTAAAAGGAACTTGTTTGGAAAATGATAGAATGATTCCTTTATAAAACGATTATAAAAAGTCAAAAAAGGGTATAAATGACTTTAATCCATATTCTAGTAAATAGTAAAAATGTTTTGAAATACATTTTTAAGAAACAAGGATGTGGATGATAAGGAACTCCCGGTAGATTATTACGTATAAACAACCTCGGATAATGAAGAGATTGCGAAATAAACCCTTACCAATTTGGTAACTCAAAAAAAAAACAAACCATGAAAGAGGAATCATACAATGAATATATAAATACATATAATGTAAACTGTATTACATAAATAATACAAACATGGGCAATACACACACCACATTCAATAAATAAGTGGTGAACAATGGAAATCTCACGGAATTAAAAGTGAGATAAGAAACCCCTTATCTTGTACTTTTTCTAGTTTGGGGGTAGGTTAACCACCTGTATAATGGTGAAATAATTGTTATTAAATTATAAAAGAATCATATACATTAATATGAGATCATATATGATCTTTTAACATTGCATTGTTAATAATATCTTAATACTATTGTCGTTTTGGGTGTTAACATACACATTTTCTTTTATATGATTTTTTACATAAGACAAGTTTTTTATGTATAGGTTGTATCTTATTCATATCCATAATTATATTAAGTCCATAAAAATTATTATTAATCATCAAATGAGAGTTACACTTGAATGGATACGATGGAGAATGAATCCCATCGCGTTCGTGGAGACGGTAGTCCGTACATACGCACGAGTGACAATATCATTCTTCAGATATTAAAATAATATTTAATTGGATGGTATATCATATATAAATAATCATTATAATGTTATATTTATTATTTACATGAATTACACATCATTATTATACCCATCCAAATAATAATGTTTTGAATAAAAATTACACCACAACATGGAGACGGTAAGTCATACGTACGCATGTACGGTGACATGTCATTCAAAGGATGGATAGAATACTAAAATATGGTTGTACCATGATTATAACAAAATCAAAGTTTATATAATATACTGGAGTTATTATTTTATAATGGTAATAACAATGAAAGAAGAAGTGGAAGAAAAAGGAACTTGAAAAAGGGTGGTGAAATCATTACCTTTTATTCGGTTTCTTCCTTTTCATTTGATCAAAATGACTCCATAGGTTGGATTTAAGACTAATATAAGGCCTCTAAGATGACTTTAGGGAAGTTTATAGAGTAATTGGGTAGGGTTTGGCCGAACCAAAATGCTTTGAGGGTGTGAAGTAATGAGAAGGTTGAGTGACCCTTTATAAGAGGGGTGAGGGGCACCTTTGGAAGAACTAGAAATATTATTTTATAATAAATTCATATTCGGTTTTTAATGGATCCAAATTAGATTATTTAAAATTTAAGGTGGGTATAGGTAGAAAATTACTCAATAAATTGGATTTATACAGGTTTGGATTACTATATTATCCTTATCTTTAAGTATTAACTCTTAGTTAATTAGTTTCACTTTTACAATGTATCTTTGTATTTTTATATTATATGGTTAATAAACATACTATATACATCCAAGAGACCCCCAATTGGTCCATTCATGATACACCTTTTATTATATAAGTCTCTTTTTCGAACCTTATATTTTTAGGAACTTAATATCAATTAATAATATAATATTTGTTTTAAAAACTCTTTTATGTCAATTTTGACACTATTGAGTATTTTGTTTTTGATAAATTCATAATAGCATTATTACTTAGAAAAAAATTTATATAAACATTAATAATATGTCATATTAACCTATAAAATTATTTTAATTTATAAAAAGTCTCAAATTAAATTTATTTGGGTATTTATAAAATCTATTATTCTAATTTTTGATTAATTTGGTAATTACTACTTCACCATTGTGTCATAAATAAATTAACTTATTTAATGTCTAAAAATTATAAATAAAACACCACTATGTAGGAAATATTTTTATATTTTTAATGAATATTTATAGTCAAAAATCAAAAATATATATCCCTATTTAAAATTTTTTTTTCTAAAAGATAAATACTTATGTCATTTTTATATTTATTTTAACTTAATTAAAATAAAGTGTCCCTATCACCTAAAAGTGGCTCCATGGGGTACAAAAATCAATGAAAAGATTCCCATGGTGGACATGTATCCAAAAATAATGTAAAAACACGTTTTAGGATAATTTAGTATTATTATAATATTATTTTCTAATCCTTATTTACCGGATTTACCTTTTAACCATGGTAAATAAAATATTTACGGAAGTAATTATTCAAAATGTATAAAAATAAAAGATACCTATTTAAAATATTTGGAAATCATGATTCCAAATATGGAATCAATTTTTCCAAATTCAAAATATATAAGTGGCATAAATTAATTTAAAATTAATTCCCTCTGTCAAAACAAAAAGCATGTTTTTAAGATATAATAACTATCAAAAGATTTATACTTGTATATGTCCGGTTTAATTGTGATAGTATGTCCAATGACCATAATTGTATTAAATGGTAAAAATATATTCTTAATATTCTTTAAAATCACTCAAATTCATAATTTATCACTAATAATTATTTTTATTAAAAAAGTTGTTTTTAATTAAAATTTAGTAAATTTCACAATTCATCAAAATATAAATATTATCTGAAATGTTCCAAAATTTTACCCTAAAAAAATTTCGATACTGAGAATCCAAAAATGAAGTCAATTTTGAGAGATTAAATTTATAAAATTTTAAAAAGTGGGTATTACTATTCATAACTACTAGTTTGATTGGTTGTATCCTGTGTTAGAACTCGAAGTTGCAATCAAAACATGCTACTGTATTATTCAAAGGGAAGCGTAGAGTGGATGCTTGGGGTGTTAGATTCTCTGATCCTTCAAAAAAATTTGTTTTTGAAATTTCTAGAATATTACTTCATAAAAAGACATGGGTGGTTCTTCATCATAAGTTACTTGGGTTCCCACGTTGCCTCTTCCATTTTATGGTTTCTCCACAAAACAATTTCCAGACGAGTCGTCCGATTTCTCAGTACTTTTTCTCTCATATAAATAATCCTAATGGGATTATCGCAATAAGACAGATTGGGTTCCAGTTATAATTCCTCATAGGTAAGTACATGCGTTGGGTCAGGCATGTATTTCCTCAACAGAGATACGTGGAACACATCATGAACTTTGGAGACACTTGGCGGAATTTCCAAACGGTAAGATACAACCCCAATTCATTATAGAATTTTGAAATGTCTGATGTACATGGGACTCAATATACCATTCTTACCAAAACATATGACTCCCTTCCAAGGATATACCTTCAGGAATACATGATCATCGACTTGAAATTCCAAATCCTTCCTTCAATTATCGACATAGCTCTTCTTCTTACTTTGAGCTGCTTTGAGGTGGTTTTGGATTACCTTTACTTTTTTCATTGTTTCCTCCACTAGTTCTGGGCCTACATGTTTTCATTCACCAACGTCATCCCAACAGGTTGGTGTTCGACATCTCTTTCTATATAACGCATCATATGGTGCCATCTGATTACTCGAATGGAAGCTATTGTTATAGGAAAATTCTACCAGAGGTAAATATTGATCCCACATACACTAAAAGTCTAGTGAGTAGGATCTCAACATGTCTTCTGAGGTTTAAATAGTCCATTCTGATTGTCCGTCTCTTTGAGGGTGGTAGGTAGTGCTCAATTGACGTTCCATATCCATGGATTTCTAAAGGCTCTTCCAGAATCTTGAAGTAAAATGTGGATCACAATCAGAAATAATCGATAGGGGTACTCCACGACGTCTCAAAACTTTATTAATATATAGTCTTGCTAGATGTTCTAGTGGTAGATCTTCTCTTATAGCATGAAAATGTGATGACTTGGTAAAATGATCAACAATAACCCATATTGCATCATTCCTTCTAGGAGTCTTTGGTAGCCCCATGACGAAGTCTATTTTAATATTATCCCATTTCCACTCAGGTATGGGAAGAGGTCGCAATACTCCACCAGGCTGTTTCCTTCCAGCTTTCACTTGTTGACAAACCATACACCTTGACACAAAATCAGCAATCTCCCTCATCACGTTTTCCCCCTAAAAATGTTCCATCAAATCTCTATACATTTTGGTCCTCCCAGGGTGTATAGAGTAATTGGAACTATGAGCATCATCCAACAATTCCATTTTTAGATCAGGTATATTGGAAACACAATGTCTCTTACTAAATTTTAAAATTCCTTATTCATACACAATGTCTCTCAATCCCCCATCATTCACAGCTTTAATCTTCTTTTGAAATTATTCATCAACGGTCGGATAACTCTTTATCCATTCTAGTAAGGATGTTTTGGAAACCATTTGAAAAAGTATTGATGTTTCACCTTCCATGGTGATTCCCATATCCAACTTTACTAGGTCCATAAAAATAGTATCTCTTTCAATTCTCACCATGTTCAAAACTCCATGATCTTTTCTACTCAAAGCATCTTCCACCTTATTTGCCTTCCCTGGGTGGTAGTGTATCATACAATCATAATCCATGTGTAGTTCAAGTCATTTCCTTTGCCTCATGTTGAGATATTTTTGTATGAAAATATACTTCAAACTTGTGTGATCAGTATAAATCTAACATTTTTCACCATAGTGGTAGTGTCTCCATATTTTCAAAGAAAAAATCACAGCTGATAACTCAAGATCATGAGTAGGATTATTTTTCTCATGAATTTTCAACTTTTGTGATGCATAGTCAATAAACCTATCATTCTTCATAAGGTCACAACCAAGTCCTTTCTTCGATGCATCACTGTAAATAATGAACCCACTATTCCCCTATGGTAGAGTAAATATAAAAGAATTGACTAATCTTCTCTTCAGTTCTTCAAAAAATTCATCACACTTTTTAGTCCAAACAAATTTAACCCCCTTACACGTGAGCTTTGTTAATGGGTTAGCCAATCGGGCAAAATTCTGGATGAAACATCGATAATAACCTGGTAAACCAATAAAATTGCATACCTCAGTTATACTCGTAGGTTCTAGCCATTCTTGGGTTGCCTTGGTCATAGAAGGGTCAACAGAGATTCCATCTTTAGAGACAACATGGCCAAGAAAAGAAATCTCCTGAATCCAGAATTCACACTTACTAAACTTCTCATATAATACATGTCTTCTTGGAGTCTTAAGGATTATGCACAAGTGATTTTCATGATATTCATATCTTTTGGAGTATACCAAGATATCATATATAAATACCACCAAAAATTAATCTAGATATTCCTTGAAAACTCTATTCATTAGATCCATAAATATAGAGGGCGTATTAGTCTGCCCAAAAGGCATTACTGTAAACTCGTAATGCTCGTATCTGGTTCGAAATGCTGTCTTCAGAATGCCTTCCATCCTCACACACAACTGTTAGTATCCAGACCGAAGGTCAATATTTGAAAATTATTGAGCTCTATGTAGTTGGTCAAATGAATCATCAATGTGAGGTAGGGGATACTTGTTCTTTATTGTTATAGCATTAATCTCCTTGTAATCGATACATAACCTCATAGATCCATCTTTATTTAAAAAAACGAACAGGAGCTCCCCATGGAGAAACACTAGGGCGAATAAATCCCTTATTACTCAATTCCTCTAGTTGTTTCTTTATTTCAACTAATTCCACAGTGGCCATTCTATAAGGGGTAATCTATATAGGCCTTCATCAAGGAATTAAATAAATGGAAAACTCAAATTCTCATTTTGGAGGATGTCAAAGTAAATCATTCGGAAACACATCTACATATTCTTTCCTAATTGGTACATCCTCTATTCGAATATTCCTTTCCTAAATCACAGTCATTTCTTTCTCTTCCTCCCCAATAATTGAATTTAGTTGAGCTACTGGGGGTGGAACTAGATAAGAATTAGGTGGTGACGATTCTGCTCTAAAGATATGGTGTTTCTTATCATCATCATCAAAAATCATAACCTCCTTATTCTTACAATAAATCTTCACATCATAGATTGAAATCCAATCCATACCAATTATTATATCAAACTCAATCATAGGTATGACGATGAGATCAGTTGATAAATAACATTTATGTGATCTAATGGGGACTGATTCACAAAACGTCATTGCAATGATACTTCCCTTAAGAGTTTTAATTGACAACTCTCATGTTAAATAAAATTGAAAATATCCAAATTTTTTAGCAAACTAGGATGATATGAAACAATATGATGATCTAGAATCAAATAATGCATTTGATAAACTTGAGGAAACCATTAATTTACCTTCCACAACGTCTTCTAGAGCTTCTACCACAACAGTAGTGATGGCATAATCATGTCCATGATGACTTGGCCTTTTCTGAGTTAAGTTCCCCTAACGCTTAAGACATTCATTTATATAATGTCCCATCTCCATGAAATTGTAGCATTGTACATCCATAGCTTCCATCTTCCCCTTGAAATCATGAGCTTGGTGGCCTTTTTCACCACACTTGTAACAGACTCCCATTCCTTTTAACCAAGTACCATAGTGTTTCTTCCCACAATTACTGAAAGTTGTATATTCAACTTTTCCCTTGTTCCCTTTATTTCCATTCCCAGATTGATCAGCAGATCTCTTCTTCCTTGGATTTGTATTAAAGTCATTAGACATACAAAATTCCTTCTCTGTCTTGGTAGTACATTAAACAATGTCTTCGTACGATGAGAAGGATTGTGAGACTAATGCCCGATGGAGAAACAGTTTTAACCCATTAAAAAAACAATCAATAATACTTCTTTGATTACGTATATAATCTTCGGCATACCTTGATAACCTTGTAAAGTTAGCCTCATTCGTTGCATCATTGTCATCCTCCTTTTGTCTCAGACTCAGAAATTGCCTTTCTATATCTACTCGATGGTCACGAGGAATGTATTTTTCTAAAAACAGATCTTTGAACTCCCTCCTTTCCATACTTTATACTTAATAATCTTGCTTCGTGTTTTGAATCAATGACCACCATTGATCAGCATCTCCAGTGAGGAGGTAAACTGCTATGATAACTTTTTCCCTTTCACTACTCCCCAAGGCCTGAAATATTTTCTCTAGGGAACTTATCCATTTCTCAGCTACTGATGGATTTGTACTCCCATTTAATGTTGGTGGTTGCTGCCTCATGAAGAGATCTAACATTGATCCTCCACACTGTGGATTAGGGTGTTCCATACGGGTAAGGTTATTATTCATAACCTGAGCGAGTTGTCCCAGTATGGTGATTAGTTGATCAGCACCGATTGCATCACTAGCTCCACTATAATTATCTTGAGCTGGAGGGAAACCCCTACATGGAGTGCATTCATTGATACAATTTACATTTCTTCCACCAGGCTTCATTTCTAAACAATGGGATAAACTAGATCAGTTTATTAATCAAAATACATAATTCCATACTTATAAAATACTTAACATAAATTGAACTATTTATAGATATAATCCATAATCATAAAAAATGTGTTCTTTGAGGATGTATATACTCATAAAACCTTAATAATTATTTGTAATGAAAATGAGAGTTATCCTAAGAATATCCCCCGGGAGTGTCGTAACCAAGAGTGCAGCAAGACCCATTGTCGTGCACCAGTTCCCGTTCATGTCTAGCTCATAGCGGTGTTTTCGGGTTTTACCCCTAGGTACATCTGTTCCAGAGCTGCCTTTACCTACTCGTATCCAAAAAGGGATGTATTTATCAGAAAACTCAGAAAATCTCTACAATACCAAAATTCTAGGATGTTCTTCTATACTAATCCCCAAAGTCCATCTTGGGTCTATGTGTTCTAATCAGAGTTTATCTAAATCTAGCTTCCTAGGTTTGTACTAAACTTCTTATGATACCAACTGTAACTCCCCGACCCCAGTTACCCAGAGTTGGTGCATTATTACATAACATTGTCATGATCACAAGAAAGATAAAGTCTTGAAAGACTGATTAGTTTAGTAGCCTTGGAATAACTAGATACATTAATAAAGTTTAAATTAAATCATAAAATAAAAACTAAAACAACATTGTCTCTTTAGTCCACACACATATCCCCTCGTACTATCCCTGGAGGTAATTCATAAAATACTTCTTCACATCCTGGGAAAAATAAAACATAGAAAGGGGTGAGCTCAAATGCCCAGTAAGGATAACAATATAGCCGAAACGTTCATAAATAATCATAAACATTTAAGGCAATGTATAACTAAAACAAAATCCTTTTAAAACATGAACTTCATTATAATATGGCAGAAAAAATTCAATAATTCCATATACTTATTCACATGGATATTCTACTAGTCGAATAATCACATGAAATATCAATAACCACTTTCATAATGATGGAATGCATAATTCTAGACAATCAAAACCACATAGGCATGACCTTATTCAAAGACTACGTATAAGATTTTGTCAAGGAATTGTTCCAAGACACTAGTTTGTCTCATGATACCTACAGATGCATCGAGAAGCTACAACGGGCTCTACTCGTCGCATATTAAGGCCAATGCATTCCGCATATGAATAGGTTTAAACATAACATAAACATTCATATTAAAACTAGCATATGAAATGTCAATACATTCTCCATAAACCATGAATGGTATAAAAATAACACATCCATAGACAAACATATCACAAACCCTTAAATACAATATGGAATTTTTGTATCATAATTAATAAACTTCAAATAAGCTTAAAATCCATCAATGGATGTTGACATAGATGAAATCAAAACTATTTGTTAAAAATATCTCTTTTTTTAAATCATTTAAAAGTAACATAAACATAAAATAAAACTTTTACATTGAAAATATTCTTATAGGCTTGTAAGGGATGCTTTGAGGATTTTATAATGGCGGAAAATAGCTGCAGCCACCGTATAAGTTAAAAAACATTATTACCATAATTTTGTCGAAATGTTTAAAAGGACCTTGTTTGAAAAACGACATAAAGATTCCTTTATGAACCACTAATAATAAGACAATAAAAGGGTATAAATGAATTTAACCCATATTATTATAAATAGTAAAAATTGTTCGAAATAGATATTTGAGAAACATGGATGTGGATGATAAATAATTCCTAGTAGATTATTAAGTATAAACAACCTCGGATAATGAAGAGATTGCGAAATAAACCCTCACAAATATGGTAACATATGAAACATATAACCCATGAAAGAGGTATCATACAATTAATATATAAATAGACATAAATTAAATTGTATTACATAAATAATACAAACATGGGCAATACACACACCACATGCAATAAATAAGTGGTGTACAATGGAAATCTCACGGAATTAAAAGTGAGATAAGAAACCCCTTACCTGGTAATTTCCCATGTTTAGGGGTAGGATAACCTTCTGTATAATGGTGAAATAATTGTTATTAAAATTTAAAAGAATCATATACATTAATATGATATCAAATATGATCTTTTAATATTGCTTTGTTAATAATATCTTAATATTATTGTCGTTTTGGGTGTTAACTTACTCATATTATTTTATATGTTTTGTTACATAAGACATGTTTGTTATAGATAGGATGTATCTTATTCATATCTAGAATGATATTTAGTCCTTTAACTTTATTATTAATCATCAAATGAGAATTAGACTTGAATGGATACGATGGAAAATGAATCTCATCGCGTTCGTGGAGACGGTAGTCCGTACGTACACACGAGCGACAATATCATTCTTTTGAAATTAAAATAATATTTAATTGTATGATATATCATATATAAATAATCATTATCATGTTATATTTATTATTTAAATGAGTTAAACATCATTATTATACCCATCCAAATAATAATGTTTTGAATAACAATTACACCACGACGTGGAGACGGTAAGTCGTACGCATGCACGTATGGTGACATGTCATTCAAAGGATGGATAGAATACTGAAATATGGTTGTACCAATTTTATAATAACATAAAATTATATAAAATATACTTTAGTTGTAATTTTAGAATGGTAATAACAAATAAATAAGAAGTGGAAGAAGAAATGAACTTGAAAAAGGGTGGTGAAATCATTACCTCTTCATCGGGTTCTTCCTTTTGATTTGATCAAATGGATTCCGTAGGATGGATTTATGAAAAAAGTAAGGCCTCTAGGATGATGTGAGAAACGTTGGGAGAGTAATTGGTCTGGGTATGGCCGAACCAAAAGGCTTTGAAGGTCTGAATTAATGAGAAGGGGGAGTTCCCTTTTATAAGAGGGGTGAGGTGCACCTTTGAAAAGCTTGAAATACTATTTTATAAAAAATTCATATTCTGTTTCTAATGGATCCAAAGTGTATTATTTAAAGTTTAAGGTAGGGATAGGTCAAAAACCACTCAAAACATAGGATTCATATAGTTTTGGGTTTCTATATTAACCTTATCTTTAAGTATTAAATCTTAGTTAGTTAGTTTCACCTTTACAATGTCTCTTTGTATTTTTCAATTATATGGTTAATAAACATACTATATACATCCGAGAAACCCCCAAGTGGTAAATTAATGACACACCTATCATTATATAAGTATCTTGGCAGAGCCTTAGATTATTAAGAATTTAATATCAATTAATAATATAATATATTTTTTAAGAACTCTGTTATGTCAATTTTGACACTATTGAGTATTTTGTTTTTGGTAAATTCATAACACCCTTATTACTTCGAAAAAAATTTATATAAACAATAATAATATGTCTTATTATTCTAGAAAATTATTTTTATTTATAAAAACTCTCAAATTATATTTATTAGTTTATTTATAATATCAAATATTCCAATTTTTCATTATTTAGGTAATTACAGCATCACAATTGTGTCATAAATAAATTAACTTTTTTAATGTCTAAAAATTATAAATAAAATACCATTATATAGGAAATGGTTTTTTCTTTCTAATTAATATTTATAGTCTAAAATTGAACATATATAACCCTATGTAAATGTTTTTTTTCTAAAAGATATATGCTTATGTAATTTTTATATTTATTTTAACCTAATTAAAATAAAGTGTCCCTATCACCTACAAGTGGCTCTATGGGGTCCCAAAATTGTCCCAAAGAATCCCATGGTGGAAAATGTATCTAAAAATAAGGTTAGGACACATTTTATGGTAATTTAGTATTATTATAATATTATTTTTTAACCCTTATTTAGTGGATTTAGCCTTTAACCATGGTAAATAAAATATTTACCTAAGTAATTATTCAAAACGTCTAAAAATAAAAGTTTCCTATTTAAAAAATTTAGAAATCCTGATTCTAAATATGTAATCCATTTTTCCAAATTCAAAATACATAAGTGGAAGAAATTAATTTAAAATTAATTCCCACTGTCAAAAGAAAAAGCATGTTTTTAAGATATAATAACTATCTAAATATTAATACTTGTTTATATCCGGTTTAATTGTGAAATTATGTTCAATAATCATCATTGTATTAAATGGTAAAAATCTATTATAAATCTACTTTAAAAAAATCAAATTCATGATTTATCACTTTTAATTATTTCGATTAAAAAATATGTTTCTTTTTTAAATTTAGAAATTTTCACTATTCATCAAAATATATATGTTATCAGAAATGTTCCAAAAATTTTCCCTAGGATAATTTTGATATTTTGAATCCAAAAATGAATTAAATTTTAAGAGATGAAATTTATAAAATTTCAAATAGTGGGTATTACTATTCATAACAGCTAGTTTGATTGGTTGTGGTGTGTGTTAGAACTCGAAGTTGGGTACAACACACGCTACTGTATTATTCAAAGGGAAGCGTACCATGGAAGCTTGGGGTGATATAACCTTTAACTATATAATCATTTTAAAAGACTCAAATATTAATTTTTCTTAAATCTATTTAATTAATGTCTATTGTTTTAAAAGGATTTTATGGATTTTTTAATAAGGATATAAATGTTTCAAAATGAAAATTCCTTTCAAAAGAGTCAATGTTGTGTAGGACAATTTGATTCAAATATCTCTTTTAAATAGCATCCTTTATAAATTTTTTGACTTTTAAATGATTTTATGAAAAATGGATATTTCTCTTAATGATTTTTACTAATTAAGTTCAACAACATCAACATCTGTTATTGGAGATTATTCTTGATTGAGGTCTATTAAGTATATTACAATATTCTATATTCCATTTAATGAGTTATGATACGATTGACTATGGATGTGATATTTTTATACCATTCATGGGTTATGGTTAAAATATTAACACTTCGTTTGTTATTCTGAATAAAAATGTTTATGTTATGTTTCACCCTTTTTATATGAGAAATGAATTGGTCTTAGTAAGTGAAAGGTGGGGCCTACTATACCCCATGGTTTCATTGTTCGGTCTCGTGAGAAAAATTAGTGTCTTAGAACAAGGCCTTGACAGAATTTTTTTGAATTTTCATGGAAGAAGGCCTTGATATAGTTGTTATTATGTCCAAAATAATGAATTCACTCATTATGAAATTAGTCATTACATGTGATTATTCAACTTGCAGAATATCCATGTGCATGTTTATATTGTAATTCTTCATTTATTATTTCCATATTATGTTCACTTTTTGGTTTAAAAGGAAGATTTTTTTTACATATTTCTATAAATTTTTATAGCTTCCACTGAATATTTTACCCTTAATGAGTATTTGAGCCCACCCCTTTCTTATTTTTTATTTCCCCAGGATTCCAAAAAGTGTATTATGATGGCTATGCAGGGTTAAGTTAGGGGAATAATGGCATTGTCAAAGGATTATCTTTCTTGTATTTTAGGTTAGAAATTGTAATGTAATGTTCTTTCTTGTACTTGATTTTCCAAAATAGCTATGCAGACTAGTCCTTTAGGACTTAATTAATTGTAATAATTCCAATGTATTAAAATAATGCATTGGCTCTGGGTAACTGGGGTTCGAGCATTACATCTCCCAATGAGATACCGAACCCTATGAGAGTGGGAATCAAAAACATTGTGAAGTTACACTCTCACCAAACTCATCTTTTTGAATAGAATCCTCAATCAGTAATAGCATCCAAATCCCCCTAAGAAATAACAAGATACAATTGATTCCATTATCTGACCAAGGCCACCATTCTTTAATGGATCATTTGATCCCTTTATCATGAAACAATGGTTAACTACACTAAGAAGATGTTATCCATCCATAAATGTTACAAACATGTGATGGTTATAGTGTATGGATATCATATAGAAGGAGAACCTAATTATAGGTGTACAGTGATCAATAATTCTTCTACCGAGGAAGAGTTAAACATTGGGGATGAATGTAATTATGTAAAACGTTTTTTGATAAATGTATTTCTCACACACTCTATCATAAATTGGAAAGGTATTTCCAAAACCTCTAGGAAATATATGAAAAATTAATTAGTGTATATGAGGATACCATAAAAAATGTTCATAATATTCCTCTAACTTTGTTATTACCCATGAATTTAATGTTTTCTACTTATTTGGTGGGTTAAACCCTAGTTTATTAAAATCCAAGGTGATCTGAGACATTGATAGTAAGGATAAAATTTTCTCATGTCCCCCAATGTTCAAAAACCGAATAGATAATCTCAAGGGTATCATGAGAATATGAATTGGAATGTGGTGTTAAATTATGGCAGTCTGATAGGGAAATATAAAAGTTCAAAGAAATTTTAAAATCCTCATTCTTTAAGGACTATAATAATCACCACGTAAATTTCCAAACAAGGATGACCAAATGGTTTTGGTGTGTGATGGAGGGGAACCTAACTAGATAACATTGACAGAAGAAACCTGCTAATGTGATAGAGGAATGTAATGCATCAGTCAACCACTGATGCAATGTAAATTGTTTCACCTTAAAGAAACTAAGAATCATTTCAAACCAATGAAGTAAGCCATGGCTTTCTGGAGATAACCCACAACCTTTAAGGAATTATGGAATATATTTTTCTATCATAGGCACTGAGTAGGATCCTGAAAATTATGGGGTGATAGGTATGCTAGTTATTAATTTTTGGATAATGAACTTAATTTTTTTTTACATTTCTAATCATTTTTTCATATCTCAAAAGGATTGATGATCTACTCAAACACTACCATATTGAATGGAAGTGGATTTATTTGTGAAAACTGAAAATGGGGAAATTTTTACATCCATTATATATAACTCCTGCTATTTCACAATTTGGGAGATTTAATTCTTAGAGAACATTTTCATTCAACCTTTCGTGTAATTGGATGAAATTGTTGGCGCAGATTAGCATTCCCTATATAGATCTATTTTAAATTTCCATGAGAAGGAAATCACTCATCAACACCAGATTAATACATGTTCAAGGAATAGGACGAATATTTATCACCACAAACGTATCAAACATGCATATTATTTTTGAACATGAATGTATAACATGATCATATGATTTCTTTTAAGGAATGAATCATCCTCTATGACATGCCTATTCTATGGGAATATGATTATATTTTTTCCAAGGTATTGTTTAGTCTTACTCCTAGTCGAGTGGATGAATTTTCTATCGAGCATTTACTTGGGGAGTTAACATATCAAAATTATATATATAAAGGATTTTTTGGAACTAGATGACCTAAAAATATATTGTATAATCTAGATAAATGGTATATATTCCCATGTGCTTCACCATCGGATGCACCAGTCCTCTTTATCAAGATTAATGATTTTTCAATGCCCCATTACATTAATTATCATGACCTCATTAGATCACTATAAAGAACAAGTATCATCAACCATGGATGGATGAGTTTTTTTATCAGCTATGTGGATCACAATACTTCTCAATGGTGGATCTTTGGTTTGTATATTATAAGTTATGATAAACAATGAGGATATCCCGAATGCTTCTTTTCATATAAGTAATGGGAACACTGTGATCATAGTAATTATATATATACCCACTAATTCCCTATAAATAATCAATGAAATGATGAATAGATTATTTATTTATACCTTAAAAAAAATCGTTAGTGTTTATATATGAAATTATATAAACTCTAATACTAATATGGGGCATGAAGATCATCTAAACATTCTGATAAATACCTTGCAAAATGAAATGATCTATAAATGAAAAAAAATGTGAGTTCTGGTTAATAGGGATCAAGTTCTTGGGGAAAGTTATCAAACAGAATGGTATATCTATGGTAACTTAAAAATAGAATCAATTGAAGGATGTATGGGGCCAACTTATATGACATAAATCTATATTTTCCATGTATATTATGGGCATTATCATCATTTTTTGAGAAATTTCCTAGGTTTGTCAATACCTATAACCAAGATAACATAGAAGGAATTATTGTTTTCATGTAATGATGACTATTAATATAGCTTCAAGGAGATGAAAATCATTCTTATCACTATATCTATGCTCACACTACCGATAAGTGGGGAACTATTCATGGTGTTAAGTGATTATTAAAAGAAGGGGAATGGGTTATGTGTTAATATAGAATGAGATATTTATAATATATGCTTCAATGATTTTTAATGTTATCGAGTAAAACTACCCTACACATGATCTATAGTTTGCTGTAGTAATAGTCACTTTGAAAATAAAGGATAATTATCTCTTTGGGGATAATTTATAAATATATACGGATCATAAAAGTCTCAAATATTTATTCACATAGAAAGTGTTGAAAATGCACCAATGAAGATGATTATATATAATTGGGGACTATGACTGATAAATCCAATAACATCAAGATAAGGATAATAATTTGTCAAAATCAATAAGCAGAAAGGGTCTAGCCATTCTATCATTGATGTTAATTGAGAGGGATATAATCTTAATAGATTTTAAAATGATAGACATGGTAATAATAAATGGAAGGATTATCATCAATCCTTAAAACAAATATTTTTCATCTGTGCCTTGTAGAAAATGAAAAGTATTCACAGATAAATAATGATAGAATTCATATGAAAGTGTAATTTTTTTCAAAAAAGATAAATCCTAAGAGTTCAATATTAAGGAAGATGGAGTAATGAGATTTGGGTCAAGACTATGTGTGCCACTAAATCTTGATTTAAAGGAGCCATTGGATGATGCACATAGCTCAACCTTCTCCAACCACCTAGAAATCACCAAGACATATCGAGAACTGTGAGAACACTATTGGTGGGAGAATATGACGATGGAGATCATGTGATATATATTAAAGTACCTACTATGTCCTCTAGTGAAGGCTGAATGGAAGATGTCTATAGGGATGATGCAACCATTACCTATAAGTACATAGAAATGGGAAAACAACAACAAGGAATTTGTTGCCTGTAATATGAAGACATCAAGAGGGAATAATTATATATTGGTTGTGGTCAATAAAATTAAAATGAATGAACAATTCATTGTGATTTGACAGAATTTGTCACTAGGTATAATTACATTGATATAGATTACAGATGTAGTTAGGATATATGGCGTACCAATAATGATTTCATCCTATTAGGATATGAGATACAACTACATGTTCGGGAAAAGACACCAACATGATCTAAACACCTAGCGAAACATTAGTATGGTCTATCACCATCAAACTAATAGACAGTCTGAGTGGACTATTCAAGAAATGCAATACATATAATGATAATGTTTTGGGGACATCAATGGAGGATGGGATCAACATCCTCTTCTAGTTGAGTTCTCATACAATAAAAGATTCCAATCAAGAATATGAATGTATACCTATGAAGATATTTTTGGGGATTGGTGTATAACAACTAATTGTTTGGATGATGTTGGTGGAAAACTGAAAGTACTTGAAATAGAAGAGGAAATCATGGAAATGGTTAAGACAATTCAGTAGTAGGTCAAGGATTCTCACTGTGGACAGATGATCTATGCTGACAATCGTCAACCAGATCAAGAGTTTGATGTCAGAGACATTATATTCCTGCTCATATCTATAAGCAAAAATGTAATGTTATTTGGTATTATAAGAGATCTTAGTCCAAGATATATTGGCCCCTTTGTGATCCTTGACCAGTTCAGAGTGGTGGCCATCTGACTTGAACTCCTATGTAACCTATCTCAAGTACATCATGTATTCCATTTATCCCTCATTATAATGTACTTACAAGAACCCTCAAATGTAATCAATCCAGAGGTGGATCCATCAGATAATGAACATTGATATGAGGAGCATCTTGTGAAGTTCCTAGATTATATAGCCAATGTTCTACGAAATAATATAATGAACCTTGTAAAATTTTTGTGATGAAACCACATGTTTCAAGAATCAACATGGGAATTGGAAGACATTATGAAACAGAGTTAACATCATTTTATATAGTGTGGGAAATGAAAATTTCAAAGGGTAAATTTCTTAAGGGGGGATATTTTAAATACTGGAACAATTATAAATAAATTTTTATCCTTCTATTTAAATTTAATGATTTTTATGTAAAATTGTTATAGAAAAAAATTCAATGATTCAGTTTTATTATATCCTATATTATATAAATGATGATTAAGCATCTTTACCCAGGATAAAACATTTTTTGAATAGTGATCACATATTTATTAATATTATGGGGTCTTAACATATCCAATTGACACAAATAAAAGAAGAGATAGCCTCAACTAGTTAGATCATACCCTTTCTCTAAGGTATTTTTATGGTGTTTTAAATTGATACGTATCAATACATTATAAATATTAGTATTTATATCATATTTTATAGAATGAGAAATATATTTTCATCCTATTATTGTATCTTTATAAATGATTCTTATTTTGATACAATAGTACACAAATATTCATTTTTTTCAAATATTCAATGTTAATTAAGGAATTTTCTTTGCTGAATTAAATTTTATTTTACATAAATAATATATTTAAAAAATAATAATTAAATAATTTTTTCCAAAATATAAATTATAATAAAAATTTTATGCAGTCAAATGAAATTTTTATAAGGGTATATTAACTTTTATTTTCAAGAACCAAGCATTTAGTAACAAATGTGAAATTTATTTTAATATTTAAAATTTCAATATTTCCAAAATTATTTAGATAAAATGAAGATTAGATTTTTTAATCACAACATTGTAATTATACAATGATTAATTTATCTTAATTTTCTTCGGTAGTAAAATATTTCGGTAAAAATTGAATACAATTTAAATATAATTTCTGTATTATGACATCATAATGACGAAAAAGAGATGTAATAAATACATTAAATTATATCCAAGACTGAATATATGTTTTTTCCTTTAAAATAATATGTTTTTATCCTTAAATTATTATTTTTATAAATCCATTATGAATCTTCCCAAACATATAATATATTTTTTTCTATTTAATTCATTTCATTAATAGTATGATTCACTTCTATATTAGAATGAGTATTAATTTAATATTTTTGGCCCCTGAACATATAAAATAATTTAAACCACACCAATTTGGTAGAAACCATCACGAAAAACCATGATTAGGGTTTATTTGTAATTTTATTACATAGGTTCCAAAACCTATATTTGAGAAATGAAAAAGAATTCCCTAATATTTTCCTATATAATCCCAGAAAATATCTCATTTCTCTTCCTCAAAAATACTTTGAGAAAATCCTTACTCATCGCTCCCCTCTCAAGAGTCCTCTCATGGTGCCCTCATTATCTTAATAATATCCTCCCATTCATTTAGAGTCACACTCTCAAGTAAGAGATCTTCCACTATCTGTTTTTTATTCAATCGCCTATTTTATGTTATGCTTCTTAATTTCCATTTTTTATGTTGCAAAATTTTCATAAATATAACCATTAAAATGAATTTTATATATATATTATTATATAACACATTCACCCTCATTAATCTCTCTTATAAACCATTTTGAACACCTGTTACAATGCCAAAATTTAGTAAGGGGTCCTTTCCACCTCTCCTTTATTCATGTTTCTTTATTATATTATGTATTATTTTTCACATTCATAATGTAGGGATATATATTTCCATGTCTATATTATTATAAATTTCATTTCCAAATGATGAGGGACACATTTCAATCATACCAACCCATATTATGATTTTTAAGGTGGCGTCATTATGCAGTCGTAATTTCACTGTGATTTTTCTATACCCAAGAAACTATATAGTGAATTCCAAACCCATTTCTTATCAATGGTGTTCACTATTTTACATATATACTTATTTTATTTGGGAATTAAATGAATGTAATCCACACTCTATGATGATGTAATAAACTTTGATGATAACCAATTCCATGTTTTATTATCTATGTGGAACATTTGAACATGATAATGAAAAGAATGTGACGGGTGCACCTAAATTATATAGTTCTCCTAGGCATTGGATATTTTTTTCTCTTGATACACCTTTTTGAGACATAAAGTGGACTTGATAATCTTATACTACTTTTTAAATCATGATTTCTTTGAATTTATCCTTGACCCATGTTTATGATGCAATGTTTTAAATTTTTTCCACTTTTCCCATGTTATGGTTATCGAGTTATATCGTGCCTTATTAACCATGATCCTTTTATTCCCCATTAAAATTACTATTTTGTAAAATTTATTACCTAATTCCATTCTTATAACCTTATTGCTATTTATATATCACCCATTTCTTATGTTTTCCAACAAGTTGTCCCATGCAGTTTTAATTATGGACTTATTAAGGATGTTTTCAATAAATATGATGTTTTCCATGTTATAAATTATTATGTAATGTACTTATTTCCCAAAGACACTATACATCTCAATCATTAGGGTTGTTTATGTTTAATATTATTTAATAAATCATTTATTATTTTAATATAAAGTGCAGGATTGTTTTATATAGTCCATGTACTAATGAATTGAACAATCAACCTTATTGTAAAAAAATAAATGGGGATGACCATGGTGGGAATCATGGGAGAAAAATATATCTCTATACATAATGATAAAATTAAATATTGAGCTCCTTCAGCTCTATATGTTCCATGATACAAGATGGTATCGAGATTATCTATATGCCCAATATCAAATCGATAGTAAAATATACCTACCTTTATATAGAATGAAGATGGAATTTTCATGGGAAACATCTGGGAATTCCCTGACCAAAAATGTAAGATCACTGATAGAAGAAATCTCATTATGCCAAGTTACAATAGTAGAAAAAAAACTTCTGAGCAATATGTGGGATGGTCTTGTACAAATGGACCTTAGATCCCACTGTATAAGAAACACATGGGAATCTCCCATTAATGGTAGAGAATGAAACATTCTAATCATAACATTAAATGTACACAAATTGATAAACTAGTCAGTCTATCCCAATGATGATGTTGAATATATCCAAATTGAGATCTAATAAATCCCTCACCAAATTCAGACATGTTATTGATAGCAAATTATTTAGAAATAAAAAACCATCACTCTTCCACATTCCTAGTGGTGTTTCCTGCTTCTTAATAAAGGATAGGATAATTGTTGTATGTTTTAGAATATTTACTAAATGAATGAATATAAAATTAGTGTTAGAAACCTGTATCAAACATTGTAGTTTCTATAGATGAATAAAAACATAGTACATTTTATTTTACTTCGTCTCATATTAACTTATTCTTGAATCTCATCAATAATGTGAATGTTCTTCACCCTTAAGGAATATGGATGAATCCCTATAGAATTTTATTCCTCTGGATACACATAAGTGGAATTTGGATCAAAGGATCCCTAAAAATAATGGGGGAATAAATATAGCCTATAAAAATATATATAAGTGGATTTTAGAATCCACAAGCACTGAAAAAAATTTCTTTTTTGAGAGAGTATATCAGTAGTTCCCAATCTAGATGCACTAATATCAAGTAAGGTGAACATTGTGGTATTATACTGATGGTTCATAGGAGGTATTCTACTAAGAACCACCTCCAAGACCCTTATGATTATCTTTCAACTTATAATTCTTCCTGAGTGTTCAACTAAAACTACTAAACGGTGAAATAGAAGGGTAAGAGTGTCTAATATATTCTTCTATATCTCTATTTTTAATCATAGATCTATCTATGATCTCCACAATAGAAAAATATTCATAATAAATACCCATTATATAATACCTAATAAAAAACCATAATGGTAATATTCAGCTTTCATCTGGTCATTCATCACCACCTCAGAGGAAAATAAATTAGCTCCATAAATCGATTAGTATAATATAAAACTGAGTGGTATCTATACTATAAATAGTGGAACTCTATACACTTAATCATAATCGGAGACATTAGGAAAAAATAGAAATAAGAGGGTCCTGAAAATATTTTAATCCAATCCCAAATATCAATTTTAAAATACCATTTAATTCCCCAACACTTCATGGGACCCTTAATTATGATTGTTTTTTACTTAACATTGATAGACTTAGTTATATTTGGGATATTGAGGATGTGATCTATCTTATCCAGATAATCATCCAACTATTTGTGATAATTCATACCCTTAATGTATGTGGGTTTCTCATATTGGTAATAATTAGTTTGACTACCTCATCCACCTTCTACTATCTGTTCTATAATATTTAGGTTATAAACTAATGATAAATATTCATCCATGGTATGAACTTCATATAACTTGCTTCTATCAAATTCTAATCTAGAGGATGATTCCCTTGAGTATAATCACTCATTAAAACCTCAATTTAAACCCATGGATTATGTCTCATATGCATGTTACTAGACACCAAAATACAATAAAATAACTAAAAATAGAGTAATATAAGTTTAATATAGAAATACATAAGAAGAAATTAAGACTAATATCAAAACACCAACATTAGAGACACGTATCCCAACATCCCATGGAATCTTGTTCCTCTTCGTAGTAAGACCTGGCCAAGAACTCATCAAAACCTACCTCTCAAGTCCTAAAATCCATATATTCAATATATAATACTTCCCAAGATAATGAAAGATGTAGAAAAAAACCTCTGAAACAATTTTTTAATGAATCGACCCATGTTACCCTTTAAAATGGAATATAAACTAACTCTCAACTAACTCTAAGGGCATTCTCAATCCTCATAGGCTGGAAACATGAAATTAGAAATAAAAAAACACTAGAGGGAATGATTTCACCAAAAAAGAAATAATATATATTGTATATATATATATATTAAGCATAGAAATAAATAACATTAGAGAAAATAGAAAAATATATGTCATAAATAAGAAAAAATAGTTGTACTATCATGAATCGTGATTGATATGTAAAAAATGAGAACTAAAACTGGGAATAATAACTCAATGAGATATGTGGAAAATGTACCACCTCTCACCATGATATACCCATACCCACCAAACATAAACCTCACTACCACACTATTGTTCCTTTCAATTTCCAACTTCTAAAGACAATAAACAGTCTAATTATTGTGAATGGAATTTGTAGGCTATGAGATAAATAAGCATAGTAGGAATCCTAAAAAGTTAATTCATATCATTTCAATATAAAATAATCCAAATATGATCATTTATAAGAATTCATGGCTTAATATGAAGTTAAATATTTTTAAATAAAAATATGGTAAACAATTTCACTTTTCCATAGTTCTAAAACAATCCATGTAAAATACCTTGAAATCAAAAATCAATCAATCAATTTACATTTTATGAAGCATATATATCAAAACAAAAATAATCCACGACAAAGCATAAGGGTAAAATATTTCTGGTGTAATAATACATTAGGCTCACTATTTCACTCAAACTACAAATAAGACAATTGTGCACTAACGTACTTGGGACACTAGGCCTTGGAAATTCTGGAACTCCCTTTGAGTGATCCCCCATAAATATTGAAAACATCCCTAATATATTTGACATATGGAATAGAGGAATACCCCAGAATGTGAATCCCCATAAAATAATCGTTATTGAGTCCAAATGTTATACCTTCCACATAATTACCCAAGGATTTACATGTGTTTAATTTATCAAATAATTTCAAATGGTCTTATCACATTCCACAGAATAGTTCCGTACAACACTTTTTATAATAAATATGCTTTTAAACCCACTTTTCACAATCCATTTCATAAATCATTGAAAAACAACATTATTTTATCAAACTTATGGAAACCATATTTTCTCATAAACCCCTTTACACGCAAAAATAAATCATTAATTTAAATACATTTATAAAATAATTATAAAATAATGGGTATTTCAATCATAATCCAATATATGCTAGAGATGGAACTACCTAAATCAATATTAGGTTCCACATGAATGAAAATGTGATATTTGCACCATGATTGGTAACAGAAACTACTTAATCAATCGATAAAAAAATATCCCACATCATTACACAACCAAATCATAACCAGAACCAACCATTCCTCTAAAAACAACATTCTCGGGATAAAGAATATGGAGAAAACATTTAGAATGGAAGAGGGAAACTAACCTAACCCCACAGAGGAATGATCTCCCAAGGTCAAGTTGAAAATAAAATAAAAGAGTCCACAATACCTCTAAGTGATTTACTTGTGTAACCTAATAACTAATGGAATGTCCAAAAGAATGATGGTATTCAAGGGGATTTTGTAATTTATAGGTGGTCTGTAAAATATATGACTATGAGGAAACCAATTGACCACATCACAAAATAGGTGAATAGGGAGGGGACTACACCATGATGGTATGTAACAAATCATTATGAGGTAGGTCAAGAAATCCTTCAAAAATTATGACTATCTCTAAACAACATATCTAAAAAAACAAGAGAAGGGGACATGATGCATCAAAGACCAATATGTCATAGAAGCCAATAACCAAGAAGGAGGGATACATCAGAGCCTATCTAATTGGGTAAAACAATCCTAAATCTAAAAAACATCAAATAACTCACCCATGAATATCTTTATACTGCATATCTGATAAAACAAAATAATGGGAAACACCACATCCTAGACCGATATACCATAGAACCCAACAACCAGTAAGGAGGGCTACACCACAACCTAGTTGAATGGAGAACCCAATCCCAAATCAATAAAAACCCCAAAAAATTCACACCTAGAATTTTTTTAGAACCCTGGGTGAGAATTCCCACAACCATACCAAATGTGGTGGAAAGATGCAAACTCTCCCCCAAGCCCCTATCTCATAGTCAGCCACTCTATGCAACAGAATATCATGGTTTATATTATAGTCTTTATCCAAGGAATATCCAAGACAAAAATAGAAGTAGAACCAAATACATTTCCAATCCCATACTATTATACAACTATTCTCTTCACACTAAATCGTCCCTTCTTACAAGATAGTTACTCTATTCCATGGTTCAATCACTAGAAAAACACTCAGATTGTTTCCAAATCACCATAAACCTTAAGTACATACTCTTAATCTTTAAAAAGACATTGTACCTTTAACTATGATGTTATAGTGGAAGTAAAATTTATTTTAAAATTAAATTTATTTATTTCTTTAATAATATTCCTGATTATATTTTATGGATTTATTTTCACTATACATGTTTTATGTAATTATTTATTTTAAAAAGAAAAAAATTTATCTCAGAAAATTATTTCCCAGGATTATAGTTTATTTTTTGAAATATAAATTTATAATTTTTTTGAATTAAATTTTTTAAAATTAAAATTATTTTTAATACCATTATATCAAATTTATCTTAGGGTGTGTTATTTGGATTCTTCTGAAAAAATTGATTTTGGGTGAACAGAAAAAATTTTTTTTATTAAAACTAGAATTTTTTCACATATTTAAATAGATTAATTTAATTTTGGATGTGTTTTAAATTAATATTATTCTAACTTTTAAATAAATAATCAAATAAATATTAAAATAATCGTCATTGTACACTATTTTGGAATAAATTTATTATTTGTCTTAAAAAGAAATTTTTTTAAAAAAATCATTAAATTTAATGTTTTATAAATAAATTTATAACTCTCATACACATTGATTTAAAAGGTATTGGATTAATATTTTTAATATTGATTTTAATATTTATTAAGATTTCAATTTCATTTGTGGTCATATTGAATAGAAACCATGTTAAATTATTATCACCATGATAAATGGTAAAATTATTTATTTTGGATTAAAATATTTTGATAAGGTCAAAAATATCATATTAAATATTGTTATATGAGAATATTTCTACTCTTGTCATATTATATTATAAATTTTATTTATTTATTTTCACTTTTGAATGAATAATATTTGATATTACTTTAAAACATTGAAAAATTATAAGGCTTTCACACACCTAACTTATAAATGGTCACCACCTCCCCTATATTATTCACATAAATTAGGCCATTTTTCTGAACCAATTACTACTTCAATACCATACCAACAACCATACTAACTTACTAATGATTTTATTCTCACCAAATGACCAATCCATGAAATATACATTTGTAAGCCAAAAGAGGTTTCCCAAAAAAATAGGTATAGCTCTTACCCATGTGTTTTCATATATATTTATTTTTATAAATCCATAAAATATTTTTTAACAATTATAATATAATAACAGAATTATCTTACATATTATTAAATATTATTATGTTCACGCTAAAAACCTTTTTCATTTCCTTTTTCATCATATATTAAATTAAAACATTTCCTTTTTGTATGTGTGTACTATCCCCTCCACGAAGAGGCGTGATTTGTGTTCATAAACACTTCACATGGATTTTAAAAAGGATGGAACTAATTAAAATATATTATATTTATAAAATATTTATTATTCATAAAAATTAAACTTTTATATAATTTATTTCTTTTTTACTCATAAAAAAATTAAAACAATTATTATGAGTATGAATAAAATATCATCCCCATAAAATGATGTGAGTTATTTATCATGACCACCTTACTTGAATGGATTTAGAATTATATTTTATTAATAAATATATTAATTATAACAATTTTAATTTTCAAGATATAATGTAACTACAACCCATTATAATGTGTTAAATGTAGCAATTTTATTTCAATGTTATCAACCAAACAACCCCAAAAATGCCCAATAAGAACATAAAAATTTATGTAAATAAATAAAACATGGTAACAAATGTCAAAAGGAATAATTATAATTGATGAATCATTGAAATTGTTCATTATAAAATAAATAACCATTATAGTTTTATAATTTAATAAATTTATAACATACAATGCTTGATGGGAATTATTGTAATTGATTTTTCATCAAAAATATATTTAAATGTTTTCCTATAAAATATAATTTCTCTATATAAATATTATTGAAAATGTTTTCAATAATGTTATTATTTATTATTAGAACGTTTATAATGTTCAAATTCATATTTTTTTGACATTCATTATAGAGTTTTACAAAATAATCTTTTCAAAATTTTCTTTATTGGTTATTTTTTACATTTAAAAAACAAAAAATTGATTTTTTTACATATATGAACTGTATAACCATTAATTCCATCAAATTTATTATCAATTATAAATAATATTTTATAATATTTCATCTTTTTTGACACAAAATACTATTTCCAATATTTAAGGAATTTTTCTTTTATGAAAGTTTTCAATGAAAAATGATATTCCCATTTATTTTATGTTGAAATAGAATGTCTTTTTTTATGGGATCAAATGCGTTTTTCAAGGGTTATATGAAGTAATGGAGAAACATTAAAAAAAATTTGTGATGTGCTACATTAGAATTGTAGATGTTGAATATAAATACCTATATATCTCATGATGATGGGTGGACCCAATATCACTATCTACTGCATTAGGTAATGAGTAGTATTCAAGGGAAAAAATGGGGGAGATAATCTAGAATAAATTTTATAATAATATTAATTAAAATTTATATTATGTGCACATGATTTCCTAAAAAAATTTATGATTCTTAAATATAATTTCTAATAAGAAATTTGATACCACTATTGAGTACGAAAAGTTTGGTTTACCCTAGCCACGACCTAAAATAGGTTGTGTGGGTGTTCAGATAAATGCGGTCATGGGAGGGTGTGTTTAGTTAAATAAATAATTAAAATTATTTTATATTTAACTAAAAAATTCCAAATTAATTTATAATAACATCGTTAAAAATATTCTCAATGTTTAGCTAAATAATCCCTGGGGTAATTGAGAGGATTTACTTCCTCCTCTTCTATGTGAATCAAAATCATAAGACCCAGAACCTCTAGATCCAAGAAGATTGAGGTGAAGCAAATAGAAGAACACATTCTCTTCATTGGTGAGTGCATTATTTGTTGCTGAATGATCTGATATCTAATATGGACTTTTTAATTTGTGTATTCCTCCCCAATTTATTAAACGTTTTGAGTATGGTCATATTATTCCATGATTAACTTCAATTCCAAACCCATGTATGCACCTATGTATAATTTTTAATTTTTAATTCAGTATTCTCACTTTTATTCCCCGAATCTATATACATTGGACATAAAATATTGTCCAATGAGATTCCACATATTTTTATTGTTCATTTATCCCCCTATTATCCACATTAGTCATTATTGGACCATAGGGTCTCAAATCGACATTGTCATGAGGGAATAAGCCCCATCGGACCACAAGATCCATAGAGGATTCACGTGAGATGAATGGAATGAAGAATTTGCGATGGATTCATATAATCCATGTTATAATGGTGATTCAACCAAATATTGTAATATTGATGAGGCATTTTGACAGATGGGAGATACACACGGTGCATTTGGGTTTCTAGAAAACCTTCATAGAATCAATTTATTCACATTAGAGGGCTGAAAACGATGAACGATGGACTCTTCCACCAATTTAGGATACCCTAGTGGAATGATATGAGGATCTAAATCTAGTTATAGAACATTTTTGTTGGCACCAAGTAAATGTTCATGGAAAAAATATGTTATGAATACCACAATGATGAAAGGAGATGTTTTGCGATGCACCTTTACAAATCCCTTATGCACCATACCTAGTGCAATTGCATTCAACACTATGGCTGCCACAAAGTCGAGGCCTCTTCTGCAACCACTATAGAGGAAAGAGATGATTGCCTCTATGCTTATGAAAAAATTGACAGATGTCTTCACACTATGGAGAGAATATGATCACCTTTGTGATTCAATCAAAATTGACAGAAGCCTCTACGAGCACCACGAAGGGAATGAAGGAAGCCTCTGATTTGTAGAGGGGATGACGATCAACTTTTCGGTTATGAAGAACATAATGAAATCCACCTCCAATAGTGAAGTTCAAGTAGATTTTCGGTGCATAGTTATAGCATCGTGTCCCCTGGAGACCATAAATATCCAACACCCCTCATTCCAATGGAATCGACATACTGACCATTCACATTCCAAGCTCCCAAATCAATAATCACCCTTTTCTCTACAAACCATTTGAATAATAGATAAATTAAGGTTACTGAGCAATGAGAAATCCCTTTGTATTTAATAGTGTTTACCCCTCTTCATGAAGGGATTCCCTTTGTGGATCCAATGGTCCACGACCAAAGAAGGAGACCCCTTTGTGTACTCGGGACTTCGTGATTCTCCCAAGCTTCACAGAGCACTCTCAGAAAACATTAGTACTCAATGATGAGGTCTAGATACTATTCTTAATTGAGTTATCCTATTTTAAAAGTCATATCCTCTATGTGCCTTTGTGCTTTGTGAATCCCTATGCTTTTTGAAGTCAAGTGATCGGTGATCCCTTATGATTTTCAAACCCTTGAGATCTGTGAATCCTTGTGCTCCACAATCCCTTGATCTTTTCAAATACCCTCTCTACAAGGCTTTTTTCATCACAAAACATTTTTCTTGTAAGACTCTCCAAGTTTATAGAAAGTGATTTCGAGGCCCATAGGGATGTTCTTCATGTTCCATTGATTTTCCTCATGCTTCTTCACATGGGACCACTAATGACTATTGTTTCCTCTCATATCCAAGGTTACATGATCACTTCAATAGATCACTTCACAACCCCATATCCATGTGGAAATTTGGGTTCCATTACTTCACCAAGTGTTAAATTTCACCATTTATGTATGTCCTAGGTGTCAGGATGAAATCCTCACCATCCTAGATGTATGATGTTAAAACTACCAAACACCTCCATCCTTGATACCATACATTAAACTCTGATCACTGCTTGAGAAATATGACCAGGGGGATTAGTGGGGGATGGGCATAGGTGCCCCTATTCTCTCTTTCCATCTGGACTCTATCAGCATTCACACATCATGTAGTCTCCACGTAATCCCCAACACCCTCTGATGGGGTGTTCCATGTCAGGTTGGCATATCCTACTTGTGCATCTGGACCCCACTCAAGCCACTCTCCCTTAGTAAGCACATGTTTCCTCTTTGGGCCACAAACCACATGTTATCCCCACTATATTCCTCCTAGATGCACTATCCACGACAAGATTTCCAAGTCATTATTTCCTCTTGTTTCTCACACAGAGCATGGCTCACATGATTTTAGATTAAATAGTGACCTTAACATCCTCTTTTGGATACCTTAGTCTGTAAGACCCATATATCCTAAAGCAAAACTGTGTAAACATTAATCATTGCACATTAGAGGATGGGTATGTTGGAAGCATCTCTAAAGTTCAAGCATATCAACCAACTTTCCCAGCCACTTCAGATCGATCTACCCTTGCACCACGTGATGTTAAAATGTATTCCCCTTTCATCAGGCATGATGTTAACTTGTATGCTTTCAAACTACATTTGATTTTATCCTAGTTTACATGGAAAGGGTACATAGGATGCCTCTCTAATGTCCAACCCCAAACATTGGAAAACATCATTGTGACCCCTTTTTGGGACCTGCATCCTTGGTCTATTGGTTAGTGGCATCAGGAAAGCTCTTATGAAGCTAACCATGCGTAATACCAACAGTCAACCCACACACCTCTAACCAATAGGTATCTCTTGTGATGGGATGCCTTCCATTCAAAATCCCCTGCATCTATTCAGGTTATTGTCCATTTTGTACAACCCTATTCAATGTTCCATACTAAACTATGTGTACTTTTATTCCCTTCCATGAGGATACATATGTGGCCTCTTTAAGAAACAATATCATCACGCATGTTTCATCTTGGACTCTCCCTTGAGCCGTTATGTTTCAGGATTTTCATACCCCAAACCGGAGGATCTACATCTTTTTGGGTCACATAAATACATCTGTTATCACGAGCCACATCCTCAGTATTCCCATCACCCCACCAAACTACATGGACATTGATTCCCCACCATAAGGATATGTAGGAATCCCCCTTGAGGTTCAAGCCCAATATCACCATCATCTTCACATCTGTTCCATCTTGTTCCTCCCATCCATTTTGTTTAACCATCCATCATCCATCCTGATTCCTACCTAGGCCACCACATCCTAGTGGAATTATTTCATTTACTTGGGAAGCTAACCATGCATAATCCCCACACAATCCATTAACATCCAACAAATTGTGTACTTATTATGATGAGACGATAACAATACACATGCCCCAAGCAATCTATAACTATCCTACCAAGAGTATCCCTCTTGTGATGGGATTATATCCATTCATAATCCCCCCACAATCCATAACCATACATCCATGAGTGTCCCCATTACGATTGGATACTATCTATTCATTGGACTTATAATTTCTTCAAGTCATTGTCCTTTGTGTACATCCTAATTCCATGTCACACCTTTGAATAAACGTGGGTTTTGATCCCTGTATTCTACTCATGGTACATAGAAAACCTCCCTGAGGTTCAATCCCAACCAATGGTAAACCTTGGTGTCCCCCTTTTGGGGTTAAATTTCCCTTATTTTCCATTAGTGGTGTCCTGATAAACTGTCACGGTGTGATATATTTGCTTTATGGGACACCCCACCATGTATCGGTCCTTATTGAATGTTTTGATCCATCCATCTAGTAATACTTCTAAGTTCTCCCTCCTAGGGATGTACCAAACTGATCAATCTCTATGGTATTTTTTAATCTCTATCATTACATATCTGGAAGATGTTAAACTTTTGGCCTACCTAATGTTAAAGATGATATACATGAGGAAAACCGTTAAAGACATACAATTAGAGTAATTTTATCAGAAAGATGTTAAACTCGCGTCATACCATAAGTTATACATGGGAAGATGAGGAAAACCTCATAAACATGCCTATGGAATATAATTATTTTCACTCGTTGTGGGATGCCTAAGGTTTCCACACCCATAGAGATGAAATCTAGGTGTACTAGTGATTCAACATCCAAACACACTTGCGATGTCCAATGTGACTACTCCCCTGACTGAAGGATATTGCCCTAACATGACCCCTTGGAATGAACTGACATAAGAAGTGTAATTAACTGATACCCATGTAGATATGGCACTGTGAAAGAGTTTTGAGAACAATGTCTTCACATTTACTGGAGACTTGGTCTATGTTACAAATTCTGAGGAAGAATCCTTGAAAGGAGAGACCAAAAATACATCATCCTATTTTGATCAATTAAAAAACATCTCGGAATAAGAGATGAATGGCGCATGCCTTTGAAAAGAAGGAATGCATCCAATAGCCAACACATCAAGGCCAAATGGCGCGCCCCACTAGAGAAAGTTTCAAAAATAGAAATGGTGAACCCGGCATGATTTCTTATAATCAATAAGGAGATCAGTAATGTTTTGGACATAAATATATAATATTATCACCAGATCCATATATCAAGTGGTAGGTCCCATAATTAAAATAGTTTCCTTGGAATGAAACTCACCAATTTTTTGTGCAGTTAATCATTCGGTGTTCTATTCTGTGACATTTTCTGTGCAGATCTTCCTCTCTAGCCATGGAATACTGGACAATAATGGGGAACTATGCACCAATTTCCTATTTTCTATACTGATGGTTGAATTCTTCAACATTGCAAGACCAATGTTCTACATACATAATAATGATAGTCTCCCTCTTGCATATTAAGGGCCAAGGGTTGTATGAATGCAGCAATTCTCATGAATTAATCTCCTCTGTAATGGGTCCCATGCTCTTACTGACTGGGTGGCCACCACCCCTCTCACCCGTCGAATTCATTTAGAGAAGGGTTATTGATACTATTGTTCACTGATATGAACTTTAAGGGGTCATACTGACAAGGGACATAGATGCCTCTACGCCCCGTCAGTGCCACCTCCCCAAGGGCCACATAGAGAGCCACCCCTCCCCACTCTGACCATCAACAGCTTCAGGAGCCTATCCATAGTTTGCACAGAAAACTCACTCCCTTATTATAATGATGTAAGGGATGTTCATGTACACCCAGAAAGGATTTCATCAAGGGATCTTCCATGGATGGATCACACCCAACTGCATCAGAATCGTTAGCCGATCATACAGACCGAAGAGTAAACAGCTCATTCCCTTATCCACCGAACTGTAGTTTGGAGGACTCGGTGTCAACGTCGAGTGAAAACTCAAGAATATGCCCACTAGGGGCACCATCGTCATCATATTCAATGGTCAGAGCCACCACTAGAAAGATCTATCAACCCTCTATCATAAATGGGGAAGGGCATCTCCCAGTTATAGAGTACGGGCTCTTCAAATCCAGTCCAAAGTTGAGGAACAAGTCACCCTTAAATTTGGTTGAATATGATCTCCCAATTTAAATCAGAAAGTAGAAGTCATTACTGGTAGACCCAGAATGATGGAACCCATTAAGGAGGTCCTCATTGTACCAATATTAGATAGAGTGGAGGTCCTCCCCAGTACTTCATTCAGTATGGAGGTCATCCCCATGTCACCATCATAAACACCAGTGGAGGCCCTCCCCACTTCGTCAACATTAAGCACAAAGGGCATCCCCATACCAATAATCATCAAAGTAGAGATCCTCTCCACATTATAAATGGAAAAAAATTAGTCCCTTCCTATGCCCAGTGTAATCAGTGTGAAGGCTCTCTTCATATTACTGCTACTAGGGAAGGCTGACGCTAAGGTCCTCCCCTCCCTATGGATGACCACCATGTATGCCCTCCCTACTCAACTACTACAAATATGGCTTTTATCAGTGCTAAAAATAACCACTAACAGTGATAGAAAAAGCACTATTTATGCTGGTGAAGATAAAGGGGGTGTCCCCTTTATCAGCACTCTAAAAAGCGCTGTTAAAGACTCCTTTTATCAGTGTTAAAAAAAAGTGCTAATAAAATGGGTCTTTTATCAGTGCTAAAATGAAGCGATGATAAAAGGGTCTTTTTTCAGTGCTTTATTTTTAGCTCTGATAAAAGTCCCCTTTTATCAGCCCTTCGTTTTAGTGTTGATTAAAATAAAAAAATAAAAAAAAATAAATAAAATATTGCCAATCTCGGAGGGGGGGATTTTTACAGCACTTAAGCCCCCCTTTATCAGTGCTTTCCCGCACCTCCAGTGCCCGCCCACACCGCCTACACCCTTTATCTGCGCTAGACCATTAAATCACCCTTGCGCACGTGCTCGTTCCTCCACTCGGATTTGATCTTGAGACGTCCCCCATGCACACCTAAAGCCTTTAATACTACCCTATATTGATTTGTTCTCTTATTCATGATATATCTATTTATTTATATATACATTTAGTTATATTTATTCCTATAGAAATCTATATTTATATTAATATATATATTTATACTAATATATATATATAGTTATATTAATATTAATATATATATAGTTATATTAATATAAATATATAGTTATATTAATATATATATAGTTATATTAATATATAGTAGTTTTATAAATATTCATATATTGGTTTTTTAAATAAAATGGATATTAGTAATTATTTAGATAAATCTAATATATTTTATATGTAAATATGTTTAATTATTTATTTAAATAATTTAATTTTTAGGTGTGAATATATAGAAAAATGTATATATAGTTATATATTTGATTATAAATAGATGTGCATTAAAAAAATTATAATATATCAAATAAATAATATCAATATGAATGTAATACCTTGGAATAAATTCAGTACCTACCAAAAAAAACTATAATACCCCCCTCAAACGATGCTAAAAACCCACAAAATATTTAAAAATCTGGGTACCCTAACTAAAAACATAGTTTTGGAGGCCTTCTAGGCCACTTTTGGCCACGAAAAACACTTGACAAAGGTGCCCCAGTTGAAAGGACGTAGATCTTATCGTAGGCTTCGATTTGATATTTGGTAGAGCTCAAAAGGACACCCGGATCAAAAGTTATGGCCGTTTGAAGTTTGAGTTCAGTTTTCAACATATTTTGGATCTTTTTTTAATTTTTTTTTAAATTTTTTTAGTCTTTATATTTTCATTAAATGACTATTAATCCATACTTATTAGAAAATTGTTAATTAATTTCATTTTTAATTTTTTAAGAATCCATTTTCACTAAATATTTTATATATTAAGTATATTAAGTTTAAATGTACATTTATACTTATCTAAAATATATTTAAAAATTATATATTATATTTATATCTATATAATTATATAACTATATTTATATAGTAATATATTTTTAAATTTTTTTATGTAAACTCTTTATCAGCCCTTTTAAAAAACGAGTTGATTAAAGCCCCCCCTTTATCAGCGCTACTAAACAAGCGATGATAAAGGGGGTCCCTTTATTAACGATAAAAAAAACGATGATAAAGTGGGTGTCTTTATCAGTGCTAAAAAATTAGCACTGATAAAGGCGTACTTTTATCAGCATTTTTTTAGCACTGATAAAGGCACCCTTTATCAGCGCTTTTTTGATCGCTTATAAAGCCCCCCCCCCCTTATCAGTGCTTTTTCGTTAGCACTAATAAAGGGGTGGCACTGGCCTTGCCCAGCTTTGTGGTAACACTATCAAACACGTAGGTACTCCCCATGTTCCTATTGAAATATATATGGGTTCCCCTCACACCCCTGATCATTGAAGTGGGGGGACCACCCCATGTCAGCAATAGGTGATATAAAGCCTCTCTTCATATTCAATCCAGTGTGGGTAGAGGTCCTCTGCACACTAGCACCAATCTGCACAGAGGACCTCCCCATGTCAAAAACCAACCCAATCCAGAAGAACCATCTTGGTGAAGGAGGGCAGGTCGCCCTCGCCAAAGGAAGAATCCTAAGAAGCTGGAAACTGAAATCAAACCCATCTGCTTTTCAGATTCTCTGGAAAAGGGAAATTCAGTGATGGAACCCTCATCCTGATCATCTGTGTCAGGGGATGGGGTTGGTTCATGGTGTATAAGCCTCATCCTTCTAGACATTTTGGTCCAATAGATCCTTGCATCCCACATAAGATACATACTATGAGATGATTAGTTGGACTCTTTCTTAGGACTGGACATGAAATCCTCCCAATCATAGACATTATCACTCTCTACATCAAATAGATATCACATAGAGTTGTTATGGGGACTAATAGAGGGTGAGAAACAATGTGATCCACCATTAGTAATTGTAGTCCCTACCCGAGAGGCAGTTACTCTAAGTCTTCCATAGAGGGATTCGGTTGCACAATTAGTGCATTATTATGAGGACTACCGAAGGTGAGGTGGCTTGACAGATTACACACCATACTCTTCACCAGCTAGTCTTCTGACCATGTAGTCTGCCATATTGACATTATCGATCCCACAACCACCTCTAGTTGAAGAGTGGTAAATTAAAGGAACAAATTCTGAGTCTGAGCTGAGAATCTTGTGGGACATTTCTCATAGTATACCAGTTCATAGAGATGTCTTGGATTGTTGAAACCACAAAAGTCAACATTCCAAAGTTCCTTACTTAGGACGAAGTAATGTGCCTCGCCCAAACTCTCTAGGATATTCAATTCCAACTTCATCGACAACAATTATCTTATCCCAATAGTCGGAAAAACATCGACAACATCTGCTAGAAATGTTTCATGTTCGACATATCCACTCTCCCCTATGGCTCTGTGCCCTGAGTTACCTGTTCATCATCAGACCCTAGAGAAATAATGCGTCTATAACTTTATATGACTCCACAGAATTATTATGGAGGCTTTTCCCCATGATCCATTCCATTGTTTGGGGTAGTATGGGGCCTTTAATTTCTATTCTATACAGCGCCAGCTGAAAATTCCATGTGATATTAAGTATAGGCCCCTAGAAATAGTCGAAGTTAACATGGTCGACCAAATAGAGGGAGAGACTGAGGTAGGGCTCATTGAATATAACATGCCCCTATGGTTGGTTCCACACTCGTTGGACCTTTTTGGCAGGGTTACTCACTAGAAGAAGAACCTAATGGTTCTTTCTGCACCCTATGAATCACTATAATTCATCCAAGACTCCAATAAGGGTAAAAAACATGCTGTGACCATCACGCTATTTGAAAAATCTAGCTTAGTGAAAAAGATAGAATATGACTTTAAAAAGGATGCATTACGTTGACATCTCGAAGAGCATAAAATTTTTATTGATGACCTTCTTGCCGAGCGTTCTAAGGAACAACTTCTAGATTAAGGTAATCCTTGAATAGGGTAGAAAAGGTAGCTACAGCCTCACCCCAGTGAGTTGACTCCTTATAACCATGACCACCCTGCCCATTTTGAAAGGTTAGAGGCTCATGTTTATGGCATGTGGCCATGACATGTGTCACCCAATCCTACTGAATGGAACAAAAACCATCCTCAAGGCATGGAACAGGATCCCACAGTAATTCCATAGGTACCTCAAGGAACTCTACACTTTATACCACTGCACCCTTTGGTAATTCCTCTTATCTCTCCATGAGCCATTGGGCCCACTTAGCATGTTCAGGAAAAATCATATGCATAGGTGGTCTATGACCAATGCCATGATCGATATCATCTTCTAGATGATCTAATGAAAGAACTAATTTTTCACCTTGCGGCCCTATAAACTTGATAGGTGGTAATCCTACATGATGGTAGGTTGTACCTGATATGGGTGGATGATATACCTTCACCCCCTGTTTCAGGAATCCTTCATTCTCCCCCTTTAATGGGACGTGTGATCTGATGTAGCATTTGGAAAACATTATTAATGGCATGTAACCATTTTGGGATCTCCAGAACAGTAGGAGCCCACCAAGCTATGGTGTTTAGTGAAAACACTAGAAGGGTCTTCTTTTTTTTGGAACATCCAGTTAGCCATTAGGTGAATAGAAGGTTGGGAGGTCCTTAGTAGGATGTTTCCGAAAAAAATCAGTTCCACGTCCTATAATATGAATATTGATGATATCTTCAAGTGAATGAATATGCATAATGATTGTGTGGCAGAATTTTTTACCAGGTGGAACGACACCACATACATCCTTGATATGCCGCTGACTAAGGAACTTTTTCAAAAAATGTGTGTTGGGAATGTCAAATATTAATTGCACTGTTCTCCAAAGTCTCAAAACTATCTGGGAAAAATTAGATAAATATCTTAACAAATCCCAACATCTACAGGAAGCCTTTTAGTAAGCCATACAGGCACATCCATTGACTCTTGTAGTTCCTATGAGACGGGTTGCTAAGGCCCTACCTACTGCAATAACACAAATAGAAGCCCACAGGTAGCTATAGTTTTTACCAATGGACCCCCTCCACAACCTCTCCAAGGGTCACCACCTTAGGCATAGCCTCCGGCCTAACAACACCCACCTTAGAATTGGAAGGCACGCCCACATAACATGCCATCACCACCCTGAAGAGAAAAAACTATTCCCTCTTCAATGTCAGGCTCTGCCAGTACCTCTTCTTGGCCAGGCTCCCAGAGCACCCTCCCAAATAAGAGGAACCAAACCTACTCATTTAACAAGACTCAAGTTCCCAGTTACTTCATATGCACAGTGGAGCAGGGTATCATACGGTTTCCAGAAAGCAATACACCCAAAAAGGTGGATCTCACCGGTCACCACAATAACATCCTCTATCACCAAATACTTGGGAACACCCTCAAGTAGTGATATGTGTTTAAAGACTGGTTCCATGACCAGTTCGATAACAACATAGTCAGTTTAGGTCCAAACCTAGCATAGTGGCACATCTGTTCATAAATAATGATAGTGATACTGATATTGAAGGGGAATGGAAATAGGTTTCTAATAGTGGTATCAAAAATAAGATGAATGGATGGATCGTAGGGAAGTTACTCATGCCCATGGTATTATCCACACATGTTTGAATAATCACGACCCTTCAGATGTTGATACATTACATACATATACTACATCTGCATGACATATCATACTAGTTCTTCCTAGAAATGGATGCATCGACGATGCAATGGAATGAAAATTCCCCCACCAATGCCATCGACATCCCATACTCTCATGGATTTAATGCCCCTAGAGATGGAAATCTCTCCATAATCTTCCCGACAATGGAGGATTCATCAAATGATTACCAAGGGTACACTTTGGTCAATACTATGGAACTGTTAAACACCTACATGGTTCCTAACAACAAAAAGCGCCAGTTGGATCCTCCTAAAATCCCTAGTTGATGTTATCATTGATGGAATAGTGCATATGTGAATTTCCAGAGTGCATGGGTTACTGATTCCAGCCAAGCAATGCATTCCAATGAAACCAGATAGCTTTCCCAACATAGAGATCAGCCCACCTATCCCTCTCATCTCGTTTTGTCAGATTCGCCTCTACTTACATTTTTTATACGTGATCATGTAGAACCACACCAACTATGATATGATTCATCACATTCAATTTTGGATAGACCTCAGTCACCTAGACCTTAGCTGGTAGTAACTCTTCACGGTTCAACCAATGAGCAATTAGACATTCCCATAACAAGCCAGAATTCATAGGATACACCTGCAGTTCATGTCAGACCTCTTATCATAGAGTGATCTCCAATCAACATATGTGTACGCCTAACATCGAAGTATGATAATGTGAAAAAATTTTAATGCATTCAAACAAATCACTTTATCTATGAGGTTCTCCGCATACCCGGGGATATGTGTTAGGCTGTCACAGATTCTTTAAGAATCCCCCTCTAGTATGAGACAGAGGTAGCGACTATAGAATCCATCTATGTTTAGAAAGACAAGAATGCAGATTGTCAGGTCATCTTGTATTTATTTTGAGAAGATAAAGGTTCTCCAATATAGGGGCACATCTTTCCATTTTACATCACAGTCCATTTCAATGGCATGGAGATTATCTATTTCCTTATAGATACATGATCTGGGATCAACCTTTTCCCGACCCAGACACTTCAAAATATGGAACTGTCTAAAGAAAAAATATGTTCCACTACTCAGAAAATTTGAGGTTATGATAGGAAGGAGTAGACGATAGTTGGAGAAATTCTCCTAAAGACAATGATTGGTGGCCTCATTTCCAGCACTGAGTTCATGGTTTTCTAACAAGGAACCTCTTACAACATGTTGATGGGTAGACCATGGCTCCACTTGTTGTAGGAGGTCCCTTCATCATACCACTAATTCCTTATGCACTACCTTATTAGACGAGAAGGCATCCTCCAAGGTGATGTGTTTCCATTTTCCTCTTGTGATTCCCACTACATCGATACACACTATTACAAGAGAGAGGACAATAATATTTATGCTAATGAGGCTGAACATGCTACTGCAATGACTGACCTATGGTAAGACATGGGTGATGTGTGCATATTCTCGATCCACCGATTGGAGGCCATGACCATGGACTTGGGGCAAGGCATCATTGTCTCAGGAACGATGGGGTGATGCATTCTAAAATCTATGGAACACCATAATATCACATCTTATTCATATTAAAATAAGACTTGTGTGATCCAAGAGCCCCTTACTCTAATAAGGTATCGTGATGTCCACCCCACTACATTTGAAATACGTCACAGTTACTTGTTTAAACGGGATATGATAAACAGATTCATGATGACTCGCCACTACTACTTTGATAAAATCAAAAGTGGTCCCTTGGGTTGAATCCTATATGGGATTACATATAAAACTTTTGTCACCATGCATTTGACAGTACATGAGCTCTCTGATGAGGTAACTAATGTCGCCCAGACTAGCACGAGTGTCCCGTTTGGATCTACCAACTTGCATGAATTGTCTCATGACAATGATCATGACAATATGAATGAATAAGAGGATTTGGAGGATGATTCTCCCGCATTCGAAGAAGGATTCTCCACCATGGTCGATGAATTGGTATTGGTGAACCTCAATAACAATACAAATATGAAACCATCATTGATTAGAACCTCGATGCATGTCGAAGACAAACAACGATTCATGGATTTTCTAAAGTAGCATCATGACGTATTCTCTTGTAGTTATGACAAGATTGAAGGGCAAGATCCTCATGTCACTGTCCACCATATCGATATTCCAGAAAATCATCATGGGTTCAAACTGCCTCCACTATGGGAAAGGGGATTTTTGTGACGGGCCTTTTGTGATAGGAATAAATCCCGTCGCTAATACCCAATTATTTGTGACAGAATTTCGTCTCCCGTCGCAAATAGATTGGTGGGGATAGCGCGCCAGACCGCGTGAAGGTTATTTGCGATGGTCGGATCCCACCGTCGCAAATAGTTAAGTATTTGCGATGAGGCTCATCTTAAATACCCGACGGCGGTTAATATCTTTTTGCAACAAGATGTCGTCCCACCGTAAAAGGTGTGTTGGCAGGGACTATTTGCGACGTGTCCTGTCACAAATAACCTTTTAACTGCCGACATTAATTAATGAGGGTGTAGGCATTTGAGACGGGTCCCGTCACAAAAGATACTTTTTGGGATGGGTTACCCGTGGAAAATAATCCCGTCAAAAATAATTTATCCTATATATACCCCCCATTCGTTTTTCCTCTCATTCCTCTCAATTCTTATATCATGTTTCTCTCTAAACTTTGATTTTTGTGAGAAAATTTTTCGATGTTAATTTTTTTGTTCACTAAGAAGTATTGAAGCCGTCTACATCAATTGAAAATCAGTCTTAACGGTTTTTATGTTTTTTTAATTTATTATTTATTTCAATTTTTTATCTTAGTTTTTTATTGTTAATTAGTTGTAATTAAATTAAATATAAATTATTTTGTTATTAGTATTTATTTGTACTAATAAATTGAAATTTTTACTTCTAATTTTTAATAATTACTAGTAATTATTAGCAATAATTAGCAATAATTAACAATAATTAGGAATTATTATGAATAATTAGCAATAATTAGCAACAAATATGAATAATTATGAATAAATACTGATAATTAGTAATAATTAGCAATAATTAGGAATATTTATCAATAATTAGGAATAATTAGCAATAATTAGCAATAAATATAAATAATTAATAATTAGTAATAATTAGTAATAATTAGGAATAATTAGGAATAATTAGTAATAATTATGAATACATAGCAATAATTAGGAATAATTTAGAATAATTAGGAATAAATACTAATAATTAGAAATAATTACTAATAATTATTAATAATTAGCAATAATTAGGAATAATTAGCAATAATTAGTAATAATTAGCAATAATTACCAATAATTTTAAGTAATTATTATTAATTAGCAATAATTAAGAATAAATAACAATAAATAGCAAAAAATAATAATAATTTGTAATAAATTGTAATAATTAGTAATAAATTATAAAAATTACTAAAAATTACTAATAATTAGTAATAATTACTAATAATTAATAATAATTTCTAATAAATATTGATAGATAGAAATAAAAACTAATAATCAGCAATAATTAGCAATAATTAGGAATAATTAGGAATAAATAGCAATAATAAGCAACAATTTGCAATAATAAGAAATAATTAGTAACAATTACAAATAATTAGTAATAAATAGAAATAATTAGTAATAAATTATAATAATTAGTAATAACAAGGAAAAATTATTAAGAATTAGAAATAAATAGCAATAAATAGATATAATTAATAATAATTTGTAATAATTTGTAATAATTAGTGAAAAATAGTTATAATTAGAATAAATACTAATAATTAGTAATAATTAGTAATAATTATCAACAATTAGCAATAATTTGGAATAATTAGGAATAATTAGGAATAATTAGCAATAATTAGTAATAATTATTAATAATTAGTAATAATTAGCAATAAATAGTAAATATTGATAATAATTAGAAATAAATTATAATAATAAGTAATAAATTGTAATATCTATTAATAAATATTAATAAATTTTAATAACTACAAGTAAATACTAATAAATAAAAACAAATACTAATAATTAGAAGTAATTATTAATAATTAGCAGTAATTTTCAATAATTAGGAATAAATAGGAATAATTAGCAAAAATTAGAAAAAATAATGAATAATTAGGAATTATAAGAAATAATTATAATTAATTAGTAACAAATAGCATTAATTATGAATAATTAGGAATAATTAGAATTAATTAAGAATAATTAGTAATAAATAGGAATAAATTGTATTATTAGGAATAAATTGTAATAATTAGTAATAATTAGTAATAATAAGTAATAATTATTATTAATAATAAGTAATTAGTAATAATTAGTAATAAATAGTAACAATTAGTATTAAATAATAATATTTAGTAATAAATAGTAATAGTTAGTATTAATTAGTAATAGTTTGTGATAAATAGGAATACTTAGTAATAAATAAGAATAAAGAGTAATAAATAAGAATAAATAGTAATAGTTAGTAATAAATAGTTATAATTAGTAATAATTAGGAATAATTAGTAATAATTACCAATAATTAGAAATAATTATCAATAATTATCATTAATTAGCAATAATTACCAATAAATAGTAATAAATAGAAATAATTAATAATTAATAATAATAACTTGTAATAAATTGTAATAAATTGTAATTATTAGTAATAAATACTAATAATTACTAATAACTACTAATAAATACTAATAATTAGAAATAAATAGTAATAATTAGCAATAATTAGCAATAATTAGGAATAATAAGCAATAATTTGAAATAAATAGCCATAATTAGCAATAAATAGGAATAATTAGAAATTATTAGAAATTATTAGCAATAATTAGCAATAAACATATAAGAAAAAGTAGAAAAATAATAATTTCATTAAAAATGATGACCAAAATTAATTTATATGCTTTCAAAACTGCCTACTTGAAACTGAAAAATGATTCAAATACGTGACTTTGAAATACTATAAAAAGTAAACTCGATATGAAGAAAGGTGGAAGCCACCTTTTGTTAAGGGCATCCTTGTCACACGTGTTTTTTGAAATTTTTATATCCAATTCATTACAAGAAAGGCGAGAAGGTCTACATAAACACACCATTATTGGACCTTCTAGATTTTATAGCAATGAATTGGATATCAAAATTTATATTGGATATAAAGAAAGGCTGAAACCACCTTTCTTTTTGGGTGAAACACCACCACATCATCCTACATCCAGCTTAACCCTTCAATTCAGTTTCATTAAATCTAGACAACAACTCATTTTTACTGATATTTCACTCACAAATCCATATTAACCCCCAAATTCGGATGCCTCTAGGTTCATACAATTCGACGGTGGAGAGGTGGTCATGGTAAACCTTCGTCGAATGGTCTGACCCCAGAGGTGTCAGCATTGGGGGGTTAATCTAGATATGTGAGTGAAATTTTTAGTAAAAATGAGGGGTGGTCAAGATTTAATAATAAACAATATAGTAGATATTAGGTTTATATTGAGTTGAATAATTATTTTATTTCTCGTGGAATTCTATATTTCATTTAATTGATCTTTATATTTTGATGATATATTTTCTAAAAATAATTCTAGATGTTAAGAAAAATATAGGAATTTCAACTCAAAAGATAATGTTTCATCCTAAAATTTTTAACCAACCACATTTTTGGAACCCAAAAAATGAGATGATCATTATGATGAAGAAGATAAATTTTTTATCAAACCTCACATTCGAGTATGTCATGTTTGGTTTATAACTAACGTAAGTATCCCTATGTTTGTATAATAACACATGTTCTAGAGGTCTAAATTTTTAATCAATTTTATGTTGTCAACCATACATTTACTTATCCTCACATAGAGTAACCCTATGTTGAACCAATCATCTAAGGGTTTTTTAATTTTTAATTATTCTAAGATTTATGCTATGATTTTTTAGTAAATATAGTAATAATAATACATGTTATAGAGGTCTAATATTTTAAAAAAAATTTATGAATTTTTTATTTATTTATGAATATTGAGAATTTTATTTTCTTCTATTTTTTTATAATATTAATAATAATAAAATTAATTTATAAATAATCATAATTTTATATAAAAAAATTTATTTTAATTTTTATTTGTGATACGATCTTTTGGGATGGGATCTTGTTGAAAATAGGCTAAATAATTTTTCTTGATAAAGGTATTTGCTAATGGATTACAGGACGATCGAAAATACTATTTGTGACGGGCATGTCGAACATATTTTAAATAAATATTTTCGAAAATCATTTGTGATAGAATTACGGGCCGGTCATAAAATATTATTTGTGATGGGCCCATCACAAATGAGTTTATATATATCTATAATGTATATATTCAGAGTCTTATTTGTGACGGTGAAGTTTCCCATCAGAAAAAATAGTATTCGCAATGAGACCATCACAAATAATATTTTTCCCACAACATTTTCTTCAACGGGCTATTTGCAATGGGACCCTGTCGCTAAAGCATATTTGCGATGGGATCCCCTCAAATATAACCTGTCGCAAATACCTAGAATTATAGTGGTGCTCCTAGATATATACTCTCTTCTCAAGGATCCATAGTCGAGGTCGAGGTTGATAAGCTCACCATAGACAACTTAGTCAAGGTGGTCTTGTGTCCCTGATGGTTAACTAATATAGTTCCATTAAAGAAGAATAATATAAATATTAGAGTTTTTATTGACTTCCAAAATCTTGATCATCTTTTTATGAAGGATGGTTATCCCCTTTATATTAAATAACTATTGATTCATGCTTCCGCTGGGATCCAAGAACTCTCCTTCATGTATGGGTATTCCACATATAATTAAATTTTAATGGCACAAAGGATAAAGATTCTACCACATTTAGGTTAACAAAATTTAATTGTTTGTACCTGTTAATTCCATTCAGTATTTAGAATGATGGTGACACCTAATTTCATGTCATGTACTATATATTCATTCCATTCATTAGGAAATTGGTGGAATGTTATGATAACAATTGTTTGGTTAAATCTCACGAATTTTTGGACAATATCAATGATCATGAGAATGTTTTCGGATTCCTCCGTTACTTCCCTTTGAGAATGAACCCCTTGAATTGTGCCTTTGGTGTCAACTCTAGACAGTTTATTAGCTTCATTTTTAGATAAAAAGGCAGTGAAATTGATCCAGAGAACATCAGGGCCATTGGTTAGATGTATCCTTTGAGAAAAATTCTAGATCTCTCATGAATTCATGTCCACATTACCTACTTGAATGTATTCATCACAAATTTGGATGGTAAGTGTATTAACATTTCCATCATTATGACGAATGGTTCTGACAAGTAGTGGGTTGAGGAGTGTAATTTTTTTTTTGAAGAAATCAAGTAATACTTTTTATGGCCTCCTGTGGTGAAGCCACTGTTCCAAGAAATCCTCTGGTCCATTATGTGATTGCATTGGAATGATCTCTCAGCATCCTTATTTCCCAAAAGAGTGATGAGGAAACATAAAATAGTTTATACTACCTCAGCTACATTTTATTTAATATATGGACCTGATATTCCACTAACGATAAGCATTTCCATGAAGTGGTATTAAAAGTGAAAAATTTTTGACATTACATGCAACACCAAGAGATAAATCTAGTTTCATGAGTGGATAAGCTAAATTAAATTTTGAATCGCCCCATTCTGACAAGCCATATAGCTTGGTGGGTAGCGAACCATTAGTAGTTCAACATCATATTTTCCCCCCATAATTCTATTATGGGACAGGCATTGGAAGGTATTATTTCTGCCCATACAACTTCTACTAAGTAGTCTATGGATCTTGATTTATTTGATGAGTCATTCATCTTAGTATATTAGGCCATTTTATATAGGAAAATTCAATTTAATTACACTTCCAGAAGCCCTACCAACATGATACTTAATGACCCCAGACTCAATAATGTGATCATAGGTATCATCTTCATCACCCCTATGCTGGATGACCTTCCGTATTTGATTCAATAATAGGAACGCTATACCAACAATGAGTCAGAGTACCATGCCCTCATTACTGGTCTCGAACATGCTCTCATGATTTACATTACCCACCTACATGTGATTGGGGACTCTGAAATGGGAATCCACTGATCAATGGTGACTACATCCTCATGAATTTGTATCACATATCATTATTAGATCGTACTCACTAGTTGGTGGCCTAGTTCCATTCATGGCCAATAATTTACTCTTGTCCCTTAATCCAATAACAACTGATCTAATTCATTGGCTATTCTTCCCACATCTCTAACAGAGCGAAACCGGGATGATTTGATTATCCATGTGGTGCATCGAAGAGTAATTTCTCCCATCTCTTCAAATGCTGATGATAGCCCATATGTAAGCCACCTTATCACCAGTGCTTCCACGCAAAGACCTCCATGTCCTCAGACCACCGTGTTGGAGGGGACCCTTGATTGGATAACACCCATTATCAAGTATCTAAAGTATAGTAATCTCATGATAGACCAGACCGAATTTGAGGGAGTCCATCGACACATAGTGTAACTCACCTTTCGTTGTGGTCCCCGTATTGAGAAAATTCTTATATAGATGTGTGTTCAATGGGATTATACCCATTTGAATTCAAGAAGGTGAGATGCCTTTGTAAATGCTCGATGGTCAGCTCATTTTTTGTGGTCCTCATCAGGCATGGCCAAAATATTCTCATCCGATCTGAAGATTGGTATATTTTTGGCCCACCATGATCCGTGACCGTATTGAGATTTTCAAGTGGTGTCGTATATACTAGATACAAGATAGTATTTTGCATCGGGCTCCAGAGCCACTCCACACATCTAAGTTTCCTGATCCCATTTGTGTATAGGGACTCGATTTCATGGGACCATGTCAACTGGAAACAACATTCCAGTGGGAGTTCATCCTAACCACTACATATTGTTTTTCCAAGTGGGTAGAGGAAATTCTGTTCAAGGAAGTCAAGGCCCATTCTATCATAGAATTTGTGAGCTCCAATATCAACCACCAATATTGAGTCACTCATTCCATCCTCACTGAAAACAACAACAACTTCCAGTTAGACAAACTAATGAATGTTTACTCAACATATAATATCTGTTATAATCATACCTATTGCTAGCATGCCCAAGAAAATGGGAAGATTGATGTGTTCAACAAAAAAATATCTTACAACTTGTAGGAGATATTTTTTAGGAACAAGAAATTTTGTCTTGAAAAACACTCTAATTCTCTCAACGCAAACTAGGTGACAAATCGAAATTCCACTCAGGTGACTCCATATTCCCTGATGTACAGTACATAGGGAGTTCTTCCCACTATGATCCAGTTACCCTCATTGAATAAATTCATCTACAATCAGTAGGCACCTGAAAATGTATCCAAAATTGGTCTGGAAGAACTGGAGTCCCTCAATGAGAATAGGTTTCGTGCCCTACAAAATCTATAGAGGGGTCAGAACAAGATAGCCAGGGATTTCAACAAGAATGTTTGCCTCTACTCTCTCTTAAATGGGGACATGTTATTCGATATAATAACGCTAATGATACCTCGTAGGATTCCTTAAAAGATGGATCTCAAATAGAGGGGCCTTATATCATTCACAGGTTATACCCTAATGGTGCATACTTCTGAGTCACTATAGATGGTGACCGTATTAATCCTCCCACCAACAATAAAAAACAAAATCAGTATTTCTCTTAATAGTCCCATATGTCTTTAAACTATTCCATCATCACAACACAATGATAACCTCTGTAATTTTCGAGACTGATGGATGTAAAACTACCCAGTACACATCCTGCATGACATTAAACTGTGTTACCATCCCGCAAGATTTTAAATAGCATATCCCCATCCTGGCGGTCATTTTACGGCTAATCCTCGTCCTTCAAAAAGTTAAACTACAAATGATCATAGCACTTCACATTTAATCTAAGATATACTATATCCTTTTCACATGAATTTAAACATCATTAAATTTTAGAATATTGTATGGGTTCATCCCCATCCTCATGGGATACATTGGAACGTCGGTACCTATTATCTGTGGCCCAACCTCAGGTCTGTCAACCATTCCAGCCTGTTGTCCCAGGTTCTCGCATAGGATTGAGTAGTATGTTATGGACTATACATCCTTATTCACGTCGGGCTATATTTTCCACACCATACACATCCCCTTGAGACACCCATGCTTTATCCTTCATCCATACCCCAATACATTAAACTATATAGGTACCACCATGATTCATGTGTTCCGCCATATAGGACTTCATCATATTTCACATCCAAAAGAACTAGCCCTAGAGGCTTGGTTTCTCACCACCATGTCTTACCTGCCTTTTGGGAATATTTTTCCATAGATTATAAACAAAAATTGCACATAATTCATATGTTTCTAACATGGTCAACGGTTGATTCTCAATTGTTTTTCCCATTCCAGGTTACAATGATATGGATACTATGTTGCGAACATGGTTAGAATTTATCCTCATATATTATTTCCTTTCCATGGTCTCTCAAATGATGGGCACTTTGATTCATATTGTATTCCCTTATCTCCCACACACATGAGATGAAAATGACATCTACGACCTGATCAATAGGACCACTAACTAAGATCTACCCCATCCATGCCACATGATGTCAAACTGAAAGAAATATCTATAACTACGTATGAAATGATTCAAATCCTCATGGGAAACATAGGAATGCCTAATTTTTTCATTTCCAGGTCGAGCTCAGGTTCCTCTATTCTTTCTCTCAGCGACATTTCCTGAGTTCTTTCCTAGAAATATAAATCTATCTGGCATATGTGGGCTTATGTCCTCATTCATGTTGGGTTATTTTCCACAGTATACAAATTCCTCTTCGAGATACCCATTCCCATCTTCCTTACTGCATGAAGTTAAACTACATGGAATTTCAAGACTACGTATTTCTTGATTCGCATCCCCATGTGATACATTGGAATAGATGAACATTTCTTCATTGGGTCCATCCCTTTTTTTAGAAATGTTCTCTTCCTTCTGGTCCCTTAGGATACATTCTCAATGAGGTATGTGTTATATATGGTTTTATGTTCTCATTCATGTTGAGTTTTCAATAACCACGCCGCATACCTCTCTATTGAGAGCCCTCCATCCTCCCTTTTTCATCCACTCATCACTTCGAGTCATCTTCCTTCAATTAAGACCCTAGACCAATGTTTTTCCTCACCAACGTGATCAGATACAATGTGGTTTAGGACCTAGAGTATTGTTTTATACATGGACATATTTTCATCTATTTCCATGATTCATGTTCCCCACTATTTTGGTTTTGATCATCTTTCACATCTAAAAGGACCCTTAAATAGTATAAATGCTTGTCCTTATGGATTGCGTACCATTTTGGGAAAATGTCCTAGAGAATTCTGACATTCTGGGATAGGTTCTGCATTTCGAATATGGTCAGTGGTCAACCCTCATTTGTTGTTCCAATCTCTAGTCGTGTGATTTAGATGTTGTGTTTCTAACATGGTGAAAAGTTGTCCTCCACCATTGGGCCACCCATTTCGGCCACTAAATATAAGACTCATGATTCACATCCCTTTCCACTCCATCATGTTCGTGCGAAATTTTAACCCTCTTGGTACAATCTCTTAGTGACTGTTTGTGTGTTAAGAGGAATTATCAAAGTCATGGTTTCATTAGAGGATCTACACTATTTCACATTTCAGTGTATTCCATGCATTGTGAAGATATTATACACCATTGTTTCCGACATCGAGTACTGCTCATGGGTGCTTAGGGACTTGATAAAGGTTTACACCCACATGGAAGAATCTCAATTCTTTATGTCTGATCTCCACCCCAATAAACTACGCCACCCCCCCCCCCTTAGCCTTATTGAATGATGTTTAACAGCATAGGTTTTGATTACTTTGTATTCTGTTATTCTCATCTTTATGGGATACATAAGAATGTTCATACATTTTCTCTTTGGGTCCAGCTCAGGCTCCACTAATCATTTATTCTATTCTTCCTTTTCCCCTGATTCTTATAGGTTTTTTTGGTGGGGTGAATGTAGACTTATGTACTCAATCATGTCGGGTCTATAATATCCCCACACATACATCCCCTAATTGGTTAGTCCGTCTCATATCCATCCTAACCACATGGCGTTAAACTGCATGGAATTTTCAGAACTATGTATGGCATGATTCCCATTATTATGGGATATGTAAGAACACCGAGACATTTTATATAGGGGTCTATCACAATTTCCTTTGATCCTTTCCCTCCCCCTATACTAATGTCCTCTCACCCTGGGATTTCACACATTGTGGTATGGACTGATATCCTTATTCGTGCCAGGTATGTCTTATCACACCATGTGTATTCCCTCTAGAAACATGTTATTCTATATAAATCTATGCCATTTGATGTTAAAAAATGTTTTCTAGTCCCACATGACATTACACTGTTGCATCTTTGCTGCAAGATGTTAAACTGCATGGGTTGGTTCTGTCATATGACCCTAAAATAAGTCACTATCATCCATGCCACATGACAAAAAACAGAACCACATTGTGTTTTACTCACTTGAGGGGACATCATGTTGGGTATCAATCAACCACCCTTCCATTTGGCATGGACTATATATGGCTTGATACATTTGGAGTACCTAGGCCTTAATGAATAAATTTAAACTACATCCCCTACCCTAAACATGTTCAGGATACCCCATGATAATTTTGGATTGCATAATCCTCCTCATTAGAGAGGACTTCCCCTGCCAACATTGGTATCTGATCACACTGCAGCCAAGAAATAAACATGCCATGATTCCCATACTTACCTGATACGTAGTGATTCCGAATAATTTTCGTCTGGTCCGACCACATCACCATAAACTCTCTTGTCACATTTTTTCCTATGTTCCCTAACAATTATGCGGTGTGGTGTTGACTTGTGTCCTCATTCACATCAGGTTTTTAGTAGCCATACCACATACCATTTTCAAGATTTCACTCTTTTTATGTGTCTACAGCATGAAAATCAACTACACAAGCTTGTCCTCACTACATGACATTATACTGTAGCATTCCCTACCATTCCGAAAAAATATTCTACTTGCTTCAAATATGTTATTCCTCATGTGACAAGAATAATATGCCTTCTGTAATGTTCATAGAGACATAAATTAAAAATGGTTGGAATCTGTTTGAGCATTACATCACTCAACTCATGCTTTGTATTCCATTCATACAAATCATCATCATTTCTCACATCTGAAGGGCCCCTCAATGTTATAGATGATCAGTACCATGCCTTGCCTATAATTCTGGGACAACAACGTAGAATGATTTGGGAAACATATTGAGATAGGTTTTATTTATCAAACCCAGTTAGTAGTCGACCCTCATTTTCTTGTCACCATTTCGGGCTAATGTGATATGGATACTATGGGGAGAACATGGTCAATAGTTATCCTCCATAATCATGCCACCCTCACTATGTTCCAAATATGGGTCTTGAAAATCACACATATCATCTCCATTTTTTCTAATTGATTCTTATTCCCCTTTAATTATCCTGCTCATGCGCTATAGCATATTGGGAGAGGGCTGTTTTTTCTATGATGATAATTCCATTCTCAGGCCATAACCCCACTTTTCATCCCAAAAACATTATGTGGTCATTCAAACCCAAAATTTCTAGTGATTGATTAGAAATATTGTATTTAAATGGAATAATTATGTTGTATCCCCTTGATTACCACATCGGGACGACCCACGTGAATTAAGGGATTACTCGTTGGATATTTCATAGGTATGATAGAGATGGAATATTCAGAACAAATAACAGGACCCATGAACGCAAAAAATAAATAAGCAAGAGTGAATGTACATTTATGAGTTCATAAATTACCAATACCATGGAGTGGCCCCTCCCATAGATGAGTTACCATCTTCATTGAACCATCCCAATGTCACTACTCTCTGGCTCATGACAACCAGGATCAGATGTCTCCTTTTAAGCTCCCTCTCATCATCGATGGAAATGGGGAGTTGTTCATCGGCCTTGATCTAGGTCCGATTCATGATTATTAGATAATATATATCTATTGATAAGATCACCTCATCTATTCCTCAGACTAATCCAACTGGGACATTATTCAGAATATGATTCTCGATTGTGCATTGAGGAAACTATAATGCTTGTTTTCCCTCACCCTCAAGTGTTGGATCTCATGGTCAATCTCTTGAGTATTGCGATTTTAAAAAAATTATTCCCCTGCAATCATGCTTCGAGGTTTTGGTCTTATTACCATATTTTCTCTACCATATAGTCTATAATGACCATATGAGGACATTGGGAATCCACTCCTATAACATGTTGTTTGCGTAGTTGAAAATGAATCCTCTCAATTTGCCTTATTCATTATACTTGTAGGGACTCCCAAATGATGTTCTTGATCAGTTTCCCTGATAGGTGATTTATGACCTTGTTATACAATTCATCATATTTCGTCTTGTCCTAGTCCTTGGGGTCGGTAGGTTCATATATGGGGAACGCCTCTAAAAACACATTAGAAGGATCTTCTACAATTGTCTAGATGGGTAGGCTAGGTCCCATTCCATCTGATTGACCACATCATCAGATTCCACCTCGTTGATCATAGGTTTAGTCATGCCAATAGTCCAAGCTATATATGGGATCACTATGGATTGGTCAGCATCAACATCCCCTTCCAAAAAAATTGGAATTCCCATGGGAATGGTAGTGACTGGGCGCCCAACTATCCTCATCAATGGGGCCCATGACATTTGATGAACTATACATATTAAAATACACAGATGTCTATTGGTCTGGTAAAAGGGATAATATTTATATATTTAGTGAATAAAAGGTCATAGAGAGATCAAATTATTGGTCTCACCCCAGATCATCAACCGCTGGAACCCTGTCGCATTCCCCCAATATATTTTTGGGAAATATGAAGACTCTGGAAGAACCAACCTGGGTTTCATAGCCCTAATATATTTGGTAATTGTCATTGTTATAGGTGCAGACCTCGAAGCTACATCTATTGTTGTTCGGGAGTGGGTTTTGCATATGAGTCTCTCCTATATAGGGAAAATTCCAATTGAGAAGTCCTAAGTGACCTAAATAAGAACCAAAAGAAAATGGTTTAGCCATTAACTCAAGTGCCAAAGAAAATGTTCCAGAACCAATATTGAAAACTCACCTTCCTCTAAGGGGCTCCCTCTGGCAACCTCTTCTTCCTAGAAGGACTCTTCATATTTTTCCGTTATGATGAAATTCTTCTTCAATTTAGTAGAAAACTACTATGGTGATACTTTCTGTTTGAGATGATCTTTCACTAGATCTTTCATTGGATGTAGAGTACCCCCAGAGTGCATAAATTCCTCTAGATCAGCGATATACTACCCCATTCAACCTGAGACACCGAATGTTGGGCCCAAGCATGGACGATCTACGATATATCCTTCCTGATATGTTTAAGATGGTTCCACATTTGGGAGGGACTGAGGAATTGTCTGTTAAAATCCCAGATTTTTCAAGACTTTGGGAAAACAACATCCTCTAAAATGTACATGTGTTTTAGAGGCTTCCCCAAAGCTGGAGTGTGTATCCTATGGAACCCCCTCAGTGGCCTCACTTCTGGTTTACATTTCTCTTTTGGGATCTTTGGGTTTTCCACTTTCACCTAGCACTCAATCAGTACTAGTCTCACCACAACTGTATCCCTAACATCGTGGTGTGTTCTCGATGATTTACATCATCCTCATTGAGTTTGAGGAGGAACCCCTTAACAAACACATATGGTTTTCCACATCAACATTTTACCCAGGTAGGCTGCCTTATTTCTCTTGGAATACTCCTTTACTAGACTATACACAGATTTGGGAGGAGCCCGCACATTTCACATCTTCATGTCCTCTAGCATAAACAGAAGCGATATCTACCTCATCATGAATGGATGTCCCCATGGTTCAATCCAATTTAGACCTGTTGGTCCAACCATTGCATTCACTAAAACTACCTCACAATGTACTGGGGGTTGAATAGCTCGCAGATAGTCTTGTGATCGAACCGTGCTGCAAAAAATCTTCCCCAAAATGCCAGGAGATAGGACTGATGCTACTCAATTCCCTGGCCATCATCAGTGAGCAAACATATTAGCACCTGGAATGGATGGAAATTAATTTATTCAACCATCCAGGCTTGGTTCAACACATAAGGGGGGATTCTTGGATGGTAAACTCTCCATAATGTTCAAGATATCTGGTCAGAAGTCTGATCCGGGAGGGGAAATAGGGCTTTGATATTTGTAATCTCCCATGTGAACCACTATCCATCCGTACAAAAGATAGAGTGGTCTACACACTCTATGAGGCTTCTTCCCCTCAATGATGTTCCACAACACCTTGTACAGTTTGGCCCGCTCTGGGACCCCCAAGTTTACACACTCCCCCATCACCGAAACTGATACCAGGATAAATGTTCTCAACCACAAACTCGTAATGGTATCCCAGGTCAGCAACATCAAGTTATAGATGAGCACATAAATGAACACAGCCATCCTAGCCCTCATCAGATACATTGTGTTAATGTTTTACCCCCATAGCCTCCATTGGCTATCATCGAGGGTTATCCAATAATAATTCTCTATAATATGTTGGGATCCCTTTGGGTAGGTGGGTGGAATGACTATTATCATTCTAGGTTCTTCCTCCCCTTCAGTGAGAGGCCCTAGTTGGGTGCTAATGAAGCACTTAAATCACAACTTGAAGTGGACACACATAGCCTAATGCTTTTCCCCACCTAGCACCTGATCCATCAACACCTCTACCATCACTAACATTTGTTCCATATCTTCCCATGTATTGTCGATGAGGAGGAACTCCTCATATGTCTCCCCAAATATCAGAATCCCTAAGATATTTTGAAGGTCCAAAAGGATGATAATTACCTATCCATGGTAAAGATGAAATGTTTTGGTTCTCCACGAACATATTCTCAACAATTTTTGCATTAGGTGCTTCAGCAGGTAAATATATAATCGGGATGCCCACATAGCCTCATACCACCCTACTCGCTTCAGATCTATCATGAACTCCTCATAGGAGGAATATACCTAGTATTCACATGCCCAATCTTCAAAAAAAAATCTGTTGTAGTGAATGTTCCAATAACTAGTCCACTCATTCTTGGAGTTCCCCTACAGCCACCTTGAAGATGGTTTGGTACTATGGGTGTGAAACCTATGGCTATAACACCGTTCGATAAAAAAATTTGACTGTATTATACAAATAGTTATCATTGAATGGTGTATGATCCTACCATGTATGAATGGTAGTATCCCTGAACCACTGGCACTGGCTCAACTCACTCCTAGACCAATATGCTCGTTCTTCCATACTTGCATTAGGTATGAAAACATCTTCCTGCAGACCAAAGCCACATAGAGGAAATCTTTTTCACAAAGGTTATTTCATCTTGATTTCTGAAAACAGCTTCATTAGGGATTCAAGGTTTAAATGGCTCTACACACATTTTCCAATTCCTAGGTTATCTTCTATCTTTTCCCCCTAGGAATCATCTACAAGGACCCCCTAGCAGCTTCTTAGTGAGACATTACATCACAATACTTTAAATTGTTTTTGTTATGGATCATGAAGCTCTATCACAGAGCTCTATCACAGATCTTGGTCGTAGATATAGGTCACTTAGTTCTTCCATAAACCTCATATACACAACTCATGGAGCGCACAATCGTAGAGCCAGAAGACAAACTATGTAGTGTATAGAAATGAAATCCCGATTCGTAAAGATTTATTGAAGAGAGCCTGAAGCTTCAAAATTCGAAAACTCAAGAAAAAAATCAGAAGAGATTTGTAAGGAAAAAATAGGGGTCATCACCATATTTATCGGCTTTGACCTCCAAACTCAGCAGTGCACCTAGTCATAGTGAGCTTTGTGGTGTTGTCAAAATGTGCAGCACCCATCTACATTGGGACTGTGCTTCATGATCTCGCTTCATGATCCAGATAAAATTTAGATTAAATACCCTTATAATATTACAATTGTTTTCCCATCATCCCAAATTCAGGGGGGATTTTTTGGTTCCAAAATTATGTGTTTAATAAAAATACTACAAAAACACAATAATGACGAAGGGTGATTCCTTGTAAAGAACCATCGTGAATCCCTCCAGAACTGTAGCTGAAGGAAAGAACATCAGTGCCACGGTTGGCGCAAAGCTGAGGCATCCTCTGTGATTGCCATTGAGGAAAGAGTTGGTCAATGTTATGGTTATGAATAAATTGAAAGAAGTCATTATGGTGTGTCGGTCCATAGTGAGCTTCAAGACATTCTCAACCCGTACATCACCCTTCCACATTGCGACCGTGACTCACACTCTCACTTCCCGGTCTTCATAAAATTTATGTCATCTAACCACATAATTTGAACCTATTTTTCTTCTCATCTCCAATTATAGGGTGGAATTTATTGGTTTCAAAAATATGTGCATTGAAAAAAAGGAATATATAGAACAATGAAAAAATGGGTTACTTCATGAAGAAATCATTGTGATTCCCTTCAGCACTATGGGTGGTGAAAATCCATTCATCACCGTGGTTTGTACAATGATGAGGCCTCCTCTATGACCATTATAGAGTAAAGATATGGTCAACTCTATGGTTACAATGAAATTCACATAAGTCATCATGGCTTGGGTGGAAGAGGATCACCACTACGATTCATTCGAATCGAAGAAATATCTATGAGCATCGTGTAGGGAATGAAGGAATCCTCTCCAACATAGAGGGGATGACAGTCGAATTTTTTATTATTATGAACTTCACTAAATACACCTCCAATGATAAAGTACAACTGGATTTTTGGAACACCATAAGAGCATTGTGCCCCCTGTGGATCATATAAATACACAACTCTCCTAATTCCAAATGGACCGACACCCCATCCTTTTTTCCTTCGATACTCCCAAATTTTAAATCACCCATTTTTATGCGAGCGACTGCAAAAATTGATAATAGGAGGTAATTTGGCATTATTAAATCACATTTCAATTACACATTTTTTTCCCCACTTAAAGGAGGGATTCCCGTCACGGATCCTATGGCCCATTGCTAAGGAAGGATACCCCTATGGGTACTCAGGTCTTTCTGAAGCACCCAAGCTTCACGAAGTACCCTAAAAAAACATGTGTACACATAGTTGAGGATAAGACACTATGCTTTGAGATTTCATCCTCTTTAAAAATTCATATCCTATTTGATCTTTGGAAATTTTCAAAGCTTCTGCTTTACGAGGTCAGGTGATTTTCACTCCCTTGTGCATTGTGAGCCCCTGATATCTATGAATTCTTGGGCTCTGTGAAGCCATGTGCTCTATGATCTCTTGAGCCTTGCGAAGTCCATCTCTACAAGGCCATTTTCAACACAAACCCATTTTCTGTATGACCCTATTGGCTTTTACGATGTGATTTCAATATCAAATTGGCAGTTCTTTATGTTACCTTCCTTTTCCTCAAGATTCTTCACATAACAATTATTGATTCTACACTGAGCCATGATAATGTGAACCCATTAATGGATCTCTCCATAACCCTGTCTCCACACAGCTTCGTTGGCGCATTCCCTTCACAAAGTGTTAAAGGGAACCAGTTATGAATAACCTAATGATGAGGAGTCAATCCTCACTGTTTGGGCTGCAGGGTGTGAAAATAGCGAAGCACCCACATCCTCGACAAAATAAATTATACTATGATAATAACATGAGAAACAATTCTATGAGTATTAGTGGGTGGATATTAAGAAGTGCCCATTTCCCTCTTTCCCACTGGGATTTTTCACCATGCATACCATGGGAAATCTCTATGTAAGCCCTGATACCCTCAGATGGGGTGTTCTAGGTACATTGGTTGTATCCCCATCATACATCTATACCCCACTCAACCTTATATCCCGGATTAATCCCCTATTTCCACTTTGTGATATGAACTAAGGGTATTACCCACTCAATTCCTCACATAAACACCTTCAATGATGTGATTTTCAGGCCTTTTTGCCTCTTATTTGTCACACTATGCATTACTCAAGTGTCCATAGAGTAAATAATGACCATGACGTCCTCTTTTGGATGCCTTAGTGTGTATGCCCCATGTCCCCTACAACTGAATTACATGGACTTTGATCTTTTCTATTTCCATGAGGGGTATGTAGGGAGCCTCTACGAGGTTCAATCCAATCACTTATTGGCCACATCCACTTCCCGTTGGTATTAACTCATCCTACATGATGTTATACTATATCAACCATTCTTCCCTCATGTCATTAAACTATATGCTTTTGAACTATGTGGGTTTTGATTACTTTCTCACTAACATTGTACATATGAAACCTCCCTAAGGTCCAACCCCAATCATTGGAAAACTATGGTGTCCACCATTTTGGGAAATGCATCCATGGTCCGTCACACTGTGGAATTAGAACAGATCCTGGTAAGCTAATGATGCATAAGCCCAAAACTCAATCCTCCCTCCTCCAAACATGTGTGTCCATATTGTGATGGGCCACTATCCATTTGTAATATCCAGATGGTCTTTGGGTTTTTGTTCTTTGCTTACACCCCAATTCCATACCCTATTCTGAAGTACGTGGATGTTGATTCCTTATCATAGGGACACATAAGAAACATCTTTATGGTTCAAACCCATCACTCATATATCATCTTTATCTCTCCCTTGAACCATTGTATTTTAGAAAGTTCATGGCCCAACTTAGAGGTTCTATAACCTTCTGGTACAATCCATGCATCCATTCCCATGAGATGCTTCCTCAGGTGTCCCATCTCGGCACTAAAATACATGGACATTGATTCCCCAATATAGGGATACATAGGAATCCTCTTTGATGTTCAAGAACAACATCACTGTCATCCTTAGGTCGGTTCCATCTGATTCCTCCCATCCACTTCGTTCAACCATCCATCATCCATCAGGATTCCAACCTAGGATTCAACATCTCAGTGGGATCATGCCATTTCCATTGGAAGATAACCACAAATAAACCTCACATAATCCATAACTGTCGAACCAAGAGTATCCCTCTAGTGATGGGTAGCTAACCATGCATAATCCCCATACAATCCATAACCATCCCACAAAGAGTGTCCCTCATGTGATGGGTATCTAAACATGCATAATACCCACAAAACCCATAATCATACAACCAATAGTGTCCCACTTTCGATTGGATACTATCTATTCATAGTCCCTAACTTGTCTAAGCATCATTATCCTTGGTGTACACCCTAATTCCTTGTCTCTAACTTCAAACAACATGGGTTTTGATCCCTATAGTATACATAGGGTACGCAACAATCCTCCATAATGTTCAATACCATCCAATGGTAACCCTTCTTGTCCCCCATTCGAAGGTTCACATTCCCTAATGATCTCTTAGTGGTGTCCAAGTCACCCTTCATGATGTGATATCTTCCTACTATAGGACACACCAACTCAGATCCGTCCTCATTTGGAATTTTGATCCATCCATCTTGTAATCCTTATAGGTTCTCCATCATAGGTATGTACCAATCTAATATGTTTCTATGTGATATTCTGATCACTCTCATTTTGTCTCTACAATACGGTAAACTAGAAGCCTACCTCATGATAAACATTAGATACCTGAGGAAACCCCCTAAAGACGCTATTTTGGCATAACCCTCTCTGTAAAAAGTTCAACTCAAGGCATAACCTATGTTAAACATGGTAAGATGAGGAAAACATAAGGTAAGTGCCTGTGGAATATAATTCATCACACTCAACATGAGATGCCTCAAGTTTCTGCACCCACAAGAATCCCTATCATAAGGATGATATCTTGGGTACCAGAGTTTTAGTGCCCAAACATGCCAACGATGTCCAATGTTACCACTCCCCTGAATGAAGGATGTTTGCCAGACTTTACCCCTTGGAATTTCTTGACAGAAGAAGTGTAATTATTTTTCATCTATGAAGATATTTTAATGGGGAAGAGATTCATGAATAATGTATTAATATTTATGGGAGAAGCAAACTAGTTGACTATTTCAAAGGGGGAAGCCACGAAAGGAGAGACTGAAATACAATCATTCCATTTCAATGAAGTAGTAAATGTCATTGGATAATTGACATATGTGGACCACCTTTGTAAATTAGGAATGAGGGGAAATAGCTAGCACATCGTAGCAAGATGGTGTGTACCATGTAAAATGTGTAAGAATCAATGTGGAATTGATCTATGTTTCTGTGAAAAACCTGATTGCACACCCAAGACTCTAAATAACACACACCTTTTAGTCTAATTTCAAGTTTATCTATGGTTTCTATTGGAGTTAAATATGATATACCATATGTAGGGTCCAAATTCCATGTATACCTAGATGAAAAACTCGACATGTACATAGATTACCCACTTAGGATCATCTGTGTTCTTGCATGCCATGTATGGTTAGAGGAACACATTGTACATTGATGAGTATATGATATTGAGGAGGAAGACACTAAATTTCAAGCTATACCATACATATCATGTGCCAGAGTATACAGACAAGATATAGATTACAGATACATATCATGGAGCACGAGAAGGACCTGAGTGGTTGTGGCACACCGACTAGTCCATCTACATGCCATCTAGTTGTATCTTATTAGCGATCCATATATATTAAGAGAATTTTCCAGGAATAGAAGTGGGACAACAATCTGTGTGGTTACCATTACATGCCATGTACCCGATCTATCTTTTTGAGGAACCATTAATCTATTATATCTCCATCATTTGGACTCATATTTAGGCCTATAAATATCATGTCCTTACTATTTATTTCATTTTTAATTTGATGGTTTCCTCCCTAGTGGATTTTGAGAGATGATACAGGTTGTTCCAAATTTCATGCATCATTAGGTGATGCTCAATGAAGGTAGTGACCAAGAAGGATATATGTATTCTAAAGTGGAAACCTCTTAATGGGATAAGGCTTTGGACCTCTACCTAAATTTAGAGTCTAACACTCCATTGGGATAGGGCATGGGTCCTTTATCTACTCTAACAGTTTCACCCTCCTAAGGAGTTAGGGAATGAGTCCTCGATTTCTAGAGTGGAACCCTCTAACTATGATAGGAATGGGTCTTCAACTATAATAGTGGCACTATACTGCTGGTCAGGGCCTAAATCCTCTATATAAAATCTGAGTGGCACTATCCTACAGTATCATGTTATTGTTCCTCGATAATTAGAGTGTCACCCTTAACGTGGCATAGACATTGTTCATTTACATACCATTACAGTGGATCCCTCTTGCTTTGTTATCCATGAGTCCTCTACCATTTATCTACTTTTTAGTACCCCAGATGCATTATGGTGTGGGTCCTATATCTATTGATTAGCACCCCATATGGAATTAGAGCTCAGGATGTCAATCTACTGAGTGGTACCCTAATATGTTGTTAGGGTGTGTGTACTCAATATAAATTGTGGAACCAAATATGGAATCAGTGTATGGGTCCTCTATCTACATAGTGTTACACCATAATGTATCAGTGTGCAGTTTCTCCTTACACTGAGTGGTTCCCCCGATGGCATTAGGGTGTGGGTCCTCAATCTATTGAGTTGTAACCCCTGTGGTATTTGGGTGTGGGTACTCAATCTATTGAGGGGTGCCACAAAACATATCAGGGCATAGGTTATCCATGAACTAAGTGGAGCCCCCTTGACACACTAGGGAATGGGTCCTCATGTTTGAGGTTGTTACCCCTTGATTATGTGGCACAATGGAAAGGCATGGACCCTCAACCTGGTTAGTTCTTTGGATTGACTCATTAGATCTTAGTCATCATTTATGGATTCATGGAACTGTTATCACTCTTACCTGGGCTAGGTTTTGGGATGGATATCCCCATTCAACCTCATTTTTTATTTTCATGTTTATTATATATATATATATATATCTGTATTTATTTCATTACATTTTGTTACACTGTCTATCTTTGGGTTGATAAATCTCTATACTTCTATATCATTATTCTTACTACCTCCATTTAGTATTCAAGGAATACAAATGGATATGTATACACTTATCCCTACCAATGCTTCACTCTTACATATATTGTATTATGAATATGATCGAGAAACTGATGAAGATTATAGATGGGCATATAGATACATGGTTCATTTGTTGATCTATGGTGAATAGCCCATGGAGATTCGATGCTGGGATCTCTTAGTGTTTAGTTTTCTAGTTTTATTAGGTTGGGAAATATTTCTATTTGGGAATGTATCTACCACTTTTTTTTCATTTCAGTTTATATTGATGCAATCATTTTGTTCCCATGATATTTCACAAAAATGTTTATTACTCTAGATGTTACAAGTTTTTTTATTCATCTCTACTACTTCATTGATATGGTCAGGTGGGTCTGTACAGGTACACTAGGCAAAGGCCTCCCATAATAGTAATTCCTTTCAATGATTTCCACCACACATGGCCAATAGTGGTAGGCTTGGGGTAGTTTCAGATTGGTCCAATTTGGGTCATGTTAGGATATATTGCTTTCCTAGATAGTTCAATCCTTGGGATAATGTTTGTATAATTCCCCTTACATAGATTTGGTTGGGATTTAGGGAAATATTGTCAATGTGTTTGGAATGGGGCTTTCAGGCCAGGGAACGCAGTGATGGTGTAGAAATCTGACATATCCATTCACAACACTGTAACTACCATCTTTTTGAATTATTATATATATATATTGGTTTTAGGGATTAATATTATACACATCATATAATATAGATTTCTATGAATATTATTATTTATTGATCACCCTATGTTATATATATTTTCATCTAATATTTTATCATCTTGATTAAATTTTCAAGATAAAACTGTGAAGACCTCCATCAAGACAAAATGTTGTGGATTGTGATTACAATATAACGAGTGATGATTCATTAGATTAAGATACATCCCAAAATACCATTCATCTAGGTGGACATATAGGATCACCCTCACTTATTGAGTAGTAGATTATACATGCATAGTGGGATGAGGATGCATGTAGGAGTAGTGCATTTTGTGAATTTTAGCACTAGAGGGCGTTGAAGTCCTGTGATGATCCAAATCCCCTTGTATCATAGTATTGGATTGATTTAGTTATATGATTGTTTTGAGTTGTGTGAATCCTAACCATTTTTTTTGTTTCCACTTGACACAAGTTCTCTTTTTGGAGTAGTAGTTAATCATAATCATACGTATAGATGATTCACATATGATGAGTGTGCCATTTAGGATATAGATATTGAGACCTCAAGGGTGTCATGTTGATATAGACTCTCTTATTTGATAGTTAAGGTTCGGCCATATCTTGTGGTTTAGATATCCTACTTATATAGAACACCATTCGATGGTGATCCTCATGGTGAAAAGTCCCTAAGATGACATTGTGTATTGTTATAGTACTCTGAGGGATATTTTTTATTGTTTAACCAGATATACAAGGAAGAGTGACACATCCCCCACTGAGACAAATACTTGTGACTCAATTCAAAACCATGTGGGTGAGTCTATTTTGACTATTGAAGATAGTATCAAGGTGTGGTATATGAGTCCCTCGACATTCATGTTCATGAAGTGTAGATGTGATGTGGTGTTATAGTAGAACCTAGATGAGGATAGAGGGAAGGAAATGTAATGGATGAGCTCTGAGAAAATGGGGATTTTTGATCGGAGGCATGATTATTTTTTCAGGTATAACCTTTGTTACTACTCTTCCAGCTGCAACTATTAGAATAGATCCAAAAACCATATTTACCTATAATTATCCCATATTCTAGACCTATGGGTACTATTGGTGGCACTTTTTCTAGATCATTATCTAGGAATAATCCTCAGAAAGGACCAGTGGTCACATGTTTCTTCCAATGGGTGAGCTTACTATATGAGGACAAAGAGCATCACACCAAATCATCATAGAGAGACAGTGTGACCCTATGATTTTTCTTCATTTTTTATTGGTCTTCAACCATACATGCTTTGATGATCAATAAAAGTTATCATTGTAGGTCTTCTGTGTGGTGGGTTGTAGTTCTCCTCCTTGAGAAGAATTGATCCCTGGATAGATTATGGGGAGCTTTTTCATAGAGGGTTACAACTGATTTATCAATCAGCTAGTATTAACATTTTATATAATATATGTTATGAGTTCTCATCTATCTCCAATGATGGGGGGTGTGATGATGTTCTAGGTTTACTTCCACACCCGGAAATGGTGCTCAATTTAGTCTTGCACCAGTGGTATCCCGATGTTTGTGATTTTATGTAGGATGACTTCGTGGGTCTATGAGATCTAGTGGAGTGGTTGGAGGGGGTACAAAGGTAGTTATTTTTAAGAACCATTGTGTTTTTCTTAGCAGCTTTCTGTTGTTTTCCTAATATGTAGATGAAATCATGAAGTGAGGTTTGGATTAATGTAACATAGATTAGGTTGTATTTATGTAGGTGTATCCGCCCCTAATAATATATGACACTATAGTGTCCTTGGTGTCTTAGTATGGTCATGTGAGACACTATAGGAAAAATCCTAGACATTATCCAAGAGTACAAGTATCATGTGGGGTTCTCATGGAGTCAGTTCTGGATTCAAGTTGTCTATGGAAGAATTTCTAGGATTTTATCCCTTTAGACTACCTGGATTTTGAAAGGGAATACGTAAACCAAGGATAAGAAGTTCTCAAGTGTCTTCAAGGTGTTAAGGCTAGGGTTGAAGATTTCTTCTATTTTGAGACTACAGGAGGGGTGTGGAGTACGTAGGATATTTTGATACCTCTGGAGCTTGGCTCAACAATGTGTTGATGCAGTGAAAGATTGTGGTCACATATGGGTACATGCAATTCATACCCCATGATTTTAACTATGATAATAATGACCTATATCTAGAAGTTTTCGTCTTTTATATGAGGATATGGAAGATCTATCTTATGGTTGATCACTTTATGGTTTACATAGACTATAAGAGTCTCTATTACATCCTCACATAGATACACTTGAGCACGAGACAGAGGCATTGGTTGTAGTTCTTATAGTACTATGACATTGTGGTGGTCTATACTCCTATAATGGAAAACATGGTGGACGATTCACTTAGAATAATGTCTTATGAACATTTGGTTCTAGATATGTATGAGCAGTTGGATTCCTTAAATCTAACCATAGTAGACCAAGAGGGTGAAACTTTTCATCTGTTGAAGGTGTTAAACAGTGCACTTCTCAAGTGTGTGAGAGTTTCAAATTTATGATACATCAACTGTGAGGTCATATGTGAGAATATATCCTCATAATATTCACCATATGGAATTTTTAAAGGAGGAAATCACATTATCATTTTCTAGGTATGGATGGTGGTCCTGGTAATGATTCAGGAAGAGGTTATGAGGGAGTACTACACATCTCCATTATTTGTATGTCCGGATATGTGGAGATGTATAGAGTATTTTAGTAGATGTTTTGGTTGTCCGACATGAGATGGAACATGGCTGAGTTCACATCACAGTGTCTCACCTATCAGCAGATGAAGGATGTGCACTAGGTTCTATAATGTTTGTTTTCCCCTATGAGATATGATAGTGGAAATAAAAAACATATCGATGGACATCATTAGAGGGATTCCACAAAAAAATAGATTCCAAGATGCCATTTGGGTGATATTTTAATATCTAATGATATTCGTGAACTTCCTTATAATCAGGGATCATAGTATGGTTGATATTTTGAGAAAGATGAAAGTAAGAGATATTGTTTTCCTTTTTGTGGATCCCTTTAGTATTGCCTTTGATTGGGATTTTTGGATAATTTCATGGTTGTGGGGGGATTTCATGAAGAAATTAGGACCTAGATGAGGATGATTATATCCTTTAGACCGTATATAGAAGTGAAAAATAAGTTCAATATGTAGGTTCGGGATGATATGTTGTGTTATTGTGTGTTATACTTTTGTTGTAGAAGATATGATTTCCCAAAATTGGTACATTTTTGATTAAAATATAGTTATCACCCTAATATTTACATGGAACCTTTTGAGGCCATATATGGGAGACCCTGCATGTCACCGTTATGCTATACAGAGATCAGTGAGTCATCTCTGGATTGTCTATAGATGGTATATATAATAATAGATAAGGTCCAGGTCTTCCATAAGAGGATGAGGACAACCAATAGAAGGAAAAAATCATACACAGATCGACATAGTAGGTTCTCAGAGTTTGATCAAGGAGAATATTTTCTGAGAGTCTCCCTACGATGAAGATTTTATAGATTTGGCTAGAGAGGAATGAAATAAAAAGGTTCATCCGGCAGTTTAATATGTTGTAGAGGGTTGGTGGGGTTACCTACCACCTAACATTACCCCCATAATTAGAGCAGGTTCATGTTTTCTTCCATGTGGCCCAGGTGAGGTAAAATGTGATTGGCCCCAGGCACGTTATTTGCTGGGATGAGATGAACATCATGGATAGATGAAATTTTACATATCACCAAGTGAAGATCAAGGATCAACAAGAGAGGACCCTATGTAGAAGAACTATCCTAATTTTCCATGTGTGATGTCATTTTGGGAGCATGCAAGAGATATCCTGTGAGTGGGATATCTAGTTGTTGGATCCACATGCAATTCATTTTTTTGTATGTTCATCTTAGGGATGAAAATATTAAATGTGTGAATGATTTGTAATACTTATGAATCCCTTGGAGGACATTGAAATATTTCTAAATATATTTTCTACCTTAAGAATTGAGACTGTTTGGAATTCCAAGGTCTATTGTGGTCGATTTTTTATTAAAAAAAATATTAAATTTATTCCATATTAATTTTGTGAGATTTTATTAAGAACATGGTATGACTATTAAAAAATATTTTATATCATAAATTCAATTCAATGGTTAATTATATAAATATATTTTTACCATTAGAATGACCTAAAATAGGTTCGTGTGGGGTGTTCAGATAAAATCATCTATGACTGTGTGTGTTTAGTGAAATAAATAATTAAATTTAATTGTATATTAAATTAACCTAATTTTGAATTAATTTATATATAAATTAATATGATGATTATTCATGTTTATCTGTGTAAAACATAGGATATTTGGGAGTATTTACATTCACCTCTCATTGGTGAATAAAATTTAGATGATGATGAACCTATAGATCCAAGAAGATTGATGTGATGCGAATGCAATGGCTTATTTTCATCATTGGGGACCACATTCATTGACATTAAGGGGTCCAATATCCATACAGAACTAATAAATTTGTTTATTATTCCCCAGTTTATTAATCCTTTAATGCATGATCATACCATTACATTATCTACATCAATTACAGGCCATTGCATGTGCACATGAATCATTTTTAATTGATTATTTAGTTGTCGTACCCCATTCCCCACAAATCCTTATCTTTTTTTCCAAGAACACTTGGTCAATGATCATTTAATATTTTTTTGTCTCATTCACCCATTGTTATCCATGATAGGTATTCATGGACAATATGGGTGTTATTCATCATTTTGTGACCAGACCAAGTGTGATCAGACCCCAAAATATGAGGTTGTTTGATGTACTAAAAATAATACTATAAATCAATGATGGATTCAAATTCATTGAGTGATTTGTGTGATTCCAAAGTTGAACAGAATAACCATGAGTTTTTGTCTTTAATGGGAGACTTTGAAGGTTCATTCAGGTATCAAGCGAACTATTGCGGATTCAGTTTCTAGACATCTTAGGTCCAAAGACAACAGATAGAGGCATGTTTTCATTTTTTAGAAATCCTAGAGATGATATAGGATTTGGTGATCATATATATGGAATGAATTGAATAGATCTATGATTAAATGAAAAACATAACTACACATCAAATACCCTAAAGAACACTTGTCGTGTAGCCTAATTTCTATTGCAGCTAGCGTCTCACATGGAGTTTAATATGACACGGTGTGTGTAGGGTTGACATGTCATGTAACACTATCCAATAAACATTGTGTGTAAAAATTGTAAATTCCTAGGAACCCATGAAGTCATGAACACCATTTATGGTAGGAGACATGCTGTGTAATTCGAAGAGTACAAGAGATCGAGCAGGTGGAACCCCTCCAGTGTTGTTCTAGACCATTCAATGCATGTAATAGAGTCTGTAAAGAATGTAAATCTTTTATAGACAATGAAAAAAGCAATGTAAATACCCTAGGTGGCTGAGGCACACTGTGTAGTCCACCTACAAGTTCTGTAGTTTTAAACATTTAGTGATCCATGTACTATTAGGGACAACACTAGGTATATTATTGGGACCACACAATATGTGGGCCCCCTAACATGAGTACCCCCTTTTTTCTAATTGAGGAACCTTTAGTCTATCATACCATGATCATTTGAAATCATTTTTAAAATGGTGATTAGTATATCCAGATTTTTTTTACATGTATAATTCCATGTTGTCTTTAATAGTGGATTTTGAGACATGATGAAAGATGTTCCAATTGTTATTCTTCTTTATGTGAGGTTGAATGAGAGAAATTATTTGGTTGGACAACCACAAACATGAGTGACAAGCTTTTACTGAGAGATAGAATTGTTCATCTACCTATCAACAGAGTATCACCCACCTATGGGATGGGGAATGGGTCCTCTATATATTCAAAGAGTAGAACCCTCTAACATAGATAGTCCATGGGTCATTGATTTCAAGTTTTTCACCCCCCACCTGGGCCCGACATGGGTTCATGGATACAAGAGTGGAACCATAATGATGTGTAGGGAATGGGTCATATGTCTATTATTAGAGTGTCACCCACTTGTGGTATCATGTTATGGGTACTCATGTAATAGAGTGGAACCCTATAACTAGTTCTAGCATGCGTCTTGTATCAACCATTAGTGTGGCTCCATCAAGATAACTTAGGAATAGGCCATATACCATTTATCTAAAGAGTTGTACCCCCTTTAAAATTATGGTCTGGGTACTCTATCTAAGGAGTTTTAACTCTAGGGATTTAGTGTGTGGTTACTCTATCTACAGAGTGATACCTCCCCCTATTGTGGCAATATGCCACAGGTCATATATCTTTTTAGTAGTACACCATATTTAATTAGGGTGTGGTTCCTCTATCTACTTTTTGGTTCCCCCAAACATACCATGGCACAAGTCCAAATTATGATAGGTGGTACCTCATATTGAATTTGCGAGTGATTCCTCTATCGATTTATTGGTCCCCCACTACATCATTAGGGTGTAGATCCTCTATAAATTGGGTGGTACCCTCTTGATGTACTAGGGTGTGGGTCCTCTTGACCCTGAGTGGAACCCCCTAACACACTAGGGTATGTGTCATCTAGTTTGAGATGGTACACCATTAAATTTTAATTGTGGTCATGAGTTGTGAACCCTCCATACGGTAACATATTTGGATTGACACATGATATGTTGGGAATTATTGATGGAATCTTAGAACTATTGGTATTGTTATCGGTGCTGGATTTTGAGATGGAGATCTCCTATCTCAATCATTTTGGAATTTTTCATTTGAGAATATATATATATATATATATATCCATGTCGTTGGTTTTGTTTACTATCATTCTTTATGATTAGGTATCTCTATATTCATATTATGTCTCTTACTTGTCCCCTTTCATCTTTTGGGGAATCCTACTCGATATGTATATACTCACCCCATCAATATATTTTCCCACATGTATCATGTCTTATAAGGTTGACTGATAGATTGGAAATGATAAAATAGGATTTTATAGATACCTAGTGCATTTTATAGTTTAAACTATTACAACTCATAGATTCTGTGTGGGTATCTCTCATCATTTACATTTTCAGTTTTTTTCAGGTTGGGACATATTTCGGTTTGGGAAATTATATTTTCCCTTTTTCTTTTAATTTTAACTACAATACAATTTTTATTCTCTATAGGTTTTACATGAAATGTTATTACACTAGATATTTAATTTCATTCATTATTCCACTCCTATTATTCATTGATATGGTCTAATGTATGTGTACATGTACACAATAAAATGTCCTCCCACAATAGTTATTCCTATTAGTTCTTGTCAGCACCCCCTAGACTTTAGAGGGAAGATTTGGGAAGTTGCAGCTCAATCCTCATTGGGTTGGTCCGTCACAACATGAATTAAGAATATGGACCTCCAATATACATATTTCATGATTTCTATGGGTTTTTAAATAAATATTTTGATTCCCTGATGAATGAAAAGTTTATAAAGAAAAATATTTTGTTTTTCAACTAATGTTTCCATGAGTTCTCATATACCTTATTTCACTTTCAGGATTTTCAATTATGATAATGGGAACCGAGTTTTTTTATTGATAAAATTTTATAGTATCATGTAGAAAATTTTTAATCTTATGAATATAAAAATTTTCATGGATTTTCATGTTTTTCACTAGACTAACATGATTCCTTAATTTTTAATCACTTATAGAGTCCATTTTTTTTTCAAATCCCTCGTATTAAATTGTTTTTCACATGTTATAAGGATGTGTGTAATCTATAACATTGTCATTCCTTTCACTATAGTGTGTCACATTAAAGGAAGAAGTGCCTTAAATAAAATAATGGTGTAAATTTTTGAACCATTTTTTGTGGAAAAAATTTATAATATGTTGAAATATTATCCTTATTTTGGATTTTTTAAATGTATATAACACTAATCCAAAAATAAAATGGGAATGTGAATATGTTAAAATATTTATTTTAAAATCAAAATTATGGTTTCTAAATGTAACATTAAATTATGGTTTGTATCGAAGAAAATATTTAGATATCTTTAAGGGATATTATGATGTTAAAATAAAATTTAAATAGATTATAATTTATGGTTATACTATAGTGTGAAATATTTTGATATTTTTATGTTTCTTCATCTAATACATCAATTCATATAATTGTTTTCTACAGAGGAAAATGTCTAGTTGAATTATGAAGGTATCATGGGGATAATAACAATATTAATTGTAATACTAGAATGGTTGGAACAATTTGGTTTTTGTTAGTGTTTATTGATTTGAAATTAGATATTGACAGTGGAATCAAATAAATAAATTAAATCAAATTTTCCATAAAGGATACTTTATTTAGTTGATAATTCCATGAAAAATTACCCTCTAATTTTAGTTGGTTCTTCAGACCCAATGACAACAGATGGATTAATTCCAAATTGAAGATATTTATATTTTTGGGATATATGAAACATTAAAAGAAATATTTTTTTATTTATCATTTAATGATAAGACAAAATGGTGGTGATATCTAGTTATTAATACTATATAAGGTGAAGAAAATTATTCCATGGAATGAATGATCATTAAATATCTATTCATTTAGAAGTTTTTTCCTATGTTTATTTGAATAAAAATGGTAATGTAATTTTTGTAATGGAATACAAATAAAAAACAGTGAACACTTTTTGATAAAATTTGACTGGATTAGCTATATATGTATCAAATTTCAATCATGAAAATAATCAAATCGATAGATTTTACCCGAGTCTAAAATTTATTTTACAAACATAATAGATCAATTATAAAATTAAAAGTAATGAGGATGTTATTTGATGTGCTGATAATGTTTATATATATATAAATTGACATTTACCTACCCTGTGAAAATAATTGATATATTATACATTTAAGGAAATCAATGGAAATATATTCGACTAAAAATATTGGTGGTAATTCCCCCAATAAGTTCTATATTTTGTATAGGAAATTTTAATAAATTTTAATAGGATCTAGAAAGAGTTAAAAATGTTCTAATCATGGTCATTTGGCTTGTGACTATTTGTAAAATAGTTTTTATCAAACAAGTAATGAGATAATATAAAATCATCCAACATTAAGATTTTTTAATTACAATGAATTGGGTTATTATGCTACTTCATTTATGAAGTTAGTTAGTCAAGGTGTGAATCATCAAGATAAGTAATAGAAAGGTGTTTCAAAGTCTCTTTCCACTTCTGAAGTAGATCTAAGACTCAAAAATATTGTGTTGAAAGGTAAATTATATATTAATAAAAATTATACAATTGCATTTTTTTTATTTTGGATCTACATATTTTTTAATATTTGGGAAATTTGAAAGTAAAATGGAAATACCATCTCAAGAAATAATGTTCGACCTTTTAGTAAAATCTTATGTGGATGTTATCAAGGTAATTATAATTCATAATAATATTTATGTTATCATGTATGGAATTTATTTTCCTTGAAATCTTGTTGAATTTCACATTTTTTAGTTTTATATCATGCTGTATATGGATTGGATTTCATTGAATCATGTTGTGAAAGATTTCAGAGCCAACGATGACATGTTAAATATTCAAATTATGTTTTAGATTGAATATAAAAATGAATTAGTATCATTGAAAATTTATCAAAAATGTGAGAAACTAATAAAATATTGAATTTAAACTTATATTGCACATATCATGGAAAATAAGGGAACTATTCAAATTTTTTATGTGACGGTTGTCAATGAATATATGATTGTATTTCAGGATGATTTAACTGATATTATTCCTAATCTGGAAGAATTATTTGTTATTAACTTAGATACTAATTCTAATACAATTTTAAAAAATCCCTATTCAATGGATCCATTAGATATTTTTTATTGAAAGGAGAAATTAAAATAGTTTCTTGATAAAGGGTTTTATTCTCTATAGTACTCCACCTTATGGTGATCTTATTTTTGTTTGTAAAAAAAGGATCATTCCTAGAAGATTTGAATTGATTATAGTTCACTCAATAACATCACTATAAATTAAATGTATTTTTTTCTCATATTGGTGAATTTTTTGATCAACTCCATGGTGCTTAGATTTTTTCAATGATTTATTACAGGTCCAAGTATCACAAGATGTAAATTCATGAAGGAGAAATTCCAAGGAGAGTAGTTCGTACTATGTATGAAAATTATGAGTTGTTTGGTTATTCCTTTTTGTTTTGTGAATGAATACATTATATTTATGGACATTTTTAATGTATTTTAATGTATTGGTTAGATAAATTTGTTGTTTTTTTCTTTGATGAAGTTATGGTATATTTTAATAATTATTAGGATCATGAGAAACATATAAGTATTTTTACATAGACATTAAAAGGATGAGAACCACCCATCATTAGTTTATATCAATGATGGTTAACTGTTGATCATGATAAAAGTATTAATGACATAAAATTATTAATGACATGAAAGACATGGTCAATGAAAGTATTCTTCCAAGAAATGCATAATCAATACAAATAAATACAAATTTTCTTCGATTAATGACATGAAAGCACAAAAATGATGGGAACCACCCATTATTGGTTTATGTCGATGATTGTTAAAAGGATTTTTATAAAAGGATGGAAGGTTAATAAAATTATTATTTTATAACCTTTTAACATGATCAATAGTTAAAAGGATTTATATATTGAAATTAAAAGAAAATAGTTATTCTATAACCATTTAAACTTTTTTAGAATGAAACTTTTATAAAATGAATCATCCTTGGATTATCTTGTAACCACCTATCATTGGTTAATAACATAACCATCCATCCTTGGTTTAAAATGGAACCACCCATCATTAGATATTATCATAACCTACTTTCATCATTAACACTTACCAAGAACCATAAAATAATAACAAAACAAAAATTCATGAATCACAAATGATTCCATGAGGAAAATAACTTGTTTTTAAAGAATTCTATTCACATACGAAGGAAATATTTTACCAAAAAATTAACCTCTAATATTTTAAAGGAATTATAAATAAATTAGGGATTAATGAAACCAAAAAAATATGTTCATTCCATATGAGGTAAAAAACGTTCCTTTTGAATTTTTTAAATAGAATAAAAAAAGATGATTTTCAAAATATTATCCCTTATAAGTATCATATCCTTGAAGTGAATGATAATAAAATTAATTGACCTTGTATAACAGATGTTAATCTATATAAAACAAGTGTAACTAAAAAAATGAGATAATAAAAACTCATTTAACACATAAAATGATCATGAAATAATCAATGAAGTTTAAGTTTAACCAAATGATTCCAAATTGGGTTTAAAATTTTCTTACCATATGTATAAATGGGTTATACAATATCACATTAATGTAACAGATAATCATATTATATTATATTAATTAATTAATTAAAATTAACTTTCATAGATATTTTATTTATTATAATTTTATAAATTTCATTTATTGACATTTTTATGAGATATAGCGATCAAAATCACTATTCTAGAAGTGTTATTTTCCGGGTTTCGTAGTTTTTTACCATGATTATATTTATGGTTATTCTCATAAAATGGGGAAAGTGCTCCATATGTGAAATCTTATGGTATTAATTCACCTAAATAAGTTTATATGATCCCACATATCATATTTATTTCTGACATGAGGATGATTCATTTTATAAAATGTTAATGATAATTTTTTAGTTTATTATATTGGTTCGTCTGTCCATCGTGAAATATTTTCATTTAATTTAATATCATATCAATATACTATTTCAAAAACATGAAATAATTTATAATATACTTATTAAAATATTATTTGAAAATAATATTTTTTTTGGACCATCCATGATGATGATAATGAAAAATGAAAACTCAGAATCCATAGAGATAGATAATCACCATAATTTGAACAATTGTTTTGTTTCAGAGAATAAGAGGATATGAGAAAAAGTATTAGAAAAATTTATTCTATTAGAATTCTAAAATTATACTAAATAAATTATATTGGACTTATTATTCCATTATGGAGGAATTAGGTGAAGAGAAATTAAAAGAAGAAAATAAATTAAGAGATCTAGTTTGAGAATGTTACCTCATGAATATCACATCCTTGAAGGGTCCCTTCAGAATCATGGAATTGGCATTTTGGTGAGATTAAAATCTATGTCATGTCAGTTTGGAAGTGAAGGAGAGAATTTGGTAGAGTATGGTTGATAAATAAGTCCAAATGTGGGGACATGTATTCAAGGATGGGGATCCCTTTTATAATTGAGGAGAGGTGAATTTTAAGAATTTCTCCCAATATTAAAATATATTATGTATATTCTGGATTAAAATATTGGGAAGCAGACATTTAATGAGTATGATATTATACCATTGACCAAGTGGTTTTCCCTATATCCCTATTTAATTTTTTTTTTGATTCTTTATTAATTTAATAAAATTTAAAATTCCTGAAATATTATTACTGTCAATTTAGAACTATTTATTACATTGACATTAAAAACATAAAAACAAAGATTCAAATTAGAATTCCATATATTATTATATACTATAAATTTCATGTTTATATAATTAATTTTTGGATCACCTTGAAAAACTCAATTAATATTTATTTTAATATTTTTAATATCATTTATTTTATTTTTCATTAATTTAATAATTACGACATCATCATTGTGCATGCAATTAAGATATCTATTTTATCCCTAAAAAATAAAAATAAAATATCGTTATATAAATTATTATTTTAAATTTATAACTAAAATTTACATTGGAACATATCTGTTTGATGACCACATATAAAAATGTTATACTTATTAAAAACAATAGGGAAATATTTTTGACTTTTTGTAAAATAAAATACTACAAGGGACTTAATGTTAACCAAGGGGAACCAATGGGTTATAAAATAGAATAATTGATTATTTTGGACTAAATTAGACATAATATAATATTTGAAAAAGTGTTATGGTAATTTATTAATTCTTATTATATTATTTTTACTCTTAATTACCTGATTTACCCATAGTCGTGGTAAAAAATATTTCTAGGTATACTATTCATATTATCCAAAAATAAATGGGAACTAGTTAATAAATTTAAAAATTATGATTCAATAAATATAATAATTTTTGTAAAAATCAATTCATTAGAGGGGTGGAATTTCATCTAAAATTAAACCAGAAAAATGAATCAAAAGCGAGTTTATCATAAAAATACCCTTTAAAAATAAAATTTTTTTTATAATAAATAAATGTATAAATTCATTTATAACCCCATAAATAGATTAAATAAAATAAAAATTTAATAACTCAAATAGAAAAAAAATTCAAATTATAATTTTACCTTGAATATAAATTAATTTTTTTCAATAAAAATGAGATTTTTTCACTATAAAATTGAAAACAAAATATTTTTAGAATGATATAAAAAATGCATCGTGTGTAATTTTTGACAGGATGAAACAAAAAACGAAATTTATTTTTTAAATAATATTTCAAAAATTCCAATAATTAATATAACTTTCTTTAATCTAAAGAAGGAAAACTCATTTAATAAAAAAACTTATTTATGAAGATTAAAATGACACTATTATGTAATTATGATTTTTTAAATTACCTAAAAATGAATACTGAATTAAAAAATTATATTTTTTAATAAATTAGTTGTTATTAATTAAAAATTAAAAATTAAGAGATAAGTCATAATTATCACATTTAAATAATAATATTTTGTTATTCTTTTAAGATTGATGTTGTCTATCATGTATATTATCAAAAATAGTGTTTCCTTTAAAAATCACATGATGTTACATTATCCCCCATTAAATTAATTACACCCTCACAATTCATTTATATCTTTAATGAATTTTATGAATTTCCATCTTTAGAATTCTAGAACTTCTTAGGGAACATAAATACAAATATATCCAAAATCCATTTTTATGGCATACATTTGTTAAACGAAAATGATTAATATATTTTATTTTCTATACTATTCCACTTATAGCAAATGTAAAATATATGAACCCACAATTCCATATTCTGCACTAAAAACATGCTGTTTATTTTTTTAATAAGAAATATTGTTAAATACATATTAAATAATTCAATTAAGGATATTTTTATTCTAGGCTCTAGAGGATTATGAAAATAAAATACCTAATATCATAATTTATAATATATATAAACAAACTAGTTAGCTTTACATGTGTTATCTCTTAAAAAGAATCCATAAATTTTAGATCTTATATGACGCTAGTGAAAATATTTTAAAACAAGGGATGAGCACAAAGAAGCACAATTATGGAAATAAAATAACGAGAACCATTTTTACAATGAAAAACTAAATATTCTTTCTCTCAAAAAATAGCTTTTACCCTGAAAAATGAACCATCTTAAAAAATCTTTATCTTCCATTATGTAATCAAATGATTTCCATAAAAACTCATTATCGAGCATATAAGACTCATGTAGATAACTTGGGACTTTATTTTACAAATCAATCTTACAAATGGAATAACTAATATGGTCAACATCCTTCAATAGAATAAACAATGCATTGGAGATTATAACAAAGCCACCCATCTTTGGTTTATCAGGGAACCACCCATCATTGGATAATAAAATAACCACTAGTTGATGATTTATCACATAACCAACCATTATTGGTTTATAACAGAACCTATCATCAACCTAAAAAATTACATAAAACAAAAAAAAATTACAAAACCAGGATGATTTTATCATAAAATCATTCCTTGAGAAAAGTCACTTATTTAAAAAAGCATACTACACACATACAAAGGAAAATATTTTATTTGAAAATAAAAATGTAATAATATAGAGGAATATTCAAATCATTAAGTTGTCATAAATGTTTTGAAATATAAACATGATGTATAATTCTAAATTTTTTTACTTTTTTACTTTTTTGTATAAAATAATCATTTAAGTCTGATTTTTAAAAGAAAAACTCGTATAATTATTATATGATTTAGATGAATTAAATTCAAATGAATTGGTTATGTGTATGATCTATAAATCCACATAAAAATGTAAAAATAAGACATAAGATAATAAAATGTCATTATAAACATAATCAATGAATGACATAATCAATAAAGTTGATGTTTGACCTAATAAATGTAAATTGAGTTATGAAATCTCTTACTATACATATGAATGTGTTATGGGATTGCACTAAATTCCCTAGAAAATAAAATTATTTTAATTAAATACATAATTCATAAATATTTATTCATATATTAAATATTATAAATTTATTATGTTCATGTATGGTCATCTTAATGATCTATAATGATAAAAATCATAGTTTACAAGGAATTAATTTCATGGATTCATCGTTTTATAGCTTCTGTATATTTATATATATTCTTTATAAATGGGAATAATACTCAAGAAGTGAAATTATTTGGTATTCTGGAACATCCATAATTTTAAATAGTCTCATATATAATTTCATGTTTTGAAATGAGAATGATTCATTTGATAAAATGTGGATGATAATTCATTAGTTTATTATTGAGGCTTTTCTGACCATGTGATTATAGTATCATTTTATTTAATATCAAACCAATATAATAGTTTCATAATATGAACTATGTTATAATTTAATTATTAAGATATTATTTAAAAATAAGATTCATTTTATGACCTTCCTTATGGTGGTAATGATAAATTTAAACTCATTATCCATGGAGACAATTAATCAATATAATTTAGACTGACTTTTCTCATTGAATAAAATTGTATGAGAAAATTGATGGATATAAGATATTTCATTAGTAATATAAATTTATTTGTATAAATGATTATTTATTTTTATTCCATTATGTTTGAATTATGTTAACATAAGGTATATGAAGAAAAGAAATTAATAGAGTTGGTTTAAGAATGATACCTCTTCAATATCACCACATTTGAATAATCCCTTAAAGAACATCGAATCTAGCTTTTGGTGATAGAATCACTTATATAAGGCCTCTATCTAATTTTATAAGAGAATGTGGTAAATTAAGGTCGATATTTAAGGATCATGACTGATGAATTTAGTGAAGGAAGATGTATCCTTTTATAATTATTTTAACAAACACTGTTTGAATTTTTCAAAATATTAAAATATAATAGCACTATTACAATTCGAAATAATTTGTAACATCCATTAAATTCATATGGGAATACATTTTAGACCATATAGTTACCTCTATATATTTATTTATTATTTTTATGATTTTTAAATAATTTAATAACATATTGTATTCATGAAATATCATTATTGTGAAGTTTAATACTATTCATTTATATGTCATCTAAAAGATATAAAAAAGTGTCACATTCAAAATAACTATTTTATTATATCTTATACATTCCATAGTTATTTAATGAATTAGTTTATTTCCTTGAAAAAAAATTATAGTATACTTATTTTAATATATTTAATATCATTTATTTGATTTTTCAATTAATATAATAATTACTACATCATCATTGTGAAAGCCTTAAGGTTAATATTTCTTACCTAAAAATTAAAAATAAATTACCATAATGAAGATACATATTTTATATTTAATAATACTTTTTATGGTCATATATAGATTCTGGATTACCACATTTTAATAATGTTTTACTTGTTAAGGACAATAGTGTAACATGTTTGTGTTTTCTAAAAATAAAATACTACAAGGGAATTGATGTAAAAACACTGATCCGATGGGTAATAAATATGACCAATATATTATTTTAAATTAAACGTACTAATAAAATAATATTTTGACAAGTGTTATCATAATTTAATAATAAATATCATATTATTTTCACTTTTAAGTACAAAATTTACCCCTAACCACTGTAAAAATTACACATATTACTATTCATATTGACCAAAAATAAAAGGGACCTATTTAAAAAATTTCTAAATTATGATTCCAAATATAGAATAAATTTTTCAAAATTATATATACATAGGTGGTAGGATTTAATTGATAATGAAAATGGAAAATGAAATGAAAAATGATTTATTTATAAATGCACTTTTGAAATATAAAATGTTTTATACTAAATTAAATTATAAAAATAATTTAAAAACCATAAGTTATTTCAATGAAATCATAATTAACTAATATAAATTTAAAACTAATCCATAACATTATAATACCTTTAGAATAAAAAAAAATTCATTAAAACCCATTATTTTTTACTATTCATTAAAAAAATAAATATATTCAGAAAATTACATCCTATGATATTTTTGATAGGATAAAACAAAAAAATTTATTAATTTTTTGAGAAACAATTTACAACATCATGAAATTATTCATAATATTCTTTTTTTTAAATGAAAGGAAACTCAATTTTGATGAAAAATTATTTCAAAATATTAAAAATACTCCATTATGTTATTTTTTAAAAATAATTTACCAAAACACTAATATTTATTTTTGAAATATTATATTTATATTAGATAATAGTTATTATTATTCATACCATAACAATTAATGTCTAGGTTATTATGGTCACATATAAATAATAATTTTTAGTTTCTCGTTTAACCTCGATGTTGTGTATTAGGTATACAACCAAATATAGTTTTTTGTTTTAAAATAGCAGGATGTTACACACCTGAAAATGAATGGTGTCAACAAACTTCATTCAACACAGTTAATAAAATAATTACTTTTAATCTTAAGAACTATATTACTTCTAACACAACATAATTTCCAAGAAGTTTAAATTCTAATTCTATCACTAAGATTAAAAAAATAAAAACACAAAATCTTTCATGTTTCGTTGACCGTTCCTCTGATCCAAAATGTAAAGACATGAACCCACACATTTATATATTGTACTAAAAACAACATGATTATTTTATTAATTAAAATTTAGCTGAAAATATAATTTATATTATAAAAATGATGATATTTTCTCATCTAGGAATAAGAGGATTTGAAAATACCATACATGATATCAAAAGATACAGAAAACAATAAAACAACTAATTGGATTTACATGCTCTAACTCTTTAATAAAAGCCATCCTTTTTAAAATGTCTAAGACAATATTGAAAAATATTTTAAAACATGGGATGATTAGAAAAAGCTCATAAACAGACCTAAAATTAAGAAAAAAATTTAGTTTTGTGAAAATCCTAATTTTTTTTATAAAAACATAACCTTTTAGTCGAAAAAATCATTTTATAATTATGATTACCATACCTTTTGGAAATAAAATTATTTTTATAAAAACTCATTACAAAGAATATTAAGTCATATATGTATATTGGGACATTATTTTTCATACATAACTTTTAAATGGAATAATTAATATGGTTTACTTCCATATTCGGAGTGCCAAATGCTTTGGAGGGTATAATGTTACCATCTGTTATTGGTTTATCATAAAACCAAATATATATTGTTATTAATGTAACCACACATCCTTTTTTAATAACTGAACCAGAATAAATTGTTTAATAATATAAACAACCATCATCATAAATAATTACCAATATCCCCAACGTAATCTTAAAACATGAATTATTACATCCTAAAAACATTTGATGAGAAAAATTAATTTATTAAAAGAATATTGGGTACATAAATGGTAATAATGTTCTTTTAAATTAACCATATATTATTCTAAATTGAGCTTCATAACTTTATGGTTTCATGAAATAGATTTAATACACTCATGTTTAATAATTTAAAAAACATTCCTTTTGCATTATCAAAAATAAAACATTAAAAGTGTATTTTTAAATGAAAATCTATTACAAGATATCATTTAATTCAAGTGATTGTTAATCAAATTTTTTTATAATTTGTATCAAATTTATATCCACATATAAAAATTACAAATAGAATATAAAATTATAAAAATTTATTTCACACATAATATTAGTAGGACATAATCAATGAAGTAGAGGTTTAACACAAAGAGTAGAAATTGGGTTGATAATTCTCATACATTATGTCTGAATGCATTGTTCACTGTAACTTAATGCCCTATATAATAAAATTAGACAAATTAATTAAATAATTAATAAATTATTCAAAATAGATTTTATTTATTATAATTTTATTAAATTCATTTATGTCTACTTCGATGAGTTTAATGATCAAAATCTACATTTTAGAAGAGTTCCTTTATTGTTTTTTGGCTGGCTATCTTGGTATAAGAATGTATGTTCATGTAAAATGGTAATAGAAAAGTATATTTGAAATTATATGATACTAATTGACATATATTAGTATAAATTATCTAATATATCCTTTTTATTTATATCATTATGATTATTTATTTGATAAAATGTTTATAATAATTATTTAGTTTGTTATGGCAGTTCATCCTAAAATTAAAAATAATCATTTAAATTAATACCATGGATAAATATTAGTTATCAAACATAAATTAAGTTATAATAAACTTATTAATATCCAATATAAACATAATATTAGTTTTTTGAATTTCCTTGAATGCGATAATTAAAAATGAACATTCATTATATATAGAGACAATTAATTTCTATTGTCTTGAAAATTGGTTTGTTTCATTTAAAAATAGGATATGAGAAAAAGGATTTTCAGTTGATATTTCATTATAAATATAAAATTTAATTAAAAATTGATAATATATTTTATCAGTCTTTCATGTGTTAATGAGGGGACTAAAAGAATAAAGAAGAAAATTAATTAAGAGAGGTGGTTTTAAAAAGTTTCCAATATAATATCCAATACTTTAAAGATTACTTAAGGAATATAGAATTGGTCGTTTGGTGATACCAACAACTATAGAACGTGTATATGGAAGTGTATAAGTTAATTTTTCATTGTAATATCGAGTTATAGAGAGTCAAGGTAGTAAAATGAAGTGAAGGATGGGGTTTCATTTTATAAATGAGTTGAGTGGTACATTAGGATCCTCTCAATAATATTAAAATATTAAATGACTATTCTATAGAAAACATGTATCAAGAATTTCCTACATGCACATGGGATGATATTTTATATGATATCTAATCCCATAATTCATTATTTATAATTTTAATAAATATTTAATAATTAAATGAAATATTATACTCATGAGTTGTTAATATTGTAAAATATAATATTATTAGTTACTATAACATTAAAAATATAAAAATTGGTTTAAATTGAAGAAACTATGTTATTATAACCTGTAAATTCTATAGTGGTATAGATAATTTTTGGATCACCTTAAAAAATTCATTTTTTATTTATTTTAATATTTCTAATATCTGTTATCTGATTTATACATTAATTTATTATTTATTACATCATCATTGTGTAATCCTTTAGGATAATTATTTATTCCCAATTAATATAAAAATACCATGATAATGATAAATATATTATCATTATTAATAAAATTTATGGTCTAAAATAGATTAAGGATGGAAACATATTAGAAATATAATAATTATTAAAAACATAGTTTGGAAAGGTTGAATTTTCTTAAAATAAATTTCTATTAGGGGATTAATGTCATCCAAGTTAATGAAAAGGGTCTTAAATTATACTAGTGGAAGGTTTTTGTAAAAACATACTCATACAATAATATTTTGATATGTGTTTGGGTAATACAAAAATCCTCATCAAATTATTTTACCCAGAGTTACATGATTTACAGTTAGTCAACAAATTACTAATTTTCTATTTATATAGCACCAAAATAAAATAAACCTATTTTATATGTTTGAAAATATTTGTTCTGTATTAGGGATCCATTTTTTAAAATTATAAACTTATAATTACAAGAATTTAATTTAAAATTAAAAAGGAATAAATGTAAATAAAACAATTATTTTTCTAAATTATCTTCTAAAATATAACATGTTTTTATTCTAAATTCTATTATAAGATAAATTTCAATGATAATAATTTGATTAAATTAAGTCATAATATCTAATTAATATTTAAAACTAATTTAATGCATAATTTTACCTTGAAAATAATATATAATTTTTCAATAATAACTAGTATTTTTTACAATTCAATTGAAAAACACATATTTTCAAAAAAGTATAAAAAATTCATCCTAATGTAATGCTAAAATTATAGAACCAATGTTTAATTTTATTTTATAAAATATATATAGAAAACTTCTAAAAGTGTATTAAAATATACATTCATGAAGAGAAAGAAGTTGTTTTGATGAAAACATATTTATATGGATTAAGATGGCTTTATTATTTTATTATTATATAATTATTTACCAAAAAATAATTTTTAGTTTGAAAAGATATATTTATTTTATAAATTAGTTATTCCAATAAATACATACCAAATGAATGACTTGGTTATATTGACGGCATTCAAATAATAATTTTTAGTTGTTTCTTTAAGATTGATGATGGGTTTCATGCATGCTATTGAACAGAGTGTTTCCTTTTTAAATATCAAGATATCAGAAGATTCATAGATTTAATATTTTTGAATATCTTTCATTAACACTTCTATACTATAATAAGATTATAAAAATTAAAGGACATATTTTTTTTCTAAATTGTCTCACTTAAATCCGTGAATAAAACCATTATGTGAACAAAGAAAAATATTTCATAAAACATTTGGGAGCACAAATCTAGATAGAAAAAATAAATTAACTAGAATTTAATTAATTTAAACATAAATAGAAAATATATAGTTGATCCAAGTGCCAACAGATCAAACTATCCCACTAAAAAAGTTTCAAACATCATTTCAGATAAAACATCACAAAAAAAACAACCAAAAATTATTCATTTATTATTTATATATCATTCTAATGATATTGAATTAGAGACCCTTATGTTTTATCCTAAAAAATGTTCTTCAAAAATTAAATTTAAATTCCTTGATTGGATGATAATTAATGAAAATATTTATACCATATTTCAATTATTCCCCATGGAAAGAATCAACCCTTCTAGTTGTGAAGAAGGAAACAACATGATACAATGGCAATCAGGGGTCCCAAGCTCAAGTGAAACATAAATCATGTTTCTATCAATGCATCTATAGTTCACATATTTCCTGATATTACCATATTCTATTGCATCCAAACTAAATGTTTTTCACCATTTAGATTTATTCTTAACCATAATTTTCATTTAGTTGGATTGGGTATGCATTCATTACTCAACATCACAAATAATATCAACCATCCAACTCATTTTTGGTCAAAATATTCCTAATATATTCACAATAAATATACATTGGGGTAATCCCTTGAGTGTATAGTCACCCTATCACTTAATTATGGGAGCAACACCTATGAATTGGATATGATGCCCCTATAAACATCATTATTTTCAAATTTCATGTTGCACTCAACATTCTCTTTCACTCTTTGATAAAATTTACCATTACATAGCCCTTGAATGGTTTGTTCACTTATTCATTAAAAAATAATCACCAACATGTAGTTCTCAAAATAAATTTATTGAATATTTTTGTGGTTTAAGACTCATTGAAGTGAAATCTCTTGGTAATTCTTCTCTGAAAAATATTATTACGTATAAGTAAAATCTTTTCATATTTAACGCATAGATCCTTATAAAATATAAAATTAAATAAAATTACATATAAAACATTGATAGAAATATTCATCAACAAATATTGAAATATATGGGAGGTAAATATTCATTTTTTGGTTTATATTATTTTGATGTAAATGAATTTTTCAAAGAAAAAAAAAACAAATTTCATTAAACAACAAAAATTTTAAAATTTTTGAATTCCATTTATGTATCAATGGTCTTCCTAAATGACCATTATTCATTGGAAGATGATAGATATTTTAGGTGATGTCACCATACTAATGGAAGGAAAGATAGAAGGGAGAGAGGCGCCATGACCGGCCTCACAAAGCCACCTTGCGGAGTCCACCCATGCAATGCGGCCGCGATGAAACAAAGGAGGTGGGATGCTCCGCGAATTCCCCTAACATTCACGAGACCACTGCGAAGCAAAGGAGGTGGGACGCTCCGCGAACACCTATTACGTTCGCGAGCCTACTGCGAAGTATAGAGGTAGGACAATTCACAAACCCCACTGATGTTAGCGAGCCCAACCTGAAGCAACTGAATCCCTCTTCGCTCCACGTAAGCTCTAATTCATAGTGCCTCTTTCCTATAAATACTGGTCTCCCCCGAGCCCAACATAGAGAAAATCTGACCTTTCAGCTTCTCAACTCCCAAATCACGAAGCACCCTTTTCTATGTGAATCATGAGGTACGCAATGTATTTTTGCTTCACAAGGTGCCTCTGCATTGTCTCGTTCTGATCCCTTCTTCCGAGAGGGATGCTGTTCGCGAAGCCTATGGGATTTCACGAAGGAAGGGGATCCCAAAGGGGACCCTGGTTGTCTCAAAGTGTTTATGGTTTCCAAAAAAACCCTCCTGTACAAGTGATCCACATGCCAAGGCAGGGTCCTTGTACTTCGCAAAGCACATTGCTTCATGCCACTTAACTTCACGAGGCGCTTATGCTTCGCAGAGCAGTGCTCTGTGAATACCTTTCCAGTTCGTGAAGCACCTCCCATTTGCACATCTGCCTCATGCTATGGCTATGACACCCCACTTCACGAAGAACACCCCTTCTCAAGATCCCTCTACCACACAGGGAAACTGAGCAATACAAGGACCCTACATAAGGACCCCTCTACGTGGCAATTTCTTCTCCCATGTGACCCTCCAGGTTAGCACGATGTGACTTCAAGGTCCCCTGAACGATAATGCCCGTAACATTGCTATGCCTAATGCGTCTACGCATAGTAATGCTAATGGCTATTTCTTTTTTGCATAGCCACGCTTACTTGGACCGCTCGGTGCTTGGCTTTGCAACCCCCCTTCACAACGACATTAACGGTACCTTCCCTCCCACAAGGAGCAGAGGGTACAAGTTATGTAATTCCTAGGGGTGCGGAGTTAACCCACCTCATACGATCTACATGATGATAAACTACCAAACACCATCGTCCTCAACACACGATGTTAAACATTGAAATTTCCCCATGCCTCTCATGTGGGGTTCCCTCACCTTGGATATTCTTCAACCCCCTGGTCTCCACAGGGGATGATATACTCCTTTTGGGAGAGGCGTTTGACACCTTGGTGTAAACCCCCTATCTTTTCTTGCAGGAGGCACCACCCTATCCCTCCTCACTTCCTCAGTGCCAAGGCCAGTGGAGGACGTGATAGGGAATGGGGATACTCCTTTCTTCGGTCCCAACACCATCTCTCGATACACTTTGTCTCCCTCAGGCCTCCATCCTAGAGTATGTACCGACACCATGGGCCGCTCAACGCGTAAGCCCCTCTTCACTTCCCACGGACGCACCCTTCGCGACGTGATCGTCAGGTCCCTACAACCTCTTGTTTCTCACACTAATATTCACTCCCAAGAGCCTAGAGTGAGCATCGACCATGACACACATTGGGCCACCTCAGAGCATAATCCCTAAATGCCCCCGTCCCACATGACGTTAAACGTTATACCCAAACTACGGGGACATTGATTTGTTCTAAAGCATGGTACGTAGGAAGCCTCCATGACGTTCAAGCCCACCATCCCATTGTTCCAACACACCTTTATGTTAGTTCAACATGACCTTCACCACCCGAACTACGATTAAATTGATCAATGTCATGAAATGGTACGTAGGAAGCCTCACAAGGTCTAATCCCATCACCCATCGGACCAAGGTCCATCATCATGTTGGTTCGCCGACCTCAACCTCGTCATGCATGATGTAAAACTATACAAATGAACTACGTGGTCTTTGATACATGCTAAGGATTGGTACCTAAGAAGCCTCACGAGGTTCAAGCCATCATCCAAATGGACCAAGGTCCTTATTCACTTCATTTCTCTAGTGCCCACCCAAACTATGGGGACTTTGATCCATGTCAAGTCATGTTACGTAGGAAGCCTCCACGAGTTTCAAGCCCAACACCTAACGGACCCCCGATCCATCTTCCCGTCAGTTCACCCACCACTTTGGGATGCCTAGAGTTTAAGCCCCACACATCCATTTTGGCCTACGAGATCTTTGATCCATGTCAAGGCATGGTAAGTAGGAAGCCTCAACGAGGTTCAAACCCAATACCCATCGGATCCCAGTCAATATTCACATCGGTTGTCTGACACTTCATTCTGAACTATGTGTTATTTGATCCATTTTAAGGCAAGGTACGTAGGAAGCCTCCCTGAGGATCAATCCCAACAACCATTGGAACCCAGGTCCACCTTCAGCAGTAAGCCTTTGTCACCCCATTCAGCGGTACTTCGTTGACATCCTTATCCAGTGGTATGATGTTGTGACCTCATTCATTGGTAAACCATTTTAAACCTCATTTGGTAGTAAGTCATCGTCAAATGAACTATACAGACTTTGATTCCCTGCCACGGGGATACGTAGGAATCCTCCATGAGGCTCATTCTCATCACTCATGTCTCATCATGATCTCTCCCTCGAGCCTTTGTGTCCCAAGAACGTCATTCCCCAACCCGAAGGTTCCACTTCATCTGGGTCACATCAATGCAACAATTCTCACAGGCCACCTCCTTAGGTATCCCATCATCCCACTAAACTATTCATATGTTGATTCCCTTCCACAGGGATACATAGGAATCCTTTTCAAGGCTAAATACCAAAACCATAGTCCATACTGATTTTTACCCGTGCTGTCACATCCCGTTGAGATCATGCCACCTCATTCCCATCCATAGTATTCGAGAAGCCACCCACATGCTGGCCCCAGTATTGGTGTTCCCTCAAGGGGGTTCTTCAATCTGATCCACTCCAGCTAGTGTTCTGATCAGCCCGATCCATCTTTGTTGGACGTTAAACATGAGGCATACACCGTGTAAAACACAGGAAGCTGAGGAAAACCTCAGATACATGCTTATAGAATATGATTCCACATTCTTGATGTGGGATGCCTTGGGCTTTAGCGCCTTCATGAATCCCTATAATAAGGGACAAAATACAGACACACCATCTCCCCAACATCCAGACATGCCAGTGATGCCTCAACATGTCTACTCCTCCAACTAAAGGTTGCTGCCCTGACCGAACACATTAGGAATGTCCGGACAGAAGCATCACTATTAACCGGCGTTCATGGAAACATGGCACTGGGAAGAGTTTCACGAACTACATCTTAATCTATAAGGGAGACCCGTATTATGTGACAAATTTCGAGGAAGATTCCACTGAAGGAAGAACCAACATCCCATAATATCATTTCGATCAAGGAGACGGATTCCCGGAATATGGAGCAAATATCGCCCGCCATTGGAAAGAAGGAATCTGGGTCAATAGAACAGTTTTGACATTACCCGAATGTGATGGACGCGCACACTCTAGCGAAAGCATCAAAAATAGTAATGGTGAAACAGACGTGAAGTTATTCTCCTAAATGTGGGGATTGGTAGTGCTTGAGGAATAAGTAGAGTGACATGTCATCGTATCTATATATATGGCTCTGAGCCCCGCCAAGAAAATCACAGTCCTGGCGTGAAACTCACTAGAATTTGGTGTAGTGAAAATGATGGGCATCTCGGTCTGCGACGTTGTTAGTGTGGATCCCTCTTCCCTGTCCTCGTAGATGAAATTGTGATGGGGCAATGGGAGTCGATTTATTTTTCTTTTAGTACTAATGAGCCGATTTCCCTTCCTATAGGAACCTAGATGCTGCATCCGGAACCCAATCACCTCCTTCCCACTGACGCAAGGGTAGGGAAAATCTTAATGCATCTACCTCCCATGGTTTTTCCTCTTCTACGACAGCATCTACTGCCGTGACAACTAGGCGCCCACGCCCCTTCTCCCTATCAGAAATTATCCAACAGAGGGTAATTAAAGACCTTGTACATAGGTATGAGGAGGAGGGGGTCATCCCTATAAGGGACATGGCCTACCTGTATTTAGAGGCGTCTGCGCCTCGCCGTCAACACCGCCCCTGGGGGTCGTGCAAAGATACACTACTCCCCACTCCAACCTTCAATCGTTTTTTGGGGCCTGTACCTAGAATGCCTTGACGACTTAATGCCCTACGCTGATGAGGTAGGGGATGTTCGGTCAAGCCCAGCCAGAGTTCCGTCCTAGGGGTTCCCTATGAGGGCACCCACTAGGCCGCACCAGCGCTGCCACCTGGTTCCCCGAGCTGATGAGTAGTTAGACTTCCTACCTACACCATCGGTACCGGCCCGGCTGACCCAACGCCAGCATCGGGCACAGGCCGAGGAGGATGCCCACCAAGGGGCGTCAATGTCAGTGGCTAATATGGCCCGAGCCACCGCCTTCGTGCATCATCACCCCCTACATAAACCGAGTAAGGGAAGCTATACTCATGAATCACATCGAGGCCCCAACCACCCCATGGGTAGGTTGGGTCTACTCTTTTGCTCGTAGGCATTGGCAGTGGCCACCGCGGTCTAACCAACAGTAATTCAACAGAGTACAGTGGCCCTCCCTGTGAAACTACCATGGATGAAATGGGCCTTTCCCGCTCCCAGGACCATCTTAGAGGTGTGCCCCATGCCACCTTTGACAAAAATGAGGGTCTTCCCCATGGTAGCAACACCCCATATGGGAGCCTCTCCCGCACTCAATACACTTGATACAGAGTTATCCCTTCTACCATAGAATGTCATGGTGGGGAAGTTGCACATCCAGTCACTATCCAATGTGGGGACCTTCCTCACATCCACGAAGCAGCCGACGAAGGTCCTCTTCATACTGGTAACCAGATGGGTGGAGATCAACTTGACTTCACCAACACCCAGCCCGGAGGTCCTACACATGATTGGTCCAATCATTATGGGGACCTGCCTCACATTGACATCACCTAAATAACAAGGCATGGAGTTTCTACCCGTGATCCCATCAATTCTAGTAGGTGTTCCACCCATACCAACATCTAGCACGGAGGTCCTCCCCATGTCCCCTTTGATATCTACCCCGGTGCTCCTCACACCCCGGCCTACTCAAGCAGATATGATCCCCGCCCAAACACCAGTACGGCTGAGGGAACTTATCATGCCGGGACTTTTCCCTTCCCTGAAGAGCCATCCCGGGAAGGAAGGCGAATCGTCACTTCCGCATGAATAATAACGAAAAGCTTTAGACTAAGATCAAACTATTATTTTTCTCAATTTCAGAAATAGAGTACGACTATGCGGTGGAACCCTCTCCTCGGTCCTCTCTATCACGAACCGGGGCAGGACCAAGGCGTATTTGTATCATCCTCCCAGAGTGTGAAGTCCTTTGGATTCCCACCTCTCTTCATAAGTATATATAGAATGGGAAATTTTTGGGATCCCACTGGTTCCGACCGTGAAGTCACCACCATCATCACTAGAAGCGCCCTCTACCTCGACCAAATATCATTGAGAGCTATTTATGGGAAATATGGAAGTTGAACAACATCATGACCCATCACCGAAAACTGCAATCCCTACTCCTAATATTGTGATTGTCAGCCCATTGTAAGGTGACATTGTTGTCAGGTCACCACACTCCTCAGAGGATGGCTAAGAATTCGGTGGCTAGTCAGCTCGTTCGCTATATTTTCTACCACCTAGCCTAATTTTTCAGTGGTCCACCTCGGTACCGCTACCTGATCCTCATCCACCATTGTTTTATGAGTGGGTAAATATGGGGCTGGACCCTGAATCCTAGATCAGGAGCTTCTGGAGCATTATTGTGGCGGATCTCTTCCTAGAGATGTTCTGGCTGGCGGCAACATCAAACTTTTGGGCATTGGAATACCTCACCCCAGAGGAAGTCACGTGCTTCCATAAAACATTATGTGTGATGCAATTCCATCTTCATTATCATCAGGTGGTGTACCCCAGGAGCCAAGTTCACTTTGAGGAAATCGGTGAGTAGTGATGTCTGGCAGATTTTGCAGCACTCCCCAGGGCCCAACGCCATGAGTCTCCAGGTTGCCAGAGAACCCTCCAACAAAAATGCATTCAGAGTTTCGTGGAACTTTGCAAAATCATCAGAGATTCCACCCCCAACATGCAAGTCTTTGGATGTGAGATGTACGTTGACCTCCTCTTCAGCCCTATTCGACGGCAGCCCGACTCAATATGCGACATCGAGTAGATTCCCCCGGAAAGGGTCACGTTCTACATGGATGATGTCATGGACAAGGAGGACGAGCTAGAATTTCATGATGGATACTTCCACCCTGAGGGTGTGCCACCATTTTTGGACCCATCCGGGAGGATTACTCATCAGCAGATAAACCTCCTAGGTCTCCCTATTCCCACTGAGTCATTGGTACTCAGTCGGAATTCCGGTAAGGGTAAAGAGAATGTCTGAGCTATCAAGAACTCTAACATCTCCACCTATCTGTAGAAGATAGAGGAAGACCCCGATATGGCCGCATTGCACCATCAACTTGCTGAGTAGAAGATGCTGGTCGACGAAACTCCTGGCCCAACGTGTTGTAGAGTGACAACCCGACAATGGTGATCCTAGGCCAGGGCAGGAACAAATCCTCCCCGATGAGATTCTTTTGGGAAACCCTGATTATAATGGTCCTCCAGATAGGGTTGAATATGGAACTCTAGTATAGAGGGCGCGATACGTCTCACCGAACCCTCCATAATGACGCGACAGTCCAAGGAATCTGGCCTGAGTTCCCCATGCTGCCCATCATACCGCTCCTCTAGTCGCTCCATAAGACGTTTAACCCATCTTCCATGTCAAAGAGCCTGAAAACACACTCGTAGTTAGGGATCCCCATAATGATAGGGACCACCTTTCGGATGATCCAATGGCGGCACTCATCACCTACCTCGAGTAGTTGGAAACGCGGCAGGTGGCAGCCTCACCAAATGGAAAGCAAGAGAGAGCGTGGGTGGATGATATGCCTCCACCCATGGGTTTTGGAAATCCCATTTTCCCCCTTTAATTTGAAATGGGACCCGCCTCAACACCTAGAACACTTTTACACCAGGTGTGGCCCCATGTTGGGGACTCCATCACAGTAAAAAGCTGCAAAGCTCTATTGTTTCGTACAGAAATTGGAAGGCCCTGTGTTTGTCTAGTACAACCAGCTCTACATTGGATCAGTGACCGGCTGGGAGAATCTTCGCCAGTAATTCTTACACCAGTTCTGATCCACCACACAGAAGACCAACATCTCAGACCACTTGAGGTGAAAGAAAAGGCCCGATGAGCGAGTCGTAGACTTCATCGCCTCATGGAAGGGGCTCACTTACTCCCTCGACATGCCACAGTCTCTGGAGAAATTATTGACAATGTGTTTGGAGAATGTCAAAATAGAGCTAGTTCTTTCCCTAATCAATAAAAACTACACCAGAGGGTTCTAGGAATTTTCAGATAAGGCCCAACGCCTCGAGGAAGCTCTGCAACAGGCTAGTCAGGTACGTCTGCTACACCATGTGATCCCAGCAAGGAGGGCTGCCAAAGCATAGCCTGCTGTGATGGCCCATGTAGAAGCCCCCAGGAAGCTAGAGTTGCTACCCGTTACTCTGGCTCTGCAACCTTGTAGAATCTAGCCACCTCATTCACAGCATCCTGCCTAGCAGTGACCACCCCGGAATTGGAAGGTTCCCCCGTGCAATAGGCCACTGCCGCCTAGGTGGGATAATCAGGCTCCACCTCCTTGACAGTCCCCTCTATCCCCTTGTTAGGGCCTGGCTCCCTAATCCCCTTATTTAGAAAGAAGACACTACACTTACTCATTCATCAAGGATCAGGTCATTATTTACTTCTATAGTTCCCTCGAGCTGGGGATTGTATGCTTACCTGAATGCAGATGGCGGATAGAGGTGAATATCACTGATCTACCAAACTACTAACCTTATCAACGGATTCTGGGGCATACCCTCAAGCAGTTTAATGTGTTTAAAGACTGGCTCTAGGACAAGGTAGATAACAACTTATTCAAGTTGTACTCGGCCCCGACACAAGTGGCGGGCGTCTTTGTGAGGTCAGAAATCAGTAGCTACGACGAAGGTGAGTTGGAGTAGGTTCCCAGCCGTGGATCTTAGAAGTACGATGAATGGATGACCTGTAAAATAGTTTCTCACTCCCATGGTATTATCCATGCATGCCTGAATCATCCGGAGCCTTCAGAAGCTGCGGCCAGCACTTCTACGTCATCATCTCAGTCGGCCTCTTCCTAGAATAGCAAGCATTGATAGTGCAAGAAGAAGCAATGATCACTACCAACATCATCATCATCTCGCACTTTTGGCGACATCAAGCCTCTCGAGATGGGTATTCCTCTTAGAATCCACCCTGTGGTGGATTACTCTTCATGCGACAGTTAGGGGTGCACTTCTGTTAATACCATGGAGTTGGTAAAACCTTATATGACTCTCGACTAAGTGGAATGCCAGGAAAACATCCCCAATGTCCCTAGCTGCCACCTGCGTCGGCGGAACCGTGTCCATATTGGACTTCAAGGAATGTCAGCTAGCGCTTTTAGACAGGTTGTGAATTCCACTGAGACGAGATAGCAGGCTCATCATAGAGCTCAGCACGCGCAACCTCCTCATCTAGTGTCCTCAGAACTACCTCCACCTCCATTTGTTCTCCTAGATTAGGCAGATCTACCTCTTCCGTAATACGGCCTGTCTCTCGATGTTACAATCCAATATCAGTTCTCTGGTCCTCATCCAAAAGCAACTCTTCTAGAATTGACTAGTGGGAAACGTGGCATACCTAGCACTGACCAGCTGCCGGTCCAGCCGGCATGGCACGTCGTTCCTCCAATTGCAGGGCGGCCTCCTATAAGTAGAAGCTCAGGCTTGGAATGAATGTATGATGTCCTCAAGCACCTTACTGACATCCTAGTGAGGCTTTCTATCCTCAAGGATCTTTTATTGTCATCATACATGCATCAGGTGCTTGCCGATGATTTAAGATGCCCCCTCCAGTTTGAGATAGAGGTAGCAGGTGCAGAAGCCTTCCACACTGAGGCAATTGAGAATGATGAATGCCAGGAAGTTATCTCGTTCTCTAGAGAAGACGAAGACCCTCCCATATAAGAGCACATTCATCAATTGTACATCACTGGTCTGTTCAATGGTGTGGTAGTCTGCCACTGCCTTGTTGACACGGGCTCTAGGATTAACCCAATCTCTACTCGGAAACTGTGGAAGCTAGGGTGGTTTGAGGATTATTTAACTCCCTCTGACCTAAGAATCCAAAGATACGATTGGACCGAGCATACCCTAGTTTTCAAGAGAAATTTTAAGAAATAATTTGGTGGCCTAGTGGCCAGTACTGAATTCATGGTTGTCTCGTAGGACACCATGTACAACGCATTGATGGGTAGGCCATGGCCCCCCTACATGAAGTAATCTCTTCATCATATCACCGATTCATCAAATACTCTCTCAATGGTCAAGTAGGCATGCTCTAAAGAGATGTGTCTCATTTTTTCCATTGTGAAGCCCACTGTCTGCACACTGACTATTACAAGATCAAGGATAATTAGATTCTATTAAGTGAGATTGAGCCCGCCAAGATCACCATTGATCCCTGGGTAGGTCTGGATGATGCCTACATATTCCTGATCCATCGGTAGGAGGCCACGATGCCTGACATGGTGTAGTGTTTTGTTGTTTCAGGTATAAGATGACAGAATATTCCCAAGTCGAGGCAACGTCGAGAAATCACCTCATACTCCTACACAAACCAGGCTCTGGTGACCCTAGAACCTCCTACCCCCATACTGTATCGGAACGTCCAGCTCAGGGAAATGGCGGTACATAATACATGTCTATTCTGTCAGGATGGAATTAACCGGATCAAGACAACGCGCCACTACTTCATTGATTTCATCAATCGTGGCCCCTTGGGCTGAAGGCCAGATGAGATTGGATTGACTGCCTTCATCGATGTGGTCTCAGTGGAAGATGAGTCTCTTGATATGACGAACACTTCCGCTCAAGCCAGCACCAGCCTCTTGTCAGGGTCTGGTGGCTCAGAAACAACTCTCCCCTTTAGAGGATCCCTCCACAGGTGGAGAAGAGGATCTAATGTATTCCCCCCTTCATTTGAAGAAGGCATATGTACCATGGTCGATGAACTAGTACAGGTGAACCTCGGTAGTGAGGCAGATCTGAGACCCACATCAATCAGTACCACCATGTCCTTCGAGGAGCAGCAGTAGTACATGAAATTCCTTAAACAGCACTGTGATGTGTTTTCCTAGAGATACAACATGATTCCAGTTCTAGATCCTCAGGTAGCCGTCCACTGCCTCAGCCTCCCTACAAACCATCGCAAGTTCAAGAAGCCACCCATAAAAATGCATCCTTCCCACAGTGACGTGGTCAAGGACAAGGTGTACAAGATCATCAAAGCCAATGATGTCAAGGCTGTCCAATACCCCATGTGGCTAGCCAACATTGTGCCAGTCAAAAAGAAGAACAGGCAGATCAGAGTCTGTATTGACTTCTGAGATCTCAACCGCCACTGTCCAAATGATAATTTTCCCCTTGTAGTGGCTGAATTGTTTATTGATGTTACGACAGGGTTCCAAGCCCTATCCTTCATGAACGGTTACTCTGGATATAACCAGATCTGGATGGCCCCCAATGATGAGGATTCTACTGCTTTCAGCCCCCCCCCAAGTTACATTTTGTTACCAGGTTCTACCCTTCAGCATGATAAATGCAGGTGCCACCTATCAGCGAGACATGCATCACAAATACAATCTGATCCTGGAAACCTTGTTGTTGTGCTATGTAGACGGTCTGGTGAAAAAATCCTGCCAGTTCCAAGACCATCTCAAGGACCTTGATAATGTGGTTGGTTTCCTCTATTACTTCCACCCGATGATGAACCCACTTAAATGTGACTTCGGGGTAACCTCCAACATGTTTTCCAGCTTCTTTATCATAACTCAGGGCATCGAGATCAACCTAGAGAAGATCAAGGACATCAACTAGATGCCCCTTCCCTCGAGAATTTTTTCGGAGCTTCGAGGATTTCAATTCCACATAGACTACATACGCTGATTAATCGTGAACCTGGCAGGAAAGTGTTAGCCCTTTTCTCAGCTCATGAATAAGGAACTTCCTATGAAAGGGATGAAGAGTATCAGACCGTGTTCGAGGAAGTGAAGTGGTATTTGTTGCAGCCTCTGGTCTTGATACCACCCATCTCTATAATGCCATTGGTCCTTTATGTGACCGCCTTGGAATGGTCTCTCAGCACCCTACTCGCCCATAACAACAACGAGGTGACATAGAACAACCTCTACTACCTCAGTCACATGCTCCTCGATACGAACAATATATACTACTTCATGGAAAAGAGCTTCCTTGCACTCGTGTTATCCATATAGAAATTGTGACATTACCAGTAGAACCAGGAGCTACAGTTGGTCTCTCAGGTATACCCACTAAATTACATTCTGAACCACCCCATGTTGAATAAATTATTAGCATGGTGGGTGGTAATTCTCCAGCAGTTTGACATCAGGTTCGTGCCTTAGAAGGCTATCAAGGGGAATGAATTTTCATACTTCCTAGCATCCCATCCAACCTCCATAGATCAATACCTAGGCTTATATTTTACTAATAAGGCAATCCTCTTAGTCGATCATGCCATATCATATAGGAAAAAGCATTTAGACGGTGCCTCATAAAGCCCCATCGGTACAAGGATCAATGATCCTAGACTCAACAGAGTGGGCATGGGTATCATCTTCATCACCCCAAGACATGTCGTTCTGCCGTACTCATTCCTATTGTCAGAATGCTTCACCAACAATAAGGCAGTGTATTAGGCTATCATCACTGGCCTCGAGCTAGTCCTTGAGATTGATGTGCCCCATTTTCCTATGAAAGGGGATTCCGAACTAGTCATCAAGAAAGTAAATGGCGACAATGTTGTCAGGAATCCAGATCTCATGGAATTCTTTGAGTTCACCCACCATCTAATGGATCAGTTCCCATCTTGACCAGAGGTTAACCATGTCCCTCGATCACATAATGGTCGAGCGGATGCTTTGGCCTGCATAGCTACGTCACTTGCAGAACCCGACCAAGATGATCTGATTATACATGTGGCACACTGGAGAGTCATTTCCCACCTCACAACAGAGGATGACGACGGCCTGCGAGTAATCCATCCTACCAAGGGATCCTCTATGTCAGGAGAACCCGGTTCAACAGATGCAGTGGTTGAGACGATGCTCGACTAGAGAGACCCTTTTGTTGAGTATTTCCAAAATGGTTTCCTCTCAGATGATCGGGCCGAGCTGGAGGGAATCCGATGTCACGCACTGCAGTTTAACCTCCAGAGTGGTCCCAGTCTTGAGCAGATCCCTTATAAGCATGGTTTCAATTGTATTCTCCTTCGTTGCATTCAAGGAGTCAATATTGCTCATGTCATGCAAGAGGTTCATGTAGGCTCATGTGGTGCCCACCAAGCTGGGCCAAAGTTGTCCCATCAGATCCAGAGATTTGGGTACTTCTGGCACTCTATGATCCATGATTGTATCAAGTTTGCAAAGATATGTCATTCCTGCCATGTTTATGTTAATATCTAGCATTGGCCGCCAGAACCTCTCCACTTCACCATGTACTCTTGGACCTTCGCGGTGTGGGGGCTCGATGTCATGGGACCATACCCACCGACAACAGCTCACCAGTGCAGGTTTATCCTAACCGCTACAAATTTCTTCTCCAAATGGGTAGAGGCTTTCCCACTCATGGAAGTCATGGCTAGATCCATTGCCAATTTTGTGAGCTCCAACATCATATAACGATTTGGAGTCCCTCACACCACCCTCACCTATAAGGTCACAAACATCTGAGCAACTGAGTTAAAGAAACTATATGCCGAGTACAAAATTTTCTCCAACTATACCTACCGCAATCATGCTTAGGAAAATAGATAGATCAAGAATTTTAACGAAACACTCTGTAACATTTTGTATAAAATGGTTGCCTAGAACAAGAAGAGTTGGCCTGACAAGCTCACCAACACCCTCAGGGATTATCGGACGATGGTTCACAATTCCCCCCAAGTGACTCTATATTCCCTAGTGTATGTGGTCGAGGGCGTCTTGCCGATCGTGATCCAGCTTCCATTGTTACACACTGCAGTCTATGACCCGCATGTGCCAGATAAGTTGGCCAAAATACGTCTAGCTGAATTAGAACCACTTAAAGAGAGTATGCTCTTTTCCCTGTACTATTTGGAATGGCATTAGAATAAGATAGCTAGATCCTTCAACAAGAAGGTTCATATCCACTCTTTTCAGCAAGGGGATCCTTTGATGGCCCTCCGAGCACTAATGATTCTCAGTAGGAAACCACCCAATTTGGATCCCAAATGGGAGGGAACATACATCATTCATAAGGATTACTCCAATGGCGCATATTCCCTATTTACTATGGATCGTGAGCACATAACTACCCCCACTGAAGCCAAGTTACTCAATACATACTTTTCCTGAGCCCCTCGGTCCTGAATGACCTTAAACTGTACCGTCCTGCATGACCTTAAACTGGACGGTCTTGCATGACCCAAAACAACATGACGGCCATACACGACCATAAACTGCAATGCCCTGCATGACCTTAAACTGGACGACCCCGCATGACCCTAAACTGCACGATGGTCCTTAATGACCTTAAACTGTCAAGTCCAGCATGGCATTAAATTGGGCATCTTCCTACATGACGTAAAACTGCATCGCCAGAACTACGTGTTTCTTTATTCCCATTTTCATGGGATACGTAGGAATGCTCAGAAGCCACATCTTGAGCCCAACCTTGAGCTCTTCTCTTTGACTACCACCTAGGTATATCTTCCTTGGATGTTCCTTGCATGATATGGGTATGATTCCTTAGCCCCACTCAAATGGGGACCATAACGGTCACACCATGTGCCAACTTCTGTTCTTCTATCCTTCTGCCTCTTCATCGCACGACATTAACTGTATGGCCTTGAAGATCTATGTATGGATTGATTTCCATCCTCATGGGATACGTAGGAATGCACAAACATATTGTCTATTTGCACAACCCAAAAGGCCGAAATCTCCCCCTCAGGTCAAGACATATTGTGGGCTCCATGCTTTCGCCCCAATTCATGTCGAGATAAGATCAACCTGGCAGTACGCCCCCCTCCATGGAGACATTCACCTCTTTCATTGATGGGTATAATTACACTTCACCCACTCCTTGACTGGGATTCCATCACCTTACCTGTTCGAAAGGGCCCCTGAATGATATGGATTCTAGTCCAAAGGTCTCTCTTGCCACATTGGGCCTATTCCCTCAAGGATGTCGAGCAAAAAAATGATACAAGTCTCGTGTTGTGAATATGTTCAGCGGTCGATGCTTTTTTGTTTCTCCCATTTTAGGTCACTATAGGGACACTGTGTTTCCATCATGGTCAGTAGTTGTCCTGGATCGTTAAGACCTCCCCAAGATGTCCTAAACACAGAGTTTCATGTTTTTTTCTACCCCATTTAATCTATGCGACGGACTCCCCTTGGGTGATTCCAACTATCAGGACCTGTTGGATGGAGATAGCCAAGACAAGCTTTTTTCCCCACACTGAGCATTGATCACGTGGGATTAGAAGCTGTGATGAGGAAATAACCGTAAAAGATGGTGTATGACCTTCCACCCGACCCAGGTTCTCTCTTATAGGATTTTATGATGTGGTGTGAGATTATATCCTCATTCACATCGGGTTACTCGCTGTGTCATACATATCCCCGTATGAGACATCCCCTGGCCCTTGCCCTCACTAAAATATGTTAAACTACAGATTGGTCAGGCCTTCATGACTGAGGCCAGGCGTCAGACCCCTTGGCCTCCTCAAGCCTCGACCCTCATCCTTACTGCATGACATTAAACTGCAAGCTGGGCAGGCCTCCATGACCAAGGCTCAGCCTCAGTCCCCTTGGCCTCCTCGGGCCCCCGACCCCCGTCCTTACTTAGAGTCATTAAACTCCAAGCTAGTCAGGCCTCCCTGGAAGAGGCCCAGCCTTAGGCCCCTTGGCCTTCTCAGGCCGTAGCCTATGTTCTTACCTAGAGTGTATGGTGTGGTGTGGGATTATGACATCATTCATGTTGGGTTACTATACATTCCATACACCACCCTTGTCTTGGGAATCTTATTCCCCTCATCATCCCCACTATAAGACGTTAAACTGCAAGTAAGTTAGGCCTTCATGACCGAGGCCCAGCCTCATTTCCCTTTGCCTCTCTGGCCCCCATCCCAGGATCTCTTATGAGAGCATACAGTGTGGTAAGGGATTATATCCTCATTCACAGTCCATAAACTGCCCCTCATTGTGGTATCTTACCCCCGGGTGTCTTCAAGAACTACGTGTATCTTGATTCACATCCTTATGTACTATGTAGGACCACCAGAATTTCAAGACTTTGGGTCTAGCCCCATCTCCTGAAAATATCCATTTCACTATGGCCCCTTGGCCTACCCTTCCCCAGAGAGGAGAGTATATAGAGTGACATGGGATTATTTCCTCGTTCATTTCGGGCTTGTAACGACCACACCATGTTCCTCTCCCTCCTGAACCACCCCATCGACCCTTTTTGGTGGTTTACCAATGTCCCTAAGGGTACTCTGGTTTAGTACATGGAATTTCAGACTCTGCTCAGACATGTTTTCACCTGCTTTTCCCAGGCATTCTGTATCCCTCCATCAGTGCTTTCATCACCTTTCACACCTAAAGGGACCCCCAAAATGGCATGGATACTACACCTAAGGGCTCTCCTACCGTTACGGGCCAACACCCTCGAGGGTTTCAGACAACAAATTGATACAAATTCCACATTGCGAAAATGGTCAGTGGTTGATTCTCATTTGTTCATCCCACTTTAGGCTAACGTGATATGGATGCAGCATTTCCATCACGGTTAATTGTTGTCATCCATCGCCACACTAACCCCATTAGGGCAAAAATTTTGGTTGCATGATTCACATCCTTCCACACCTTCTCATGTCCAAGTAGATCTTTGATACTCTTGGTACTATTCCTCAATGCACATCCGCACGTTAGGAGAACCAATGTCATGATAGGGACGTCATTCGGGCCTCCGCACCGATTTCCATTTGATGGGAATTCCAGGTATTGCAATAATGAGATTCCTCCCTTGATTACCACACCGAGTTTGACTCACATGGACTTAGGGATTGTGTCGAGGTCTGCGCTTACTTGGAAAGCTTCCATCCCTCCATGGTCTGAGCTCTAAGACCATAAACTAAGATCTCCCTATAGAACTACATACATCATGATTCCCAACCTAATGGGATACGTAGGAACGCCCAGACCTTTTGTCTTTGGGTCCTGCTTGAGTTATGCTAATTTGTATTTTCTGTCCCTCCTTTGGAACTTTGATTATGGGACCGCATAGTATGGAATGAGATTTTGTCCTCATTCCTGTCAAGTTTTCAATAGTCGCACCACGTGCACCCCATTCTAAGAATTAGCCCTGTTGTTTCCAGTCATGTGTGACATTAAAAGGCACCCTCTAGAACTACATATAGCTTGATTACCATCATTATGGGATACATAGGATTACCCAGACGTCTCATTTTCGGGTACAGCTCAGCTGGGAGCTAGTTTCTTCGGCTGCATTCCATTTCACCACTATTTGGGCCCCCTGGCCTGAGGTTCCCCTCTAAGAATTGTGTACAGTGTGATGTGGGATCATTTCCCCATTCATGTCTGTTATGTTTCATGGCACCATACACATTCACCACCTAGAATCGTATCTACTATGTCTGCGTTGCATGGCGTTAAAATGCATGCATGGTCCTATCGCATGACTCGAAACTATGACATTAGCATCCAGGCCGCACGACGAAAAACGACACTTATTTGTGACGACCTCATCGTAGAGGACGTCACGTTGGGTCTTGGTCATACGACATGCCATTTGTCAACACCTTCTATGGCCTGAATCTTGTGGTGATGCCAGGACCTGCTACCCTAGGCCTGTTGCTTCACAAAAAAAATCCACTCACCTTAAATTAAAAATAGGAGTTATCAAATACCTCATATTTCGGTGTGTGGGCCATACCCGCACACCCCTTTTTCCCATAGAACTGGTACCTCACCGTGCCCCCACTTCAAGAAATACAAGTAGCTTGATCCCCATCTTCATGGGGTATGTATGAATGCCTATTCACTTCGCATTAGGCCCATATCAACTCTCGTTTTGGGTCCATTGACCTAGAAATTCTCAGAGGAGCACATGGTGTTTGGATCCCCCAGTTCTCATTCACGCCGGGTATTTGAGTTACCCCACCATGTGCCACCTATTTTCCTCCCATCCATGTTCTGAATTTCTCGACACTAAACAAAGCTCTCCCTATTAGAAGGGACTCGACTTCCTCAATCTAATTCGTCTCGTTGTCATATTTAGATGCGTTTTTGAAAAAGATCCCAAAGTGTGGAATTTTCATGGAGACATTCCCCCCGTTCCATGTCCACGAATCATGTGCTCGCTATTTGGATAATCATCCTCTCCCACATCTAAAAGGACCCTTAGGCAACATGGATGCTAGGTTTAAGGGCTCTCCATGGATGATGGGACTAAGGTATCTCCTATTGTTTGGGGCCAATATCCATAATGATCTCGGTCAACATTTGCAACAGGTCCCGTGTTTCGAACATGGTCAACGATCGACCCTCACTTGTCTGTCCCCATATCAGGGTAACATGATAAGGATGCTGCATTTCAACCACAACCAACAATTATCCTCCATTATAATGTTTCCATCATTGTGATTCATATTACATGTGTCATGATTCACGCATTTCATCTTCCTCATGTTCATGTGGAATTCTGACATACTCTGCTTCACCTCTTCATGCATCTAGGTGTGCTATAAGGATGGGTTAACATCATTGGACTGACATTCACCAAGAATCCCTTCACTTTAACGTGCCCCTCCCTGTGTCGGGAAAGTTCCCCATTACCTTTTGTTTTCCACATCAAACATGACTTACATGGGATTAGTAGTTTCGGTGGGATATGTACCGGCACAACCAGGCTTCTCCTCATCCTACATGATGTTAAACTGTGCCCCAAGAACCATGTACGACTTAATTCCCAACCTTATAGGATATGTAGAGACACCCCGATATTTCACCCAGGGTCCAGCCATAGGAATCATATAGTCCTATTCCTCACTATTTTCGACCCCTGGCCTGACCCCTTGTGAGGAACCATGTAACTCCAATTTTTCCCCCGAAGAAGTTCGGGATGCCGCATGATGGCATTGGGAAGTGACATCCCCCCTTGCCAGAGAGGCCCAATCTGAATGAAGGAATGATCCATGGTCCAACTAATACACCCATCTAGCATACTCCCACCATGGTGGCATAATTTTTTAGTGTTGTATTCTGTTCGAACAAACCATCACTCCATATCCCATGCTTTGTGTGCCCCTTATTCGGATTCTCATCTTCTTCCATGACTGCACGAACCCCCTGGGCAGCTTCGTGATGGGTCATTTGGTTTTAACATTTGGATAATTTTTCAGCTCAGGTCATGATGCCTATTTACGGAGCTCGTTCGCAAAGCTGATTCACGAAGCCTGGTCTTGGCCTGTAGGCACACGCTCGTGCAGTGCTGTCCTAGTTTCAAATACTCACGGTTCACCGCAAAGCCCGATTTGTGGATAGCAGGAGCGGAGTACCCAAAGCTTCATGAATTGAGAGTGAAAAGGACAAAATCACTAAGAAGGGAAATGACAAAAAAGTGGTCATCCTCCACTATTTGTAGGTTGTGTCCTTAAGCATTTTTTGGTGCGTCCAGATCATGCCGAGCTTCGTGGAACGCTCGTCCTGTGCGTCGGCTGTCAACCTCGCGAGCCCTCTTCGCAATCCATCTCCGCGAATGGCTGATGATTTTGGCGATTACCCTCACACTTCAACCCCAGATTTATTAGTGGCTCCACGTCTTAGGGGGGAATTTTTTGGCAGAAAAATGTTGGATGAAAAGAAACAAGAGAAAGAGGCCCCATGACAGGCCTCCCTAAGCCACCTCGCGGAGTCCACCCAAGCGATGTGGCCACCGTAAAGAAAAGAAGGTGGGACACTCCACGAATAGCCCAAATGTTCGGAAGCTCGCTGAGAAGCATAGAAGGTAGGACACTCCACAAATGCCTCTGAATTTCGCGAGCCCGCCGCAAAGCAACAAGGCAGGTTGCTCCACGAACCCCGCGGACGTTCGCGAGCCCGCTGCGAAGCAACCAAAGCCCCCTTTGCACTAGGTATTCTCTTATTCGGGGAACCTCTTGCCTATAAATACCAGGATCCCCCTGGATCTCAACAGAGGAAAAATCCGACCTTTCGACTTCTCAGCTCCCAAATCATGAGGCACTCTTTTCTCTGCAATTCATGAGCTACGAGAGGTATTTTTGCTTCGTGAGGTGCCTCTACATTGTCTGGTTTTGATCCTCTCTTTCGAGAGGGATGAATTTTGTGAAGACTAAGGGCTTCCGCAAAGGAAGGGGATACCCAAGGGGACCTATGTTGTCACAAAGAATTTTTTCTTCATGAAATACCCCTCCTGTACATGTGATCCACATTCCAAGGCAGGGTCACTATACTTCACGAAGCACATTGCTTCACGCCACTTCGCTTCACAAGGCGTCTGTCGCCGCGAAGTAGTGCTCCGCGAATACCATTCCACTTCACAAAGCACCTCCCATTTGAACCTATGCCACATGATAAGGCTAAGGAACCCCACTTTACAAAGCACACCCCTTCGTAAGTGCCCTCTACCACGCAGAGAAACGAGCACTACAATGCCCCTTCCTATGGACCCCACTGGTTGGCAATTATTTCTCCCCTGAGACCCTCCAGGTTTTCATGATGTGACTTCAGAGTCCCTTGGATGATACCACCCATAGAATTTCGTCTCCTAATGCTTCTATGAATAGGTACTCTAATGGATATTGCTCTTTCACATAGCCATGATAACATGGACCCCTCGATGATTCACTCCATGACCCCCATTCACCACTGCATTTCTAGTACCTTCACTCCCACAGGGAGCATATTGTACCAGTTTTGTATGTCCTAGTGGTGCGAGGTAAACCCACCTTATCTGCTCTGCAAAAAGTTAAATTACCTAGCACCCTCGTCCTCAACACATGATAATAAACTGTGACATTTCCATGTGCCTCCCACGCGGGGTGCACCAACCATGGACATTATCCACACCTTGGTCTCCACAGGGGATGAGATCCTCCTTATGGGAGTGGTTTATGTCAACTGGGTAAGAGAACCAACTTTTTGTAATACCCCTAGCATTTCTTGCAGGTGGCACCACCCCTACCCCTGCTCACTTCTTTGGTACCAAGGCCAACAAACAACATGATAGGGAACGGGGATCCTCCTTTCTTCAGTCCAAAGTACCTCTCCCACTACACTTTGTCGCCCCTGGGCCTCCATCATGGAGTACGTCCTGACACCTTAGGCCGCTCAATGTGTAAGCCCCTCTTTGCTTCCCACGGACGCACCCTTCGTGACGTGATCATTAGGTCCATGCAACCTCTTGTTTCTCACACTTAGCATGAATCCAATGAGATTATTGTGAGCATCGACTATGACACGCCATGGGTTTCTTTAGAGCATAAGCCCCAAATGCCCAAGCCCCGCATGACGTTAGACATTATAACCGAACTATTGAGACATGGATTTTTGAAAAGGCACGGTACGTAGGAAGCCTCTAAAAAGTTCAAGCCCACCATCCCGTTGTTCCAACACCCCTTCATATCAGTCCAACAACCCATTCACCACACGAACTATGAGGATGTTGATCCATGTCAAGGCATGGTACGTAGCAGGCCTCACGAGGTTCAAGCCCATCACCCATCAGACCAAGGTCCATCTTCACATCGGTTCACCGACCTCACCCTCGTCCTACAAGTCATTAAACTGTACACCTGAACTACGTATTCTTTGATCCGTGCAAAGGCATGGTACATAGGAAGCCTCACAAGGTTCAAGCAATCATCCACCTGGAGCAAGGTCCATATGCACGTCGGTTCTTCGGCTCCCACCCGAACTACATGGACTTTGATCCATGTCATGGAATGATTCGTAGGAAGCCTCCACGAGGTTCATTCCCCACACCCATTGGACCCTCGGTCCATCTTCACATTGGTTCACCTACCACCTTGGGTAGCCTAGAGTGTAAGCCACCCACATCCATTCCAAACAAAGAGGACATTGATCCATGTCATGGTATGGTATATAGGAAGCCTCCACGAGGTTCAAGACCAATACCAATCGGATACCCGGTCCATATTCATGTAAGTTCTCCAACACTCCTTTTTGAACTACATGGTCTTTGATCCTTGTTAAGGCATCGTACGTAGTTAGCATCCCTGAGGATCATGACCAAAAACCATTGGATCCCAGGTCCACCTTCTGTGGTATGCCATTGTCACCCCATTCAGCGGTAAGCCATTGAAATCCTTATCCAGCAGTAAGACATTGCGACATCATTCAACAGTAAGTCGTTGTCAAATTCATTCAGTGGTAAGCCATTGTAAGATGAAATATGTGGACTTTGATTTCCTTCCATGAGGATACGTAGGATTCCTCCATGAGGTTCAATCCCATCACTCATGTCTCTTCCTGATTTCCCCCTTGAGCCTATGTGTCTTGGTAGCATCATTCCCCAACCAGGAGGTTCCACTTCCTCTAGGTCCCATCCTTGCATCCATTTTCACGGGCCACCTCCTCAGGTATCCCATCATCCCACCAAACTACGCAGACTTTGAGTCCCTACCATGGGGATACGTATGAAGTTTCTTCGAGGATCAAGACCAAAACCACTGTCCGTCTTGATTATTACCCTGGCCACCACATCCCAGTGAGATCATGCCACCTCATTCCCCTCCACAGTATTCCGAATGCCTCCTGTAGGACCTCGGGATACCCTGAGTCAGAATGGGTGAAGCAGGGTGTCAACTTTTTCTTTAAAAAACAAGGATCTTGTTCCCACATTGGTAGGAACTAGTTAAACCAGTATGATGAAAATTATCACAATGAAACATTCACATGCAAAGAGATGACACAACAATTTTTACATGTTTCACCACTAAGGGCTACGTCCAAAGAGTATATGCCGACAAGTTTTTGGTCACACAAAATTCCTCTAATCTTGACCAGTTTTAGATTAAAATGGTTCGGGAACTATCATTCTATCCCAGGATCACTACTTTTACAAAGGTTCAGGGATAGCTCACTGCTTCTCTCAGGTTACTCCTGTTGAATCCCCCTGGCTCACTGCCCATGGTGAAGTCACACTCAGTTTATAGACGTGAAGGTCTCTTCAATAGATTCACATTGATGTCTTTGTATCTTCTTAGCACGAGACTCTGCATACATCCATGTCTGAAATTGATGCACTAGAATGAAAATAACCACTAAAGAGGATAACCAGAACGTGCAGACCAGCTTCACCGAAAATTGCGTGAAACAACAACCATTTTTTGGGAAAACCTTCCTATTGCGCGCAAAACTTACTTTTTCATGTGAAAAAATATTTCGCGACACAAGACCCATTTTTCTGAAAACTAAATATTTTACGCGCTACCAAAAAATTTACGCACAGCTCTTCCTTTTTTGTGCATCCTGGTATTTTCTACGCAATCCAAAATATTTTTCGCAATCCCCTTTATGCGATCCTTTTTCGCGCATAAGACCTTGAATATTCTCTAAGTCTTAAACCTCCCGGAATGAGGGGGGTCACCTCTTATTTGTAGTCTTCTGAGACCCCTGTATGAAAAATCTCCATTAGCATGAAAACCAATCATCTGGCATGTAATTTTTCACACATGTATCGTTTTCCGTGCACCTCTACAGATATTTCGTACAGCCCATGCCTTTGCATTTTTCATCATTTTGATTCCAAAACACTATTTGCGAGAAAATATTTGCTCTTCTTTTTCATACACCATGCTGTTTTTCGCACCCAGATCAAATATTTTGGGTACAACCCTTATTTTCCATGCACCACTTCCTATTTGTGCGCACCTCCTTTTGCAGACAATCCATGTTTTCATTTTCTGATTTTGAGGCCCAAAAAATTGACAAACACTGGGAAACATCACCACCTTAAATACTATTGTCTGCTTGTACTGTATGATCACATTGCTGACACACAAACTGAACTTCCACTAAGGATTGAAAAAAAAATCAAACCAAACTCCAATTTCTGCATAGAACAGCCATGGTTCCAACACCGCCCATGTGCTGGCCCTAATAATGGGGTTCCCTCAAGGGGGTCTTTCAATCTGATCCACTCTAGCTAGTGTTCTGATCATCCCATTCCATCTCCGTTGGACGTTAAACATAAGGCATACCTCGTGTTAAACACATGAAGCTAATGAAAACCTCAGATACATGCCAATGGAATATGATTTCCCATGGTCGGAGTGGGATACCTCGGGCTTCAATGCCCTCAAGAGGAACTATAATAAGTAAAAAAAGATAGACACGCCAACCCCCCAGCATCCAGACACTCCATTGAAGCCTCAACGTAGCTACTCACCCAACTTGAGGTTGCTGCCCTAAACGGACCCCTTGGGAATGTCCTGATAGAAGTAGCGTAATTAACCGGAGTTAATGAAAACATGGCCCTAGGAAGAGATTCATGAACTACGTCTTAATCTACAAGGGAGACCCAGATTAAGTGTTGAATTTTGAGGAGGAATCTATGGAAGGAAGAACCAACATCACGTCACCCTATTTCGATCAAGGAGCAGACGTCCCTGAATAAGGAGTGAATGCCACCCACCATTGGAAAGCAGGAATGCGGGGCAACAGAACAACACCGATGTCCCATTAATGTGATGAACGTGCACTCCCCAGAGAAAGCGTCGAAAATAGTATGTAAGCAAAAAATATGGGTAAATTTGAAGGCCTTTTAGATTCACATCCTTTATCTTTGGATGCATTTAATAATCACCAATGTCTATTATTATTTTCTTTTTTTAATGATCCTTCTATTGATAATCACATTTCTAATCATATATAAATTAAATATAGTTGGATTATCAATCATTTATTAAATATATTCATCTGGATCAAATTAATGAATAATTTAAGAGATGGGAGTAGACTTAAACTCCCAAATAACATATAATTTTTTTGTTTCATCTCCATCATATTCATTACAATAAAATATAGGCTTTTTAAATGTTAAATACTTTTCCTTTTCAATAAGTTCTCATTTATATTCATACATTATTAAATTATCCTTCAAGACTTGATTGTCCAATATATATTGATTTTTTTAGGATATATTCATTCTATGTGATTTTTCAACAATTGAAATATGCATCATTATAAATCAATGGTGTTTTTATTGGAGATCACAATTTTATTCTAGAAATATATAAATTTTTTCGCATATATTCCCAAGAAATCATATTACATTAAATTTTTTGAATCCACATGCTATCCCATCTAAGACTACGATTTGATGATGATTATAATAATTATCTGTTATTATCATCATTTATTGGTCCTTAATTTATAAATCATGAAGAAATATTTTTTGAGGACTAGTTTTAATTCTTAATGGGATGATAGATTCTATCAAAATTGTTTTTGTAAAATATATTTCAAATATTGTTTTCATAAACCTACTCCCTTAAACTCACCTCTACTACGGTGCTATTTTTTTAAGGATGATCAATAATCACTATTGTTAACAATGAATTAATATGAAATACATTTTAATTTTTTGAGACGATATGGGGTTTATCATGATTTGTATATTTTTATACTCAACCTGCACATATATAATTTTTTCTTCAGATCTTCTAAACAATGTTTGAGATCAGGCTAGATATTAATAACTCATGGTTTTGACTGATCTATTTAGGCTTCATGTTTACTAACATTCTTATATGTTTTCTACATATATTTCTTTTTCATTATATTCTATATTGTATTACATTGAATGTTTTCAATTGGTATTACATTATTTATATAGCATACAAGGTGTTGATTTTTGTCTCTATCTTATATATACTTTCTACATGTTATCATAGAGGTTAATGTCTCTCATATGTATTCTTATTATACTTTTCGTGCTATTTGGATATCCAGAGCCAATTAGAGGTGCGAATTAGGAAGTCACCATCTCCCTTCTCCCATTTTTGGCCCTAGTGGGGTAATCTTTGTTTGAGGGGGTCATGAAATTGTTGTATTAGAGGGTTAAGTTGTGGGATTAGATGATGTTAACAATTAAGAACATATTAGTTTTCATGGGTTTACAGGGAAACCGTTTTAGTTAAGTACATTGATAAAATTAAATGTGAGGGACCAGCTAAGACATAGGTATTTAGGGACCTCAGTGATCTGACTCAAGGATGCTTTAGTTTACTAAGACCACTAAATAATGTTATATTGGATTTTAGGTAGATACCATGGAATGGATAATGAATAATCCTTCTGTGTTCCTATGATTGAAGTTATTAGACCTTGTGATAGGTTAAAATTATAACATGATAATAACATAATAAAATAAGTAATGTGAATATTTCATATACATGATTTTGGAGTTTAAATGATTTTTATCTTGGAAGGAATGTCTCCATGTTGTTATCATTGTAATATTCATTCCAAATATGTATAGTAGGACGTGCTAGTAGATCTCCACTGATTGGAGGATGGCCATGTTGACACTTAGAAGAGTACACTATTATATTTTAGTGCTAGAGTATGCAGATCTACAAGGGTTGTGTTTCATATTTAGTCACATAATACTGGTTGGAGGAGTTTATGATACCATTCAGTTATTTCCATGATTGGAATGAGAACTAGGTCTCATTGGATGTGACAATACTATGTGGATCAGTGAGGAAGTGTTGGTTACTATTCCTCTAGGATCGTGAGGAGTCAATTGTATCATGGGAAAGCTTCTAAACTAGTTCAGATCATATTTCCTTAATTAGAACATGAAGGTGACTTTTCACCCAGAGTGGATTACCATTCGATAGAGATGTTATAGAATGTGATTGTTTTTGATCCCTTTTAGAACTCTTCTATGATGTTCTTCAAACCTATTTCCAGATCAGGAGGCTAGGGAGAGGCATTTTGTGGAGGCTTTGCGTCTAGATAACCCGGATCAGGTCACCCTATTTATTATAAATTTATTTATCATTGGTTTATGGAGAGAAATTTTATTGAGAGTATTCTAGTAAAAACTATTTCATATTGAGAGGGAAGACAGTAGGATTCCTCACAATGTAGAGATGTGGTTTGGGATACCCATATTCCTGGAAATAAGAGCTTCTATTTATTTGAGGGTAGATAATAGGCCTCATATCATTTCTCTAGTCGTGGTTTCACTCAAACCAATTATGATAGTTCAGATTCATGTTTTCCTAGAGAAGATATGGTCAACAATAATGTGATTTCCTGGCCATTATGAGTAGTCAACGTGCACCAGGTGTTTTGTTGATGCAGTTTCATCTGAGATAGCAAAAATAGAGTTTTGTTGATTGGGGACATTAAATTAAAGAAAGGGAAGATTGAGTGCAGACACAAGATTCTCCCCATCCTTATAAAGAGGGAAAAAACATTAAATGGGGACTTTAGTAGGTTCAGAGAGGCAATATTGTAGGTCAAGTTCAACTTCATGATTTATTATTACTAAAATCTTGTGATAAAAATTTCATTTGATGTAACGTTTTCTTGTTTTCCACATGGTTTCTTTGTTTTTTCTATTTAATAAAGACATTATTATTTATATCACCTACCATAATAAATACTTTGAAACATTTGGTTGAGAGGATTCTATTTCCATTATCATTGATTATGACAATTTTAGGTTGAGTATTCTTATATAATGTATGTAGTGATTTTGAGCACCTTTTTGGAAAGAATCGCTCTGGGAGAGACTTCTGATGTTTACAGGTACAACCATATGACATCATCCTTAGAATGCAATGGTTGTATTCATTACAGGCTATCATAGATTGATTCAAGAGACTAGTTGTGTTCTATGATGTCTATGGAGAGCCAGTGGTGTTTGTCGACGATAATGACCCATGTATGGGTTAGAGGCCTCATCCAACACTATTATATTAAATGGACGAGCTGATGGTGAGTTTGTTGAAGATTAGTAGTCTATTTTCACGAAGGATGGGGATGAGTATCTTGAATAATTTATAAAAGAGTTCATAGTGTTTCCCCCTCAATGGAAGATCTAGTTTTGGGTACATCTACAATTGGGCATGTCTCCCATCGTGATGTCTCTGTATAAGATGATGCATTATTAGTTGTGAGACCTATGATTATAACTCATTGATCTTTTTTAGTTAGTTATTTTTGGACGAGTCACTCAACATGGGGTGAACCAATTTTATTTGTAATGAAGTATGATGGATGTTTACATATTTTTATTGATTTTCATCACTTGAACTAGGTGACCATGATGAAATTCTATCCACTCATTCAGATTGGCGATTTATTTGATCAGCTGAGTGGATCTTGTTGGTTCTCGAAGATCTATTTGAATTCGGGTTATCATCAGTTGTGGGAAAATTATGAAGTTATTCATAAGACTACATTCAATTATCGTTATTGGCATTATGAGTTCATTATGGCTTCTTTTTATGTGATTAATTCTCCATCCATGTTCATGGGGTTGATGAATGCAGTGTTTAGAGAGTTCCAAGATAAGTTAATGGTGGTTTTCATCGATGAAATCCTTATATAGTCCATTTCTAAGGAGGATCTTGCAGAGCATCTATGTGCCATTTTGGGAGGTCATTGTTATGTGGTGTTATTTAGGATATTGTTTTAGTGTGAGTTTTTGGTTCACGAATTTTTTTTCTTTTGATTTGTAGTATCTCTAAGGGGAGTAAATATAGGGTGTTTTTTGGACAGCACCAATATAGTGGTAGAAGAGAAAATCTTGCTTTATCTTATAGGCTCTCATATGATGTTTGTAGCTTATGTATCATGTGTTATGATTCCTCTCACAACGTTTACCAGAAAGAGTCAAGTGTTCTTATGGATCAAACTGTTTCATGCATTTTTCATTTAAATGAAGAAGAAGTTGGTTGAAACTCTAGTCTTTTGTTCTCCAAAAAAGAACTTCATTTTTGATTTTTTTGTAATTCTTCACGTATTATGTTGGGTTGTATTCTAATGTAGTAGAGATATGTTTTATCCTATGGTTCTTGGTAGTATCATCTCCATGAGAATAATTATGACACACATGATATTGATATGATAGTTTTTTTCATTGAATTTGTGGATACATTAACTCATCTGAGATTATTTTTTGGGTTTTAGTGATCATAAGGTAATGCAGTATATCTTCACCAAGTTCATCGTTAACATTCATCAGTAAAAGTGGAAGGAATCCTTATAGGATTTCAACATATATATTTCATATATTTATAGCAAGGGAAATGTGTTTGAGGATTCTTTGGGAAAGAAGTCATGTATCGATGCCATAATAAAATATATGTATTTAAAGAGATTTATGAAGGAACAATCCATGATGAATCTAGTTATGGTTGATGTATGAATAAAAGGAATTATCTTCCAGTTGACGGTGTCATTTTCTCTGGTGTAGTAGGCAGAGGAGTCACAATTAGGGGTTTATGATGTAGAAGTTTGGAGGGACCATGTTATTTTGGGTGAAGCAACAAATATTTTTTCTATGGATGCATATCATTGGGTGTTGTTTGTAGGATGAATTTACATCCCTTTAGTGGCACTTGAGATGGATCTTTTTGAGTTACATATATTGACATTAGTAGTACATCCCAATGTGACAAAGAATTACTAAGCATTGAGTAGTTAATTATAGTGGTCTGGGATGAATTGTTCAATTGTAGAGTTTGTTTCTCAATATTTGGCCATCTAGAAGGTGAAGGTAGAGCACTATGTTCTTGGTGGCTAGCCATAACCATTATATGTTCTCCAGTGAAAGAGGGGGTGGCATCTCTATGGTCTTTATTTGATGTTAATTTTTATAATTGGGAGTTTTTTATGATATATGTTTGATAATAGATTGATTCAAAAAATCATACGACTTTATAGTGATAATAATGTCACTATTAGTAGTGGTATTACATAGGTAATACCTAGAGGAGGCAGTGAAACTCTATAGAGTCTTGATGATGTTCATATCTGATTGAGATTCACATTTTACCTGTAGGGTGTGGAGAGGTATCTAGCATTATTTTGGTTCTACGTTATTCCTTAGACTACATTTAATCCAAAAATATATTTTCATACAGGGATTAACATCCAGACTCTTGATGACATGTTTTGATTTTGTGTCCTAGATTTTGGAGGTTCGTGGTGGAGGAGCCTATCCTGGGTCATGATTTCATATAATAGTTGTTTTCAAAACCCCATTGGTATAAATATTCTTTATTATTTGTACAGATAAATTTTTAATTCATCCTATTTCAAAACAATTTTCAAAGAGGGAGATAGTATCAGGACAAAACTAGTAAAAAATATGAGATATTTTGTTCAGGTAATTCATGAGAGAATAAAGAAAACAAAGGATCATTAGAAATCATATGATGATAATATGATAAGAACACTATATATTGACATTGAATACCATATGTTCTTTAGGGATACTCCTCATTATGGAGTGTCAAATGAAATATCTCCCAAAGATGAGCTATATGTATAATGTTTTTCAAATGTCATAAGACATTCGTTATCTTCATGATGACTTTCATGTAATAGATTGTGGAAATAATGATATTGATGATGATGTGACCTTCATGGAAAACCATTTTGAGATCCATGATCACCAAGAGAAGGTGTGTGAGAGTTTTTTATTCCCATAGTTCAAATCATAAGGTGGTATGATAGAATGGAAGAGAGTACCAAGGAATGTGAGTCAAAAATGTGGATTCATTTCATTAAGCTAATTGTTGTTTAGCTCTCCTATTATAAATGTTTTTTGTGTATTTTGACCTTACAAGGTTATGAAATAGTTTCCTATTGTCTGGTATGATAGGTATCTACCCTAGAGAGTATTTAAGAGCTGGTTGATGTTTTTTTCATAGTTTTATAATTGTTCCTTGAATAATGTGGTTTATCTCATTTGATGGTGTAATCCATGAGATACATCTCATGGGGTGGTTGTTTGGATGAACCATTTATCTTTATTTTTCTCTAAGGATGATTTTAGATTATTGTGAGCGATAATATTTTTAGCATTATCTTATTTAAAATGTTGAATCTATCTAATCATTCCCTTTTGTGTGTTTTTGAAGCATGTGGTGCATGGAGGGGCCTAGAGTATCCCCAGAGTTTTTTAGCTCCTAAACGTTGTAAGCATGGAAAATTAATGACTTTTAAGGGTCTCAAGTCATTAATGCGGAGTTCATGGATTGTGTGAGGCATGTTCATATGGTTCTTCATGACATGAATTAAATAGGTTTTAAATTGTTAGAGGTGATGAATTTTTTTGGAACATAAAACCAGTTGATTACAAGACCTAAAAGTGTTTGATGCTGGGAAAACCAACTATGGAACATATTTTTAAAAGCTGCATAAAAATTAGTTTTCTCATACCCTATGAAACTCTCTCTATTTTATAAATATCCATCGTGTTCCCTCCAGAAAACATTGGATCCCTTCAAAGATGATTTATTCTTTTCTTTTTATGATTGATCTATGGTGATCTGAGGTACGTTCAACCTAATCACTAATATTTTTTAGATATGTTTCCTATTAATTATTATTTATTTGAAATTTTTGTTCATATATATGTTTCTAATAGATTTTTTCTTGGTTTTTTGTTGGTGGGGTGGTGTTAATGATTCCATGGACAGATTTGTCTTCTTGTGGGAGAGGTGGTTGGGATCTACGATGTTGGTATGTTCTTGCGCAAAGAATGTTTATGCCTTAAGCATAGGGGATTCATTTCATATCATATTTATTTACACATAGTCATAATGTTATCATTTTTATACCATTATATTACAATGTAAAAGGCCTAATATATATTTAACTAGGTTAATAAATAATTGGATAGTGATTGCATATAATTATTTTTTCATTATAACATACTAACAGTTTGCCTCATTATTTTTTAGTTGGTGTGGTATCCATGATATGCTGTTTAGAATTCATTATGAATAAATTTATTATCATTTTGATCTTGATGTAACATGTAAAAAACATAAATCCACTAATTGTTAATTGGCTCCGTAAATAAATAACTAATAGGATTGTTGTAATAAATTTGTTGTTTCATGGAATTTAATGATAATCAATAGATGAAATGTTCCATGTTAATTAAATTTAATCTTTCATGTGTTAACGTAATTGATAAATAATATTAATCACGTTAATTATTATTGATAATAATTAAAAAAACCCTAAAAATGATAATGGTTCTAATGCTAAGTGATGTTTATCTTTTGATAAGTCGATAACGTTGGTTTTCATAGCTGGAACCAATAAATAATGAATCTATTAATTCAATTTTAAAAAATATTTTCTAATAATTTTTTTTACCGTAATTAATTTCATGTTTTATTATGAAGGCATAACTAACATGTGTTTAGAATTGTGAAAGCTCTTTTAAATGATAAGGCTAAATGGATTGTTTTGAGGAATCAGTTTCCCAATTGAATCTGGTTTTTAGATTCCTGCTAATTTTATGATGTTCTCTACATTTGAACCTTATGATATGATTATATTTTGGATGATTTCATATGGGTTTGGGAAGCTTAGATGCTATGTATTTCGTTGACTCCTTTGATGGTGAGATACATCAGTATTTGAAAATAGGTGTTGAGGATGACACTAGAAATGATAGAAAAGGTTTAATCTATTCATACCCATTGTTTATTTGGTCATGACATATGGGATTATCATTTATAAAAATGTTTAATGGCTGATGAAAAGTCTCTTATTTTATCTACATTCGATTCCCCACCACTTGAGGATGATGGGTGTGCTTGGTTTCATGATTCCTCATTGGGGTATCTTTGGATGGTTTTACTATAGTACCTAGATTATGGAATGTAATAATGAATAAAAAATCTTTAACCCTTGGGGTGGGTTCTTGTTATAATGAAAATAAATTTTCCTCTTGAGAAACTGGTGCTCAATTTGGATTTTTTAGAGAAGGCATGGACATGATTTTGTAGGATAATAATGTTTAATGTGAAATAATATTGACGGATAATTAATGGTTTACGATTTAATTAATTTAATCAATATTTTATAGGGAAAAATAACTAAGGAAATATATATCTTTAAATATTTGTGTGATTATAGGATATCTAGTCCTTGGAAATGGTAGTGAAGTGTTCGATAGACGATGGTTGTAGTTGAGCTTAGGACATGGTCATAATCATAGTGTGGTTGTGAGATATATTATATTATGTATATTCTATGATCTAATTCAATACCTTACCCATGTTGGTTAAGTTGAATAAAACATAGTGGACTCTTGGACGGACTTTTCCCCATCTTTCCTATGGGAGGATGGATGGTTGACTACCCCATCTGGCTCTCCTCTCTTCTCATATTAGTTATATACACTGGTATGGATGGAGGTTAGTATTCCCATATATGTGTGTAGAGGGATATGATATCTTGTGGTTATTTCACATATATGTATCTTTATATGTAGTATCCAAATGATTGTTACATGTATAAATTTTATTGGCTGTGATGGATTGAGGTACCTTACGTAGTGTTCAAGCTATGATTGCTTGAGTTATAATACCTGATGTATGATACACATCATAGAAGCTATAGTGGATCCTAGAAAATAGTTTCTTACAATATATATATATGTATATGTATATGGGAATATTTTATTATTATATGCTTGAGGAGAAATTGATGAAACATATACCAAGAGCCTATGGGCATGATTATTTTGGAGGTAGGTTGCTCAATACATGGGATTTTGGGAAAGAGTGAAAAACCAATGGGGAAGCTGGAATGAGGTACCCTGAAATTATTATTTTATATTATCTATTGTATGAAATAATTATTGAGGGTTATACATGGTGATCTGTGAACATATTTTAATTTTTTAGGTGACATGTTAGCTTCACTGTTGTTAGCTATGTTTTAATATGCTTTACTTTTCTTTCTCAAGAGAGGTTCTAGGGATGATCCTACAGAGTATAATGTTATTCTCACACCATGTCTATATAAAATTATTTTTCATTTATTAATATCAAGTTATATATTGAAATGAATTTTACTAGCATGGGGTATTACATGTGTTGTTTGGGCTTCATAGTTGTTTCCATACTTACCTATTTGTCAATAGTTGTTTATTTTTTACTTGTTTTAGATATTATGACATAGCATGTTTTAAAATGAAATTTCAATTTATATGTAAGAATGTTTTTATTTATGTATTTTTTATATATATTTATTCTTAATGATCTCTTATAGGGTTATGAATCTCATATATAATCTTATTATAACCATGGTTCAAGTTTCCAACCCGGAGTCTACTTGAGGTGGGACTTAGGTGGTCACAATCTTCGATCCCTCATTACCAGCCCAGGTACAGTGCACATTCAGGGGAGGGGTCATGAAAATTTTGTATTATATGTTCAAGTTGGGATAGAATTAATTTAATCGTTTTTCATAAGTATGATTGAATGTTTAGGAAGGAAAATATAGTAATCTAATTATAGTGAGAAATGTTAAAATTAGAGATAGGTTGAGAAAAATATATTTAGGGAATCCTATCACCAGGTGTATGAAAATTAATGTTTATTGAGGACACTAAATTATGTGATACTGGTTTAAGGGTAGAGTCCCAAGAATGGGTCATGTATCATTATTATTTTCTACATTCTTTGAAATGGTTAGATCATGGTATGGATTAAAATTCTTACAAGATAATAAAATAATTAATTAAAATTAAATATTACATAATCCATTTTTAGGCATATATATATATATATTTTTATACATCACTCTAGGATTGTGACTTCTCCAGTTTCATGTTAAATATATTAAATAGTTTTTGACAAGAGATCAAATAAGAGTGGAGGTCGACGATGATGACAATTGAAGGAGGACACTTTGAGATTTTTATCATGAGATTATACAAAAGTTTGATGGTTCTATTTCATAATCATTCATTGAAGACTATATGTAGTAGGATGACATATCATTTAGTTATATTCATGCTCATAAGGTGAACTAGGTTTCATTAGCTATGATGATTATGTGAGGAGCAACGAGGTAGTGCATGATCTTAATCATAAAGTCTCATAAAGAGTTTCCATTATCATAGGGGAAGGTATAAAACTATTTATGAGAATATTCATTTCAACAATAGACAAGGAAACATGTTTTTAGGAGATTCTACAATTCAAGGGGGTAGTTCCAGAGTGAGAGGGTTTGTGATTAGTTTTAGGACCCTTATTCTACATACTTCACAACATTCCATATATGAAAAGGACAAATAGGGGTATTTTGAGGAGGATTTTCATACATATATCCAGTGTCAGGTCACCCCGTTTATGATGAATATATATCTCAAGGTGATGGAGATATTAGATGTTATTGAGGGGATTATGGTTGTAAGTAGATCATCATGAGAGGGGAGTTTTCAGGATTCCTCATAAAGAAGAGCTATGGTCTAGTGTTTCTAGTTATATAGAAAAAAGAGATTATGATTAGTAGGGTGTTGGTCACAACCCTAATCTCCTTTCGTCAAGGGTGACATATCTCATACCTATTACAAGGGTTCAGACAAATGATTTTATTAATGAGTTTATTGTCATATGTGAATGGAATGCCGAATCATTCTGTGCAGTCATCATGTGCTCGGTGTTATGATGAGTCCATTTTAGTTGAACTAGAAATATTAGGGTGTTGTAGTTTGGGATCAACAATGAAAAGATGGGGTGGGCAATGTGAGGCCCTCAGACGCTCCTCATCCTTAAAGAGAATAGTACTATCATTGAAGTTGTTAAGTAGGAATAATATGGAGATACACAAGAGGGGGGTTATGTGTTTTAGATAATCATGAAAAATAATACATTTTCTATTTCGTTTCATTTATACTAATATATAACATTATCTTTTGTATGTGATTTGAGCCGTAGAAAAATATTAATGAAGAAAAAAACAATTTTTATAGTGGTTTAGGGCACAAAGATACCTAGTTGACTCCACCAAAAATAACTCTATGAGCTTAGTTATTCTCACTATAAAAGATCCTCTTATCATAGGATTATCAAAACTCAGTCCAGGCTATTGAAACCTTCACTATGAGGCTAAATAGAGCTTTATAGTTCATTGACAAGGAAAGGGTTCTCCATAGCATAGTTTGAGAAACTAATAATCCTCTATGGATGAGTCAGTGCAATAAAGAATCTAATAAATGAATAGGGTTCGACTTGATTTTTATGATAGGATATAGATCACTTTTGTAGAATCATCAAAAAGAATATGGATCAACTTTTTGAATGATGAAATTCTTTAAGTAAGATTAGCATTAAATTGATCATGTTTGAAAATGTTCTTCAATAATAGTAGAAAAAAATGGCATTGGTTGAAATATATATATTCAAATTGTAGCATATTTAGAAAATATTAGATCTACATGTCAGTGTAGTAGTTTTTTACATAGAAGATATTAAAAAAATATACAGTTTTATATTAATTTTCATCAATGATATAAAAATATGTCCATATATAGAACACATGTCCTTTATTCTAGTTGTGTATATCCTTGAATGTCACCTAATAGATCAAAATCATTAAAATTTGAAACATTCAAGTTAATAATAACATCCCTTAAAATTAGGAATTATTTATTCCATTAATAATGATGCATTGATTCAGTCATAATCTATATATGAAATGATCTTTATTTTCATTGATAATGTCCTATAAATCTCAGATAATATAAATGATTTAAAACTTATTAATTGAATAGTCAAATGTAGGGTTCATTCATGTGAAGAAAAAATTAAAATGTAGGGTTAATAATTTATAGGTGATAAACAATGTTGGGTTGATAACTCATGGTTGATTACAAATTTAGGGCTGATTTACCATATGATTGTTTCCTCAAACATAGGGTTGCTTCTGAATACATGATTCATTATACATACATTCCATTTTCTCAAACTTAAGTCTTCATCAAAATGTATAATCGATTAATTGTACTTTCTTGATGACACGGTGTATAATATCAATACATTTTACCAATCATAGGGTTTATTACTTATGTTATGGTTGAACACATAGGGTATGAACTATGTTTCTAGAATACAGAAAAAAAAGATCCGAAAAATTTAAAAAAACTATCACAAATTAATGAATTGAATTTAATAATAGAATAATTAATTTCACAAATATTATTTTCTTGAAATTTTATTAATGTAATTTCATTAATGAAATAAACAATGGTATTTTTTTCATATAAAAATCAATATTCATTTTAGATTATTGTTTAGATAATACATCCCAACAATCATTCCTTTTTTATGATCACAAAACCCATAACTAAATTCATATTAAATATATAATTTTTAAAAAATCATGAAATAAAATTTTAATGCATATATTTTTTGTTTGAAAATTAATGGTTCACAATATTATTTCATTATATTCACAATTAATGATATGTTATTTTGTGTTTTCTCAATTTTATCCCACTATTTGTGACATTAAAAAGAATATATTTAATAATGGTTTAAATCAAATTTATTTTTTCAAAAAAATGAATATTATTGTTTCTTTCTACATAAGATAAATATATATAGAGTCTAGAAATATAAAATAGCAGAAATAAAATAAAATCAAAAAAATTTGAAAATGTGATTTATAAAAAAATGTTCAGAATTTTAAAAATTATATAATTTTGGATGAGAAATAATTAAATATAATGGATGGAATATGGAAAAAAGGGTTAGTTAATCAGATTTTTAAAATTACAGTGAAGCATGAGTAGCCTAAACATCGTATTTCAATTCATAAAATTTTCCATAAAAACATTCAATTAGATTGTTAGCCAACTTCCTCATCAAAATCCGAGAATCTTTCCCAATCTTCACCCTTTCAACCAAATTTATTATCATACATTAATAAACAATCGTTTATATATGAATAAGATGAGATAGATATGATCCAAACTAGTTTAGAAGATTCCTTATATACGTTTCTACCATAGTTATCTTCATATTAAGATAACATTGACTATTAAATAAAACTTTTAGAGGGGCACTGTCACATTGATGATTAAGGTGTATTTCATTAAAATTAGAGAAGACTACAGTAATGGCTTCAAACTATCTATCTATGTATAGGGAAGATTTTTGTGTAGCTATAAATGGTATGGATTTATTTGAACTAATTATAAATTTTTAAAACTGTGACCTTGTATATCTTTTTGAATAACATAAAACTATTTTTTAAATAGAATCTTCTTGGATCACACCAAACTGATCTTAGATCTATCTTCAAAAAGAATCAAAACTCTTCTTCAGATATATGATTATTTTAAATTATGTAGTTGATTATTAATAGATTCAAATTCATCACTATAACAATTTTTATTTCATATATCATCCAACAATTTTTTTTGAATAAAAAAACTCACAATAAAAGAATAATTTTCTTCCCATAATTTGATTAATTGAACAAAAAAATCTATCATTATGTTATTAAATGATTCATAATATTGTTCTTCATGAATTTTTTATGGATAACCTATTTCAACCAATGATAAATATATTTCTTTGCATCTCTCATTGTAGGTTTGAAATTCAACTTCAAGTACCACTATGATATGATTATGTGAAAAGGTTTACATGTTCAAAAATCAACTATTAACGAAATTGAATGATTCTAAAATAACCTTGAGATTTCATATATTTTATTTTAGATTTCTCATCTTTTTTATCATCATATTAAGCATTCAATTAAGCAGTAGTTTGGAAAATTTGACTTTCATCTTATATTAGAGATTATTTTCCCACTTTCTTGATTGGTTGAATTTCTGGTAGTGGAATTATTGTAGCTACATCAACCTGTAATTCTTGTTACAAAATCAAAGTTTCTTAAAATATTGGTCCGTCCCTATTTCCAGGGTTAGTGACAAGTCCCTAAGCTTTTATTTCATCCAAAATTTCTTCAATTGATCAAGGTTAATCCCTTTTAGCATTTAGGTCAGATACAATTAAACTGATTTAGTGTCACTTTTATGGATTTTTATCTTCAATTCTTGATACTGTGAGTCATTCTCTTTTAATTTGGAACATGGATGCTAATCCAACAATTCTTTTCTACCATTAGAAGCAGCACCAAATCATTATCGCTCCTCCACACTAATAGGTAATAGTTGTCCCTTGGAAATTCTCTAAAATAAAACTATCCTTTGTAGAGTTGAAACATAGATAAATTTGTAATGATGACATTTGGAATGTATCACAACATATCTAATAAGGATATATTATGTAATATCATGGATATTATCCTTCTAGAAGATAAATTGTCTTATTTTCTTCTTCTTGGAAACAATGTGTTGTTACCTTGAATTGGACCGTCATAAATTGATCTTGATATCACTCATCTAAATATATATATATATATATATATATTTGTTTATATAATTAATAATTTCAAGGTATTTTCTTCATTAAATTATAATTTATTAGTCAAACATGACCAATACCTTCTAGTCATTGTCAACGTCTTTAAAAAAAATTATCATCTAGTTTGAATCAAAGAGAAAATACATAATATACTATGATTTATGATTTTGATTCCCAATTGATTGGTCATAAAAATGAAAAACTTCTTCATGGGGTCCCTAAAAACATTGGTAATTTCCATTGAAGTGAATAAAAAAACTCTATGATATATCTTTAACACAATGGAATCCTCTCTATCTCTACGAAAATGAGAATTTCAAAAGAACTATTTTTCCTCTATATCAAAAATAAAATTATTATTTCCTTCATCAAAAATAGTTTATATACCTTCAAATATATATAATTCCTCAAAAGAATATTTTTTATTGAGCAATTTGAAATATATTTCCTTTCCATGAAATATATTTCTATATAAAACAAATTCCATCATTATTCCTTGAACACATTGTCCTACCATCATCATTTCTATTAATATAAGAGTTAATGGTTTAGGATTATTGGGTTTCGAAATAGAAAGAGAGATGTGGAAGTCAAAAGGGTTTGAAATCATATGGTAAGAGAGAGAACATAGAGATGATGTGTTTTCTATTGGTTTTTGTAATGTGATATAATATCTAAAACCAAAAATATAGTTTGATGATTCATTAATTATTTAAAAATTATTCACTTTTTCAAAAATAAAAATTAATTCGAAAAAAATTCATTTTTTCCTTTAAAAATTAAGTAATTGAATAAGAACCGAACAAAAAAAATATAAAATAATTAACAAGGAATTTCAAAAATAAATTAATACAAATTTATTTTAAATAAAATATCCCTGACTTCCCTTAATAAAATAAATATATGAAATGGGAAGTGGTTTAGTAAAAATATCAGTAAGTAGATATTTTGTATTTAAAAATTCTAAATAAATATACTTTTTAAGAAGATGATCTCTTAAAAATGATGTCTTATATTAATATTATTTGTTCTTGAATGACTTATTAGATTTTTGGAAGAATTCACTTCCATAGTATTATCACACAAAATTTGTATGTTATTAAATCTATGTCCAAAATCTAGTAAGGTGTGTTTCATCCACAAAACATGTGCATAGAAAATGACAAGAGATATTTATTATGCCTTAGTTGTTGATAATGAAACAGAATGACATTTCTCATATGACCATGATAGTAAATATTTTCCTAAAAGTGATAGGTTCTTGATTTTCATTATCTACCTAATAATCACCCTAAAAATCAATAATTTAATATGAAATTAAATAAAAAATGGTAGGTTTTAGGGTAAAGTATTGATTGAAAAATAGTATCTTTAAAGTATCTACAATACATTTTAATAGTTTTATTATGGGATTATTTTGGTTTTTACTAAAATCCAGCACATAGACACATAGAAAACATTATTTTTAGTCTACTTGTAATAAGATATTGTAAATTTCCAATCATACCTCTATAAAAAATGATGTCAAATAGTTTTCTAACTTCTTGAAAATCCAGTTTTACATTAGTACACAAGCGAGTTTTATATTTCTTATTGTTTTAACGTCCATACATTTTAAATAAATCAATAATTCATTTTATTTTTATTTAAAACATTTATATAGTCTTTTCGAAAAAATTGAAATCAGAAAAAGAAATTTAATTCTCCATCCATACTAATTTCAATTTCTTTTTGCATAAGATTTGAAAAATCATTAAAAATATAATTATTTGATGATCCAAAAATAACATCCTCAACATAAATTTTTACTAGTAATATATTAGGAAACAAAATATTAAAAAGTGTATGATCTTTAAATACCATATAAAATCCATTTTCCAATAAAAATGAGCTTAATATTTCATACAAATATCTACATGCACTTTTAAGGAAATAAAGTACTATGGTAATTTTAAAAAATTGAATATTATTTATGAGGGTTTTGCCATTCTAGTCATTGATCAATATAAACATCCTCTATTAAATATCCTCATTAAAATTCATATTTAGCATCTATATAATATAATTTAAAATTGATATGAAATGTATAATCTAGAAAGATTCTTATTGCTTATAATCTAGAAATAGGTTCAAATGATTCATTAAAATCTATCTGTATTTTCTAGTTGTAACCATTTTATACCTATCTCTATTGGTTTCTATTAATGATCCCTTCATTGTCTGGTTTATTTCTAAAAACCCATTTTTACCCTATTATTGGTTAATTGTTAGGTCTATCAACTAATATCTAAATGTGGTTTCTACTAATAGTTACTAACCAATTTTCACCATTTAAAGCTTCTGCAATTGATATAGTTTTTAATTTCGATATAAAGGATGAATATTATACTAAGTATCATAAATTTATTCTAGTTATTACTCAATTATCTATATATATATATATATATATTTCTAAAGGATGATACATTATTATTCTTTAATTTCAAGGTAATATTATTTATGGTTCTTCAATCTCATGTTCTTTTAGAGTGGATTTAATTTTATATTTTTCAGTATCAAGATTATTTTTAGTAGTTTCAAGCATTATATTTTCTAAAGAGTCAGTAATTTCATATGTCTGATAATTCTTTTTATCAAAAGGGTCATTTTCATTAAGCATTACATCAACTTGTTCGTTAACAATACTTGAATTTTTTATTAAACATTCTATAGGTTTTAGAAATAGTAATATATCTTAAAATTATTCCTTCATAATCATTTCCATTGAATTTTCCAAGGTCTTCCTTAGTAATCAAGATATATATCCTGAATCCAAATACTTTAAAGTACTTTACTTTAGGTTTTCTGTAATTCCAATGTTTATATGGTGTATTTTTAATAATTGGTCTTATTTAAATGGTATTAATGATATTGCAAGCTGTACCTATAGATTCTGTTCAAAAATAGTTAGAATGATTGTATTCATTCTACATTTTCCTTTTAATTTTTGGAATAGTTTTGTTTCTTGTTTCATGAACCATATTCCATTGAGGTGTTTTTAGTTAAAAAATTGTGTTTTTGATACCTATATTTGAGAAAAAGGAATTAAATTCATTATTATACAATTCCCCACCATGTCCACATCTTAATGAATTTTTTTCAAATTTTTTTTCATTTAGAAAAATTTTACAAAAAACCTTAAAAATAGATAATACTTTACTTTAATGTTTTAAAAAATAAACCAAAGTAAATATTGAGAAATCATAAACTAAACCATACATATGTAATTCTCTATACAAACATTATACCCCTGAAGGTCCAAATGCATATATTTGGATAAGTTATATTGGTATAGATATAGAATTTTTTTATGGAATTTAATGATGAGTTGTATTGTTTAGCTATTTGGGATGCATCACAAAATTTATCATTATACAATTTAAGACTGGAAACATGACACCCCAGAATGATAAATGGTTAAATGTCTAAATGATATGAATTATGTCAATAAGGTTCAGATTCTTTTTAGGGAGCATACCTGATTAGAAATCCACATTTAATCATGGTTGGCCTAGAGTATTTATCAGGATGGGTGGCTATCTATGATGTTACAAAAAGGTGTGTGTCGATGAGGACAAAGCACACTAGAAATGACATGTGATAGCCTCTCGGGATATTTATTAGTAAGAAGACCTTTTTGGTCATGTGGGTGGGCCCTATGGTGGGGAACACATGAATTCAGGGCAACTAGAGGAACCTGGAAACCCACGACCCAAAAACCATGTTAAGGAGGGGTGTATGTTCCATTAGCAGGGCCTAGTTGAAACATTTTGTATCAGAGAAGGATCCTAGACTGAATTATAGTGCACTTACTGGGTTGAGATGTAGTTTCAAAAATAAGGTAGTTTATCTCTAAATGGTGGGTGATTACAATACCTCATAATAATAATGGGTTAAAGGCCTAAATGATATGACTCATGTCTACATAGCATACCATCCATTTAGAGAGTCTGCCTTATTAGAACTCTACAATTATGTGTTCTGGGCTTATGGTACTGATCAGGAGGGGTAATCTTTCGGGATTTTTCCTATAGTTTGTTAGTGTGTGTGTGTGTGTAATAGGAAAAAGCACAATGGAGAGGACATGTGTTCGCCTATGGGGACAACCTTCAGTTAGAAGACCCATTCTGGCACATGAGTGGGTCCCAAAATATGAACCACATGTCTAGCAGGATATTGGTGGTACCTGGTGGTCCAGGACCTGAAAACCATTTAAGGAAGGGTCTCTATGATTTCATCAAGGCCGAGTTGTTAAATTTTGTGTTAGAGAAATAACCTAGAGTGAATAGTGGTGCACTACCTGGGTTGAGATGCAGTGTCCACAATGAGGACGTTATGCTCTAAGGGGGGGGGTTATTGTAAAACCCCAGAATAATAAATGTGAAAATGAATAAATGATATGACTCATGCCAACATGGTGCATCTTCCTTTATAGAAGTCATTCTGATTATAACACCACAGTTATCTGTTGTTGGTTTTGAATACTAATCTAGATGGGTGACCTTATAGGATGTTTTCCAGGGTGCCTGTGTTTGAGGAAAAGCACATTGGTGGTACATAGTAGGCCAGGCCCTGAAATACATTTTAAGGCGGTGAGTCTATACTGTTAGTGGGGCCCAATTGTTACAAGAAAAATATGAAACTAAATGTTTGTTAGACAATTTATAGAATGAATAATATTTTAAAGTGACCATGTTATCTCTTCCAGATGCATGAATCATTTGTCTCAGTCGTTAAACAATTAAAATTTTCATCACACAATGAATTTAAATCCAAATATAAACATTCACAGTTCATGGTCATCAAAATTTTAGCAACATATCTTTGAAATCTAAGAAAGAATTCCTAGATAAATCAAGATAAAATATATCTTCACAAAGTTGATAAATAATATTCAGGTTATTCATTAACCCTTGTATATATAGTAGTTGTTTTTATTGAGATTAACTTTATATCTACAACTGATCCAAATCAAATAATCATTCTTTTTTCATTTCCTTCATAGGAGAATATGTCTGTATCAATTTTTGTGAGTGTGTGTATGTTAGAAAAGTCTATACTCTTATGTATTGAGCATCCACCGTCAGTATATTATATATAATTTTTCATCATATGGTATATTTCCTACAAAATAATTTAGAAACAGGTTTATTTTGGTACCTCCATTTTCTGGCATCTTGATGTTTTAGAAAATAAAGATATATTAATATAGATTTTCCTTTTTTTAACAAAATTTATATTTCTCATTTCAGGAATATATTTTGACATTAAAACTTATATTATTCCAATTATTTGATGATTTCATAAATAAAATTTGTTAGAATAGTTTCCTTTTCTTCCATAGTTGAACCATGTATCAAATGGGGACAAATTTTTTTTTAAAATTTTTATTTTTCACTCTTTCTTCCAATTATATAATTTTCTCTTTTAATGTAATTATTACCAATAATCTATTTTTTATTTTCATATCATTTATTTATGAAACTATAAGCTCTTTTAAATTATCATAATTCATGCAATAATTATTTTAATCTATTTTTAGGAATAATGTAGTTTTATGTGGATGAATTAAATTTTTCAATTAATTATTGAGGTTTTTTTATTTTGGTATCCTTCACATAAAATATAATTTTAAATATTTTTTAATGACATATTTTTATTTATAAGTGAATCATATTTTTGTTTAGTCATTTAGTATTAGGAAGCCAATTTTCTATTTTAACAACTATCAGAATTAGAAGAATAGAGAAATAGGTTTTTACTACATTTTTTTTATTACCCATGAAGTGAATGTTTATTTCATATTTTCAGCCCTTTTACTAAATCAAATTTGTATGAGATTCTAGAATTTTCCAAAAAAGTACATGTATCTTTCATAACTCTTTTCTATTTATGCTATAAATAATTTTTCTTCATATTTTTCTTATCAACTTACCCTATATTATTTTAGTTGGGTATAGTCAATTTTGAAATGACCAATTTTATTTAATTTATAGAATCTTACTTGTATTGATCCATACTCAACATACATGATAGATTTTCTGAAGCATCTCTCTTTTTAGTGGAGTCTCTAAATTTCCCAGCTAACTAAGCTTGTACCATTTAATAATTTGAGTAGTATGAGTCTTTTGATATTATGAAATCTTATATAGAATTATTTTCATGATTCTGTAATGTATGATTAATTTTAGTAATTTAATTTATTAAAATATTATAATATTTAGCTTCAGATTGCATATCTACTCTGTATACCATGATTGTTCCAAATAATTATTTTTTGATAGTTTTTTGACCGGATATGATTTTGTAATAGCTCTAGATATAACATTCATTTTGGGGGTAGCAATCATACATTCTGTGCTTGATTATGTAGAATAATTGGATCCCAAAAATGTAATAATATATTTGGAAATTTCATTCAACTGTTTGTTCATTTGTGTGATGCTTTCACCATCAGACATTCAAATGGATTCAAACATTATTTTTTTCATTAAAATACACCATTTTTATTATATTATCACTTCCCTATTATAAAACTGTTAATGTATGCAACATTTCTTATGAATTATATGTTGATATACTTGATTTAATTCAACACGAACAAGTCCACTAATGAAAACATTCATTTCTTTTGAGTTATTTTCATACTCAAATTCTTTCTAAAAATCCATTTTTATGGTTTCTCTAGAATTATGAATTGAATTTCAATCATCATATACACATTAAAAACAAGATTCTATAGATATATGATCATATTTGTTTTTTGGTACATATATCTATCACCATTTTAATAATGTGCACGAATAATAGATATACCTTGTCTAATATCATCCATTGACATCTGCTTTGTAAATACCTCATACTTTTTATCATTTTAGAGATTTATCAAAAAATATCTCTTTTGTTACCAATTTTTATGTTAGAATAATAAAAAGACACACAATAGGGTGATGAAATGTTTCCTTTCAATAATCATGACATATTTTGTATTTTAAATTTCAATGAAATATTTTCAGATATACTACATTATCTTTTTTAAGAGATAAGAGCTGCATGTTAATATTAAATAAGAAAACACAAAATTTTATAATGGTTCATGGAACAAAGATCTTGTACTCCACTCCAACAACACTCTCTATGTGAGATTGGTGAATTTTAATAGACAAGGTCATGTTGTCTGAAGAAATTCCCAAATGATTTTTAGTATTTGACACTTTTTTAACAAGGATTAAAAGAGCGTTACGGTTCTTTTTTTGGGAACTTGATTGTCCATATCTTAGTCCCAAAAGTTGAAAATACACCATCTCAATGTCAAGAAGTTGACAATCCAATAAATCAAAAGAGTATGATTTGATTCACATGAAATGTTCTAGATCATGATTGTAGCAACAAATAATAGAATACATATATTCTTTTACAATTATGAACTTCTTCAAGTAAAAATAACTTTTACGAGATCCTCATTGCAAATGATCTTAAATAATCATATCAAACAAAAAATAGAAGAAGATACATAATGGTGGTGGTTGCAATATATATCACCAAAGTGTATCTTATTTATAAAATAATAGAGCCACTGGATCATTTCACTGGTTCTTCATTTAAAAGATATTCACAAAATATGTTGTTTTATATGACATTTCATAAAAGAGAGAATAATCCTACCTTATATATAACAGACAACCTTTACTCCTATTGAGTATATCTAAATTCTTTGAATGATATATCACAATTATTTAAATTTAAACCATCAAGAGAATAGTATCATTCCTTAGAAATAGGAAAGATTTACTTCATTGAATTAAAGCCTTAAAAAATATGTAAAAAAGTTTTTAAACAATAATTATTTCATTCAAGATCATTTCATAAATCTCAAATAATATCATGGATTTAAAACTACATCATTGAATAGTCAAATGTAGGTTTCTTTCATGTGATGAGAAAACATAAAATGTAGGGTTCATAATGTACATTTTATTAGCAAATTAGGGTTGATAATACATGGTCGATTACAAATGAAGGGTTGATGTTCTATAAATTTTTTCCCAAAAACATATGGTTGTTTCAGAATATAGGGTTCATTGTCCATACATTATCTTTTTTTAAATGTAAAGTCTCATCCAAACATATGGTTGATGAACCATACATTGCTCATATCATAGGGTATAAGATCATTTTTTTGTTCAAAACATATGGTTTTTTATGTTATGTTTCTACATATAGGGTATGTAAAATGTTTAAAAATTATATTAAATATGTTCTGAATATTTTAACAAATATTTCTCATGGATCAATGACTTTAATATAATTCTAGAATAAATATTCAAACATATTTTAATTTCCATAAATTCACTTGATGTGATGTTATTAATAAAAAACATTGGTATTTTTGAGAATAAAAATATATAATATTTATAGTGTATTATTGATATAATAAATTCCCAACATAGGTGGTAAATAGTAGGGTGATTGAGGTAATAGATAAAGTCCCAATCAACATAATGCTTCAGAATTGACTGCATCAGGCGAGTCAGACATCGTTTGTGGTACCATTTTTATGTTATCTACATGATTTCATACTTTTATTGAATCAGGAGTGACACAATCCTTTATTTCACATACCCTTGTCCATGATTTTGGACATTAGGTAGAAAATATTCTAGTGCCCTTGGTGTTTACTACGCATGTTAGAGATCAAGATTCCATGTATGATGTATGAAGTGACAATGAGCTAGTTATAGGGTATCACTACTCTTGGAGAGATTTTCTTTTTTTACAAATATATCCATATGGCATCATCCTTGACATGGATTGATTGTATTTGATTTCAGCTATCATGGAATTCCCCAGGAGGTATGTTCTGTTATATGATGTTCATGAAACATCAACATTGTTAATTAGTGTGAAATACCAATGGATGGGTTGGAGGTGTGTTCTACCCTTTTCATAATTTATAGGAAAGTTGATGCTGAGTTTGATTTAGGTTCAGTAGTATGTGTTTTCTTGGATTTTTGGAATATTATCCTAATGATCTTTTCATGGAGGTTGTAGCATAACCACCTTTATGGGAGATCGAGTTTGGGATAGAGATGTAACTATGAATGTCTCCTATATCAAGGTTTCCTTATTGGGTATAATCTTATGAGTTGCATAAGCTAGGAGTATTGGTTGATGACCTATTAAAGGGAGGTTTTAATCAGATGATTGTGTTACCCTAATGATCATTAGTTTTTTTCAGGAAGGATTTTGATGGAAGTATACAAAATTGAAGCAATTATTTTTGATTGAGCAAGTTGGAACTGAAGAACTAATATCCCTTTCTGTAACACCCGAGACTTTTATGTTATATAAATCATCAAAGGAATCTTTTTTTTACACAACACTTGCTTGGCTTGCTTTACACGCAATCGCGACCTTCCTCGATAGCTTGCGTCGTACGCAATACCGAGTTTCACTAAACAACATTATGCTATTAAAACTAGCCGTTATGAATAGTAATAACCACTTTTTGAAATTTTATAAATTTTATTTTTCAAAAGGGACTTCATTTTTGGACTCAGAATATCGAAATTAGCCTAGGGTGAAATTTTGGTATTTTTCTGAAAACTTTCAATTTTTTGATGAATAGTGAAACCACTAAGTGGTAGGTTAAAAACTGAATTTTGCATAAAACTTAATTTTACCGCTTCTGTGAATGGAATTTCAAAAATCCGAGAGACACGGTTAATATCAAGGACTAAAATGTGGTTCAATGAGATGAAAATAATTTTTTGGTGAATAGTAACTTTTTACTTTTTTACCACGGTTAATAGTAAATAGGGTAACTAAGGGTAAATATGATATTAATATTACCCTAACACATGTCCTAATTCTATTGGACAAGTGTAATTCGACCAAAAACAAACTTAGGAATAAAATATGACCATTTAGGCCCACTTGGATTAGATTAGGACATTTATTATTAATTTATTTAAAGAAGGGTTAAAATAGTTAAAATCAAAGTTTAATAAGTAAATCATTTTTAATATGGGGTTATACATAAGATAAATTCAATTGTAAATATTCATTAGAAATCTAAAAAGATTTCCTACATGATGATATTTTATTTGTAATTTTTAGACATTATATAATTTAATTTATTTATGACATAATGATGATGCAGTAATTATCTTATTAATGAAATATTGACATAATTGATGTTATAAACACCAAAATAAATATAATTTGAGACTTTTTATGAATTCCACTAATTTTCTAGGTTACTATGATATATTAGTATTGATTTAATCAACTTGGTTCGAACATATAATTCTGTTATGACTTTCACAAAAATCATATATCAAATAGTGTCAAAATTGACACAAAATAGTTTTTAAATCAAATATTATATTATTAATTGTTATTTTATTCCTAAAAATCTAAGGTTCGGCCAAATGACTTAGATAAGGATATATATATTAATAATAAACAATTTGGGGTTCGTTTGGCATGTTATAGTAAGTGTATTAACCATATAGTGAAAGAAAACAAAAAGACACGGTAAGAGTTAAATTATTTAACTTAGAGTTAAATCTAATTGATAAGGTTAAAATAATAACCTAAACTTGTCTAAATCCTATTGGTTGATAGGATTTCGACCCTTCCCCACTTTATCTTCGAAATAAGACCCTTTGGAACCATTATAAACCGATTTTGACTTTAATATAAAATAATATTTTGAGATATTCCTAAGGTGCCCCTCTCCTCCCTTATAAAAGGGCACCTCCTCCCCCTCCTCCTCACACCAATTTGAGCACTCAAGCTCGGCCAACCCCTGCCATTTTCCCTTCTCCACTTCCCTAGAATAATCCTAGAGGTCCTGGTCTTCTCCAAAGACCAATCTTAATTCCTTAAGTGGAGGATTCAAAAAGGCATTCCAAAGAAGAGGTAATATCCATTACCGATCTTTTCAATTTCTTTCTTCTTCAACTTCTTCTTCTTTAGTTGTTTCATGATAAAGTAATAACATCAGTATTACTTACATACTGATATGTTATTATAAATATGAAACAACCCTAATTCACCTTCTATCCATCCTACGGAAAAAAATGAAATCACCGCGCGTGCGTACGTACGGAATACCGTCTCCACGCCGTGGTGTAATCTATTTTCCACCATCACCTTACAAGGATGGGTATAATGGTGTAATGAGTAACTATATATGATTATTATTAAGTAATATTGATACTGAAATAATATATATATACTCCAATACAATTCCACGATCATAGGAATGATATCATCACTCGTGCGTACGTACGGAATACCGTCTCCACGATGTGATGCGACTCGTTCTACATGATCTTCATTTCATAATGATTGTATAAATGAATTGAATGAATGAATATGGTATATACTACACTAATACCATTCTGGAAATGAATTATCTATAACCTAAATATAAGAATAAGAATTTATTCGACAAAACACGCATAAGAACAAAAAGTTATAAAGACCCGAGTAACAAGTAACAATGAAATATTACTAACAAGAAGCTAATAATATGACCATATATGATCTCATATCAATATGTATGATTCTGGAATAAGTCAATAACATTATTTAAACCATTATACAGGAGCTTCGGACACGTACAAAGCTAATCGGACCTAAGGTAAGGGAAATATCACAATCTCGTTTTTATTCGAGATTGTTTATTCATAAGTATTTACTGGGGTGTATTTTATCATCCACATCCATGTTCCCTCAATATGAAATATTGTTTCCATCCACTTGCAATAGTTTAAATCCAATTTTACCCTTAGGTGAGTTTTTAGTAAAGAATATGAAAGGAATCTTTTGTCGTTTTTCCGTACGAGGTACTTTTTGACTTTTCCGACAAAAGTACGAAGAATGTTTTTTTTAACTTATACGACATGAATGGATTTTTAAAACATTATTTCCAAGAAGCTTCCTTTACAAGTTTTCAAGTTTATTTTTAATCAACTTCTTTTAGTTTATAATTGTATGACATGTTAAGAAAAGAAAAGTGTTTTTGAAAAAGAAAGGATATTTTCCTCAAGAATGGAGTTCAAGTGTTTTATCAAAATTATTTTCCATCTAAGATAATAAAGGGTTCTGTTTTTATCCCTTTAATTAAATTGATTTGATTATGTTTTGAGGGAATTATTTTTATGAAGTCATTTGCCTTATATGATTTTATGATGTCATGATGTTTCAAGAATCCCATTTTTGTTACATGTGTTATGCGATGATGTATGTTTTATGATTATGTGGCACACATAAGAAAGGATTCATTATAAGATGGGTGGGACCTATATCTCCCTCCAATGCATTGGGTAAAGATTTTATATCTCATGAGATAGACATGGCTGGAACGGAAGGTTATTTCGGTTCAGTGATACAGGACTGAAACGAGGAGTGAACTCGGTTCAGAAAGGGACTTTGTCCACTAAGATAGTCTTGGCAATGAGTCATGACTAACAAGAAATGATTTTCCATGATTATGTGTGCATGCCACAAAGTTTCAAGTTTTATGTTATGATTTTGGGGATCTCATTTTCACTTCTATGATTTATTCCATGTTAAGATATTATGATCTCTTTTGCAGGTTTTGATTTTCATAAAGATATGATATGATTTTTATTTCCTTTATTTGCCCTTGCTGAGCATTTGAGCTCACCCTTTTATATATTCTTTTCCCCAGGTCAGGAAGATGGATATTAAGTAGAATATGCTAAAAGGGACCCTAGATATGATGAAATAAATGGGAGACACTGTAGAAGATTTATGAACCAGTTGTTTATGTTTCCCAGTTTCTAAAGACACTATACCTATACGGTCCTTTGTGGTTTTGTCATATGTTGTAATAAGTGTGCTTCAATTTTGAAGTATTAACAATGTATGTAAAGTGTGGGTCGTTATAGTTGGTATCAAAGGAAAGGTATAGTCAACCTTTGGAAACTAGGATTTGAAAGCCTTAGTAAGAACCCTAAGAATAAGTCTAAGCATAGAACACAATTTTAGAAATGGCCATGAATAACCTAGGATAAGACCATAAGCATGAAAATTTTATTCTTGAATTATGTGGTTTCCTATTATAATTAGTGTTGCTCACACTATTCTTCTTGGTTTTAGTCAATGGCTGGAACCCGAAGGAACCGTGTTAATGCGGAATGTGATGGGAAATGCAATGATTGTCCCCCTGAGCAACCAAACGATATGGGAGCTGGAATGCAAAATCTTGTAGCCATGCTCACACAACTTTCTCAAGCTATGAATCATGCAGGATTTCCAAACGAGCAAAGGAGGGAGCAACATTCTGTTGAATCCTTCATGAGGCAGCGTCCACCTTCTTTCAGCGGGTCTACTGATCCATTAGTTGCTGAACAATGGATTAGTACTACTGAAAAGATATTTTCAGTTCTTCAATGTTCTGAACATGATAAAGTCATCCTAGCAGTGTACCGTTTGGAAGGAGATGCGGATCAATGGTGGAATCTTGTTAAGAATACGAGGCAAAGGGATGAAATTGAGTCTATGGAATGGGACGAGTTCAAGAACTTATTTTTCAATAAGTACTTCCCTCGTATTCTCCGAACAAATATGGAGAAAGAGTTTCTTGAACTGAAGCAAAGGGATGATGAATCTGTTGGTACCTATGAAGCAAATTTTAGAAGGCTTGCAAGGTACGCTTCTGGTATTATTATCCAACCTGAGAGTAAGATCGATCGATTCTTTAGTGGCTTAAAACCAAGTCTTCGAAGGGCGTTAGCCATAAGGGACTTCAATAGCTACGAGGAAATCGTTCGATGTGCTCTCAAAGTCGAGATGGAGATTGGAGTAACCCATCAGTCACATGGGTTTGATAAGAAGAGGAAGATGGAATTCAAAGGAAACTCTAAAGAGCACACTGAAAAGAAGATAAACTTTCCATTATGCTCAAAGTGTGGAAAGAAACATGGAGGGAGTTGTCTTAAAGGGACAAGTAAATGTTTTAAATGTGGAAAGGAAGGTCATCGGGCATTTGAATGCCGTGATAATGGGAAGAAGATGTCTAATGATGCAAACAAAGGAAGGGATACACAGAATGAACCTACTACACTTCAATGTTTCAAGTGCAAGGAGATGGGGCATTATGCCAATCAATGCCCAAATCCAAGGGTTGATGATGATGGTCGACGTCAACAAACTCTTAAGGCTAAAGAAAAAGGAAAGTCACATGCAATTTCTATCAGCGATGTGGAGTACGATAACGATGTGGTGAAAGGTACACTTACCATCCACTCTAAAGTAGCAAATGTTTTATTTGATTCTGGATCCACCCACTCTTTTATTTCTGAAAACTTTTCTAAGGGTATCACCGTATTACCTCAACAATTAGATGTTTAGTTAGCTGTGACAACACCTAATGGCACATCAATCGCATCAGAAGTTTATAATTCTTCTCCGATCGAAGTTTGTGGGAAAGTGCTTCCTGCAAATCTTGTGATCCTTCCTTTAGTGGAATTTGATGTGATTCTTGGCATGGATTGGCTTTCTCTACATGGAGCTCATATCAATTGCCAAAGAAGGGAAGTCACATTTCATATTCCAGATCAACCTACGATCGTCTATCAATGCAAGGATGAACATAACCTTCCAGTGGAAATTTCTTCCATCTTATGGGTATTGATTCCACTAAATGAAGGTTATTTATCTCAAATGGTTGGTGAGAAACTCACGATTAAGAATATGCCCATTGTACGGGAGTTTGATGATGTCTTTCCGGAGGAATTGCCGGGTCTTCCACCAAATCGTGAAGTTGAGTTTTCAATAGAACTCGTACCGGGTGCTTTGCCTATTTCAAAGACACCTTATAGAATGGCCCCAATTGAGTTGCAGGAATTGAAGAAGAAACTCCAAGAGAATCTTGATAAGGGATTCATACGCCCTAGTGCGTCACCTTGGGGAGCACCTGTTCTATTTGTTAAGAAGAAAGATGGATCAATGAGACTCTGCATTGATTATCGAGAACTTAACAAGATCACTATCAAGAACAAATATCCTCTCCCACGCATTGATGACTTATTTGACCAACTACGCGGAGCTCAATACTTTTCCAAGATTGATCTTCGTTCAGGGTATCATCAATTAAGGGTCAAAAGGGAGGATATACCAAAGACGGCTTTCCGTACAAGGTATGGACACTATGAATTTATAGTGATTCCATTTGGTCTTACTAATGCCCCTGCTATCTTCATAGATCTAATGAATAGAGTCTTTAGAGACTATCTTGATCAATTTGTGGTAGTCTTTATAGACGATATTCTTGTCTATTCAAAGAGCAAGGAAGAGCATGAAGATCATTTGAGAATTATATTGAAGACCCTGAGAAAAGAGAAGCTTTATGCCAAATTTACCAAGTGTGAATTTTGGCTTCAAAAAGTTGCATTTTTGGGTCATATAATCTCAAAAGAGGGGATATCTGTGGATCCAGCAAAAACAGAGGTTATCGAAAGATGGTCGAGACCAACCACAGTAACTGAGATCCGAAGTTTTCTTGGTTTGGCTGGATATTATCGACGTTTTGTAAAAGATTTTTCACGATTATCTAATCCACTCACCATGTTGACTCGGAAAGGAGTTAAGTTTGTCTGGACAGAGGAATGTGAAGAGAATTTCAAGGAGTTGAAAAGAAGGTTATCCAGTGCACCTGTGCTCACACTGCCTTGTAGTGGAGAAAGGTTTGTGATCTACAGTGATGCATCCAAGAAGGGATTGGGGTGTGTTCTTATGCAAAATGATATGGTGATAGCTTATGCCTCACGACAGTTGAAAATCCATGAGAAAAATTACCCAACACATGATTTGGAGTTGGCTGCGGTAATCTTTGCATTAAAGATTTGGAGGCATTACCTTTATGGTGAAAGGTGTGATATTTATACTGATCATAAAAGTTTAAAGTATATTTTCACACAAAAGGAGTTGAATATGCGTCAAAGAAGATGGTTGGAGCTGATTAAGGATTATGACTGCTCAATCCATTACCACCCTGGGAAAGCAAACAAGGTGGCAGATGCATTAAGTCGACAAGACCATGCTAGTTTATCCATGATGAGGATCAAAAAAGATCCAATATTTATGGATTTACAAAGGATGGATCTTGGAATTATAATGGAAGGGGAAAAATCTTATCTTTCTCAAATGAATGTTCAACCATCTATACATGTGAAGATTAAAGAGGCACATAAAGAAGATGTCGAGTTACAAAAGAAGGTGAGAAATGTTCCTGAATTCAACCTTGATTGTGATGGGATAATAAAGTTCAGGAATCGGGTTTGTGTTCCTCCCATCCCCGAATTAAAGAAAGAGCTGCTGGATGAGGCTCATAGTTCTTCATTCTCTATTCATCCTGGAAGCACGAAGATGTATAGGGACCTGAAAGAGTACTTCTGGTGGGATGGCATGAAAAGAGATGTTGCTGAATATGTCTCTCGATGCTTGGTTTGTCAACAAGTTAAAGCTGAGAGACAGAAGTCTAAGGGGATGTTACAACCATTACCCATACCCGAATGGAAATGGGAAAACATCACTATGGACTTTGTCACAGGACTTCCTAAAACATCCAAAGGCAATAATGCTATCTGGGTCATAGTTGATCGTCTTACAAAGTCTGCACACTTCATTGCTATTAGAGAGGATTTCTCTCTAGATCAGCTTTCCAGGATATATGTAAAGGAAGTGGTAAGATTGCATGGAGTACCACTTTCTATTATATCTGATCGGGATCCGAGATTTACCTCGAAGTTCTGGCGAAGTCTTCAGCATACTCTGGATACAGAGTTGAGTTTCAGCACTGCTTATCATCCCCAGACAGACGGTCAGTCTGAGAGAACAATTCAAACCCTAGAAGATATGTTGAGAGCTTGCTCTATGGATTTCAAAGGAGGTTGGGATCAACACCTACCTTTGGTGGAATTTTCTTATAATAATAGCTTTCACTCCAGTATTCAAATGGCTCCTTATGAAGCTCTCTATGGAAAGAAATGCAGGACTCCAACTTGCTGGGATGAAGTTGGGGAAAGAAAGCTATTAGGACCTGATCTCGTTGATGAAATGGCAGAAAAGGTCAGATCTATTCAACAACACATAAGAGCAGCTCAGAGTCGACAGAAAAGCTATGCCGACAACCGAAGAAAAGACCTAGAGTTTGAAGTGGGTGATAAAGTGTTCTTACGAATATCTCCCTGGAAGAGGGTTATGAGATTTGGAAAGAAGGGGAAGTTGAGCCCTAGATATATCGGTCCTTTCGAAATATTGGATCGTGTTGGGAAGGTAGCTTACCGATTGGCGCTTCCACCGAATCTCTCTCAAGTTCACGATGTGTTCCATGTATCTCTCCTGAGAAAGTACATACTAGATCCTTCACATGTACTCAGCTCAGAAGTTGTACCGCTGGAGCAAGATCTTTCTTATGAAGAACAGCCGATAGAGATTCTGGATCGTAGCGAAAAAGTCCTACGAAACAAGACCACTCGCTTGGTGAAAGTTTTATGGAGAAACCACCAACTTGAAGAAGCTACATGGGAGCTTGAGGATATGATGAGGGAGAAGTATCCTCATTTGTTTGTTGCAAAGTGATGAATTTCGAGGGCGAAATTCTTTTTAAGGGGGGTAGAATGTAACACCCGAGACTTTTATGTTATATAAATCATCAAAGGAATCTTTTTTTTACACAACACTTGCTTGGCTTGCTTTACACGCAATCGCGACCTTCCTCGATAGCTTGCGTCGTACGCAATACCGAGTTTCACTAAACAACATTATGCTATTAAAACTAGCCGTTATGAATAGTAATAACCACTTTTTGAAATTTTATAAATTTTATTTTTCAAAAGGGACTTCATTTTTGGACTCAGAATATCGAAATTAGCCTAGGGTGAATTTTTGGTATTTTTCTGAAAACTTTCAATTTTTTGATGAATAGTGAAACCACTAAGTGGTAGGTTAAAAACTGAATTTTGCATAAAACTTAATTTTACCGCTTCTGTGAATGGAATTTCAAAAATCCGAGAGACACGGTTAATATCAAGGACTAAAATGTGGTTCAATGAGATGAAAATAATTTTTTGGTGAATAGTAACTTTTTACTTTTTTACCGCGGTTAATAGTAAATAGGGTAACTAAGGGTAAATATGATATTAATATTACCCTAACACATGTCCTAATTCTATTGGACAAGTGTAATTCGACCAAAAACAAACTTAGGAATAAAATATGACCATTTAGGCCCACTTGGATTAGATTAGGACATTTATTATTAATTTATTTAAAGAAGGGTTAAAATAGTTAAAATCAAAGTTTAATAAGTAAATCATTTTTAATATGGGGTTATACATAAGATAAATTCAATTGTAAATATTCATTAGAAAGCTAAAAAGATTTCCTACATGATGATATTTTATTTGTAATTTTTAGACATTAAATAATTTAATTTATTTATGACATAATGATGATGCAGTAATTATCTTATTAATGAAATATTGACATAATTGATGTTATAAACACCAAAATAAATATAATTTGAGACTTTTTATGAATTCCACTAATTTTCTAGGTTACTATGATATATTAGTATTGATTTAATCAACTTGGTTCGAACATATAATTCTGTTATGACTTTCACAAAAATCATATATCAAATAGTGTCAAAATTGACACAAAATAGTTTTTAAATCAAATATTATATTATTAATTGTTATTTTATTCCTAAAAATCTAAGGTTCGGCCAAATGACTTAGATAAGGATATATATATTAATAATAAACAATTTGGGGTTCGTTTGGCATGTTATAGTAAGTGTATTAACCATATAGTGAAAGAAAACAAAAAGACGCGGTAAGAGTTAAATTATTTAACTTAGAGTTAAATCTAATTGATAAGGTTAAAATAATAACCTAAACTTGTCTAAATCCTATTGGTTGATAGGATTTCGACCCTTCCCCACATTATCTTCGAAATAAGACCCTTTGGAACCATTATAAACCGATTTTGACTTTAATATAAAATAATATTTTGAGATATTCCTAAGGTGCCCCTCTCCTCCCTTATAAAAGGGCACCTCCTCCCCCTCCTCCTCACACCAATTTGAGCACTCAAGCTCGGCCAACCCCTGCCATTTTCCCTTCTCCACTTCCCTAGAATAATCCTAGAGGTCCTGGTCTTCTCCAAAGACCAATCTTAGTTCCTTAAGTGGAGGATTCAAAAAGGCGTTCCAAAGAAGAGGTAATATCCATTACCGATCTTTTCAATTTCTTTCTTCTTCAACTTCTTCTTCTTTAGTTGTTTCATGATAAAGTAATAACATCAGTATTACTTAAATACTGATATGTTATTATAAATATGAAACAACCCTAATTCACCTTCTATCCATCCTACGGAAAAAAATGAAATCACCGTGCGTGCGTACGTACGGAATACCGTCTCCACGCCGTGGTGTAATCTATTTTCCACCATCACCTTACAAGGATGGGTATAATGGTGTAATGAGTAACTATATATGATTATTATTAAGTAATATTGATACTGAAATAATATATATATACTCCAATACAATTCCACGATCATAGGAATGATATCATCACTCGTGCGTACGTACGGAATACCGTCTCCACGATGTGATGCGACTCGTTCTACATGATCTTCATTTCATAATGATTGTATAAATGAATTGAATGAATGAATATGGTATATACTACACTAATACCATTCTGGAAATGAATTATCTATAACCTAAATATAAGAATAAGAATTTATTCGACAAAACACGCATAAGAACAAAAAGTTATAAAGACCCGAGTAACAAGTAACAATGAAATATTACTAACAAGAAGCTAATAATATGACCATATATGATCTCATATCAATATGTATGATTCTGGAATAAGTCAATAACATTATTTAAACCATTATACAGGAGCTTCGGACACGTACAAAGCTAATCGGACTTAAGGTAAGGGAAATATCACAATCTCATTTTTATTCGAGATTGTTTATTCGTAAGTATTTACTGGGGTGTATTTTATCATCCACATCCATGTTCCCTCAATATGAAATATTGTTTCCATCCACTTGCAATAGTTTAAATCCAATTTTACCCTTAGGTGAGTTTTTAGTAAAGAATATGAAAGGAATCTTTTGTCGTTTTTCCGTACGAGGTACTTTTTGACTTTTCCGACAAAAGTACGAAGAATGTTTTTTTTTTAACTTATACGGCATGAATGGATTTTTAAAACATTATTTCCAAGAAGCTTCCTTTACAAGTTTTCAGGTTTATTTTTAATCAACTTGTTTTAGTTTATAATTGTATGACATGTTAAGAAAAGAAAAGTGTTTTTGAAAAAGAAAGGATATTTTCCTCAAGAATGGAGTTCAAGTGTTTTATCAAAATTATTTTCCATCTAAGATAATAAAGGGTTCTGTTTTTATCCCTTTAATTACATTGATTTGATTATGTTTTGAGGGAATTATTTTTATGAAGTCATTTGCCTTATATGATTTTATGATGTCATGATGTTTCAAGAATCCCATTTTTGTTACATGTGTTATGCGATGATGTATGTTTTATGATTATGTGGCACACATAAGAAAGGATTCATTATAAGATGGGTGGGACCTATATCTCCCTCCAATGCATTGGGTAAAGATTTTATATCTCATGAGATAGACATGGCTGGAACAGAAGGTTATTTCGGTTCAGTGATACAGGACTGAAACGAGGAGTGAACTCGGTTCAGAAAGGGACTTTGTCCACTAAGATAGTCTTGGCAATGAGTCATGACTAACAAGAAATGATTTTCCATGATTATGTGTGCATGCCACAAAGTTTCAAGTTTTATGTTATGATTTTGGGGATCTCATTTTCACTTCTATGATTTATTCCATGTTAAGATATTATGATCTCTTTTGCAGGTTTTGATTTTCATAAAGATATGATATGATTTTTATTTCCTTTATTTGCCCTTGCTGAGCATTTGAGCTCACCCTTTTATGTTTTCTTTTCCCCAGGTCAGGAAGATGGATATTAAGTAGAATATGCTAAAAGGGACCCTAGATATGATGAAATAAATGAGAGACACTGTAGAAGATTTATGAACCAGTTGTTTATGTTTCCCAGTTTCTAAAGACACTATACCTATACGGTCCATTGTGGTTTTGTCATATGTTGTAATAAGTGTGCTTCAATTTTGAAGTATTAACAATGTATGTAAAGTGTGGGTCGTTATACTTTCAATGGAGTGATGTTTTATTAGATCAGCTAAAAAGAGATATATGATTCTTAAAGATTGCTTTTTAGTCAAGATATCATCACATTTTGGTGTAAGATGATGATAATTGTAAAACTAATTTCCCTTATCGTCATGGGTTTCAAGAGCTCATTATGATGTCATTTGGTTTAATTAATTCTTCAGTTGTGACCTTGGGGTTGATGATTGTAGTGTTCTGAGATTTCATAGATATGTCCTCAGTGGTTTCCATCGAAAAAATACATTTCTAATCAATCTATGAGAATGAGAAAATAGAACATCAACATTCCTTTTGGGGAGTTCTCCATTATTATAAAAATATTTATGAAGATGCTTAAGCGTGAATTTTTTTGATCATGAAGTCCTTTTATAAGAGAATTTCATTTCCTAGTAGGGAGTAGTTATGGATCCTTTTAAGATATAGGTCATTGATTATTAGGATACCCCCCAAATAGTGGAAGAATTTTTGATTTTAATAGGTCTTTAAGGCTATTACATGATGTTTGTTGATGATTTATCTCAATTTTTGAATCCTCTACTATCCTTTACAAGAAAAGTTCAAATGTTCATGAAGATAGTCTAAGAGAATAAAAAATTTAAGTACATAAAAATGAAGTTTCTCCGTACTAAAATTCATTTTTTTTCTAGAAGTATTATAGTTTAAATTTGTCTACAACTCTTCCAATCTTGTTTTGGGTTGAGTTTTCATGATGTACAGATTGTTTGTATCTTATGGGTCATGATATTTATGTCCCCATGAACATAACTATACCACCCCTGATCTTGAGTTGGCATCTATTTTGTTTTCCTTGAAACTATTGTGACATTACATCATTAGTGAGTGTTTTGGTGTTTTTAACAATGAATAGAGTGTGAGGTATGTCTTATTTTAACATGTATTGGAATTACATTAGTGATAGTGGATGGAATTATTGAAGGATTTGTACTTTGAGATTTTATATATACCGGGAAAAGGAAATGTTGTGGCTCATTCATGGAGGAGGAAGTCATGTTGTGATTTCATGTGAGAATCCAGTGATTCCTAGAGAGTGATGGAAAAACATGTATTTATGTATCTATTTATGGGAGACGATTAAGGTAGGGGATTTCATTTCTATATGAAGGTGTAGTCATTTTTTGTATAGCATGTGGAGGATACCCAATTAAAGGATTATGAGGAGGAAGTCTAGAGGGACCATGTGGTTCTTTGTGATGCCCCTAATTGTTCCTCTAAGGATGGAAAAAAAATTCTATTTTGTTCTAGGGAATCATTTTTGTACCTATGGTGATGAATGTGATGGTTCTCCATGAGTTACATAGATAACCTTTTGGGGTGCATCATGCCATGGAACATATTTACTAAGATATGAAATGTCATCTTTGGTATCTTGGGATGATGTGTGCAGTCTCATAGTTTGTTTTTTGATGTTTTCTTTTTCAGAAGGTGAATTCTTTGAGCATTACCCCCAATGGTTTTCTCTAGCCATATATATTCCCATTGTAAGTGATTGGACGTCTTTATGGACCTCATTTCCACTTTACATCAATATTATGGAATATATGATGATATATTTTTGCAATGTATCATTTGAAAAAATCATATCACTTGATAATGATTAGAGAGTCAAGATCAGTGTCGGTTTTATCAATGTATTATCTGGAAGAGTTGTTGTGAATCCAGAAAGTCTCTAGAAAGATCATTTTTGATTGATATTAATATTTACCTCCGTTTAATGGATAGGTCTCTATTGTTTTTTAGTTCTCAATTATACCTAAGCACTACTTTTAATCGACTTACAGTAGTCGGATAGCGCATACTATCCTGAAACTTGAAAAAATGTTTCAATATTTTATCTTGGATTTTATAAGATTATTAATGAGGATTATTCCATCAGTAATGTTTTCTTATGAAAATAGTTTCCACTCCACCATTATCATGGTTCTATTTTAATCTTTGCACAGACTAGCTTGTTGGTCTTCATTGTGCTGGACTGGGGTCGGTGAGGCAAAAATTCGCGAACTAGAATTAGTACATGATTTGATAGTGATGATTCACGTAATTAATGAGAGGATAAAGGTTGTAAAATATCATCATAAATCCTTTTTTGATCATAGGATGAGAACTCTATAGTTAGACATTTGGGATAATGTGTTCTTGAAGGTGACTCATCATCATGGTCAGCGAAGTGTTATTCATGGGATAAGTGTTCTTTTCCATTTGTTGGGACATTAGAGATGATGACTCATATAAGAGATATAGAATATTAGATAACAGATCATGTACCAATGATTTGGATTCACAATGTTTTCCATGTGTCATAGATTCATCATTATATTCTTGATGACTATCATATCATTGATTGTGTCGTGATTAGTGTAGATGATGATTCGACCTTCATGGGGCGACCGATAGAGAACCAAAACCATCAAGGGAATTTGTTGCATGGGAATGTTGTTCCCCTGGTTAGTTTCTTTGGGGGGGGGCATAGTGGCATGGATGATAATACTCAGGAATGGGAGTCTCAGATGTGAACTCAGTACACTACGTTGTTTGATGTTTTTCTCTCCTTATATAATGTTTTTTCTATTTTGTATGTTAACCTTCTTTGGTTGTGAGATTATTTCCCCCTATTATTATTGTCTCTTTTATCTCATTTGATAGTTATCTACTAGGGATAGTTTTTAGAATCTAGTTTTTATGAGGGATTTTTCATTTGTTTCTCTAGTGAGATGGTTAAGCTCCTATAATGGTGAAAGCCTTGGGATATATTTCATGGGTTTATTGTTAGGATGTCCAATTTCTATTTCATTCTCTTAGAGTTTTTTAGATTCTCAATGACGACTTTTTGTTAATATTTATCTATTTTAAAGGCGCATATCCATCTAATTCAACCATTATTGTGTGTTTCTAAAGGCAAAGGTTCATGGATGTGGCTTAGAGGTGTTGTTCAGTAGCTTAGAAACTAAAATCCCGAAGTAGAGAAAATTAATGACTTGTTAGGGTATAATGTCTTAATTGTACGGTTCATGTCATGTGTGATACTGGTTTACTAGGTCATTCATGACATGAATTAAATATGGGATAAATGGTTTGGTGCATCACATTTTTTGATGTAACAAAAAACTTGATGTTTACACAACATGAAAGGCTTTAATGCCCTGAATATTCAGTGTGTGATATGTCATTAAAAGATACAGTCCCTTGGGTTTTCTCAAAACCTATGTAACTCCCAAGAATTCCATGTTATTGACAGTGCTCTCCTCATACATCATGGAATCACTTCAATAGTGATCGATTCAAAACCTTCAGTTATAAATATATTTTGATCTAAGGTTTGTTATACCATTTCCTTTATTGTTCATCAATTTAATTCAACCATATTCATCTTACCATGCCATGAAAGTTCATCTCCTTATTTTTAATTTTGTTTTTATTTGTTTTTATTTCTGCAGTTTTGTCCTGGATTCCTTGGAGGGATGTAGCTTCTGGCAGGCAGGTGATTAGGTTCTCAGATATTGTTTTGTAATCGTGCGATGAGTGTTGACACCTTTAAGGAGGGGGATTATTTTCATTTCTTATTTATATGAAAGAAATATTAACATTGTCATTTTTTATCCCATTATATGATAATGGAATTATCCTTATAAATATTGAACTGGATTAATAAATAATTGGATAGAGATCACATGTCTATATTATTACTTTAAACCATGATAACATTTTTAATCCTAATTTACTAGATGGTGAGTTGTCAATGATATACTTCTTCATAGGTTTTTTTGATGCTAGGGATTAACAGGATGATCATAATGAAAAATGGTAATGAATGTAAACCCAATATTTCTTAATTTTTTGATTAAAAAATAAAGAATATGCACGTTTTCATGAATCCTATTTTTCTTGAAACTTGATGATAATAAATTGATACGATGTTCATTCATAGTTAAATTTGATGAACTATGTTTTAATTGAAATGATAAATAATGTGATTCAAGATAATTATTTTCTATAATAATAATAAATCTTTGATAATTCTAATGGTTTTAATGCTAAGAGTGTGTTTAAATTTAGATATCTACTTATAGCTTGATGTCATAGGTTTCTTATAGTACAAACATATAAACAATGGATTAATTTTTCTATGATGGAATAAAAACCAATTGTTTGATAAAGATAATTGTTGGTTCTTGGATTCACGTTTTCTTATGATGGATGATTTTACTTTAGTTTGAAAATTTGAGATCACATTTTTACACCAAAGAAATATTCCTTGTTTTGATGGACCAATTTACATATCAACTATTCTTGTTTTTTTTTCAACTTATTTTTTCTGACATGATAGGGATACAAGCATTGTGATATGATTCTGGGATGCTTGATACGATATAGGGTGGGGAGGTTTAGATGATATGTATGTATTTGATGTCTGTGATGGAGATATGTGATGAGATATTCATCTGGGTGTCAGGGATGAAAAATGATGTGATGGAATGGGTTTAAGCTTTGCTTACAATTATTGATCTTAATCAATGAGTTAGGATGATTTCTTACAAATATTTTTAATGGTCTGTGTCTAGGTTTCATGTTTTATCTGCATTCCTTTCCACACTACAATAAGCTTCTAGTTGTTCTTATTCATCATCATTCTTTATTTATTGATGAATAGTGGAGAAAAAAGTAGGGAATACAAAAAATAAGAATAGCCAAATAGGGCCTAAAATAATCAAGACCAAGGGAATCCCCTCACATAAGAATTGAATCATTCAGTTTCAAAACTTGGGGGTTGTAAAAACATGTTGTGCCCGAACCCTACACTGCAAGCATGGCTATGTGGTCTGCGAAATTGTTTCCCTTGAACCATTTGTGCCTCGGTTGACTGTTACTAGAGAGGAGGGAATGAGACTTCCTGATGGGGTAATAGATTGAACATGGGAAAATGCCATTTCCATGAAAAGAGATGAAAAGAGTCATGAAGTCTCTCTTTTCCTCATCGATGATGATACCCCCTTACACCCAAAGTGTGAGGCCAAAGAGAAACGCGAGGGCTTCCAATTGAAGAGATAAACCTCAACCATGGAAGACCGTGAATTCCATGACCATGCAGCCTTAGGAGTCCTGGGGCATGCCACCATCACTCATGACTATTGAAATATAGGATCCAACCATATTGAGCATCAGAACAGAGTGAGGAGGCTTCCATTTATCCTAATAGACACAAGGACAACCGACTGGGTGGCCAGCTTGAGAGTGGGGGAAGAGAATCAGAAGATAGGGTGCATCTTGCTAATTATCCAAGCACATATTTAGACAAGAAGAAGGCTACAGGCACGGGTGAAAATGGATTTTCTAGAGGATCCAATACCCTCGATCATGGCCTTATTCCAAGCATTCCAAATGCACCAGAAGCCAGTATAGATTATGAAAATAAATAATAAATAATTTTTTTAACCCATCGGATTGGTTCTTATAGGAATAAAAAAATGTGTTCTCTTAAGGAATCATGGACATGGTTTGGAATATTTCAGGAAGGCATGGAATTGGTTTTATTAGATTATAATGTTTATTTTGAAATTATGATGAATGTTAATTAATGTATAATAAATTAATTATCATAAATTGATATTTTATGAAAAATTGATAATTTAAAGTAGTTATTTAAAGGTTTGTGTGGTTATGGGATATATAGTCCCTATAAGTGGTAGTTGAGTGTCTGATAGGCGATATCATTAGTTGATATTAGGATTGGGTTATGCCCATATGGGGGTTCTGACCTATATTATATCATGTTTATTTTGTGATTTTATATGCTACCTCACCCATGTTTGTTAGGGTGAATGGAACACAGTGGACATTTGGAGGTTGTTTTCTCCAACACCCAAGTGGGATGAAGGATAGCTGACTACCCCCTTCGACCAAGATCTCTTCTCTTTGTAGTTATCTACTGGTATGCATGGAGGTTATCTTTTTCATATATGTGTGTAGATGGATTTGATGTATTGTGGTTCATAAAAATAAATTAATCTCAAGATATGGTATTAAAATAATTATTATAGGTATGTTGAGTATATGATGTGATGTCTTGTGGTACCTTAAACATTGTATCAGATGTGATAGATTAAGGTATAATAATTGATGTATGATACACATCATACGAGTTATGGTGGCACTTAGATACAACCCAATTAATATAAAAAGATAGATGGATGGGATTATATAATGATGTGATGCATGTGGTGTGTGTTGTGATACATATTCAAGGTGTCTATGGGAAGACTTATTTTGGAGAGAGGTCACATAGGAAATGAGATGTGGGTCTAGAGCGAAAAACTAGTAAAAAATGTGGGAGCGAGGTACCACTGATGTTTTATTATATTAAAATATTCTTAATTTTATGTGATACTTGGAGAGGGTTATCCATTGTGTCTCTAGGAGCATAGTATCCATGTTTAGGTGATGAGTTAGATTCACAGTTGTTTCATTGTGATTTAGAATTCTTCCTTTATATTTTTCATTAGAGTCTTAGGGGAGGATTCAGCTATGTATAATGTTATGCTCACCCTATGTGTATATTAACTATTTTTAAGTTTAATTAGAGAATATTGGTGATCAGGTAAAATATTACTAGCTTGTAGCTTTGTCTGAGCTATTTGGGCTTTGTGGTCGTTGTTATCCTTACCTATTTAGTAGTAGAAGTTTATTTTTCAGTTATTTTTGTACTTTATGAAATTGCATGTTTTCACTAGGGATTACTATATCTATATGTGTGTGAGAGAAAGTGTTTATTAGTGTATTTTTATTATCTCCCTCCATTGCACATTCTCTTAGAGGGTAGTGTCTCTCAAAGCTATGGTTATTATACCCTATGTGCTTGTCACTGACTGTGGCCTTAATGTAGGTGAGAACTAGATTATCCTTATATCCCTTCCTTCAACGTCATATCAGGTAGGGTACTCTTTAGGGTGTGGGGGATGTGATTGGTTTTTTTTAAAATGATTTAATATTTTTCAATATATTATAAAATAGTTATATTCACTTTCGTAGAGATTTGGTGGTTGTGGCTAGGTTTGTTATATATGATTTTATGTTATCAGGACTAATTGTGGGTCCCTCACAAATCGTTGATGGTTATGGAACCAGTAGACTAGTTGGGACCCACTATAAGGGTGGGTTGAGGATGGAATTTTTTATGAATATAAGAAGTAGTATATGGTGGAATATTGGACTATAAAGGGTTGGTTTTCTATATGGATAGAGGGTTCATATATCTTCATAAAAGTAATACGATAACCGAAGGTTCCATGTTCTATGTTAAACTTATTAGAAGAATAATATTCATTGATATAGGTTCCCATAAGAATGTTACAAAAATATCTTTTAGGAATGAATATCACCATCCATTGAGGAGGAGGTGGAGGATGTTGAGGACTATAAAGACAAGAGAGAAAAATCTGGTGAATTATAATAAATGAACATGTTGGAAACATATACATGCTTATAATGTCAAGGAATATAGAAGTTTCAACAATCACTAATGATTGAAGGAAATGTGGGAGGAGTACGATTGTATATTTTTGGGGATAAGGGATTAATCCATAATTTCACCATTAAATGTTTGATAACTCCCATATTGATTGAGGTTCTGGAATCTAGACAAATTTTAATTAGGCTAGGGGATAGGCAATGGGTAAATTTTAGTGGTATTTGTAGAATGCTAAAGGTGAGTATGGGTTTCTATGAATTTGTGATTGATGCATATATATTTTATAACATTGAACAATATATTTTTCTTGCTATTCCATGTCGAGAAACACAAGGTTATGTGATGAATAATACTTATATGAAGACAATAGAATTTGTCTGGTATGAACATGTCGTGATCATCTAGGGGGAAATAATGCTATAGGGAACCCCAAATAGAGTATAGGGGTATCCTGTAAATGGAAATATACATATACATAAACATTAATTGATGGGTGGAAACATAACTTATGGGCATACAAGGCTTCATTCGAACCTAAGTGACCAAATAGAAGAGTTTTTTTTCAATAATATGTATCCATATTTGAGGTTTTGTGTGGGTTACCACTAGTGAGAGAGACTAGTCATCCTCACAAAATAAAGGGAGGAATATATCCAATTAATTATTGATTATGCGATGACATGTATGGGTTGTTTCATACCATAGGGAAAATGAATTAGAAAATCTATTTACCATGCTACTGGAACACAGTTTTATCAGAAACATCAATATTCCATATTCTAGTCCAATAATAATGGATAATAAAAATGGTCAGAAAATTTGTGTGGACTATCTAGATTTTAAAAAGCTGATACTTCCCAAAAGGATTCCAACATCATTCATTGAGGAATTGATAGATAACTTACATTGGGAGGGTTGTTTTTCTAATATGGATATGTAAACTGGCTTCCATCAAGTATTATTTCAAAATGAAGATTTAGGGAAGACGAATTTTACAAAATATGAATGGAATTATGAATATTTATTGTTTTTTAATGAATGTCCAAAATACTTTGCCAGAAATTATGAACACCGGGTTTCAACTGAGGTTGAGAAAATGAATACTTATTTTCTTTTAGGTTATACTGGTCTATTGAAAGAAGAATTTTTATCATCATAAATTATTGCACCATGTTTTCCAAGTTATGGAAACACATTATGTTTTTTCTAATAGAAAATATATATACATTCAGAAAGGGGGAAGAAAAATATTTCAACCATGTTATCTAAGATGAATTTATTTCCATGGATCCTAATATTTTGTTGTTTCTAGTAGTGGAAATATCCGTAGAATGTTAAAGTGATACAAGTATTCTTAGGAAATATTGAATACTATATAAAATTTATACAATATTATGAAAAAAATACTTTGACTATCAACTTAGTTGACAAAAAGGAAGGGTTTTGGTGGTTACCTAAAGCACAACATGTCTTTGGGTAATTGAAAACAAAAATTATTTTTAAACCTATATTAGTCCTTCCAATGTTTTCAAAAATATATATATAATGTGACACCATGAGTTTTTGTATTAGGGATGTCCTTGTCTACAAGGGAGACTACTTGTTGACTTCTGTAAATCATTATCAATTACTACTTTAGCCCATTTTTTTCATAAAAAATAATCTATTATTATTTGAAATTTCAGATTAACACAAGAGGAAATTCTTGTTAGGACAATAGTTTTTTAGGTATAGATATCATCGTAGTCTAAATAACATGCTCACACAATTGGTAGTCTCTATGGATCTTTAGTGATGGCAGGAAAAACATCTTGGGTTCTTTTTTGGGGTTATTTACCTTCCTATGAATGTCAATCATGTTATTAATTCATTTTCTAGAATGTTAGTGGGTGGATATCTATTGTCAATGGAAGTTTCTCAGCCATATTATGAAGATATTCACGCAGTTAGGAAAGATCATTTATAGGATTAATGCTTGAAATAATTTATTCTTGCTCTACTACATAATGGGATAGAATAACCCATGTATTCTATTCACAATTGATTATTATTATTTAATTAGATTTTGGTATTTCATAGTATATCCACACTAATTTTAATGACATTTTAATATTATCATTCATCAGTTATTGGAAGGAACTTATGATACCTTAAGACATATACATGATTAGAATATGGAGTAAAATGGTGGGGTATGACACGAAGTGCTCAATAGTTTTTCCCCCTTGTGAAGTTTTCCAAAAAAAAATTTAAAGAATAATGTCTGGTTGGTCTACTATATCTATTATTGATTCCAATCTTTGTATGGGAAGTAGTGTCATGGGATTTCGTTTCTAGCATTCCCAAATCTCGAGGTATTGAAGTGATATTTTTCATTGTGGATCAATTGAGTAAGTATTCCCACATTATTCAGCTCAGACATCCTTTTATAGAAAAAACAGTTTCTGAAGTATTCATGAAATAGGCGGTGTGGCTTCATGGCCTTCTCAGTGCTCTAATGTGTGACAAAAACTCAGTTTCACCTATTTTTTGGCAAATCCTTTTCATTTTACTATGGAAAATCATGATAATAAGGTCCTCATATCACCCCAAAAATTGATGGCCTAAATGTTGTTGTTAATAACTATTGGGAGGTTTACGTGTGATGTTTTACTAATGTTAACCATTAGTAATGGGTTTTGAATATTTCTAGTGATGAGTGTTGTTATAGTACTTCATAATATACATCAATTGGTAAAAAACTATTTGAGATTTCTTATTGTTAACGAGCTTCAAATATTCTTCACTTTTCACAGGGGTTGACTATTGTCAATGTTGTTGCAAATGAATAGGTTGATCAAGATGAAAAAATGATAGTTGTAGGAAAAAATCCATTAAGTTCAATAGATCATACTCAAACATTCCAATAGATGTTGATGTGAAATTAATTTTTCTGCATGAGATATTTTTTTGTGTGAATCATCATAAAAATTATCCATCTGATACTTCCAAGACTAACCGAAAGTTGGTCTCATTGTATTATGTCCCGTTTCTCATTGTTAGATACATCACCTAAAATCTCTGTCTTTCAGAAAACATAAGTTTTCATCCAGTTTTATATGTTTATCAGCTGTAGTTAGCAGTTGTTCTTCATCCGATTGCGGTCTCACTTCCTACAGACTTACATACTAAAGAAGAACATCTTGAGTTAGTCTTTTCTACCTGATACCACAATTAAAAGATTCAATGTCTAGTTATGTGGCATGACATGTCTAATAATGATGTTACCTAGAAAAATACCACGAACCTCCATTTCCAGTTTCCATACATTCACCATGAGGACAAGGTGGAGCTAGAACAGGGCATACTAATAGGTGTAGGTCACTTATTGTACATACATACTAATGGAAGGGGTAAAAGGAATAATACTTTTTAAGTGGAATCATAGTAATTATAAAAAATGTAAATATTTTGATACTTTCGTAATGTTATAGTTCAATATAATACACATAATTGAACCTATAATGATCATCATTTTATTAAACAACAATTCCAAAGCAACATAAGATCATGTATTATTAAAATTGAAAAAATAAACTCAAGAGGTATATATAAGACTAAATCAACAAGATAGATAATTATATTTTCACTTAATTGGAAAATATCATCCAAAATACCTAAATTCCAATAATGTAATGACTAAATTTATAAAAAATAAATACATATAATTTATAATAAAGAATAAAGATACATAAAGATATTGTAAATTAGTTATAAATTTTCAATTTTTAACAAGTTTTGTCACTATGAAATGACAAAAAATTTAGATAGATATCAAAAACCTATAAAAACTAACATTCAATGAACATTAATTGAAATCAATGGATATATATATAAAATAGAATTGTAAATAATGAATTGTATGAAAATGAATACCAAATAAAATAAAAAATAATTTCTCATGTTTGTTCAATAATAATGCCTGAACAAACTCGGGTCGGTCTGACCTGGTCAGACCGGACCCAGACCCCTTATGTCCCAGTTTTGTATAAAAGGCCATATCATACAAACTAGGTGTCCATTTGATGATCCATCTTTGGAATTGGAATACATGGTATGAGATGATACTTTGGAGTTAATACACCTGAGTTTTGGGTAAAGTTGAAGAATGGGTGGGTTGGATCGAACTCGAATCCAAATGGTCCCTCGGCACTAAAATGCATATAACTCACAGACTGGGCATTCGATTGATATGCCTTCTATCATATTGGAACCCTAACAACATAGAGGTCCTTTGTGATACTTCTTTGTGGAATGTTTTGGTAGTTGAGGAATGAATGATATCTTGAGGAGTAGATAATACGAAACTCATGTGCAGTAGCTTTTGGGAATCATGTGGCTAGTTAAAAATTGAAGAGCGACCATATGTGGATCAACATCATTGTTACCCTGTATGAATCATTTTTCTTGAAACCCTATGTGGATCAGCATTCTAGTGACCCTAGGTGGATCAGAATAATAGTGAACTTGTGTGGAACATCATTTCTAGGGACCCTATGTGGTTCAAAATTCTAGCGGCCATGTGTGGATCAACATCATAGAGACCTTGTGTGGAACAACAATCTAGAGACCCTATATAGATCAGTATTACTCAACCCAAAGTGGAATATCTAAAGGGGGGCTTATCGTGGATCAGTGACATACGACCCTATGCAGATCGACAATGGGACAATTTCTTCATGGATCAGTTATGGAGACTTCCTAACAGAATAAAATGATTTAGCTAAAGAGTAATCATGTTTTTTTTCTGATCATTGAGTAATATACATTGTTTGATCTGAGTCTTTTTCATTGTTTTATTTGATGGAGATCATGATTTGTGGTTTTCCATTGTGAAATTCTTAGAGACATTTGGGGGTCTCAAGGTCCATACTGGGTATTGTTATACTCACCCCTACACTTTCTTCACCCGTACCTTGTCGTGTCTTGTACAGAGGATAAGTAGCTCGTCGGAGACTATAGGTGTTAGGGTCAAGCAGTACAAAGAGGTGATTGGTTGATGTGGAGAGCTATGGAGATGAGTTGTACATACCCTATCAGTATGATCCTTGGTGGATGATCTCAGGAGATGTTTTTTGTTTTCTTTTGTAGTTTTATATTTTCAGTTGGGCTTGTATTCTAGAACCTTTACATTTTTACACACTTTTTATACGACAGTTTTTCTTCATGGTTTCATCTTGTTGTGATCTTGTACTATGTGTTAGTAATAGTTTAAAGTCCATGAATTCTCGTTTTAGGGATACTCCTTTCCTATTATTGTCACCAATCCCAAGACTATTGATGATTGGGTTGGGTTTATCATGAAATGGGCACCAAGAGAAGGTTCGTGAACTCCCAAATTAGAAAACATATTCTGAAATTCAGGAAACATATTCAATTACATGAGAGGAATTTTTTATTTTTTGTAATTTCAATGTACAGTTACTCAAAGAAAAAAATAATGAATTTTTATAAAAATATTATAATGAAAATAAATAACAAAACATATTTGAGTATTACTTAAAAATGTATGGGTATTTCATTAGAATAAACGTTATTAACTAAAACAATTTCTTAAGTGTTATAAAATTATTAGGATGAATACATACTATTGGTTTTCATAGGAAATTCAGTGAATGAGATATATTATTTTAATAGAAAAATTTATAAAATAAATTATCAATTCGATAGTTAACACCCATATATGAGATATATGTTTGATGATTTCGTAAGGTCTATGAAAAAGATACATTCATTGTTAATCAAGAATTACATATAAAACCACTAGAAAGTAATTTCATGAAAGGCATATTTTCCAACAAAAAGAATGAATTGATTGGAAAATTCCTATTTTTATTTCATTTTAATTCTAGGTATAGGCATCCGAATAGAGACTAAAGAGTTATTCATGGAAATTTACTATGAAATATAAATTAATGTTTATAAATCACAACATTTATGTGGAATGTATGCCACCATTTTCATGCATTTATTCATGAAAATTAAATAGAAAATTTAAATTAACAATATGAAAAATTTATTTAATACATTCATTGTTTTAATAAATATTATTTTCAATAAAGAAAATCTGAGAAAATATTATAAAAAAATGGTCTCTACACATCAGTTTCTCAAAATATACATTTATATTCAATTGATCCACAACCAATACTTAGTTTATTTCTATTCATATTGGGCATTGGTAATGATATTATTGAAAAAAAATTACCATTATTTTTAATATAAAACTACACCATATATATGAGTAATACCATAAAAATAATACTATTAAAAATTACAACATATAGTGTTTAAGAGTGACCCATATAGATCATTTTTCTATGATTTGTTTACATGTTCAATTTAGTTCCTTGAGAAATATTTTTGGTTAAAGGAGATGTAATATAGTAAATGAAATTAAAAAATTATAGGTCTCATGATCTTGACAATTATTTTGTATATGACCCCAAATAAATTCTCCTCTGATCAACCAATAACTCCATTCATTCAAAATTTAAATTTCTACCACACCATATACATAATAGTAATCACTATACATGTAGTTGGGAATAATTATAACAAAAAAAATCCTAAATGAAAATTTTAATTTCATGCCGGCTAAAATAATATACATCATTGATAAATTATTTTTATATTCTGAAGATAAAATGTGCATTTTTTCTAAAAAAAACATTTAATGGATCAAAGCATTAATTGATAGAATTATCAATATAAAAAATCTAATGATAATAAAAAATTGAAAACATACATGAATGGTGTTTTTAAATAGAATATTTAAAAAATGAATGACCTTTACACTTTTCATAGAAAAATATATTTTTTAGAAATCTAGACAATGATAATGGGATCCATTCTTCAAATACAATGTTTTAAATGGGGATAGAAACCAATGAATGAATTATTTAATGAAGTGATAAAATTTCTATGCATTAAAAAGAACCAAAAATTTGGAATAAAATAACGATTATACAGATATGTATACCTATTATGTTGAATTTAACCATTACTTTGTATCCCTATTGTTGAGTGTATCAATCTCTACAACTGATAAGATAATAAACTGGACAAGGTTGCGATGCCGAGGTTGAAAATTGAGACTATCCAAAGAAATTTGGGTGTATTGGGAGGGGTAGGGGGTACAGGAAGGTGAAGCCAACATCATCATAGTGTTATACCTACTGAGTCTCACACATAGTGATGAATCCCGATGGTAGTTTCCAAAATAATATTCATTAGATGAGCTACACTATTTTCTTTGGTGATGAAATCTTATAAGGTAACACAACATTGCCAATACAGGGATAGGGAGATTAATAATCTTGGGAGAGGATGAATTGAGGATCGAGAAATATATGTGAGGGTATAGAGTTCTTGGGATGTGTGGTTTTTTTAGGGTGAATTCATTTTTAAATCTAAAATGAACTATAAATTAAAATAAATAAATAAATTTTCTAATTTTTTTCCTATTTGAAAACATATAATAAAATAATAAAAAATTCAGATTTTGGATCCCTAATGTTACCACTATAAAGTTGTATTAATATTTACCATTTTTTTAATTCAATAATTCAACATAATACTAAATTGATTAACCACTTCCTTTACACTATTTATTTGGGTTCATTGGTGATGGGTACATAGTTAATGAGTTCTTGTCATCATCCACACACACACATGTTGATGAAGAGAGAGAGAGAGATCATGTAAACATTTATGATGAATTTTATATGTTATATGGATAGAAACATTATTAATTTTGTGCATTTACAATTCATAAAATTGTTCTATTAAAACCGAAAAGAACATTATCTATAATAAATACACAATTTACTTTTCATGACAGACCACTGAAAAACCAAATTTTTTTGATCAAGATTATTGTTAACTAAAAATTTATTTACTGATATACTTTAGTAAAAAAAATAAATATAACCACTCAAATTAAATTTGATATATGTATTTTCAAACATATTCAAAAGTGGTTCAAATTTCCCAATTTTTTGAATTGTTAATTTATAATACGAATAATAAATTAAAAAAATATTGATAAAACATAATTTCAATTATTTTTTAAAAAAATTGAAACCAATTCACCTAATTATACTATATTGTTCTATGATAATTTTTTTTAGTAAAATCAAACACCCTAATGTTTTAAATGTTCAATATGTTTGATAGTATATGCAAGATGCAACCTAGAGTATAAACATTCCCCAAAATATTATTATTCAAATATAATGATTATTACCTAACCATTAAAGTAATAGGTGTGAACATGATTAACCATGTCGTTAAATATATATATATATATATATATATAAGGGTCTTATCCATAAAATATTATTGATAAATTCATTGTAAATAAAAACTCAAAACATTGTAAAGTAATTTAATATTTTTCTTCACAATTTATTTTTATCAATTATCATTATAAAATAATATAAATAATTTTTAATCATTTAGAAAATATATTTTATAAAAATATCATTTTTTTCAGTCATCCTATCAAAATTATCTTTGGGTGAGTTTTTTGTATTTTTCTAAAAATATTTATTTTATAGTGAATAGTTAAAATACTAATTTTTATTGAAAATTGTTTTTTATTTCAACCAAATAAAAATTATAATTTCTTTTAAAATTATTTAAAAGTAAAATTTGATAGATTTTATTATGAATTATCAAATATATTACATTGGAAACAATGTCATAGTTTAATTTTGAAAAAAAAATATTTTTAAGAGGAAATTTTTTGAAAAACTATTTTTCTTTTCATTTTTCCCATTTGATTTAAAGTTAAATTCTACAACTTCTGTGTTTTAATATTTGAAAAATCAAATCCCTATATATATTTAAGAGGTCAGAATTTAGTAATAAGGAATTATTTATTTTTGTAAATATGAATGACAACAATCTAAATTTTAGTTACCACAGTAAAGGGTATATCAGGTGTGTGTGGTTAAAAATATGACGATAAGTAGTAGAAAATGACCATTACATTTTATTAAATCTTATTGGATTAGTCCATTTCATCCATACTTATATTTTAAATAAATTTAATGATTTTTATAAGGTGTTATCCAGAGTATATGTTCCGCTATAAATATTTGTTTGAAAGCTACAATATTTATATAGATTGTGATAATTTATTTTTAGTTTTTATTGGGAAATAATTATCTTAAATTATTAAAAAATGGATATGTATTAATTATTTAATTAATTGAATAGTAATATAAAATATAAAAAATATATTAAAAGTTACAATATTTGAGATATTTAATGTGATCCAAACATTTTAAATATTTTCATGAAATGTTTAAGATAAAATAAAATATATTTTTTGAATTTCACTTATTGTCTTGATTTTTTTAATGTCAATGTAATGAATTGTATCAAAATATGAAAATTTTGATATTTGATGTGATTAATATTTTATTAAATTATTTAAAATAAAAAAAATTAAATAATCATAAAAAGATACAATATGATTTATAATGTCTTTCTTTGTGTATTTATAGGCCATTTTTAAGCATATGGATATATAATAGTCTTAATATAATTTAATCTTTTGAGAAATTCCAAAAGTGTCACTCACCTCAATTATAAAAGTAACCAGCCTCCCTCACTTATTTACAACACATTGATCCTTATCGCCAGACTAACCCATACGAATTAATCTTCTAAACAACCTTATCCGATTTTTATAGGTTTTGGTCCTTCCAAAAGACAAAACCTAGATACCTCAATAATATATATAAAAGAAATTTTTCGAAAAAGATGTAGTCATATTTACCAACTCTTTCAATTTTATTTTTTATTATTCCCCCTATTCATGTGTTTTAACCATACCAAAATAATAAATCCTATGTCATTAATATAATGAGATGTTATTTTAGTTAAGTGACAACCACATTCCTTCTTGTTTCCTTTCTATAAAAACTTAAAACGTCCCTTGTGTAGAGATACATCTTACTTTCTCCACCTAGTGGTGAAATTTTTTTTCATCACCACATTATCTGGATGGTTATAAATCTAAAAATATTTAATATAAATGTTATATTTTTCTTCATAAATATTATATAATGATTAATTTTTCTTTAACACAACTCCATTCCATTCATTGAAATATTTAATTAGTGTTCATGCATACGTATTGCCTCCCATATTTATGAATTTTGTAATTCATTTATATATCCATATAATTATGGACTGTTATAAATATACATATTTAATATATATTAGATATAACACATAATAATATTTTTTAGATGATTTAAATCTGAAAAATTATAGGTATTAGAACTATCAAATCTAATCTTACATGAAAAACAAAGCAGTTACCACCCCAAACAATGATTTTAACAATGAATTGATAAAAAAAGGTTATAAAATATTATTGGTAAATCATATATTTTATGATGTATATTATTATGGTTTTTTAATATATTAAAAATAAATATATATTTATTAATTTTTTTGTTTAAACATGTACATAGGAAACTGAACCTGAGGTAATGGATTTTTTCCCACTTTTATTTCAGTGAGACATATTCCATATTCACAACATATATCTTTATTTGTGAAATATGTACTGAATCGTTGATATATTATATCATTAATATATTTTTCTTAATGGTATTTAATTTTTAATTATAACTTATTTATCTCATTGTTATTACAAATCCAATGAAACTTGAGTGGTAAGGGTTTCTTTTGCAGCCATTTCATTATTAGAGATAGTTTACATTTTAGTATCTGCTACGGAATATTTCTATTCCATGAACTTGTTTTCTAAAATAGTTTTCAAAATAGTTTTTACTATTGTATTATAAATTTTTAAACTCATTTTAACCATGTTTTAATTTTTACATGACGTTTTAAAAGGAATATTATGGTCATTTATCAAATAAGATACTTTGTGGAATATAATATAAAAAAACCAATGGAATGATTTTTTAACATATATGACAATAGTATATTTTACCACCATCATTATGCCATAATTATTACTTGTTTACATTACATATTTACATGAATATTTTCAAATAAAAAATTTTCCTTCATTTGATCATAATATATTTTAAAAAAAATAATTTCAATGTTAAAAATATTTTTTCCTCAGAAATGTTTTTAGTGACAACTTTATGAAATTTATAATAATAATCATATATAAAATTTATTATACTTGTGACTAGTTTTGGATATTATGTAGTGATACCATCTAGTTTATTTATCTATATGGGTTACAATCATTTTGATTGTAGATGTTCCAGTTTTACACCATTCATATTAATCTAAAAGGTTTATGATTATGTTTATTAATTGACAAAATTTTAAACATTATGTATTATAGATTTTCATTATTAATTTTTATGTTGATTTTGATTCACCCCTTTTATATAAATAATTCATTGGACATAGTATGTGATTGGAGGATCCTGCTATAGCCCCTCGAGGCAATAATAAGTCTCTGGAGACAAACTAGCATGGGTTTTGGCTGAGGCCATGCCAATATATGTATATGTTATGGTTAAGGCCTCGAATGTATGTTTTATATGAAAAAAATATGTATTATATCGTTTCTTATTTTGATAATGATGTTCTATATGATTATTTGATTTCTTAAAATATACATCAATAAATATTAAACTCATGTGATTATTTAAATGGATATTTTTTATAATCATTTATTCATAACATATTATGTTTTAATTATTGATTAAATGGATTGTGTTTTAGTTATTTACCTCTCTATATTGATTATGAGTTATTTACTCATAGATTTCACTGTATGAATTTCCATATTGAGTATATGATATCTACCTTTTTCTTATTTTTATTTTACAAAGAATTTAAACAAGCATATTATGTTTGACATGTATGGATAAGATAAGAGAATAATGGTGTTCTCAAATGAAATAATATTTTCTATTTTTTGTTTTCAATTATAATTTAATATTCAACAATATGCCTAGTTTACCTAGATAATTAAATTATTAGGCTGTTGGGGATGTGATAACTTATATCTAGTTCAAATGTAATAAATTCATAACCCACTATATAATACAAGGGTCATGTTATTTATAGTTTGTATCAGAGAAATTATACTAGAATCCATGCGAACTATCTTTAGGAAAAAATATATTAGGGAATATGACCATATGAAAAACTATGAGGATAACTCTAAGTATGTTAAATAATTATTAATTGTTGCAATGACCTTGGATAACCATGTTTAAACATAAGGGATCATATATTGGGATGAATTTTTCAGGATTTATACATAATTTGGTTAATATTTCTCAATTTTTTGTTAGCTCTCTCTAATTAATTTATTTTAATTCTTAGAGATATCATTTTGGTTTTAGATAATGGTTGGAACCTGAAGAGATGTGGTTTACATTTAATTTGATGGAAAATGTATTAATATAAAACCAAATGTATTATAACTAGATTAAAGGATATTGTGAATATTCCTAAAAAATTATCAAGATATATGATAAATTTTTTTAACATTAACCAACTCTTGGACACACTAATAAATAGACGTATGGATTTTGATGGGAGCTTGGATTTTGGAGTCCATAAAGAAATAATGATTCTTGTTATATATGTTGAAAATGTTTAAATAAACACCTAAGGGAATAAGGATATAGATGATGAATCCTATTTAATTGTTTTAAAATGAAGTTAAATGATTGATTTTCTTGTAATTTGAGTAAAGAATTATGTTTTAAAATTGATTTACAATGGTTATTTTGGTTATAATAATAAGGAAACTTCTAAGGAAATGTCTTGATTTTCGATGCATATATGTTTTCATTAACATAAGAATTGGAAGCAACATCATGGGATTATGAGTTCAATGATGATCATATGTTTTAACTCGTAATCGTCCTATTTATGATTTATGTTATGGGAGTAAATAAGGATTAAGCATATTTTTGGAGTCATTTGAAGATATAAAACCTATTGTATTTGTATATGTTTTACTGAAAAATAATTTAATAGATTATAATTTTACTTTTTCATAACATATTTATAATTTTAAGGATAATATTTTTGGTTTATAGGCATTTCATTTTAAGGTAATTTTTGATTATTATTTAATTGATTTTAAAATATTAAATGTATGAGATAACCATTTTTGATATTTTTTTTAATGTTGAATTTATTATTTTTATTTGTTAATATGTTTACCAAATATTATTGGGAATGTGGTTTGTATTATATTAATATAGTTTTATAAAAACACACCATCTATATCTGGACACAACCCCTCAAATCTGACTAGGATGCATGGCTTAAACCTAGAATAGAAGGGTGGTAAGGGTGAATCACCTACCATTAGCCTATGTGATGTTCTTATAAGTATGAATAAGTTTTTATTTATTTAAATGGAATAAAAGATAAAATATAATATATTTTTGGAAATATATGTAATATCATATAGATAATTTTGACGTTTTTAATTGATTTGGTGTTATGTGATTTATGTTATTTCAAATTATTCCCACTATTTTTGGAACCCAATATGATTAAGGTGAACAAAAATATTGGAAATTATATTTGGGGAATAAAGGAAGAATTTTTTTTGGAGGAATATAATTTTTTTTTGAAATATGTGAATTCATGTTATTAATAGAATTTTTTAGAAAATCATAGAGATTATATGATTTTAGCATTCACATATTTGGAGATAGTTATTGAATTTACCTTGGATGACTATGTTAGAAAATGCTTTTGATTTATGGGTATCAATATTATTTTAGAATATTTTTATGATTATAATGGATGCTTATTTATTGAATGATATAAGTTGAATTTTGGGTATTATTATTATTTAATTTTTGTATATTAATGTAGTTTTATTCATATCAAGGATTGTTATTTTTATGAATTATTTTATCATATTCAATCAATTTTAGTTTTGTTTAATGTCTATGGATGGGAGGAATAGATATTTATTATTTTATGAATTTAGTGATCCATAGATGTTGATAATTTTAGTTCATATATGAAAACTTTTATACTCATCATTTGGGGAAAAGATAGGTTTTAAGAAGAAATTTATTAAATGATGAAACTCTACATTTCAAGTAAATATTTTTTATTATGTTTATACTCTAGGAAATAAAACAATTCCTTAACTCTGGAAAAATTGTCAAGAAAAAAAAATATGTTTAATTTTCTTAATGATAAATCAAAGGCCATTTAACCCATAATAGAATTATGATTTTTGATGGTTAAATTTGGCATGACAATGTTCTGTATAAATATCTATCCTTCCTTTTGAGTTTTTTTATCTTGAATATCCTGGGATTCACTTACCATTTATGTTATCCAAAAAAGAAAAAAATTATTTATTATTCTATATAACCATCACAATTACCTTTCTTTCTTTTTAAGTTGATGTTTTCTTAACAATTTTTACGATGTTGGAATTAAAATAATTTATATTGAATAGATGAAACTCAATTACTAATCTAGAGTTACAAATTTCAAGGAATCAGTTTATTGAATTTGGGGTGAAAATAACCCACCATAATTTTAAAATAAAACTATGTTCGATAGAGTATTCAACGTGCAACACCGAGCTTACATGGAACCCAAAATATTTTTATTTAAATTTGATAGTTATAACCTAACAAATTACTTAATTGGTGTGAATATAATTATAATTATTATGAAATATATATAGTATTCTTAATCAATATAAATTTATTGATATTTTTTTTGGAAATAAATTGTCAAATTTTAGTAAAGTATTTTATTATATTTTAATCCAAAATGATTTATAGTACTTTTTATGAGTGAAAAATTTAATTAATTATAAACTATTTTAAGAAAAAATATTATAAAATGAACTTATTTTTTGGATTCATCCATTAAAAATTTTCTTAGGTATGTTTTTTTATTTTTTCTGAAAATTTATATTTCATATTGAATAGTGAATTTACCGTTTTTTACTGAAACAATATTGTATATCAATTATTGAAAATATATGATTTATTTTAAAATGATTTAAAATTAATATTATAAAATTTTATTTATTAATAAACAAATTATGTACAATTGAATCTATTTCATGGTATAATTTGGAATGAAGACATCTTTATACTTAAAATGGAATGTTTCTGAAAAATAGATTTCCATTGTAATTTTCCTATTTATTTTAAAATTAAAACCTGAAATTTATATTTATTGAATTATAAAAAATTGAAACCATATTTGGATTTAGTATGTAAAAATTTATTAAATAGTTCTCGTTATTTGGTCAGTATGAATAATAACGTAGGTAATTTTTATTATCACAGAAAATGGTAAATCAGGTAAGTATGGTTTAAAAGAAAATGATAAGGACTAAAAAATGAAACAAAAATTTTAATAAATATTATTTTATTTTAAAATTTAGTCAATAACTATCCAATATTAAATTGTATTTCATTTTATGGGCTCTTGTATGAGATTATGACATTTATAGTATGTTATTTAATGAAAAGGAAAACATGTTACACTCCTGTTTTAAATAAGAGTAATATTACTAATATGATATTATCTTAAATATATGGTTGATTATGAATATCCATTTAAATATAAAATATGTATATAAATCATTAGAATTTATATTCATTTTTTATTAGAAAAATAATTAACATAAATTCTTTTAGAACGTTTATGTTATAATTTGTTAATTAATGGAATAGTCAAATAACTGATATAAAATAATTTAAAGTTAACATAATATAATATATTAAAAGTTATCTTGAAATTATATAGATTTTATGAGATATTTTGGATATATTAAAATTGGTTTCAAATTTGAAAAATTTCCATGATTTTCTTAAAGTCAAAGTAAGGAATATTATCAAAATTGAAAATAATGATATTTTATAAGATTAATATGTTATTAAAGTATTTAAAAATCATAAAAATATGTAAGAATAAAAATCGGTATATTATATAATCCATAACTTAATCCCATATTAATTTATAGACCATTTTTATTTTTTTGGATCTTGAATATTCTTAATATATTTTAATCTTTTGAAAAATTCCAAAATGTCCCCTCACCTCAATTATAAAAGGGAACCTCTAACTTCACTTATTCACACCAATTTGAGCCAAATATCATGAAAAACCGCTATAAATTCCTATTATCAAAATCATTATCCAATTTCTATTGGTTTTGGTGCTACCAAAATAGAAACACTAGATCCGTTAAGAAGATATAAAAAGAAAATTCACTGAAGTTGATGTAATCGTCTTTATCAAATATTTAATGTTTATTTCTTCTTATGTTCTCTAATAATGTTTTTAATAATAATAAAATAATATCTCCAGTATTGTAAATATAACAAGATTTTATTATGATTATGTTAGAACTATATTCCATGTTTTTTCCATATGATGAAAAGCAAAAACATCACTCATGTGTATGTATGGCTTACCTTATCCACGTAATAGGGTAATTCATTTTCCATCATCACATAAATTGATATTTATAAAAATGAACTCAATTAATATATATGATTTATATTAAAAAATTATTATTTTTTAATGTTAATTATTATTTTTTCATTAGTTCATTTTATTAATAAAAAATGAGAACATCGTTCATGTGTACGCACGAACGATTTTCTTCATGAATGGTGTAATTCAATTTTTTCATAAAATTATGGGTTATTATGAGTATCTATATATTTAACATATATGACATATGATTATTATATTAATGAAATATGATAATATTATTTGTTCCAAAACAATTGAATGAAAACGTATTGGAAAAATAATACAGTTACCACCAAAAATAGTGATTTAGCAATGAATTACTAATAAATGGATGAAAAAAATTTATAAGTAAATAATATATGGTATGATATATGTAACGACCCAATGCTTTATTAATTTGATTCACTAATTATAATTATGCATTATAGTTTAATCACATTAGGAAACGTAATGGCATATCATGATAATAAATACATTGTGACCGTTAAACAAAATATTTCCACTTCCGTATCTTTAATTTTGAAAATCTGACATACATGGTTGCATTTATATTATTTTTGGGTTTGATGGAACAAAAATAATTTTTTGTGAATAGTAACCTACCCTTATGAATATCGACCTACCTTTAGGAATACTAATATTACACTTATAAATTGTAAACCATCTAAAAAAATTATAACCTCACCCATGAATGTATTAATAAAATTTAGGCATTTATAAGTGATAAAATGACCATAGTAAAAGTATTGGTACTTTTGTATATCACAAATAATGAACTATATTTATATAATTAATTTAAAATAATACTAGTTTTCCTAAAATTTGTTAAAAATTTAATAATTTGATTTAATCTTGTTTTAATATAATTTTATAAGACCTTATTTAATTTTTGAAAACATTGTAAAATCGGTTATAGTTTTAAAATCAGTATTTTTCAAGAAAATTAAGATTTTAATTCGAAATTATATTAGTCATATTTAGAAAATTATTTTTAAAAAATGGATTCTATTTTTGGATTCCAAACTTCAAATAATTGTTAGGGTGAATATTTGGGATTTTTCTAAAATATATTAAATTTTTATGAATACTAAAATACTATAATTTACCATATATTTACATTATAAGACCAATTCACTATTACAAGCATTATCCCTCTTGTACAAACCCCTTGTTTGAACTCATAAGAACATTATAGCATTTTTGGACATGTAATCGTCACTATAACTTGTCTTATTGATAAATTCTAAACTAATTATTAAAATAATAAGAAGACCCTCCTCCCACCACTGTATAAACCAACCACACTCCCCTCTTCCCTTGACACCTCTAAAGCCTTGTTCCTTGCCTAATTTCATCTCTAATATCTCCCCAAGATCCTACCCCATGTTCAACATCCCTTTTTTCCTCAAAAGACCAAATCATCACCCCTTAAGAGGCTTTCGAAGAATATTAATTCAAGAGGTAAACACCTCTTTTCCATTCGTTTACATTATTTTCAACTTCCATTGTTTTCATTTATATCCATAACAGTCCTCATAAAAATGTTATGAAATATCATTCACCTAAGACGTACTATAATGATTTTATGATAATGTAATAAACTATTATCTTCTCTCCTTTACCCTTTTTTCAAACAAGAAAAGAAAACACTATCTAATATGAGTTAATTCATCACATTCAAGGAGGGCAGGTTTTAATTTCTCATACCATCATAAATTTTTGTCATAAATCCATTTTTATTGTTGAACCATACCATGATATATGTATTATGTCTGAACTATGGTTCTGGAAACTTTTTGTACACATGGTGTTGATTTATAAATCTAAAAGTGTTTGTAGTGATAAAAACCGCCAATTAAGCCAAAAAGTTATCACTAAATTTTAATATAATGATTCAAATTCACTCCAAGATGCCAATTTAAATTTACAACCTTTTAATTTTTTAGTTATTAAATAAAAAATATTACTCTATTTCTGGATAACCATCCTCATTTTACATGATTATCCATTAATGTATATATGTATACTGATCATGAAACAAACAGACCCAGACTATGAAATTGAACCGCAAAACCCATAAAAAAGGCCATGAATGAACATATAAAGAATATAATAAATCAATTAAATGTAAAATATGTTATGGAATTATTAATTAATGACTCTATTTTTATTACTCTAGTCATTAATAATAAGTATAGAACACTTTCAGAATTAAGGTACAAAATTCTACCGGAGCCTCCATTATTCCTTCAGGTTATTCTTACTGTCATTTTACCTAAATGAAATCCTATATTCTATTTTTTAGATATTCTAATTGATTTTCATATATCTGGAATCATGTATCAATATCTATTAATAATTCTATTTTGGGGATATACAAGATTTTAAATGATTCCCTCCTCAGTACATCTCGATAGGAAAACCCATTTTAAGGGAACATCTCGTGTTCTTACCAAATTTCAAGTACACTATATGATCTATTTTTATGAAACAATTAAATTTATAAAACCAATATTTTTATCATTACATTATTCATTATTATATTAGTGTTTTATATAAAATATTATTCTATTTTCCACTTCAAATGATCATGGAAATTTTTAATAAATCACTCTAAAGTGGTTTAATTTAAAAGTTCCTAAAAAATTATTTTACATGTTATCACATCAATTTGGTATCAATTATTATTATATATTCAAATTATCCATTATTAAATTCTATTCTTGATCTAATTTTTTTATGGACACTTTTATGATACGTCTAATTTTTATGCTTTATTAATTGATTATGATACCCAATTATCTCCATGGGTTACCCTTATTTTTGTGATTGATTTTGTATTAGTCTATATTTGGAAAGAATATTCATGAACATCTTAAGATGTGTGTGCTTGGATAGTGCAGTAATACATTGGGAAATTTTTAGTCTCATGAGACATTACGTGCAATGGTATTTATGGTTAGCCTTGTCTCGTGCTACCATATGCCACAATCTTAGTGGTTAACCTTGACATGTGCTCCTCTATATTCAACAAGACTTAACTCAGGGAAATGTCAAATTTTATATTTCTTCCACATTATAATGAATCTTGGTTTATATGATATCATGTTTATATATTATTATTCCCTATGCTCAATGCCATTTATTTTCATTATTTTATGCCTTCTAACCCGTATGATAAAGATCTATTATTTTTCTTATTCCACTAAATGGGTTTAGAGCTCACCCATTTATTCCCGTTATCCCCTAGTTATCCTATGCAGATGTACGATCACAATGGAAGTTTTCAGCTGAATATGATGATTAAATAATGTAATGTTTTAGGTTTTATGTTTTATGTACCTAGTCTTCCATGACACTAAACTTCATGATCCATGAAATGTTCTCTAATATAAAATTATGCATAAAATCATGTAATGTTATGTTTAAATGTATAGTGTCACTATTGTTGGTTTCAGACCATGGTCTAATTATATTTGGAGATTAGAATTATAGAACTTTAGTAAAAAACTTATGTCTGAAATTAATTATAAGAAACACTGCTAAATTTTGGTCAGAATAGAGTACGTGGTTTCTCAAGAATATAAATACATGTTTTCATACAAATAGTTAAAGGTTTCTCTCGCCTTGATGAATCTAGGGGTAAAACATGAAAACATCACATGGAGCAAGACATGAATGGGAAATGGTGAATGACAATGGGCCTTACGAAACTAATGGATTGAAAGTATTAGGGTATATGCTTTGGAAAATTCATGAGCATAGTAGGAACCATTATTAGGGGAAACAATTCCAATAAGAATGTTTTTAGGAAATAAATAATAGATATCCAAGATTAAATCTTTTGAAACCACATGTTAATACATAATTTTCTGTTATGATTTTATCCTTTTATGTTTATTGATTAATTTTTATTCTTATTAGCTATGTATTCATGCTTCGTAATTGTAATTATTTTATCTTAGATAATGGTAACAAATAGATGAACACATCCTATTAATCAATGTGGTAGAAAATGTTATGATTTCCTTAATAATAAGACTAGAATGATGGGATAAGGTTCTCAAAAATTTATGATATTACTTGATCAGCTGGATCATGTTATGAATAATAACTTGAGTCAAGTGGAATTCCCTTACCCTACATGGAATGATAAAGTTTCCTTAGAATTTTCCCAGCGGAAAATGCCTCCCATGTTTAGTGGATTTTCTGATCCCCTCCTCAAAGAATATTGGATTAACTACATTGAAAAAATATTCTATGTCTTCATGTTCTCAGAATCATAGAATATTGTACTGGTAGTCTATTGTTTAGATGGTGAAGTTAATCATTGTTGGAAACTAATCAAAAATATTAATTCCAACGATAAAAATGATTCCAGGTATTGGGATTAATTCAAGAGAATATTTCTTAATAAGTATTTACACAGAATCCTCTATCACATAATGGAATGAGATTTTCTTAGACTCTAGTAGAAGGATGATGAGTCCATTGGGGAATATGATGAAAACATTATAAGGCATTCAAGGTTCGCCCTGGGCTTTGTCATTAACATCAAAATCATAGTGGATAACTTCATTAGCATATTAAAGGTGAGCCTATGACGAGTGTTGGTGATACGAGACTTTGACAGTTATGAAAAAAATTTCCGTTAGTCCCTCAATGTTGAAATAGAGATTGGTGACTCACAATGGTCTCTTAGGTCTACTGATAAGAATTGGAAAATGGAGTCTAATATAGTTTTTTCAAAAAATAAATTCCATAATGTAAACAAGATTGAATTTCCCACATGTCAAAATCATGGGAAGAAGCATCATGGGAACTGTCTAAAGAAAACCCAGAAATGATTATAATGTGGATGAATGGGATATCTAGAAAAATTTCCAATAAGAAATGGAGAATCCCATTAATGTGGAATATGAATTGAAGGAATACATAAATGATCACCCAGTTGTGTAGTGTTACAACTGCAAGGAGCATGGGAATTAAGTGAAAAACGGCTGTAATCGAAGGGTTGCTTATATAAATCAACAACAACCTCCAATGAAACATGGAAGGGATTATGCTATCACTACGACTAAGGAGGATCCAAAAAATTTCATCGGTGATAGGTACACTAGTTATTTATTCAATAAATGAGAACATACTATTTGATTCTAGTTCTATGCATTCTTTCATATTTTAAAAGTTTATTAGAACTATTAAAACTCCACCACAATATTTGGAGACTGTGTTATCTGTGAGGATATAAAATGTGGAGATTATTTCATCGAAATTATATAACTCCTACCTAGTTAACATTTATGGACTGAGCCTCCCAAAAAATCTCATCATATTTCCTTCAGTGGATTTTGAATATATCTTGGTCATGGAATGAAAGTCCTTATAAAAATATGATGTCAAATGTTAGGAAAGGGAGATCACTCTTCACATCCCAAACAATCATCTAATTCATTACAAGTTCAATGATGAAGACAAATATTTTTTTAAATCATTGTCTCAAGTGTGAATATTAAATCCTTTTAAACAAACATGTCTCACTCAAATTATTGAGACCGAGGAGAAAATATTTCTTGAAGATATGCCCATTGTGAGAGATTACACAAATGAATTCCCTAATGAATTACATGGTCTTCTTATTGATCTATACATTATGTTACTAATTGAACATTTTCCTGGATCCATGAATATATCAATGATACCATATAGAATGGACACCATAGAGATAGAAGATCTAAAGATGCTGTTATAGGAGAATTGAGAGAAGGGTTTTATATGTCGAGGTGCTTCACCATAGGGTGAACCAATACATTTTGTTAAGAAGAAGAATGGTTAAATGATTTTTTTATTGCTTCTTATGAGATCAATAAATCATAATAAATTACAAGTATCCCATGCTTTAGATAGATAAATTTTTCGATAAGCTTTATGGGGCTAGTTATTTTTCTATGGTGGACCTTAGGTCATGATATCACAAATTAAAGGTGATAAAGGAAGATATTCTCATGAAATCCTTTCAATGATGTATGGACACTATGAATTCATAGTGATGCCCTTTGGACTAACTAATGGTCCAAAAAATATCATGGATTTATTGAATAGGGTCTTTAGAGATTACCTATAAAAGTATGTTGTAATCTATATCGATGATATTTTGAATTTCTCCAAGAGAAAGGAGGAACCTAGGGAGAATTTGAATATATTCCTAAAGACATTGTGAAGGATGCAGAAATATGTAAAGTAGAGTAAATCTGAGTTTTGGATAGGGGAAGTGTCATCCACGGAGAATGATATCACCAATAAAGAGATATCTTTTGATCCGTAGGAGAAAAAGGCAATATAATATTGGACCCATCCAAAATCGTTAATAGAGATCCATAGAATCATTGTTGTAGTTGGGTTTTACAGATTATTTGGGGAGAACTTTCCACAATTTTGAAACCCAGTGAAAATGTTGACATATAGGGGGTGAAATTTTTATGGACTCATGAATGTGAGGAAACCTACAAAATCTCAAAAAGTGGCCTATCACTTTGTCAGTATTCACATTACCAAAATGTAGAGAACTCTTTGTTGGGTACAGTGATGCTTCCAAGAATATAATAGGTTGTGTTCTGATGAAAAATGATAATGTGATAGCTATTACCTCAAGGAAGTAGAAAATCCATGAGCAAAACTATCATATGATTGATCTAGAGTAGGCGTCTATGATCTTTGTGTTAAAAATCTAGCAGAATTATCTCAATGTAGATAAGTGTGAGATATATTCTTATCAAAAGAGTCTGAAATTTATTTTTCTAAAAAAATAGATTAATATGAACAAGCGATGTTGGAAAAATATCATCAAGGATTATGACTGCTCAATCTACTATCATCCCAGTAATGAAAATAATGTGGTTGATGCTCTATGTAGAAATGATCATGTATCCTTATCCATGATGATAATTGAATAGAATACAATCTTGATGAATTTATAGTGGATGGAAATAGGAATCATTAATGGAGAGAAATCATCAATACTTTCTCATATGGTTTCTCAACCATCCCTCATAGATAAAAAATGATGCTCAAAGAAAACATACAGAAATTCTAAAAATAGTGGAAGCTAATAAAAATGGGGAATACATTGAATTTATGATTGATAAAGAAGGAATCGTATGATTTGGGCCATGATAATGTGTACCATCCAATCCATTTATTAATAAGAATCTTCTGAATGACACCCATAACTCAACCATATCTATTCACCCAGGGAGAAAAAAGTTGTACCATGATCTTTGAGAGAACATTCGGTGGGACGAAAGAGGATTGCTGAATATAGATAAATGTCATGACCTGTCCACCGGGGCCCATTCTGTGACTACCCCAATCCTGCCTTCCATAGGCCAGGGGTCGAAAAATAGCACCAAAGGTGCAATTCTCTAAACTAGGAAGGCATTGCCTTTATAACATGTAATAACTCATAACAAATTACAGAACAAAATACCAACACAAGTTAGCTGTATAACAAAAAGTGTGTTGAAAAGTAAAAGGGACTAGAATACAATCCTAACAGTGAAAGTACAAGCACAATTGAAATACTATAAAACTGAATAAAGATAAAAGACACATATTGGATCCTCCTATGAGGTTCCTACATGATGGGTAGGTACAGATCGCCTCATTATCACACCAATTTTGTCTATCTGCTCTACATATCAACACATTTCATGGTCCACCATAGGGTACCATCTGGTCCTAGTACTCTCAACCTCAATAAGCGATGTCAATCGTTTTCATCCAACACAACAAGGTGCGGTCATAGCCCAAGCGGGGGTGAATATAATGATACCCAGTAGGGACCCCGAGACACTTAAGTTCTCACAAAATCCATCTAGGATAGATCAAACGGTAGGAAATCAATAGATAACCCTACTTCGGTATATGATCATAAATATACCAAAATTATCAAGTAATCCATCTTAATCATGAGGAAAAACACAAAGGTATTGACTCATCTCACACTAGGATTTATTCTAGGGGTAGAAACAAGTAACATTTTGAACCCTCAGCTACTAGAGAACTCTTTATCCATCGAGTACAGTGGCCTTCCACATCATACAGAGGTTCTTCCCACTATCCTTGGACTACTGAAGTACTCCTCCTGTTGAGAACCATGGGTCTGCCGCGTCACATAGTGGTGCTGCCCACCGGTGGTCTGCGACCTCACATAGAGGTGCTCCCCCTCATTTCCTGCTAAGGAACTCCTCCATTCGAGTACCGTGGTTCTACCACATCACATAGAGGTGCTCCCCACTACTGGTCTATCGAAACACCAAGGTTCTCCACACTAGGCCGGTCATGTCACTACGAGTCGAAAACTATCAGCAGTCTTCAAGTCTCAGTCAACTAATAGGTTCCCACATAAATACTTGCTCGACTTCGGAAGGATACTCTCCACAAGCTACTTTTCGAACATTAAACTACCATGATTTCCCAAGAAGAAGTATCTCAATGGTCCTCTACATCATACGGGTCTCAACGCAAAAGACGACACATCAATCTGATACCCAGTCTGTGAGTTATTAGCCTTTTAGTCCCGATGGCCTTGTTGGATTCAGCCTCGGTCGAACCAGACTATATCCCATATCAATCAAAAACATATTGGATTATCACTCAAAAGGTCCATCGTGATTCACAGTTTCTATCACCACTGAAGGATCGTCAAATGGACGTCTGGTGCCAATGTTGTGGCCAAAAGAGAGAAAATGGGTCTTAGTGGGCCCGAGTTCGGTCCAACTCGGCCAAACCTAGCCTGAACCAGCCTGACCTACTGAGTATGGCCCAACCCATAGTGTGGCCCAGCCCATTAGGTCTAGCCCAGCTAGTGAGGGCCACGAGGGTGCCGTGAAGGTGGCTCAGCTGAGGGGTAATGTGAGGGCACGGACCGTCTGCGAGCACTATCAGGGCGCAGACCGGTCGCGAGGGCATAGACGGGCCGTCGGGGTGGTAGACCAGCCGCAAGGGAACATATTGGCGATGGGTGGGTGGTTCGGTTGTGGGTCTTTAGTCTGGTCATGGGTGGTAGTCCAGCTATGGGAGGACGGTCTGACGATAGAGGCACGTCGGACGGCTGTGGCAGCTCGGCAAATAGCTACAACGGCTTGACGGACGGCGGTAGAGGCTCAGCGAACGGCTGCGGCAGCTTGGCAGTCAACTGCGGTGGCTCAGTGTACTGCAGTGGCAGCTCGACAGACGGTGGTGGTGCCTCGGCTAATGGCAGCAGTGACGACTATGGACAACGGAGCTGCGAGTGGTGGAGCCGCCGGGTGCAGAGGCGCGAGACGACATGTACCGCAGGGTGGTGTCGTTATTCCATCGCCTTCATCGCATTCAACTACTCAAATCATCAGAATATTTGTGGAGAGGTAAGACCATGTTTGATTTTCCCATACCCTCCATGTTAGGGTGGTAGAAAAAAACTCAAATAATCAAAAATGAAGAATGTCAAACCCTTTTACAAAATAAAATCATCTTCATTCATTGTTTTAAAAAAAGAATAACATGGGAATATAATCACACACAAATTAAACACCTACATGATCATTTGTTGATGTTGATGAAGGGTTAAGGAGGTGAAGTTGTCGACCTTCATCTCGTTCGTCACACACCTCCAATTCCAGGCTCGTGCGTCGGTTCATTGTAGTCGAAGATGAGGAAATCCCACATTGAAAGAAGTCCCAAGGAAGAAGGTCGAATGAGTTTGGAATTATTCGTCGATGGAGAATTCTTCATTGGAGATATTTTCATCATTGGGGAGTGTAATCCTCCATATTTTTGGCGTGGGGGAACTTTACCAGGGAATCATTGCGTGCTGAATCGTCCCAAATCCTCTTCCCAAGCACTATATATAAAAATGGAGGGGTGGAGGTATGTAAGGATCATGAGATTTATGTCGGTTCGCTTATTAGGAACCATCATAAATTCCAACGATGATATTACATAATATATAAAAAGGGACAAGAAAATTAATTTACGTTGGAAAAATTTAATATGGTGCGTAGGGATAATTTAATGTGGAGGAGGGTTGGAACATTTATTGTGGAGGATGCTCAAGAGGCTCCTCCACATTAATTATAGAGTTGATGATATATAAGTCACCGGTGGTCCCCACCACCATAACCTCTTTTGGTTGTTTAGGTTTGGGTGGCCCCCACATCCCATCATACACAAGTGGGTGGTTACAACAAAATAAAAGAAAACATGTGTTTATTTTATTTTATTATTTCCACAGAAAAACCAAAAACTGTCTTCCACCCTCAACCAACTGTTGTCGAGGTGAAATTCTCTTTAAGCGTATACCAGCACTCTGAACGGTTTCCTTAGACTATAATTTCAAGAACCAATTTAAAAGTTATAGAAACCTTCTTGTACATTTACTGAAATTACCCAAAATAATGTTCAGAAATACATTCCGGGCACTCCGAGCCTCCGAATCACATGCCTTCTAATTTCACAGACTCGAAAAATTCCAATATTTTTTTTAAAAAAAATCAGGGAATGTATAGGTATTTACATTTTACCATCCTCAGGGATCTACATCCCTGTAATCCACAACTAAATCTAGGTAATCAAGTTGGGGTATTGAGAATTTATCTGAGCCTCCCACTCCCATGTGCTTTCCGAGAGGTTCCCATCCTACCAACGAACACGCACTAGAGGTATTGTATGTACACAAAAGACCCACTCCTGTTGATCCTCAGTATCTGATAGAACATCCATAAAGGTCACCCCATCGTCGAAATATAGCTCTCCATGCACAATGATGTGAGAAGGGTCGTGCACGTATCTCTTTGGATGTGATATGTGGAAGACGTCATGCACCTGATGCAACTGAGTTGGAAGAGTTAAGTGGTAAGCCACCTCGGAAACTCTGCTGAAGACCTAAAAAGGTCTGACGAACCTCTGATATAACTTGATGCCTTAGCCAAATATCTACAAGCCTCATCGAGGTGAGACCCATAGAATGACGTGGTCTCTATCCTCGAACCCCAAATGTCCATGTCTCCTGTCAGTATACGAGTTCTACCTAATATGTGTATTCTTCATCAACTCCTGGATGATCTTCACCTTCTCTATGGTAGCTCATACCATCTCTGGTTGCACTACTGCTGACTCCCCTTGGTTAGTCTTGCACAATAGTGATCTGCAAGGTTGCTCATACAACACCTCGAAAGGTGCCATCCCAACTGTGGGGTGATAGCTGTTATTGTATGAAAACTCTACCAAAGTCAAGTGATCCTCCCAGTTGTGTCCAAAGTCAAGGACAAAAGCACGTAACATGTCCACAAGGGTCCGAATGGTCCTTTCAGTCTGACCATCTGTCTGAGGATGGAAGGTGGTGCTCAATAAATCTGCATCCCAAAAGCATCCTACAACCCCTTACATAGCTTGGAAGTAAATCTTGCATCACAATCGGCGACAATCGTTGAAGTTACTCTATGTAGCCACACAATATCTTCCACAAAGAGGTGTCTCATACTCTCTACTATACATTGCTCTCTAATCGGTAGGATGTGGACCGACTTCGTGTGTTGGTTGACGATCCCCCTGATAGAGTCATGTCCCCAGGATGTACGTGGACGTCCTCTCTTGAAGTACATGGATATACCATCCCACTTCCACTATGGGAACACTAAAGGTTGAACCAAGTCTACTGTTACCTGATGCTCCACCTTCACTTACTGAAAAGTGAGGCATCTGGAGACAAATGATACTACTACTACATTATTCATTCCCGACCACCTGTGTTGTCATCAGAGATCTTGGTAAATCCTTTCCACTCCTAGATGTACCTCTGTTGGGGATGTGTGGAACTCTCTCAAAACTTCCTCTTGAAGTGGAATTGGTACCATGGTACATCCTCTAAAGAGGACGACATGCTCCCCACCTTCAAAAAATCCATCTAGTGCTTGTCATATGGATATCTGAGCGGATCATGTCTTGCAGTCATTGTCCACACACTGCACCTCCCTTACACACTGAAGTAGTGGGGGTGTGACTATAAGAGACTGAATGAATGATTCTCCATCTCTATCCACAAAGGATATCTTCAATGTAGCCAGCTTCTATGTCGCCTCTCCTAGCAGTAATATACCATATCTTCTACTGAGTACATCAGCAACATTGTTCCCTGTTCCAAGATTATAGACTATCTCAAAGTATTTTTCCTGGAGGAACACAATCTAATGTCGTAGTCTCAGGTTTATGTCCTTCAGAGAGAAGATATTACTGAGACTCGTGTGATCAAAGTGAATAATAAAGCGCTCTCCCATCAAGTAGTGTCACCGCATCTTCAAGGAAAAGACCACTGCTGCTAACTCCATGTCATTGGTAGCATAGTTCAGCTCTTGTTGTCTCAGCTGTCGAGAACCATATGTGATCACTACTTAGTCCTACCTCAAGACACATCCATGTTTAGTCCCTGATGTGTTGCAGTAAACAAAGTACCCTACACACTCCCCTGGAAGCCTCGTGATGGGTGAACAAGTCAGCTTCTGCCTCAACTCCTGAAAGATCCCCTAGCATTTCTTCGACCACATAAAGGGGTTCCTCTTCTTTGTCAAATCTGATAGGGGTGCTGCAACTCTAGAGAAGTCTGGCACAAACACCCACTAGTAACCAACCAAAACTAGGAAACTCTGTATCTCCATCACACTCCTAGGTGTCTCCCAAGAAAGTACCACATCAATATCAGCTGCATCCACTACAATTATAGCCTCTGAGATGACATGTCCAAGAAAGTGAACCTCTCGGATCTAGAACTGCCACTTTGAGAGCATACCATAAAGCTGGTGCTCTCAGAGTGTGTCCAATAATACCAGGAAATGATATGCATGCTCCTCCTCAGTAGCTGAGTAGATCAGTATTTCGTCGATGAAAACTACCAAAAATCAATCAAGGTATGGATGAAAGGTCATGTTCATTAGTCCCATGAATATTGATGGAGCTTTGGTTACACCAAATGGAATAAACAAGAACATGTAATGGACATACATACAGATGTAGGCCGTCTTCTGCACATCCTTATCTCGAAATATGAGTTGGTGTTATCTCGATCTGAGTTCTATCTTTGAGAACTACTAAGATCCCTTCTACTAATCAAAGATTTCGTCAATACTCAGGATTGAGTACTTGTTATTCACTATCACCTAGTTCAGCTTCCGAAAGTCAACACAAAGCCTTAAGCTCCCATCCAGCTACTTGGCGAATAGTATCGAGGATCCCAGGGAGAAACACTGGGCCAGATGAATCCCTTCCCCTAAAATTCCTCTAGTTATACCTGCAGCTCAAGAAGCTCCATGAAAAGCATTCTGATACGTTGGTGTAGATATTGGTGTCGTCAAGGGGTATATGTCAATGTAAAATTCCACCTATCTGCGAGGAGGTAGACCTAGGACATCATTAAGAGAAACATCATCGTACTGGTCCACCACTACAGGAAAACATGTACTCTCCACTTCAACCACTCTAAGGGTAAGGCTATCCATCTAATGTGTAATCATTTGCACTCTCCTCTGGGTAAGTCCATCATGTTCTACAAAGGATCCCTTCTGGCCAGTGAAGGTACACCTAGTCCCATCTGTGCAGACCCACCGCACTTTGTGCCTAATACAGTTTATCTGAGCATGGACTGTAGATAACCAGTACATACATAAGTTGATGTAGTAAGTCCAGGATGCTGCTACTAGGAGATCCCAGCCGAAGCTCTCACCTCCTAACGTAAGCTCGCACTGCCAGCACAAATGTGTAATCGTTGAATATTCGTTTGTAAGATTCTCCAGCCATAAGAATCAATCCAATGGATCCATTTGAATCTTAGAGCTCCAAATGAGGTTGGTGGAAATAAAAGAATGAATTGCACTTGTGTCTATTCGTACTGCAGCTAAGGTGGAGTTTACACAGATCATACTTCACATCATCTCCGGACTACCATGATCATAGGCCTTAGCTGCGTAGAGCTGAGCTCTCTCCTATCCACCTACTCCCTGCGGTTGGGGTGGACCTCTTGGTGGTGGTAGTGGTAACATCTTGTAACAACGCCCACTCCCAGATGCACAACCAGCTCCTCTTCCACATTTTCCTACTCCCTACAGACCTCCTTGATCGAATCTCTATCTCTACATGGGTAGTACATCGAATGTCTGCTGATCATTCGAATGGTAGGTTGTACAGTCACGAGCCATGTGACCCTTCCTGACACATGAGTAAAACTGCCCACTCCTGGCATGACTAGTCCCACTTTGAGTGCCCAAAACAACCGTTTATGAGTTATGCAGTCATCCACCTGTATGTCTGGTCATCTTGAACCACTGCGACATCTATCAGCTACAAGCTGCATAAGACTCTGCTACGTGTTGACTGGTGGGGGATCTCGCTACTGGAGACTTCTCAACAAGAAAACTCTCCACTAGGAGAGCTCTTTCTAACACCCCCACCTGCATCAAGATGCTGAGTGAGATAATCCAAGCTCTAATATCCCACTTGATTCACTACTATATGGTCCGAGCCCTGAATAATGGGTATCACACCATATCTGTGGAGTAGCATGAGAGGTTAGTGAACCTTGCTGAGTACGGAGCTATAGTCATGTTGCCCTGCTGCAGATGAAGTAGCTCTAGAATGTGCACTGAATGAAGAGCCTTTGGGACAAAATCTACCCAAAACAGGCTCTCGAAGTCTTCCAAGAAAAGAGTCACCTCATCATGAACCTGGACCATCAAGCTCCACCATCAGCCTACTTCTGCTTGTAGAAAGATGGCGACAAGAATCCCCATGAGATTGGCTGGTGTCCCTACAACTCGTAAAAATCTCACCATGGCCTCTAGCCAATACTCAACAATCTGTGGGTCCATCTCTCCCCTGATCCTTGGTGGCCTCTATGAAGGAACTCGTGCAACATGATCAACTGTTGTAACACCCCAATCTTCCACAGTAGGCTTCTCATTAAATAATACTGTAGCGTGTGTTGTATGCAACATCGAGTTCTAACACACACCACAACCAATCAAAATAGCCGTTATGAATAGTAATACCCACTTTTTGAAATTTTATAAATTTAATCTCTCAAAATTGACTTTATTTTTGTATTCAAAATATCAAAATTATCCTATGGTATAATTTTGGAACTTTTCGAATAACATTTACATTTTGATGAATAGTGAAAATTACTATATTTTATTAAAAAACAACTTTTTTAATCGAAATAATTAATATTGATAAATTATGAATTTGAGTGGTTTTAAAGTAATTTAGAATATATTTTTACCATTTAATACAATTTTGGTCAATTGACATGATTTGAAAATTAAACCGAACATGAACAAGTGTCAATTTTTAGATAGTTATTATCTCTTAAAAACACACTTTTTGTTTTAACAATGAGGATTAGTTTTAAATTAATTTATGCCACATCTACGTTTTGAATTAGAAAAAATGGATTCAATATTTGGAATCAGGATGTATAAATTTTGTAAATAGGTATATATTATTTTTAGACATTTTGAATAATTACTTCGTTAAAAATTTTATTTACCATGGTTAAAGGGTAAATCTGGTAAATAAAGGTTAACAAATAATATTATAATAATACTAAAATACCCTAAAACGTGTCCTAATATTATTAATGGATATATGTCCGACTATGAGCATATTTGGTTTTATTTTGGGACCCCTTGGAGCCACATGTATGTGAGAGGGACGCTTTATTTTAATTAGGTTAAAATAAATACAAAAATGACAAAAGTATGTATCTTTTAGAAAAACAATTTTTACATAGGGTTATATATGTTGTAATTTCGACTATAAATATTAATTATAAATATAAAAAGATTTTATACATAATTATAGTTTATTTATAGTTTTTAGACATTAAATAAGTTAATTTATTTATGACGCAATGGTGATGCAGTAATTACCTAATTATTGAAAAATTAGAATAATTGATATTATAAATACCAAAATAAATGTAATTTGAGACTTTTAATAAACACCAATAATTTTATAGATTAATATGACATGTTAGTATTGATTTAATTAACTTTTTTCGAGGTAATCATTCTATTATAAGTTTTACAAAAAACAATTATTGAATAGTGTCAAAATTGACATAAAAGAGTTTTTAAAACAAATATTATATTATTAATTGATATTAATTTACTAAAAATATGAGGTTCTTCCAGGAGACATATATCATGATAGTTGTATCATAAATGAACCACTTGAGGGTCTATCGGTTGTATATAGTATGTTTATTAACTATATAATATAAAAATACAAAGAGACATTATAAAAGTGAAACTAATTAACTAAGAGTTAGTACTTACAAATAATGTTAATATAGTAACCCAAACCTGTCTGAATCATATTGGATGAGAGGATTTCGACCTATCCCCACCTTAACTTTTAAATAATCTACATTGTATCCAATATAAACCGAATATTAATTTATTATAAAATAATATTTCTAGCTTTTCCAAAGGTACCCCTCACCCCTCTTATAAAAGGGAAATCCCCCTTCTCATTAATTCACACCTTCAAAGCCTTTTGGTTCGGCCAAACCCTGACAAATTACACTCTAAACATCCATAACTTCATCCTAGAAGCCTTACTTTAGTCATAAATCCATCCTATGGAGTCCTTGTGATCAAATCAAAAGGAAGAAACCGAAAAAGAGGTAATGTTTTCACCACCCTCTTTCAAGTACATTTATTCTTCAACTTCATCTTTCTTTGTTATTACCATTATAAAATAATAAATCTAGTATATTATATATACTTTAATGTTCTTATAAACATGGTATAACCATATTTCAGTATTTTATCCATCCTTTTAATGACATGTCACCATACATATGTACGTCCGGCTTACCATCTCCACGTCGTGGTGTAATTTTTATTCAAATAATTATTATTTGGATGGGTATAATAATGATAGTTAATTCATGTAAATAATAAATATAACCTGATAATTATTCTTTATATATGATATAACATGTAATTAAATATTATTTTAATATCTAATGAATGATATTGTTGCTCGTGCGTACGTACAGACTACCGTCTCCAGGAACACGATGATATTCATTTTCCATTGTATCCATTCAAGTATAATTATCATTTGATGATTTAAAAATAATTTTTAAGGACATGATATCATTATTGATATGAATAATATAGAACCTATCAATGAAAAACATGGCTTACGTAACAAAACATATAAAAGAAAATGAGTAAGTTAACACCCAAAATGACGATAATAGTAAGATATTATTAACAATGTAACGTTAAAAGATCATATATGATATAATATTAATGTATATGATTCTTTTATAATTTAATCACAATTATATCACCAATATATTGGAGTTTATCCTACACCCAACCAGGGAATAGTATACAGTAACTGTTTATTTCGGTATATATTCATTATCCGAGGTTGTTTATACGTAATAATCTACTGAAAATTCTTTATCATCCACATCCATATTTCTTAAAAATGTTTTTCAAAACATTTTTACTATTTACTAGAATATGGGTTAAATTAATTTATATCATTTTTTGACTTTTTATAAGTTGTTTATAAAGGAATCTTTTTGTCATTTTCCATACAAGGTCCTTTTAACGATTTTGAGAGAATTAAGGTAAGAATGATTTTTAACTTATACGGAGGTTGTGACTATTTTACACCATTATAAAATCTTCAAAGCTTACCTTACAAGCTTATAATAATATTTCCAATGTAAAAGTATTATTTTATAATTATTTGTCTTTTAAATGATTTTAAAAAAAGAGATATTTCTCTCAAATAGTTTTTATTTCATCTATGTCAACATCCTTTGATGGATTTTAAGCTTATTTGAAGTTGATTAATTATGATAAAAAAACATCAATATTGTATTGAAGGTTTTGTGATATGTATGACTGTGGATGTGTTATTTTTATACCATTCCTGGTTTATGGAGAAAGTATTGACATTTCATATGCTAGTTTTAATACGAATGTTTATGTTATGTTTAAACCTATTCATATGAGGAATGAATTGGACTTAATATGTGACAGTTGGAGCCCGCTATAGCTCCTCGATCCATCGGTAGCTCTAATGAGACAAACTAGTGTCTTGACACAAGGCGTTGACAAAATCTTATTTGTAGTCTTGGCACGAGGCCTTGGCTATGTGGTTATGATAGTCTGGCTTTATCCATTCCATCATTATGAAAGTGGTTATTGATATTACATGTAATTATTTGACTAGTAGAATATTCATGTGAAAAAGTATATGGAATTATTTCATTTTATCCCTGCCATATTATGCTAATGTTCAAGTTTTAAAAGGCTTTTATTTTAGTTATACATTGCCTTAAATGTTTATGCTTATTTATGAAAGTTTCCTCTATATTGTTATCCTTACTGAGAATTTGAGCCCACCCCTTTCTATGTTTTATTTTTCCCAGGACGTGAAGAAGTATTTTATGAATGGCCTGTTGTGATAGTATGAGGGGATATAAGTGTGGACTATGGACCCTATGTTGTTGTAGTTTTAATTTTATGATGTAATATAAAATTTATTAATGTATCTAGTTATTCCAAGGCTAATAAACTAATCAGGGTTTTGAGAATTGATATTTCTTGTGATAATTCCAATGTTATGTAATAATGCACAGACTCTGGGTAACTGGGGTCTGGGCATTACAGTTGGTATCAGAGGAAGTTTAGTACAATCCATGGAAGATAGATTTAGATAAACTCTGATTAAAGAACATAGACCCAAGATGGACATTGAGTATTAGTATAGAAGAACTTCCTAGAATTTTGGTATTGTAGATATTTTGTGAGTTTTCTGAGCAACACATCCCTGTCTGGATATGAGTAGGTAGAGGTGGCTCTGGCACAGATGTACCTAGTCGTAAAACTCGAAAACACCGCTTGGAGCTAGACTCGAACGGGAACTGGTGCATGACAACGAGACTTGCTACACTCTTGGTAACGACACACCTGGGGATATGCTTAGGATAACACTCATTTTCTTTAAAAATCATTATTACGGGTTTATGAGTATATAAATCCTCAATGAAAACATTTTTTATGATTATGGATTATATCCATAAATAGTTAAATTTATGTTATGTATTTTATAATTATGGAATTATGTATTTTGATTCATAAATTGATCTAGTTTATGCCATTGTACAGAAATGAAGCCTAGTGGAAGAAATGGAAACCGTATCAATGCACACACTCCATGTAGGGATTTCCCTCCTGCTCAACATAATTATAGTGGAGATAATGATAAAACCGGTGATGATCAAATATTCACCATACTGGGACAACTCACTCAGGTTATGAATAATAACCTTACCCGTATGGAGCACCCTGATCCACAACGTGGAGGATCAATGTTAGATCGTTTCATGAGGCTGCAACCACCATCATTCAATGGGAGTACAAATCCATTAGTATCTGAGCAATGGATAAGTTCCCTAGAGAAAATATTTCAAGCCTTAGAGAGTAGTGAATGGGAAAAAGTTATAATGGCAGTTTACCACCTCAATGTAGATGCTGATCAATGGTGGTCATTGATTCAAAACATGAAGGAAGATGATTAATTATCGAATATGGAATGGAGATAGTTCAAAGATATATTTTTAGAAAAATACTTTCCTCGTGACCATCGAGCAGATATGGAAATACAATTTCTGACTCTGAGACAATAGGAGGATGAGAATGTCGCAATGTATGATACTAAATTTACAAGGATAGCAAGGTATGATGAAGATTATATATGTAACCCCAGAAGTAATATTGATCATTTAACTGATGTGTTAAAACAGTTCCTCCATCAAGAAATAGTCTCAAAATCCTTCTCATCGTACTCAGACATTGTCCCATGTGATATCAAGACAGAGAAGGAATTCTCTAAGTCTTAAGGCTTTAAAGAAAAGTAATAGAAGAAGAGATCTGCTGATCAATCTGGGAATCAAAATAAAGGGAAGAAGGGAAAAGTTTAATATCCATCCTGTATTAAATGTGGGAAGAAACACCTCGTTACTTGCTTAAAAGAAATTGGAGTCTTTTACAAGTGTGGTGAAAGATGCCACCAAGATTGTGATTGCAGGGGGAAGAGGGAAGCTACTGATGTAAATTGCTACAATTGCAGGGAGATGAGAAATTATGAAAATGAATTTCCTAAGCGTTAGGGGAACTTAACACAAAAAAGTCCAAGGGATCAAGGACAAGCTTATGCAATCACTATTGCTAAGGTAGAAGCTTCGAAAGACGTGGTGGTCGGTAATTTAATGGTTTCCTCAAGATTAGAAAATGTGTTATTTGATTCTAGATCATCGCATTGTTTCATATATTCCAAGTTTGATAATAAAATTAGATACTTACAATTTTATTTAACAAGGTAGTTTTCAGTTAAATCATCTATGGGAAGTATCATTGCAATGATGTTTTGTGAATCAGTCCCCATTAGAGCACATACATGTTATGTATCCGCTGATCTCATCATCATACCTATGATTTAGCATGATATAATCCTTGGTATGGATTGGATTTCGGACTATGATTATAAGATTTATTATAAGAAAAATGAGGTTACGATTTTTGAGGATGATGATAAGGAACACCATATCCTTAGAGGAGAATCATCACAACCTAATTCTTATCTAGATACACCCCCAGTAGCTCAACGAAATTCAATTATTAGGGAGTAAGAGAATGAAATGGATATGGGTGAGGAATTGAATGTTTTAATAGAGGATGTACATATTATGAAAGAATATGTAGATGTGTTTCTGGAAAATTTTTCAGGACATCCTCCAAAAAGAGAAGTTTAGTTTTCCATTGATTTAATTCCTGGATCAAGGCATGTATCAAAGACCCCTTATAAAATGGCCACTGTTGAATTAGTTGAACTAAAGAAACAACTATTGGAATTGCTTAATAAGGGATTTATTCACCCTAGTGTTTCTCCTTGGGGATCACCTGTTCTTTTTTTTAAAAATAAAGATAGATCTATGAGGTTATGTATCGACTACAAGGAGATTAATGATATTAAAATAAACAACAAGTATCCCCTACCTCGCATTGATGATTTATTTGACAAACTACATGGAGCTCAATACTTTTCAAATATTGACCTTCAGTCTGGATACCATCAGTTGTGTGTCAAGAAGCAAGACATTCCGAAGACAGCATTTCGAACTAGCTATGGGCATTACAAGTTTACGGTAATGCCTTTTGGGATGACTAATTCACCCTCTATATTCATGGATCTAATTCATAGTGTTTTCAAAGAATTTCTCTATGATTTTGTGTTGGTATTTATGGATGATATCTTTGTATACTTCAAAAGATGCGAAGATCATGAAAATCACTTGCGCATAATCCTGAAGACTTTGAGAAGACATGAATTATATGGGAAGTCTAGTAAGTGTGAATTCAGGCTTCAGGAGATTTCTTTTCTTAGTCGTATTGTCTCTAATGATAGAATCTCTGTTTATCCTTATAACACCAATGCTATCCAATAATGTCTAGCACCTACGAGTATAACTGAGGTACGCAATTTTATTGTTTTAGCAGGTTATTATCGACATTTTGTCCATAATATTTCCTGATTGTCTAACCCGTTAACAAATCTCAAGCGTAAGGGGGTTAAATTTTTTTGGACAAATGAGTGTGAAGAATGTTTTGAAGAACTGAAGAGAAGATTAGATAATTCTACTATATTGTCTCTACCATCGGGGAATGAAGGGTTCGTTATTTATAGTGATGCATCAAAGAAAGGACTTGGTTGTGTCCTTATGTAGAATGATAGGGTTATTGCCTATGCATCATGATAGTTGAAAATTCATGAGAAAAAATATCCTACTCATGATCTTGAATTACCACTTATGATATTTTCTTTGATGATATGGAGACACTACCTCTATGGTGAAAAATGTGATATTTATACTTATCACAAGAGTTTGAAATATATTTTTTCACAAAAAGAACTAAAGATGAGGCAAATGCGATGACTTGAACTACTCAAGGATTATGATTGCACGATACACTACCACCCGGGGAAGGAAAATAAGGTGGAAAATGCTTTGAGAAGAAAAGATCATGGAGTTTTGAACTTGATGTGAATTGAAAGAGATCCTATATTTATGGACCTAGTAATGTTGGATATGGGAATCACCATGGAAGGTGAAACATAAATTCTTTTTCAAATGGTTTCCAAACCATCTTTACTAGAAAGGATAAAGAGTTATCAGACCGATGATGAAAATTTTCAAAAGAAGATTAAAGCTGTGAATAATGGGAGATTGAGAGACGATGTGTATGAAGAATGAATTTTAAAATTTGGGACGAGACTTTGTGTTCCCAATATAAGTGATCTAAAAAGGGAATTATTGGATGATTCTCATAGTTCCAATTTCTCTATACACCCTGGGAGTACCAAAATGTATAGAGATTTGAAGGAACATTTTTGGTGGGACAACATGAAGAGGGAGATTTCGGATTTTGTGTAAAGATGTATGGTTTTTCATCAAGTGAAATATGGAAGGCAACAACCTGGAGGAGTTATGCAACCTCTTCCCATACCTGAGTGGAAATGTGATAATATCACGATGGACTTTTCCATGTGAATAAAAAAGGCTCCTAGAAGAATTGAAGCAACATGAGTTGTTATTGATCATCTTACCAATTCAGCACATTTTCATGCTATAAGAGAAGATCTACCACTAGAACATCTACCTAGAATATATATTAATGAAGATGTGAGACTTCATGGAGTACCCCAATCAATTTTTTCTAATCTTGATCCTCATTTTACGTCACGATTCTGGATGAGTCTTCATAATTCCCTAGATACTGAACATCAATTGAGCACTGCCTACCACCCTCAAATAGATGGACAATCAGAATGGACTATTCAAACCATAGAAGACAAGTTGATATCCTTCCCCCTTGACTTTCAGGGTATGTGGGATAACTAATTACCTCTAGTAGAATTTTCCTATAAAAATATCTTCCAATGAAGTATTAGGATGGAACCATATGAAGCATTGTACAACATGAGATGTCACACACCATCCTGTTGGGATGATTTTGGTGAATGAAAACATGTAAGACCAGTACTGGTGGAGGAAACGATGGAAAAGGTGAAGGTAATCCAAAACCATATCAAAGCTGCTAAAAGTAGGCAGAAGAGCTATGTGGATAATCGAAGGAAGGATTTGTAATTTCAAGTCAGTGATCCTGTTTTCATAATGGTGTCTCCATGGAAGGGAGTTATTATTTTTGGTAAGATGGGTAAATTGAGTCCCAGGTACATCGGACCTTTCGAAATTCTAGAACGAATTGGGGTTGTAGCTTACCATTTGGCAATGTCGCCAAGTCTCTCCAATGTTCAAGATGTTTTCCACATATCACTGTTGAGGAAATACATGCCTGACCCGAAACATATACTCACCTATGAGGAATTAGAACTATAACTTGATCTGTCTTATTGAGAAGTGCTCGTCAGGATTCTTGATATGAGAGAACATGTACTGAGAGATCGGACGACTCGTCTGGTAGATGTTTTGTGGGGAAATAATAAAATGGAGGAGGCAACGTGGGAACCTGAGGAACATATGATGAAAATCTACCTGGGTGTTTTATACAGTAATATTATAGAGATTTCTAGGAAAAAATTCTTTGATGGAGTGTATAATTTAACACCCCAAGCATCCTCGGTACGCTTCTCTTTGAATAATACAAAAGCGTGTGTTGTACGCAATGTCGAGTTCTAACACACACCACAACCAATCAAACTAGCAGTTATAAATAGTAATACCAACTATTTGAAATTTTATAAGTTTTATCCCTCAAAATTGAGTTCATTTTTGGATTCACAATATCGAATTTAGCCTAGGGTAAAATTTTCGAACTTTTTGGATAACATTTATATTTGGATGAATAGTGAAAATTAATACATTTTAATTAGAAACATATTTTTAATCGAAATAATTATTATTGATAAATTATGAATTTGAGTGGTTTTAAGGTATATTTATAATATATATTTACCATTTAATACAGTATTGGACATTGGACATAATTTCACAATTAAACCGGACATGAACAAGTGTCAATATTTTGATAGTTATTATCTCTTAAAAACACTCTTTTTGTTTAAACAACGGGAATTAATTTTAAATTAATTTCTGCCACTTATGTGTTTTGAATTTTGAAAAATGGATTCCATATTTGGAATCAGGATGTCCAAATTGTGTAACGATGTAACTTTTATTTGTATACATTATGAATAATTACTTCGGTAAATTTTTTTTTACCAGGGTTAAAGGGTAAATCCAGTAAATAAGAGTTAAAAAATGATATTATAATAATAATAAATTACCCTAAAACGTGTCCTAACCTTATTGGTCGATACATTTCCGACCATTTGCATCTTTGGGTCGATTTTGGGACCCCATAGAGCCACATGTAGGTGATAGGGACACATTATTTTAATTAAGTTAAATTAAATACAAAAATGACATAAGCATATATCTTTTCGAAATACAATTTTACATAGGGTTATATATGATATATTTTCTACTATAAATATTCACTAGAAATATAAAAAAATTTCTACATAATGGAATTTTATTTATAATTTTTAGACAATAAATTAATTAATTTTTTTATGACACAATGGTGAGGCAGTAATTACCTATTTAATGAAAAATTCAAATAATTGATATTATAAACACCCAAATAAATGTAATTTGAGGCTTTTTATAAATAAAAATAATTTTATATTTTAATACGACATTTTAGAATTAATTTAATAAAAAAATTTCTAAATAATCATTCTATTATGATTTTTTAAAAAATTAATTATTGAATAGTGTCGAAATGGACAAAAAAGTGTTTTTTAAAATGATATTATATTATTAATTGATAATAAATTTCTAAAAATATCAGGTATGGACAAGAGACTTATATCATGATATTTGAATCATTAATGGAACACTTGGGGGTCTCTTGGAAGTATATAGTATGTTTATTGACAATATAATATAAAAATACAAAGAGACATTGTAAAAGTGAAACTAATTAACTAAGAGTTAATACTTAAAGATAAGGTTAATATAGGAACCCAAACCAATATAAATCATATTGGTTGAATGGTTTTCTACCTATCCCCACCTTAACCATTAAATAATCCACTTTGGTGCCATTATAAACCGAATATGTATTTATTATAAAATAATATTTCTAGCTTTTCCAAAGGTGCCCCTCACCCCTCTTATAAAAGGGAACTCCCCCTTCTCATTAATTAACATCTTAAAAACCTTTTGGTTAGGAAAACCCCATCCCAATTACTCTATAAAAATCTCTCACTTCATCCTAGAGGCCTCACTTTAGTCAGAAATCCAACCTATAGAGTCCTTTTGATCAAATCAAAAGGAAGAACCCGAAGAAGTGGAAATGTTTTCACCACCATATTTCAAGTTCCTTTCTTATTCCACTTCTTCTTTCTTTGTTATTACCATTATAAAATAATAAACCCAGTATATTACATATACTTTAAGGTTATTATAAACATTTTATAACCATATTCAAGTATTCTATCCATCCATTGAATGACATGTCACCATACATGTGTACGTACGGCTAACCGTCTCCACGTCGTGGTGTAATTGTAATTCAAATAATTATTATTTTGATGGGTATAATAATGATGTGTAATTCATGTAAATAATAAATATAACATGATAATGATTCTGTGGATATGATATACCATCCAATTAAATATTATTTTAATATCAAAAGAATGATATTGTCACTCGTGCATACGTACGGACTACCGTCTCCACGAACGCAATGAGATTATTTCTCCATCGTATCCATTCAAATATAATTATCATTTGATGATTTAAAAATAATGTTTAAGGACTTGATGTAATTATCGATATGAATAAGATTCAACTTATACATGACAAGCACGACTTATGTAACAAAACATATAAAAGAAAATGAGTAAGTTAACAACCGAAACGACAATAATACTAAGATATTATTAACAAAGCAATGTTAAAAGATCATATATGATATCATATTATTGTATATGATTCTTCTATAATTTAATAACAATTATTTAACCATTATACATGAGGTTAACCTACCCCCAACCAAGTAAACATACAATGTTTGTGTTTATTTCACATTCTCTTCATTGTCCGAGGATGTTTATACGTAATAATCTACCGGGACTTCTTTATCATCCACATCAATGTTTCTTAAAAAAACTTCAAAACATTTTTACTATTTACTAGAATATTGGTTAAAGCCATTTATACCCTTGTTTGACTTTTTATAAGTGGTTTATAAAGGAATGTTTCTGTCATTTTCCAAACAAGGTCCTTTTAACCGTTCCGACATAATTAAGATATGAATGTTTGTTAACATATACGGTGGGTGCGCCTATTTTCTGCCATTATAAAACCTTTGAAGCTACCCTTACAAGCTTATAAGAAAATTTCCAAGTAAATGTTTTATATTATAATTATGTAACTTTTAAATGATTTAAAAAAAAAGAGATATTTCTCTCAAATAGTTTTCATTTCATCTATGTCAACATCCTTTGATGGATTTTAAGATTATTTGAAGTTTATTAATAATGATACAAAACATCCATATTGTATTGGAGGTTTTGTGATATGTTTGACTGTGGATGTGTTATTTTTATACCATTCATGGTTTATGGAGAAATTATTGAAATTTCGTAGGATTGTTTTAATATGAATGTTTATGTTATGTTTAAACCTATTCATATGAGGAATGCATTGGACATAATATTTGACGTGTGGAGGCCACTATAGCTCCTCAATTCATCGATATGTATCATGAGAAAAACTAGTCTATTGGAACAAGGCCTTGACAAAATATTATTTTTAGTCTTGACACGAGGCCTTGGCTATGTGGTTATAATAGTCTGGCATTATGCATTCAATCATTATGAAAGTGGTTATTGATATTTCATGTGATTATTAGACTAGTAGAATATCCATGTGAATAAGTATATGGAATTATTTCATTTTATTTTTTCCATATTATGCTGAATTTCATGTTTTAAGAGGCTTTTGTTTTAGTTATATATTGTCTTAAAAGTTTATGCTTATTTATGAAAGTTTCCGATATATTGTTATCCTTACTGGGCATTTGAGCTTACCCCTTTCTATGGTTTATTTTTCCCAAGATGTGAAGAAGTATTTAATGAATGACCTGTAGGGATAGTATGAGGGGATAAGAGTTTGGACTATTGAGACTATGTTGTTGTAGTTTTCATTTTATGATGTAATGTAACCATTATTAATGTATCTAGTTATTCAAAGGCTGATAAACTAATCGTTCTTTCAAGACATGATCTCTCTTGTGATCATGCCAATTTTATCTTATAATTCACTGACTCTGGGTAACTGGGGTCAGGGCGTTACATGTGGCGTGCACCGTCTTGTGTTGGGGTTCATGGCATAGGTGGCCAATGGGGATTGGTACTAATGGTGCCTCCACAGGTGCCTCTACTGGAAAAGTGCCATGCACCAAGGCCTCGTCCCTCGGTGTTCTATCTATGTGTACAACTCTCAGAACAATTGGTGGCTCTCTACATGGAGTAATTCATATAATAAACAGGTGTGCCACAGTCAAAAAGTTATACCTGGTGAGCTGACCTGGTGAGAAAAGTCAAAGAGTTGACAAAGAAGAATCATGAAAACAAACAGGTAATCAGTGTTTTGGTGCACTGAGTCAGATATCCGAAGTTAGGGTGCTGGTGTATGGATACGTCAGCCACCACAACAACACTGGACTCCCTAAACTAAAAATCAAACTCACTACACATAACAATATTTCCATTAAAAAGATTGACTAGATTTATAAGTTCTGCGGTATAACTGACACCTATGATATCAATTTGTCATGACCAGTCCCCAGAGGACCATGTCGTGACTACCCCAAGCCCGCCTTCCATAGTTCAGGGGTTGGGGACTAGTAACAAAGGGGTTATTTCCTAAAATGTGAAGGCATTGCCTTTATAACCTACAAACACTCATAACCACGTACACAACAAGATACCAAATCAAGTAACCTGTATAACAAAAAGAGTGCTTAAAAGTAAAAGGGGCTAGAATACAATCCCAACAGTGAAGGTACAAGTACAAATGAAATACAATACAACTAAAGAAAGAGAAAATATAGATATTGGATTTTCCTCTGAGGTTCATACCTGAAGGGTAGGTACAAATCATTTACTTAGCACACCACATCCTTCAGTCTCCTCTACGTATCGATGTGCCGTATGGTCCACCTCTGGTTATAGTTCAGTCCTGGTACTCCCAGCCTCAGTCAGCACTGTATGTCGTTTGCCTCCAACACAATAAGGAGAGGGCATATCCCATCCAGTGTTGAGTATAGCGATAATCAATAGGGACCTCACGAACATCAAGGTCTCACAAAATCCACCATGGACAGACCATAAGTTATGAAATCAACATATAACCCTGTAGAGTTATATTCCCATACATATAGATATGTTATCAAGTAATCCAACTAAACCATGAGGAAAAACAAAGAGTAACTGACTCAGCTGAAACAATGATTTATTCTAGGTGTGGTAACAAGTACCATTCTAAACCCTCGACAACTAGAGAACTCCATCTCTATCGAGTACAGTGGGCCGACTCCATCACAGATAGGTGCTTCACACTAACCGTGGACTGCTGAGGTACTCCTCCAATTCAGTATCATGGGTCAGCTGCATTACATAGAGGAACTCACCACCAAGGGTTTGCCATGTCACATAGAGGCGCTCCCCCTCATGGCCTGCGGAGGTACCCCTCCTGTCATGTACCATGGGTTTGCCACATCACATAGAGGCTCTCTCCACTGTGGGTCTACCACATCACCAAGGTGCTCCCCACTAGGTTTTCGAGTCACTCAGAGTCGAAATGTTCAGTAGTCTTCTAGTCATAGCTAGCTACTAGGTTCCCACAAAAATGCTAACACATCTCTGGAAGGATCCACTCCACTAGCTACTGGCCGATTATCCAACTTCCATGATGTCCCACAAAAAAGTATCTCAATGGTCCGACATGTCGTAGGTGTTTCAGCATAATAGAAGACATGTCATTCAGACACTTGGTCTATGAGTTATTAGTCTTTTAGTATTGGGGGGCCGGTTGGATTTGGGCTCGATCCAACCTGACCATATCCCATCTCAATACAAAACTCAGGGGAGTATCATTCGAAGGGACTGTCTTTCTCCATGGTTTCCAGCACCGCTGAAGGTTTGTCAAACTGATATCTGGTGACAAAGTTATGGCCAAAAGAGCGTAAATAGGTCTTAGTGGGCCCTAGTTCGGTCTGACGTGGACGGACCGACCCGGCTCGACCCAGCCTGGGCCAACTCGGCTCGAGTCGACCAGACCTGACCTGATAGGTCTGGCCCGACTCGTAAGGACCGCGAAAGTGGCACCACCAAGGGATAACACGAGGGTGTGGATTGGCTGCGGGACACAGACCATCCACACTGGCGTAGACTGGTCACGAGGTCGCAAACCAGCTGTGAGATGTAGACCAGTCATGAGGGAGCAGACCATCCACCAGTCAGTGGTCCGTCCATGAGTTGGAAAACCGATCGTGGGCTTGCAGTCTGGCCGTGGTATGGCAGACTGGCCGCGGGAAGTGGTACAACCTCACGATGGTGGTCCGGTAGTAGTGGCTCGACGGGCAACGGCGGTGGCTCGGTAGATGGCGGTGGTGGGTCGGCGGATAGCGTCGGTCGATGATGGAGCTGTGAGTTGTGGAGATGTGGGGCGTGGAGGTCGTAAGGGGATGTTTTATGTAGGGAAGTGGCATTATGCTATCACCTTCACCACGTTCAAATCCATAAAACATCACAAGAATTTCAGAGAGGGCATTCCATGTTTATTTTGCATGTACCCTTCACATTAGGGTGGTACAAAATGGTTCAACATAAACAGTAATGAATAATACCATACCCTACCATGAATGAAAATCATCTACATGCTTTAAAAAAAGAACATGGGAATATAATCACACACAAATTAAACCCCTATATGATCGTGTGATGAAGTTGATGAGGAGGGAAGGAGGTGAAGTTGTCGATGTTCATCTCATCTGCCAAACACCACCAATTCCAGGGTCCTACGTAGGTTCTTCATAGTTGAAGATGAAGATGTCCCACATCAGAAGATTTCCCGATGAAAAAGGTTGAAGGAGGTCAGAATTCTTCATCGGTGGAGCATTCTTCATTGGAGAGCTTTTTGTTATTGGAGAGAAAAATATTCCATGTGAAGGGAATCATAGAACATTACCAGTTATTCATCACTTGGGTAATCCATCCCAAATCCTCCTCCAAAGCTCCATATTTATAATATGGGGGAGGTATGTAACGATCATGGAATTTATGACGGTTTATTTATTAAGATCCTCCCTAAATTCAATTACACTGTTTCGTAAAATTTAAAAAAGGACAATCCCATTAATTTATGTTGGAACAATTTAATTTGGTTTGTTGGAATAATTTAATGTGGTGGAGGGTTGGCATAATTACTATGGAGGAAGCTCCAGAGGATCCTATACATTAATAAGGTAGTTGAAGATGTTTAGGCCTCAGGTGGTCCCCACCACCATAACCTCTAATGGGGGGTTATGTTTGGGTGGTTGCTACTTCCCAACTTCAACAGGTGGGTGGTTCCAAAAAAACAAATTAAAACATGTGTTTATTTTATTTTATTATTTCCACGAAAAACCCAAAAACTATCTTCCACCCTTGACCAACTATCATCGAGGTGAAAGTATCTTTAAGTGGATACTGGAGCTGCGATTTCAACTGTGCCCCTAGATTTCAATTCCGAGGACCAATTTAAAATTTAAATAAACCTTCTCATACGTTTACAAAACATACCTGAAAAAATGTTCCTAAATTCATTCTGGGCACTCTGAGCCTCAGAATCACGTAATGAAAATTTTCGCAGACTCGTAAAATTACCTTATATCTTTTTAAAAAAATTACATGGAAATTCTGGGTCTTTTCAATGAAAGTGCATGCTATGATAGAAAATTAAGGCTGAGAGTGAAAAGTTTATTGAGATGATGCAACCACTTCCCATACAAAAATAGAAGTGGTATAACATTACCATTCACTTTTTCACAGGACATTTGAGGACATATAGAGGAAAAATGTTATATGGTTCATTGTGGATCGTCCTATAAAGATATATCACATTATTGAAATTCGAGAGGACTTATCATTATATAAAATTGCACAAATATTTATCAATGAGGTGGTAATGCTATATAGATTACCGTTATCTATTTTATCCAATCAAGATCTGTGATTCGCCTCAATGTTCTATAATATTCTATAGCAATCTCTAAGCACTGAGATCAACTACAGCATAGACTATCATCCTCAAAATGATGGAAAATCTAGTTTAACTATTCCGACATCAGATGATATGTTGATAGCATATTATATGGACATAAATTTATAATGGGACGAATATCTTCTATTAGTTGAATTATCCTATAACAACACTTTCCACTCGATCAGATGAATGGAACCATACGAAGACCTTTTTGGGAAATGGTGGAGAACACCAGTGTGTTGGCATGAATTTGGTGAGGGTAAGATGTTAGGACTTGATATGTTCAATGAAAAGTTCGATAAGGGGAAAACCATTAAACAGTACATCAAGGATGTCCAATATTGATAAAAGAGTAATGCAGACAATCATTGATGAGTCCTTGGGTTCAATGATGGAGACAAGGTATTTCCTTACAGATCTCCATGGAAGATGGTTATGAGATTTAGGAAGAATGGAATGCTAATTCCAATGTACAGCATCCCCTTCGACATTATTGATCATGTTGGAGGTGATTCCTATCGAATAGAACATCCAACTACCATGTCCAAATTACTTGATGTTTTCCATGTATCCATCTTAAAAAAATACATTCTAGATCCTTCACATGTTTTATATTTGTAGGTGGTATAGTTGGAGATTTATCTTACTTATGAGGAGCAGCCAATGATGATATTAGATCATATATATAATGTTCTATGAAACAAGAGTAATAAACCTATCAAGGTACTATGGTGGAACCATATGTGTGAAGATGAAACAAGTTAATTGGAGGATGAAATGACAAAAAAGTACCCACACCTATTTTTGGAATAGAATGTAAAACCAAATATCAAGTGAGAAATTTCATAACTGGGGAAGAATTTAATGACCCAATGTTTTATCAATGAAATTCAGTTCTTATAATTATTCCTTATAGTATAATCACATTAGGAAACACAATGGAATATCATGATAATAAATACAATGTAATGAAAATAACATAATTTTTTCAACTTTTGTGTCATCAATTTTAAAAATCTAACATACATGGTTGCGTTCAGATTGATTTTTGGTGTCTGATGGAACAAAATTACTTTTTGTGGAATAGTAAACCATCAATATGAATACTAATCTACCCTCATGAATAGTAATATTACCCTTATGAATAGTAAATATTTTAAAATAATTATAACCTCACCCTTTAATGTATAATTAAAATTTAGGCATTTTAGATGTGATAATATTACAATTGTAAATGTATTTGTATTTTTTATGTAATATATTATTAAATAAAATTAAATAATTAATTTAAAATATAATGTATTTCCTTATTATAATTTATGAATTAACTATTTTACATCTTCTAGTTTTAATATAATTTTAAAAGACCTTATGTAATTTTTGATAACATTATAAAATCAATAAGAGTTCTGAAAACTGTAATTTTCAACTAAATATGGATTTTATTTAGAAATAGAATTAATGATATTTATAAAATTACATTGGAAAAATTTATTTCATTTTTGGATTCTATACATTGAAAAATTTCTAGGGGGAATTATTTTGGGATTTTTCTAATATACATGAATTTTTTGTGAATTGTAAAATATGGTAATTTACCGTATAGATATACTATTAGTTATATGAACTACTGTTAGAATCATCACTGAGGTAATTAGCCATTCTTAAATATCACATGTGCATATTACTATTTTGGGTCCTAGAATCATCATTATTACTCATATTATCGTAAAATAATAAACTAATGATTAAAATATTAAAAAAACCCATCTTCCATATACTATAAAAACCACCCCCACTACCATATTCCCTTTACTCATCACAATCCTTGTGCCTAGCCTAAAATCAATAATATTTTCTCCCTAGTCTCCTCTCCCACATCCATTATTCATTGGTCTCTTGAAAATACCAAATCCTTTCCCCTTATGAGGTTCTCAAGGAATAACTATTCAATAGGTAAATTTTAGTTTTCAATTCTTTTACATTCTTTTCAAGTTCTATTGTTTTATTTTCTATACATACCTCTCATCATCCAAATGTAATAAAAAATCCATTTTCATACATATAGTATAATTTTTTATAGGAATTGATTATGTTGTTATCATCTCTCCTTTACCCTTATTTTATACTAGAAATGAAAACACTATATGAGTTGTGGTAATTCGTTACATTCAAAGAAGACGAGTTTTTAATTTCTTTAATAATCTTCAATAAAGGTCATGAAACAATTCTTATTGTTGAACCAGACTATAATATATGTATTATGCCTCATATATGGTTTTTGAATCCTTCTGTACACATGGGATTGATTCGTAAATTAGAATGTGTTAGTTGTGATCAAATTCTTCCAATTAACCCATAAGTTTATCGATACAATATTATGTAATGATTCCAATTCAGTCAATGTAAAAAAATTATATTTATAACCATGTAACCTTATGGTTTTGAATTAATAAAATATATTTCCAATTATGGATAACCAACCACATTTTATGTGATTATTCTTTCATGTTTATAATTAAACCGACCGTGAAACAAACAGACCTAAACAATGAAATTGAACCTCTTAACCCATCAAATAGTCCATTAATGAACATGAAAAGGTTATAATAAATAATTTTAATGTAAAATAGTTTCAGGAGAAATTAATTAATGGAATTAATTTTATTATTCATGTTATTAATATCATGCGGAGAACACCTCTGGATGTAAGGTATGGGATTCACCCGAACCTCCATTATTCTTCAGGTTATTCTTCCACTACTTTTACCCAAATGAAATCCAATATTCAGTTTATGTAAATATTATAATTGTTTCATATATTACCAAACACATGTAACAATATTCATTAATCACTTTCTTTGAGGGGCATACATTATTTTATGTTCTTATCTCATCAATACTTTTCGATAAGAAAATCAGTTTTAAGGGAACTTCCAGAGTTCTAACCCAATTTCAAGTAAACAATATGATATATTTTTCTAAAACCATAAAATTTTTAAAACCATTATTTTTATCATGAAAACATTCTTGGTTCACTTATAGTTTTAGATAAAATATTATTCCCTTCTCTGGTTTAAATTTTCTTTAATATTTTTATTAAACCATAGTAAAATGTTTTTGTTTTAATGTTTCATAAATAATCTTTTACATGTTATCATGTAAATTTGGAATAAATTATTATGATATATTCCTATTATACCTTATGAATTTCAATTCCTGTCCTAATTGTTTTTCATGGAATCATTTATGATACACCCATTTCTTATGCTTTATGACATGATTATGATACCCAATTCCTTGCATGTGTAACACTTATGTTTATGATTGACTATGTATGAATATCTATGTGGAAAGAATATTCATGAACATGTTAAGATGGGTGAGACCAGATATTTCTATAGTTAATTGGGTAAATTAGAGTCTCATGAGACTTTATGTGCGACGGTCTTGGTAGTTCACCTTGACTCGTGCTACCACGTCCAATGGTCTTGGTGGTTAACCTTGACATATTCTCTTCTATAAGAAATGATCCTTGACTCATGCTAAAGTAATGTTTTATGTTTCTTCTACCTTACTATGAATAAATATTTATATGATCCCACGTTTATAAATTATGAATTCATATGTTCGATTCCTTTTAATTTATTATGTCATGCCTTCGATCCCATGTGCTAAAACACTATTCTAATGTGTACTCCCATATTCTGCTTTTTATCTCACCCCTTTGATCATGTTATCCCCAGGTAATCCAATACCAATGTTTTAGTATAATGGAAGTCATGAAGATAATATAAATATTAAATAAAGAAATGTTATATGTTTTCATCATTATGTACCCAGTAATCAAAGAAAAAATACTTCACAATCCTCGACGTGTATTCCAATGTATAATTATGCATAAAATAATGTATTGTTATGTGTAAAAGGATAGGGTGACAATAAAATATATTAGTTAAGTTCTGTAATATATTCATAATAAATCTATATTTACTATATTTTAGGTTCAAACATGTGGTAAGGGATTTTTAGCTCATTTTTCATTCACTGGTACATATGCGGTATTCATCACATATTTCTTTTTTTGGGGTGAATTCACATCCTATTTAACATATTATATCATTATTACCATTGGCTCAATCTTATTTAATGTATGTTTTTATGTTATTTATTTAATGGGTCTTATGAATCAAAATAAAACATTGTGGTAAGGGATTATTTCACAATCTATTTATTATTCATGATTGTTTATGTTTATGTATTCACAAGAGAGTATTTATCTTCCATGTCCATGTTTTATAAAATCATTTTAAAAATTAATTTTTATATTTTCCTAATATTTATTAACATTTTTTATAACCATATTTGGATTTTTCAAAATTGGTTTAAATTGAGATGTCGATGTCTAAACAAGGTACGTGGTGACTTGTCTGAAAAAAATTTGATAGAAATGTTTTTTAAACGTATACAAAATTAGAAGATTTTCCCTTCATCATGAGACCAAAATTCAGTAATCTATACTTTACATGAATTCATGATTATTTTCAAATAAAATGTTGTTTGTAATTTTATAGTTTTTTTAAATGAATTTCAAAGTGAGAAATATAATTTTACCAGAAATGTTTTTAATGATATATTTATGTAAATTATATTCATCAATATGAATAACCCATATTACACATATAATATAATGGGAATATTTTTTATTCATGTTGTCATATTTATTTCTCTAGAATGTTTATAATCGGTTTGATTGAGGATGTTCCTATTTGATACCATTCAAATTACTCCAGATGGTTTCTGATTATGTTTATTGATGGAGATAATTATATCATTTTTATTATAGTTTTCAAAAAATAATGTTTATATTTGATTATGCATCAAAAAATTAATATATGTAATTAAAAATAACGAGTGATTGTAGGGGCCCTCTAATACCCTGCGATGCATCAGAATATTTCATGAGAAAAACTAGCTTAGGTTTTGGTCAATGCCAAACCCAATTTTGTAGATTTCATCGGTTAGGCCCTAAAATTATGTTTTAGATATATGTAATTATTAACTCTGACACTATAAATTTGGTTATTTATGATCCCTTTTATTATTAGCGTATTTATTATATCCAGTGATTAGTTTGAAGATCATGTGATTATTTATATGAAATTTTTTTATCATCTTTCCTTACATTGATATTATGTTCTAGTTGTTATTTAAATGGAATGTTTTTAGTGATTTGTGTTTAAATACTAATTATTCATCATTTATTCCTACACTAATATAAAATAGGGATAACCCCATGCATCTATTCGCAAAAATTTACTAAATCATGCATATACCGATGATTATTTAGAAAATGTTTGAATTCGGTGAGATATACCTACTATTATAAAAAAACCTTGGGTATATAGGCTTAACATAAACCATAGCCTCCCCTACCATGCTCATCTACCAGACCTAGTCTCCTACTCCCATGGTCGAGTAGACAACTCATTTTATCCTAAACTATCTACCTCCCATAATTCAATGTTTTTATTGATTTTGATATCCATCAACATCAGATAAATGAGTTATGAATCCTTCTTCACTATTGTGGATTGTTATTTTCATCTTTATCTATTTTTGGGATTTAATATAATCCTATTTTCATCACATCCAATCATATTTTAATTAAATTTATATTCTAATAGTGATAAAAAGTAGTCCATTACATTCCAATAAATATTATTCTAATTGTAATATCTTCTTTTGGAAAACTGTTATAAGGATTATTATGAATGTAAAATAAATATTAGATTATTTTAGTGGAATATTTTATGGAATTAAATAATTTTACTATTGGGATTCATATTTAATTAATCTATGATTTTTACTGTTGTTTTTTATTTTCCATGAGTTATGATATGTAATTATGGAATTCGTTTTTTGTTTTAAAATTTTGTCTTTAAAATTTTAGATTTTTTCAGTATCACTGAAATTATATGGAGTTAACTAATGGTTAAATTGATAAGTGGTGTCAAACCTCCTTACCACATTACATGACTTATTTGAGGAATTATTTTATTAATGGAAAGAAAAAATCATAATAAGAAAATTGTAAATCGAACAATGTTTTTTCATGGAATAATTAATACGTTTATTAAAAAATTTATTCCATGAAAATAGTTTGTATGTTTTACAATTTTATTGGTTTATAAATTTATTTTCCCACCATATTTATTTTTCCTTTTGAATTTTAATTACTATAAATGTTTTGGTAACATATAAATAAATTATTTATTCGGTGGTTTTTTAAATTATTTAAATATTATGAAACATATTAAATTAGGTCATCAAAATTATTATTTTATATATTTGTTTTTTCCATAACTCGTGTTGTTATTATTATGATTTTATTATATACCCTATTTCATTACTTTTGTTATATTATTAATATTTTATTGATACATTATATCATGAACCATGGTTAAACTATTAATTGGATAGTTTTAACCCAAAATTAAATAATTGTATGATGATGTACATCATAATACATTTTAGGTAAATATGGAATACTTAATTATCTTTGAATTTTGGATCTTAAAGAACTCAGTTCTATGTATTATTACTTATCATGATTGTTTCTTTGAATTCATTTTTATGATTTTGAGTTGAATTAATGTTAAAATATTATTTAAAAATAATAAAAACATTAGATTTCAAGGGAATAAATATATAATTCTATGATATTTAGATTGAATAATTATATATATTTTTATTAAATTTGAAAAAAAAATTATGATATCATGATAACTTGTTTTTGTTGTTTTTAGGTTGTGTGACACATTGTTGTTATTCTATGGTAAATATGTTCCTTCAAAAATTAAAGTTTATTTAATTAAATTAACATTATATTAAAACATAGATTTTTTTAAAATAATTATTTCTAAAATAAATTTCAATTTAATAGGGTTTTGTAATAGTTTATTCTATATTCCATGACATATACTTTTTTTTGTTCATGATTTTTAGGAATCGTTTATATCATTTGATGTTTCGTATATTCATTCTTTTTCTAGCTACTAGAATGATTTGATGAATTCATATTAAAATTGGTTATAATTAATTTTGTAATTATGGGTTATATTATTATTTGAATATAAAATTTCTCCCATATAATAAAATGGATATAAGAAGGATGTATCTTACTGATATAATTTAACTGAGTTTTAAAATAATTTATATATTTTTTTGGAATTTTTATTAAAAAATGCTTCAGTTGGGGTTCTTATACACTTTCCATGTAATAATTATGTTGGAAGGCCATGGATAATTCTGGAATAAATTATATACCATACAAGAAATATGAATTTCGAGCTAATTGTTTTATTTGGTATCACAATGGATAGATGAGAAAATATTTTATTGTTCATAAACGAAAAGAATGAAGTGGTATATTGAATTTGATATTTGATCAATTTCTATTTTTTCATCATCATGGCAGATATAGTATTCCTATTCCAGAAGAAAATGAAATCAATAATCATAAAAAAAATAATGAAGATTATGATGTAGAGGGAGTGAAAATATTAATGGATGATGTCAAAACTCATATTTATCAGGAATGTACTATATTTAAAATGATATAACTTTTAATGGTGTTATATCACAAAAAAACCATATATATAATTTATAATACATCCAATAATTATACTCATATATTTCTTTATGTAATTTCTCCATGAAGGTGAAGATATTACCTCAAAACATTATAAGGAATGAAAGTTAATTTAGTAGCCCGATTTTTCTACTATTAAATTTCATGATTTTTTGAAAGATTATTGTTTATTTTGGGAAGGAAACAATCAAACCAATGACAATAAAAAATATGTTACATCTTAATTCAAGTAAAATTTATATTGAATGCCATCTCAACATATATTGAATTTTATCTATATCTATCCTTTGATTCCTAGGATTCAAAATCTATTTATGTCTGTAGAAATCTCAAAAAAATATGATATATAATTTTATTGATATAATTAATGGTAATTATGTGTTGGTTCATCCTATAGATGGTTTATCATGGCATAAACTTGATGCAAACTTTCCCTATTTTATAGCTTAGGGGGTAATTATATGTTTGGTCTATCATGTGATGGTTTTAATTAATATATTCTTATTCATACTACTAGCACCATTTGGCCTATTTTTATTTATGTTTATAATATTCCTCTGTGGATGTGTATGAAAAAACCATTCACATTATTGAGTACACTAATATCCAGTACTTCTGATTAGGATAATTATATAGACGTATACTTGTGACATTAAATAATAGTGTTGATGTAGCACTAGGACAAGGGTGTGCACACATTCTATGCTTCTATAAAATTAATATTTTAGATGTGTACTGTCATTATATTTAAGATAAATGAGTTAAGAGCTTCTAAAATAACGACTTGTTGGATTATTAAATGAAAAAAATCATGTCCTTTTTGTATAAAGAATACACGATCAAGAAGACATAAATATTTTCAAAGATTCCTATTCATGGGGATTCAATTATTCTTACCAATGGATGATAAATATATGAATAATAATATGGGTATTGATAATATTATTGACACTGAATAGAAAACTCAATGTATGTCAGGAACGTATGTGCATTATGAATTGAATAATTTCAATTTTTCATTATAGAAATGTGAGATAAAATCTAAAAAGGAATAATAGTTACACTAAAGCCACATACAATTAACAAAAATATATTGCCTATATTTCCATATTAGTCAACTGATTTTTTATATAATTGTATACACATAATGAATATTGAAAAAAATACGTGAAATTTTTCATTCAATTCTTGTAAATATAAACGGGAAAACCAGGTATGATATGTGATCACACTGGGACATGATAGACAGTTGTATTCAACAAGAACTATATAGTGATTATGTCATTGAAGATAAATGGTATGTCCCATGAACTTTTTATGTGATAATCCATTAGATAATTTTTTTAGGACTTATTGTAGAACATCATGATTCTTAATGGCTATTAAATAATAAAATCTAAATTATTCAACATAATGGTTTTGATACTAAAATCCCAAAATACTCGTGATCATCACATCCTTCTTCATGAAATGATATCAATAACAATCTAGAATTTAATATCGAAAAATTTATGGGTGATGGTGATTTTATTATTCAATTTGGTTATATACCATTGTGCTAAAAATGTATCGTAGTTTTTCTTGAAAAAATTTCAATAAGAGGTGTCATTAATTTTGTGTGAGTTAGAAAAATATTCCTCCATCATTTTCATTTATTTGATACATTTAACATTTCATCTTTTAAGTAAAATAATTATTTCGGGACCCATTACTCTTTGGTGGATGTATATATCAAATATAAATACATGAAAAGTGAAATCTTATGTTCGATACAAGAATCATCTTAAAGGTTCCATAATTAGGGGTTATTTTTCACAAGAATTTTTTATTATTTTTTCACATTATTTATTTGGTGTGAGAAAAAAAATCAGCCAAAAAATTTAAAGAATATGATAATATGGGGAAATTGGGAATAATTTCTATCTCCTCAGCAATCCAAAGGAATTCCCGGCTAAAATAAACTAGCTACATTGATCCTTGAAGAGAAAGATATGGCACATCACACAATCTAGTTTAACACTAGTTTGTTCGATGACTATATCAAGTAAGTAATTTAAAAATTTATATTTTATCTCATGGTATGTCTTTTCAAATATACCTCAATCATTTCACATTACATTATGTTTGAAACATAACATAATTATATGTAGAGTTCATTTATCTTTTCCTATGAGAAAGAGATAGGTTTTTCATATCATTGAGATTCAAGCATGGTTAAACTGAAAGGATTGAACATTAATTTAATTAACATAAAATATAAATATTCATTTAATTTTTTTATTCATTTATATTTAATAATTTGATATACCTATATAATTTGCCTCTCAATAATTAAAATCAATTGATTTTAGTCTCAATTATTTGGTTTGTGAATGAAAATATTTAAAAATTAGATGGGTGTAACTTTTTTACTACAAATCATGTTGTGGAAGTGAGAACCCGAAATGATGGAGTTATAAAAATAGTCCAACAATCTTTTATTCTAAGGCATGAAATAGCAGGCCACCATTTGAAAATATGTCTTATTAAGGGCTTGTTTGGGAAATATTGTTATTGGATTACTACTCTCATGGTTGAGTCTCTATGATGAAATGTAAGTGGTTAGTTTCAATGATGCCACATATTATGTTTAATAATGATTGTGGAATCAAAGTTATTCAAATGACTCAATTTATGGATACCAATGAACCATAAATTATGGAATCAATGGAGAAAAGTGTTTTATGTGAAAGATCACCAGAAACAAGATTCACATGTCATCATTGACGTGATCACATGACATATTTTTCATGATGGTGGGGAATAAATTGATAATATTGACACTCTAATTTGTGTTGAAAAAAATATTTTATTTCATGACTCAAATTTTCCCATTGTTATAATTAATGTTGAATAGAATAATTTCATGGGTAATATATAGAAGTAACCATTTATGATTATAGTTCATTCTGTTTACCTTGAAATGATTAATGTCTCCCTCCTCTCCCAAATCTCCTTTCACCCCACCACTGAAACTAGAGTATTCTCTTGAAAAACATCACATCATATCTATGACATGTCTTCTTCCTCTATTTCATCCCATCATTTCACCTCATAATTCCTTCACCCTAGTTCATCGTACTTCTCTTTTTTGGGATCTCGCCTCATCCATGTTTTGTGTCAATTCCCATCCCATTCTTCATTGTCCCTTCCATACATTCCTAGTGCTTTTTTACTTATGGGATATTGTATTCCTTCCACCACCCCACTTTCTGACATACCAATAAAATTAGACATCTAAGATGGGTCTATGTGTGCATTTTTTATGTGGTTTGGGTTGGCAATAATGGTGGTGTTTGATGTTCTACTTATCCTATTACCTTGTTGTCCAACCCATCTATCTCGACCCCATCTTAGTAAGGCTTGAAACGATTTTTAGGACATCTTGTGATGGTGTTTGATGGGGGATAGTGGTGGTATGAACACCTCTTTGGGTTGGTTTATGTTTTCTCATTAGTTTGTTTCCTTTACTTTTAATAAAATTATATTGTGTTTCTTTCTAGTGACATCTCTAAGTTCAATTTTATTTTTTGTATTTTTATGATATTGTTAGGCAGTTTTTGTTGGGGTTCCATTTCCAATTTCGATGTGGTGTGGTATTTGGTTTTTTTCAACCATGAAGAAAACACTGATATTTCATGTGTTGGTAATGATGAAAACATTTTCTAGTTTATTAAGATATTTTTCTCATATGGTGGTGTTTTTCAATGTGGTTCTGTCAAATGTTTTATCTTCAATTTGAAGTTAATGAAATGGTGTTGTGGTTTCAAGGAGGTATGATGGTCTCCAATGATCTCTGGTCTGGTGCTGTGTGTTTGGATGGTGATGATGATGGGGGTTTTTGGATGGTTATGAAAAGAGTGTAGTTATTTATTATGTCGTAAAGAGACTTCGATAGACTCAATTTGGCTCTGGCTACTAGTTTGGAGGACAGTGACTTCAACGGTGGGGTTAACGGAAACATAAAAACTGAGATTTATGGTGATGATTATAGATGATGGGAATTCACCTTATGGGTGATCCTGGATCTTGATCGTCTTGGTATCTATCAATTTTTTTGGTTTTTAAATTAATAATTTTTTATTGTGAATCTTTCATTTTTTTATCCCACCAGTAACAGCTCAAACTTAAAGTATCAATATCAGTAATTAAATAAACAAATGAATTTTCATTCAATCAATTTACCTAGATATGGGTTTTTCTAGTTGGTAATATTATAATTATTTTAATATTATTTCATCTTTAATTAAAAATTTAAATCTTATTACATGTATTTGAAAATTTTAGGATGTATTAGAAAAAAACCATAATAAAAAAGAAGTTATGAAATATTTACGCCCCTTATGAAGAACAATAATGTGTGATTTTTAGAGGCTTTAGTGAATTCATATTAATAGAAAAAATATATATATTCATAAGGCTATAAAATCTCCCTTAATAGCTAAAAGACCTAAATGGAATTAAGGGAAAAAATTTGAAATGGCCAATTGATCTACTTGGCCATTTTTTCAAAAGGCCAATGACCAAATGGAAGAATGATCAAATGAAAAAATATTCAAATGGTTCAATTAGAGAATTTTTCATTTGGTCAATTAGAAAATTATAAAATATGAAAAAATGGACAAAATTCCAAAAGACAAAATGGCCATTTAGCTAAATGGTGAAATTTCTAAAATGGAAAATTGGCCACATGGAAAACTGATTCAATTTTCCATTTTTTAAATTGCCTAATTTGTATAATAAGAAAATTGGAAAATATAAAAATGAGAAATTATCCAAATTGGAAAATGAAAAAATGAAAATAATGGCTAAATGATATCCATTTTATTAATTTATTCAATAGATAAAATCTAAATTCATGCACAGTTTATCAATTTAATATTAATGAATAATTAAATTTTGGGTCAACTAAAATTTATGATCATGGGAGGTTTAAGGTACTTTAATATTTATAGAAAAAATATATATTTATTACACATTAAACTTCCCTTTAATGGCCAAATACACCAAATGATTTTAATAAAAAAACTGTTAAATGTTCAATTGGATAATTTCCCAAAAATAAAAATACACAAAATAAAAAATTGGAAAAATATTCAAAAGAAACAATTGGATATTTAGTGAAGTGGACAATAAAAAAATGAATGCATGGCCAAATTTCCCAATGTTCTTATGGTCAGAACTTCCAAATAGGAAAATGGGAAAATGGTCTAATTGTACAATTGTCCATTTGGCCAATTAGACAATTGTCTAAATGGTAAAATGTCCTAACTTCCAAAATGAAAAATGACCAACTAGAAAAATTGTCAAATGTCCAATTGTCCAAATGGGAAATTGAAAAAAAGGCCAAATGGTTAATTGGACATTTTTCCAATTGGCTAATTAACTAAATGGTAAAATGGGTAAATGGAAGATTTCTTAATATTCCAAATTGCTAAATGGAAAATTTTTCAAATGTTCCTTCATTTATTCAATTTATTAAATTGAATAAATTTAAATTCATGCATGGTTTATCAATTTTATTTTAGAAAATAATGAATTATCATAGTAATCAATTAAATTTTCACTATGTGTGATTGGGAACTGAGGATTGTGCTCTATGGAAAAAAATAGATTACTCTATTAAAAAGAAAATTTATGGAAGTTTTTTAAATTAGAGTCCTAGAAGAATTCGATATGATTGTACTAGTGTGGGTGGTGGTGATAGTGATGTTGTTATTACTACTGATGATTTTTCTGATGATAGTGATGGTTCTGATATTGGTTCTCCAATCTTTGATGATAATGTTGATTATGATGGAAATGGTGGTGATGAATGAGATATTAATACTATCCATTTTGAGTTTAGGTTATGAAATATGTGAATGACTAAAAATAATTGATGATTTGGATTGTATATGTATGTTATAGTATTTTAAATGGTCTGAAAACATTTTATAACATGGTGATTGAATGTTAATCATAAAATAAGTTCGCTAAATTAATTGAGAATCTAGGTTTGTAATTTATTTCCATGTTATATGAGAGGTGTTGGATGGTGGGGTTACTTTACACTAGGTATGGGTCTATATATTCATAGCCCAAAAAAAACTGTGGGGATTTATGATTTCAATACTACCCACTATACCCACAATATCATTGGAAACAAGGGTATTAATAAATCATCATAGCCTATACCCATAGTTTCTAGTAAAACCATTAGTATAGGCCAATCTTAATGGATTAAGAAACAATATTTCATATAAATGATGGTATAACCCATACCTATAGTTTTTTGGGTAATACCCATGATTCTAAACCATAGGTAAAGGTTATGATTCTCGTAGTGATAGTTTTCATTGTATGAATATCATTCCTAAGCATCTGAGCTCACCCTTTTTCTTATATTTATTTTTACTAGGTTGATATTAAGTATATCATGGTGGATATGCATGTATAATCATGGAGAATATTTCTTCTCTCAAATCAAATATTGTTTGTTATTTTATTTTTTCTCTTATAATTTAATATTTAACTATGTATTTAGCTTACCAATATAACTAAACTATTCAATACTTTAAGATGTGAAACCTTGTATCTAATGCCAATGTAATAATGTAACCACTAACTTCAGGCTACTAGGTTCTGGGACTTTTCATAAAATACCAATGATTTCATGATGTTTTGATCCTAGAAGAATATTTCAGTCATGAATAGAGGATATTTCAACACTGAATGGGGAAAAGGGGACACAACCATTTCACCTTCTAGTACAAATATAATGTATCACATGTGTAATTTTATTCCTAAAAATTACCATGTGTAAAGAAATGGATTTAATCCACAATAAGAAATGAATAATAGAATCATTTTCTACATTATAGATTCCATAATTATGTGTAATAGTAAAATCAAATCCATTTTATAGATAATATGTTTTGTTGATTGATGATTTATGTTCAATGAACACAAACAAATTAGATGATTTTCAATGTTTTATTTTTTAATATTGGGTTTTTAGACCATGTTATTATTTAACAACTATAAAGGGGAAGAAGCTGGGTATATGGGTGGATAAAACGTCATCAATGTTTTATAAATATCTTCCTTAAGGTATCTAAATTTTTAGATGAATAAAATAGATAGGAAACCATACAATATAATTGGAAATCAACTGAGTCAAGCTAATCATGGTTTACGTGAATCCAAATGATCATATGTGAGAAGGTTCTGACAGAAGGAGAACAATCTATGGGATAAAAACCAATAAATTAGTGTTGGATGGAAAAAATCATTGATATGGATTCAAATATCCATCTAGGGGAATCATATAGCGATCCAAGAATTTTACACATTACATTACATGAATTTATGCATAGTTATTGATCAGAATACAAGCCAAGGATCGGGATGTTCAGTGTATTGGAATACTAGGACCAAAAAACTAAATACATAAAACAATTATTTATTTAGTATTCATATTCATCTCCTTAATTACATAATTCTCAGACATCAACATAGGGTAACCTATGGATATCATGAACAAAGGGGTGAGATAAACATCCGAGTAAGGGAATTAATAAATGAATAATGGTTTGGGACATGGATTAGAAGGCATGACATACTGAAAATAATAGGATTGGAACATGTGGAATCAAAATAAATAAACATGGGATCATATTAAAATTGACTGATAGTAATGGGTATGAAACATTAAAACATGAAATTAGACTGATTCATGTCTCTTTACACATAGATTAACATGAGTCAATGTTAACCACCATGACAATTGCACGCTGTAGCATGAGTCAACGGTAAGTGCTATGACCATTGCACATAACGTCCCATGATACTCAACATTACCCAATTCATTATAGATCTATCTGGGTGAACCCCTATTAACATGGTCATGAATCTTCTGGCCACATATAGAATCATACAAAATCAATCATTAATAAGAGGGTTACCCATAATTAAAATTGGGTATCATAATAATGATAAAAATCATAACAAATGGGTGTATCATAAAAGATTCCATGGAAAAATAATAATAATATCAAGAATTGAAATTTTTAAGGGATAATAGGAATATATAATAATAAGTGATTCCAAAATGATTTGATAACATGTAAAATATTTTTTAAGAAGCATTAAAATGAAAACTTTTTAGTGTCGTTTAATGAAAATATCTAAAATCATTTAAAAAATAAAACACAATATTGTTTTATATATGACCTAAATAGAACCATGAAGTATATAATGTTAAAACATTGGTTTTATAAAAGAATTTTATTCTTAAAAATATATTGTATATTGTACTTGAAAATACGTAAGATCTTAGGAAGTTCCCTTAAAATGGGTTTACATATCATGAATTATGGAGGAGGGAATCACATAAAAGCATATATATACCCAAAATAGATTGATTAATTGATCTTGATATAGTAGAATATTTATATAAAATAAAATTATAATATTTACAAAAATATTATACTGGATTCATTTTTGGTAAAAAGATGGTATGAATATCCTAAAGGAATAATCGATGTTCAAGTAGAATACCCTTCCTTATGTCTGGAGGTGTTCTCCACTTGATATTAATGACCTAAATAATCAAAATTGGGTTCACTAATGTAGCTATTTTTCATTTAATTGGTTTATTATAAACTTTTTATGTTCATCCATTGACTTTTTGAATGGTTAAGAGGTTCAATATCATTGTTTAGGTCTATCTATTTCATGATTAGTTTACATATATACAAGAATGGTTTATCATTTAAAATGAGGATGGTAATCCAAAATTGGAGTCATATATAATTATTGAATAGCAATAAGGTTACATGTTTTTTTAACATTAATTAGTTAAATGGAGTGATGTCGAATCATTATATAAAAAATTAGTGATAACCATTTGGGTTAATTCATGGTATTTTATTCAACAACCACAAGTTTATTTATAAATAAAATCCATGTCTATAAAGTGATTTTATAACAACATATGCGACATAATATATATACACAAATATATATATATATATATATAATAGTTTGGTTAAACCATAAAAATTTTATTACATCCTGAATTGAATATGGTAAAAAATTGAAAACTCGTCATCCTAAAATGCGATGAATTAACAAATCTTAGATGGTGTTTTCATATATAGTATAAATGAAGGGTAAAAGAGAGATATTAATAAATTAATCAATTATCATAAATAAATTCAAGTACATGTAAGGTAATATAGTTTATAAAACATTTCATGAGGAGAGGTAAGTATAAAAAAGAAACCAAGATAACATGAAAATAAATTTAAATAATTTAAAAGAGGAATTTACAAAATGATTTAATCTTCCTCAAGTTCCTCTTAAGGGGAGAGAATTGTTCCTATTAGGATACCACCAGTAGATGGATGTGGGTAAGGATATTGGAGAGGGATTTGGGAAGAATTTATCCAAGGAACAAGGCTAGATAGGAGTGAAGATATGAGGGGTGTGTGGGTGGTTTTTATAGTGTATGAGAGGTGGGTTTTCTTAATATGATAATCATTAGTTTTTTTTCAAAAGACAATAAATAGTGATGTTTCCATGACCAAAAATAGTAATATGATCATGTGAGTTAGAAACAAAGATTATTACCTCAGTGATGATTCTATGAATAGTTATTTTAATTTATAATAAATAAAAATGAAATATAACTATATTTTACTATTCATAAAAAATTCTTGTATTTTAAAAATATATGAAAAATTCACCATAACCATTTTTTATCGTGTAGATTCATGAAATGAAATCCATTTTTCAATAATAATTTTCTATATAATATTAATTTTACTTTTAATTATAATCACATTTTAATTGAAAAATACAGATATTATAACTATAACTTATTTTAGATTTTTTTCAAAAATTACATAATGTCTTATAAAATTATCATAAAACCAGAAGACATAAAATCGAAAAATTATGAACAAATTTTTTGAATATTAATTTTCTTTTAACATAATTGTTTAATTTTAATTAATTATTTATTAGTAAAAAAAATATTAATACTTTTACTATGGTGCCAATGAGCCTCTACCCAATTGGTAGAGGCTTTTACTAGGCATCTAAAAGACCCATGATCATATTTGGTAAAGGGATGAATTCTAGAGTAACTATAGAAACACTATAGTGGCTCTGTATTAGGTAATGTAGTAGTACTATAGTAGCGGAGGAACTATAGAAGTGGTGGTACTGTAGTAGTGGTGACACACTAGCAGGAACTACAGTTGTAGCGGTATTGAAGAAGGTATTGTAGCATCCCAAGTATAATAGTGGTACTATCCCATAGGGTCCTTTGGGACAAAAAAAGGGGCACTCAAAAGCTATATTTATTCCACTTAGCCTTGGACCATTGGGATATGAAATGGTTCTCCCTCTACCTAGACAAAAGGTGGTCTTTTCATTAATAATAAAATGAGGCTTCAACCCCAACCATTGAATTTATTTTACTATTGTCATATTATCACTTATAAGATGCCGAAATTTTATTTTTACATCCAAGGGTGATGTTACTATAAATTTGGAAATTATAATTTTTATAAGATTCATATTACTATTAATAAGTGTAGGATACTATTTAGAGTGGTAGGTTACTATTCACCAAAATTTAGGTTTCTTTCTTATGACCCCAAAAATCACGCTGAACACAACTGTGTTTGTCAGAATATTGAAATCCAATATATAAAAGAGGATTAATTATGTTTATTGGCCATAAAGTTTATATTATCATTATATTCCATTATTTTTTATCATGTGATTATACTACAGGGCATAAATATAATAAGATAAATTCATCAATAAAACATTAGGTCATTACATTCTTCCCCCCTTATGAATTTTTTCCCTTAAAATTTAGTTATGTGTTCTCATCCATAAAAATGTGCGGGTACTTTTCCACCATTTCTTCCACCAATTCCCATGTTTCCTCTTCATAATTTTGTTTTCACCATAGTACCCTGACCAGTTGAGTAGTCATGTTGTGTGATACATTATTTCTAAAAAGATCATCATTGGATGCTCCTCAAAATAATGATCATTCTCCAAATTTTTCACCTAAGATGATAGAACATGTGAAGGATACGATAAGTACTTTCCTAAGTGGGATACATGGAATATAGTGTGTACTTTAGGCATGGTATGTGGATGTGCCAGTCGATAGACTACAACTTCAACAGATAAAAAATCTTGAAGTGGCCAAGGTACCTAGGATATAGGTTTCCGTTCTTCCAAAATATGAAAACCTTCTTCCCTAGATATATGCAAGGAAATACCACGTATCCAATTTTGAATGCTAGGACTCATCAATGATTGTCTTCATATAACTTCTGTCGACTTTGGGTTTCATTGATGTGATGCCAAATGTTTTTAACTAGCTCCACCATTTCATTGACAATTTTCATCCATAACAGTTTTTTCTCACCAACTACATCCCAAAACATGGGTGTAGTACACCTTTACCCATAATGGACTTCATACGATTCCATTTAGATACTCGGATGGAAACTATTTGTATAGGATAATTAAACATGTGGAATATGTTCATCCTATACTTATTTTATTTCTACAGAACATGTTTTCATAATATCTTCCAATGTTTTAATACATCACTCAGATTGGCTATCAGTATGAGGATGATAGGCTGTGCTGAAGTTCAACTCAGTGCTTCTAGAATGTTGAAGACTTTTTTAGAACATTGAGGTTAATATTGGATATCGATTGAATACAATAGAGGATGGTACTCCATGAATCGTCACTACCTCCTATATATATATGTACAAGTTGATCTAATGATAAGTCATCTCAAATTGTGATAAAGTGAAATGCCTTTGTTAGATGATCCCCAATGAACTATTTAGTATTTATTAATGGATTTCCATGAATGTATAGAGACAAAGTCCATGGTAGTGTTCTCCCAATTCCATGTTGGTATGTGTAGTGGTTGCAACATAACCTTATAATTTTTCCTCTCAACCTTCACTTGTTAATATGCTATGCAATTTGATGTATATTCAGTGATCTCTTTCTTCATATTGTCCAACCAAAATTTCTCTCCGAGATCTCGATACATCTTTGTGCTCTTGGGTGAATATAGATGGTTGAACTATGTGCGTCATTCAGAAGTTTTTTAATTATCTTTGGGTCATATGGTACACATAACCATGACTCAAATATTTCAACTCCTTCTTCATGAATCATAAATTTATTGATTTCCCATTTCTAATAGCTTCCACCATTTTCATAATTTCTACATATTTTCACTGAGTATACTATATTTTATCCATGATGTATGGTTGAGAAATCATTTGAGAAATTTTTTATGATGTTCTTCATTTAATGATTACTGTGGTCCTCCTCGACAAATCTAAGAGTATTAGATCCTTTTCAATTCTCATCATTGAAGAACATTTAGGATCATTTCTACTTAGATCATATTCCACCTTATTTTCATTACTAGGATGATTACAGACTGAGAAATCATAATCCTTGAAGATCTATAACCATCATCATTGCCTCATATTAATCTCTTTATCTGTGAATATATACTTGTGACTCTTGTGGTCAGATTATATCTCACACTTCTCCCCATAAAGAAAATGCCACCAATTTTTCATCTCAAAGATCATTACCGCCAAAACCAGAACATGTGTAGGATAATTTTCTCAGGTATTTTCAATTTCTATAAGGATTGGGATATCAATTTATCATTTTTCTTCAAATCATAGACTAATCGTTTCTTTGAAGTATTATTGTACCCTAGATTGAGTTCTTCACATGTTGGGAGTGTGAGTACTATAGCAGGGATAAACCTCTTTTTGAGATCCTTATATCAATCCAATATTCTCGGGTTTAGACAATATTCACACCCATTCATGTCAGATATATCATTACGTTTGTAAATAATGAAATGTTCTCAAAAAAATTGTCTATCATACACTGTTAGACCAAGGAAGCTACAAATCTCTATTACAGGTGTTGGCATGGGCCACTCTTCAATTGCCTTTGTCGTAGAAAAAGCCAAATATATACTTTTATTATGATAACATTCCACAATAATGACACTTCATCCCTATAGAAGTCACATTTACTATACTTTTCATACAAATTATCCCTTTTTGATGTCTTTAACATAGTACTCAAATGCTCCTCAAGTCCCTCCTTGCTCTTGGAGTATATCAGAAAATCATAGATCATGACTCCCACAAATTAGTCGAGGTACTCTTTATACACACAATTTATTACATCTATGAAACTTTTTTGAGCATTATTGAATCATAAGGGCATCATAATTAATTCATAGATTCCATACCTCATTCGAATGGTAGTCTTGGGAATATATTCTTTCCTCACTAGTAATTGATGATATCTCAACCGAAGGTCCTCATTAGATAAATAACATTCCCCATAAATCTGACCAAACGAGTCATCTATCCAAGGCAGTGGATACATTTTATTTATCGTGATTTTATTTAGCACATGATAATCAATGAAGAGGTGTTTTTAACTATCCTTAATCTGGATGAAAATGACTGGTTCACCCCATGGTGATGCACATGGGTATATAGAAGCCTTCACCATATACTTATATAATTTCTTTTTAACTCTTCCTACTCTACGGTGTCAATTATATAAGGATTCATTGATATAGTTATGGTTCCAAGAATATGTTCAATTTATAACTTAGCCTCTCGATCAGGATGAATTCCATGCAATTTTGTTTGGTTTTACATCAGTGTAATCCCTTACGATGGGCATATCATTGAGCATGATTATATATTTTGTCTCAATAATTTTATCTTGAAATTAATGTTCAAAAGGAATTAATATCTACACATGAGAAAATGATTCTAATGGAAATTCATCTTCTTCCATAAACTTATATAGAATTGGAGGATGCTTTGGGATGTGAAGTGTGATCTCCCTTTGTCAATAGTAAGAGTTGGTCTAGTATAAAGACAACAATTCCATGACCAATATTGTGTTGAACTCCACTAAATGAATTATGACATGATTTTTAGGGAGGTTTAGTCCACATATGTTAACTATCGAGGAGTTATGTACTTGTTATTCATTAATTTACACATTCCCTATTCTCATAGATAACTCAGTCTTCAAATTTTCATGTGGTGTTTGAGTAGTTTTACCAAACATTAAAAATAAGAAAGAATGTGTAAAACCAAAATCAAATAGTTTTTTCACTATTCTTAAATCAATAATGATAATTACAGTCACTAGATCATTTTACATATCCACATTAGTAGTAGTGACAGTATAATCCCTTACATTCAGCATAGAAGGTTGTTGTCGATTTCCTCTAACAAACCATGGCCTGGGGAAATTGTTCACACAATGCCGATGCTCCTTGCAGTTGTTACACTGAAAAAATGGTTGAGAATTTACCTTAAACATTATTTCTTCTTACACATTAACATGATTCATCATAAGCCCTCAGAATATTTTTTTCCAGATGTAACATTCTTCTTCATTTGTAGCAATTCTAGAATCCCCCTATACAGTTCTCATTATCCTTCTTCCAAAAAAATTGACACATTGGTTGAATGATCTTCTTCCCATCATGGGATTTATTTGCAGATGAACCCATATTTGAATCCATTTTCATATTTTATCACTGGGCCCATGATACCAATGTGAGTCTATGATCTCCATATCAACTTTGAGGAAATACCAAACAATCTACTCATAACTGTCAAAACATTCAATCGACAATACTTTTCATAGACATGGCTTTAGTCTACAAAAGAAGTGATCCACATTTATTTCGATGTTCATGAAAATGCCAGAGGTGTACCTTTAATTCATTCAAATGATTTCTTCATACACCCCTATGGTCTTGTCTTCCTTATTCTTGAGTCAATGGAATTCCTCTTCCAACTTAAGATAGAGGGTTCGGGAAAATATTTATTGAGAAATATGTTTTTGAATTCCTAACAACACATATGATCAATTTCCTCCATGGACAACATATTTTTTATTATTGTCCACCAATGATCTGCTTACCCATAAAAATGATAGACTACCAATAAAACTTTTTATTCTTATGAGCACTATAGGATAGATAATTTCTTCTCAATATATTTAATCCACTATTCCTTGAGGAGGTGATCCATAAATCCTTTGAACATGGGAGTGCTTTTCCACATGAATTATTCTATAGTAACTAGATACATCCTTCAAGGAGGAGGGTGTTCCACATGAATAATGTTATTATTCATATCTTGAGCTTGCTGAGAAACTATGATCGTAATGGTTTTATCATCCATTTCCATCATATCAGGCATACCATTAGAGAAATCATCAAATTTCCTATCACATTGATTGTTGGCACATGTTCTTATATTTCACAAAATTAACTATGATCAATAATATACAGTTAGGTGGATTGAATAGATAACTAATAATAATAACAATAATACATCAAACATAAAAGTGTAAACTCTTAATGGAAAAGTAAATGCTAACTTGTGATTCCATAGGATTCAATCTAGGTTGTCTGTAATATATTTCCAAACATATATTCTTATGGATTTTTTTTCCCTTAATGATGGTTCATACTAATCCCATGAATTTACCAAATCTTGTCCCCTGAGAGTGTAATACCCGAGTGTCTCAAGGCCCGTTATCATGAACCATTTTCCATTAGATTCTAGATCAAAGTGTTTTTTTAATATTTTACCCCTACATGCATTTTTCGCACCGCCACCTCTAGCTGTTTGTAACTAGACAAGGATTTTTATTCGTGATAAACCACTTACTCTATACTTACCAAAATTTATGGTATTTTCTTATACTTAGTCTCATCACTATGGTTCTTTATAATGTATTATATTTCTAATATCTAAAAATAACTAGACCATTCTCTAATGCCAACTACAGAAACCCTATCCCTTTACAAATAACATTACATGATTTTGTACAATATAATAAATCAGAGTAATAGCCATGGACCATGAAGTGCATTGTCATTAAAGACTATGTACATATAATGGAAAACAAAAAACAATTTTTAATTTAATCGTTATATTGATATCGTAACAACTATTGTGCTCATAAATCATAAAAGGATAACCTAGAGTTATCAAGAAAAAAGGGATGAGATAAAAATCCTAGTAAGTGGATAAGTATAAGAATAGAGCATTAGCAAATAAGTTAGAAGGTGTGACATAATGATAAGAAAAGGCACAGAACATATGGAATCATAATGTATAAACACGGGATAATATAAACATGGATTCATAGTAATGTAGTAGAAATATAAAACATGACTTTTGAATTATCCAATGCTCGTTGCGCATAGAGGAGCACAAATAAAGATTAACCACCATGATCGTTGCACATTGTAGCATGAGACAAAGCTTACATCCATGACTATTGCACATAATGTCCCATGAGACACAACATTACGCAATTAATTGGGGTGATATCTGAGCAAACCCATATTAACAATTTCATGAATACTCTTTCCATATATAGAATAATACATAATCAATCATAAACATATGGGTTACCCATAAAGAGAATTGGATATCATAATCATGTCATAAAGCATATAAAATGGGTGTATCACAAAAGTGTCCATGAAAAGAAAAGATAAATCATGGAAATTAAAAATGTATAATAGGAATATATCATAATAAGTGATTCCAAATTTATGTGATAACATGATAAAGACTTTAAATGAAATTTTAAATTAAAAAAATTGTGTGGTTTAATTAAAATATCAAACCTCATTTAAAAAAAAGTAAATAATAATTTATATAAACCCAATAGTGAACGTATATGGTTTTCATGATAAAAATAGGGGTTTTATTAATGTAATTGTTTCTTAAAAAATATCATATACTATACATGAAATTGGGTATGATCTTAGGAACACCCCTTAAAACAGGTTTTCTTATCGAGAAGTATTGAGGAGGGAATCCCTTAAATGATTGTATATCCCAAAAAAAGAATGATTAATAGATCATGATACCTATGTTTATACATATAAACAAACTTTACATTATGTACATAAACAGAATATAGGATTTCATTTTGGTAAAAAGTGATTAAGAATAACCCTAATGAATAATGGAGGTTTGGGTAGAATCACTTACCTTATGTCCAAATGTGTTCTCTAGTTGATATTAATTACCTAAATAATAAAATAATGTTAAATAATTAATAATTCTAGAACCAATTTTACATGAAATAGAATTATTACAACCTTTTTTTGTTCATTCACGACCTTTTTGATTGGATAATAGGTTCAATTTTAGTGTTTGAGTCTGTTTGTTTCATCATCGGTTTAAATATATACATGAAGGGATAACCCTGTAAAATGCGGATGGTTATATACAATTGGAGTTATATTTAATTATTGATCATCCATATGGTTACATGGTTGTAAATTTCATTTGTTTACTTGGTGTTAATTTGAATCATTTTATAAATCATTTGTGATATCCTTTTTGGTTAATTGGTGGTTTTTTATCAAAAGGATCACATTTTTATTTGTAAATAAAAAACATGTGTAAAAATTATTCTAGAAACAAATATGAGACATAATACATATATTATATTTTTGTTCCACCATAAAAATGGTTTCATGACCTGAATTTATGTTAGTAAATGAAATTGAATACTTTTCATCCTGGACTGTGATGATTTATCACATCTCGAATAATGTTTTAATTTCTAGTATAAAAGAAGGGTTAAGGAAGGATGCTAATAAATTATCACATTATAATAACAAAATATATTAAATTTATTGTATTATAGTTTTACTAACATTTGGATGAGGATAAATATAGATAGAAATGAAAATAATGGAACTTGAAAATAAATTATGTGAATTGAAAAGATGAATTTAACTCTTCAAATAATCTTCCTTGAGAGGATATAAAGGGGAGAGGATTTGGACTTTTTAATAGAACGAGGGATTATAAATGTAGGGGAGGATATTGGGGAGATATTTGATAAGAATTTAGGCAAGGAACAAGTCTTGAGAGGAGTGATGGAAAAAGGGGAGTGTGGGAGATTTTTCAACTAGAGGGGAGGAGGGTTTTCTTAATATTTTAATCGTTAATTATGTATTTTTTGTGTAAGATAATAAATAGTGATGTTTCAATGACCAAAAATAGTAATATTTTCAATGTCAGCTAAAATAAAGGGTTCTTGCCTTAGTGGCTATTGTAGGAATAGTTCATTTAACTTATAATGTATATATACTAAAAATTACAGTATTTTACTATTCATAAAAAATCATGTATTTTGAAAAAATACCAAAAATTAAATCTAACCATTTATCAATGTGTAGAATAAAAAAAAATTTCCATATTCTCAAAATAATTTTATAATTATGAATAATTGTATTTTTAATTAAAAAATTAATTTACTTGAAAAAAATACAGATTTTAAAAATATAACTTATATTATAATGTATTCAAAAATCACATAAGGACATATAAAATTATCCTAAAACCAGAATACATAAAATTTTTAATTTATGAACACCTTTTTTGAAAATAAATTTTATTTATAAAAATTATTTAATTGTAATTAACTATTTATAACTTACTAAAATACTAATACTTTTAGTATGGTCATATTATCACTTATAATATATCAATATTTTATTTATACATTTAAGGGTGATATTACTATAATTTTGGATGATTTATCATTCACAAGGGTCATATTAAAATTCATAAGGGTAGGTTACTATTAAAAATTGTATGTAACTATTCACCATTAATTATGTTTGTTCCATCAGACCTACAAAATCACCCTGAACACAACCATGTTTGTCATATTTTGGAAATTAAAGACCCAAATGTGGAAAAATTATGTTCAATGGTCACATAGTATTTATAATCACGATAATACATTGTCTTTCCAAATTTTATTATATTGTAATTCACAATTATAAGAATAAAATTCCATTGATAAACCATTGGGTCATCACAAAACACATTAGAATGAATGACCCAGAGGAACATGAAACACAAAATCAATAAAATAAATCATCATGGGTTGGTAAATGAGGGAGGATATTGTCAAACCTTAATATCCTGGTGCTAAAATTAGTCCACTGGAAGAATATTTAACATGGTTCAACAAAAAAATGGTGGGATGAAATAAGAAAATATAAAAACATTCAATTTTTTAAACAAACGTAATTACAATAAGTGTTTGAAAAAATAAAAATCCATAAATAAATTTAAAATTTAGTTTCCCACAACTGTTGTACTATCCATAGATCACAAAACTCAAAAATTGTAACAAAATTAATCAAAAATAAAATATAAAAACACCTACTTGTTTGTTAATGGGGAATATAAAAAGATAATCATATATCCTCAGTGGGTCTATACCCACACAAATATATGAATGAAATTAAAAAAAATTATAGAGGAATGTTGAGATAATTAATAAATACGACATCAACTATACCAACTTATGTTATAACCACTATTGAATTGTAACATCTCCAACTCATTCAATATAAACAGTGTTGATTTGAGTTGCTCTCTATGACCTCATATATATCTCCAAATTCACTGGAGACTACCAATTATGATTTAAGATCATTCAATATCCAAGGGAAAACATATCCTTTATTAGATAACCATAAAAAATAAGGAAATATTTTCAAACAATCATTGATAATAAAACAATATATTATAATCATTTATACGATAAGTGATTTATAAAAAACTTTCTATTAAAAAAATATGAACCCATAGTTATATTATTCATGTAATATGACATGAATAGGATCTCATGATAGGTTAATTAAATGAAAAAATATAATTTAATTTGTATAACAGGAAGGTGAAAAAAAACAAACATGATACTCCATCCAATCCCATATCCCACTCCATGTTATCCATCCTCAAATCAACCATTGATCACATGACCCTTTTCCTTATCTTCAATCCTGGAAACTAAGTCTACACACCAAATATGTTTCACATGAAGGGTGTGAGAATGTTACTTATATAAAATGTCATCACAAATGGTGTCCTTAAAAAACTAGTATATATGGGAGCTTGTGAAGAATGGTATAACAACAACAAAAATACATACCAATCATTAAATCACCATATATTAACAAGACACTCAAATGACAGACCTTAAATTCTTTAAACAATATAGGAATGAGATGACTCTCTCAACATATGACCATCAATAGAGGATAATTATGTCATTTAAACTCATAATAATATTCCTAATTAAAAACGTCCCCACCATATAAATAAGTTATTAGTGAAAGATCCATCATTATTTAATTACTAATGGTGAATGATTTATTTCTACAATTTTCACTGGGACTGAATAATATATCAGTGACAGTGAAGCCTATGTAAAAAATACACCATGATATAAATAAACATGGTTAAATGATGTATCACCATATAAATCACAAGGGTGAATGATTTAATCTACCTATATATACTTTCATGTTACCAATAGAATTATATTTAATCCATTGTTGAAAAATACATCATAAGATATTTATTATAGGAAGAAACCTAAAATTGGCTATTTTAGGGTCTTTGGGTAAAAAATGGAAATTCTCAATTGTAAGTAATATTTAGATAAATTTTATGTAAATTACGATGTAGTTATTTTCTTATGATATGAAATGAATTGTAAGGCATTGAATGCTTTCACTAACATTATCATATTTCTAGAAGAATCATGTCATGTTAACTATGATGATAACTCTTGTAATAAAAAGAGATGATGATATAGATCAACCTAAATATGTATTTTGTGATTCTAATTTGGAATAGGAAGAGTCTCAATATAAATGTTAACATGTTATCTGAGAGAGTATTTATTCTCAAACTTAACTTATTCATAAAAAATCATGAAGACTCGTATAGATTATCCTATAGATGATGGGATTATAAATATTTAGTTAAATTTTCAAAGTAGAAAATTTATTATGAAGATTTTTTCTTATCATTCTTTAATTTTTAATTTTTAACATAATAATATTGATAAATCATTAATGAATCTAACTATATCATGGATATCTAGGATGATTTAAATCACATTACTATACATAATGTAGGGACTTTAGTTTCTTCAAAAAATGATTTTCATGTTATTGTAACATAGTGAATATTTAGAAATAAATGTGATGTTTTTTTAAATATAATTTAAAATAAATTAATATAAGTTTCACAAGGATATTCTCAAGAAGATGTTATTGATTTTGAATAACCTTTTTGACCTTCTGAAATGTCAGAATAAATTAAAATATTATTAATTTAGTCTTCTTTTTATGGATTTTAATGTTTTTCAAATGAATGTAAAATGTAATATTATAAATGATTATAATTTTAAATATGTATATGTCATGAATCCAATGAATCTTTAAATTAAAATAATCTGGATTATGTTTTCATATAATATAAGGATTATATGGTGTAAAAGCAGATCATTGAGCATTGTATGAATGAGTAATTTGTTTTAACTTGAATATCAGTTCTGTGAATAAAAATTTTGATCCTTATTTATTTATTATGAATATTTAATATGATATTTTGATTATATTAATTTATATTGATGACAATATTAATGAATCTTTAGGAGAAATTATTTTTAATTATTTTATAAAATAAATTTCTTCTAAATTTTTATGTGAAAATGATGGGGTAATTGAAATTCTTTCATAGTCTATAAATTATTCAATGAAATGATGGTATTTTCTTAACCAATCCATGTATACTATAGATCTGTTTAAAATATATTTTTTATATTCTTATACAAGTGAAAAATCTTACAGGAGTACTTTATAAAAATTATATTTAGATATATACGGAAAATATATTGATGTTGAATCGTATAAAAAAATGATTGAATGTTTGTTATACGTAATGGATTCGTTGTTTGATTTACTGTATTCAGTTTAAATATGAGCTCGGTATCTAATTGTCCCTTTGTAATGTCACAATAAATCCATTAAATATACTATTAGATATGTTAATGGATATTTGGATCTTGGATTATTTGGTCCCGTTAGAAAAAGATTTGAATTGATAAAATATTTTGATACTAATTTTATACAATGTGATACAGAATTAAAAATATGTCCCCTAATTATCATTTAAATGGAAGATATTTATTTTCATGTACATCAAAGAAAGAAAATTTCAATGATATTTTCAACAAATGAATCTGAATATATAGTTATTTCATATTTTTATGTTAAATAATAATTGATTAAACAAGAACTTTTAAATTTGGGTTTTGACTATGATAAAATTCCTATATTTTTTTATAATAAATATGCATTATATATTTATAAAAAACACAAAAAATGATATATCACTAAGCACAATGTTGTTTAATTTCATTTTCTTATGGATCAAATTCAAAATTGAAATAAAAATTATAGAATTCATTTCTAATGAAAATCACCTTGTAGATATACTTACTATGACTATAGAATTTAATATGTTTTAAAAAATCATTTTGGAACTTTTTATGATTGAAATATAAATTTAAATCTTATTTAACATTAATTGGGGGGGGGGGGTAATGTGTTTATATATTTATTTATTAGTTTTCAATAAAATATTTTATACTCTCTAATTTGATTTTCTTGTATAATTTTTCTCTATTTATTTTTTAATCATTAAAGTTTTATTAAAAATTATGTTATTACAGGTTATTGGTTATTTTTCAAATTAAACGCTTAAAATTACACTAATTATGTACAAACAATGTTCTAACAATGACTATATTTCAAGTGGATCCATGAACGATGTTTAGACATATATATAAAATATTTATATTCATTTTTCTGTAATTTTATTTTGAAAATTATACTTTTCAGAATAATTTGTTTTACAACCATTCATACATTTTAAGGGGACAAAATTTGTGAGTATCAATATAGGTAAATGTAACATTGTGGAGTAGAAACATTATCATTTCAAACAAATAATTTTTTCTACGAAAACATTATATTTTTGATACATTTAAAAATAAAGTGTGTTTTTTAAATTATATTTCTATTTGTAATTATCAAAATAGGAATGAATGTTATAGTGGATCCTTGGATCACATTCACAAATTATATTTCGATAATTGAAAAATATAATATTAGGTATAATTATAATTTTCATAAATTTACTATGTATTATATATAGTTTTTTATTCTTTGTATTAACTAATATTATTATTATTGTTTGGTTATATCTTTTTAGTGAAGACATAAATTATCTTTATATTGCATGTTTTAATTGTTTAAAACATGTAACACAAGTTTCATGAAGAGATCCTTGGAAAAATATTTCTTTTAGGACATTTAAATATGATTTTCTTATATTTAATAAATGTGTCACTATTTTTATTGTATCAACCTAGAAAAATATATAATAAATCACTTTCATGTTTTACAATATAGTAATATTTAGTATAAAAATGTTATGTAATGTTTTAAATAAAAAGAGATCATGTTTTAGAGAAAAAAACATGTGGTTTTAATTATAATTTTTATAATTTGATTTTAGAAAATTAATATAATTTTCTAAATAATAATATAAAAAGTTAATTATGGTGTATGTTTTGGTTTTTATTGGAAAATATTGATTTTTTAGTTTATAGAGAAAATACAGATTTTTGTTAAAAGTCATTTCATTTCAATAAATTAAGATATTTGAAATTACATTATATTATTAATATTATTTAAATTAACATAATTATTATTTAGTTATATTAAATCAACATAATTAGATAATAATTAACTTCATATTGTTTTTTATTATAATTTTTTTAGCTCTAAAAATTGTGTTTTTTCAGAAAACAATTAAACGTGCATAATGTTTCCTTAATTTTATTAACTAATATAACCCCAAATAAGAGATTTTATAATTGAAATTTACATATTATATATAAATAAATATAAATTTTATTCATACACTTATTATTATTAGTAATATATTTAATATATAATCATCATTCTCTTGAAAACACATTTCTTGAAAACTCTCCTTTTCGTCGCACCTGCAGGTTTTGTTTTAAATGAAAATTATCCACTTCTATGGAAAATATTTGGAAAATTTTATTCAATATTTGGAATAATAATAATTTATATTTTATTACAATTTAATCAAGTTTTTTACGATAAATATTGGTTAATAATGTAAAATTTAGTTCCCTTAGTTACGGTGAAATTTTTTTTACGAGAGGGTTAAACTATAATGATAAGGATTAAAATGACCTATACACTTTTATAAAATCTATTTTCAGTCTATATTTTGACTTATTAATGTCTAAGTCTTTATAATACAATATTTTGGATGTCAAAATTGTTTTACACCATTCTCATTTCAGAAATTACAATTGTTCCACTCACCTCACATATAAAAGGCCACCCACTCTTCTCTCCACTTTACACATTCAAATAACTTCTGATCCAATAAGAACATCCCAAAAAAGGTTCTTAAATTCCCTCCACACAACATTGGGAACATATTTTGATAACAAATGCATCATAATAAAGCTTTTTTGTTTACATAAGGAGGTTTTCCAAAGAAGAGGTATCGTTCTTTACAAAGCATCTTTATTTGAATTCTTATTCCATGTACTTCAAATTTAATTCCATTATTAGTATATGATATTAAAATTATATACCATATATATAGATGTTATTAAAATAATAAAATTAGAAAAATGTCTCATCTTCCATAAAATTTGATACAAAAGAATCATTCAATTTTATGACAAACTACCACCTCACAAACAGTTGTGTAACATCCCTAACCCGAAAACCACTAAACGGTTCCCCGAACTCGTTAAGCACATAAACTCAAGTTCAACCACCCATAAAATAGTGGTTTCTACCTAGTAGTGATTTCTAAATAGATTATTTGTGGAGACTATATGATCTCTAACAGAGTAAGCCACAATAGAAAACATGTGAAATAAAGTAAAAAATAAACAACATAACAGAAACATGCATCAACAGACATTCCAAAATATGGTAAAAACAATCAATAATATATATACCATTTTATGCAGAAAATTTACAAATGTAAAGAAAACAAAAAATTAGATAAACATACATATCCCCAAAATAGGTCTTGACTTCATGTCTGGATCATCATCCATTCAAAACCCTATCCCGACTTAACTCACTATCATGTGGCATTTTCCCTAATCTTGACCCACAACCATAAAATCTACTTAGGTACCCAGTGATAGCTTAATATTGGTTTGAGTATAACTCAGTGGTCCCCCAATAATTTTGTCCACAAAATAATAGGTCTAAAGCTATAGTTTATGAAAAAATTAATAAATTACAAGGTAATCCAAAGAAATTGCTGGATTTATTATTTACCAATATTATCCTTAACCATTTTAACCACATAATCTATTTACTTATCTTTCTTCTTTAGGCTATGCATTTACAGCATTTAAAAATGTCATATGTTCGTCAATTACCTTGCATAAGGTAATAAGTCAGGTTTTCCATCTCACTAGGGACAACCCTTTCACAAATAATTAATTTACACTTTCTGTGAAGCCTCAGCAAATATATTTTAATCATGTACAACCCTTAAAGTCATATAACCTCATTCCCCTTCCATAACCCATGCATTATAGGTTTGGGGACTATATCCTTAGGCTAACCCAACCCATAGTTGTATATCGTCAAGTCCAATACCCCACAACTACAAATACATATGCACAAGCTTATTTTTCTATTTAACACATATACCATATCATAAACCACACAAAACCAATACACATAACATATAAAATTCCCATTTCATACAAAAAATGAATCACCATCAATAATTAACCCCTTAGAACATTTAACATTTCCATAGAATGGTCCATTTAACCCAATTCACTTTCTATACACTAACCCATTTATCATACTCAACAATTACAATACATTAGCCCATTTAAATCATTCATTAATTCCCCTACAATAAACAATTTAACAGATTCACCAATTTAAAAGTATTTACCCAATTCACATGTTCATCATTTCACATGTATTAACCCACATATGCAATTCAAATACAATTCAAAAGTCTTTTAACTCAATCATTACATTTCTTCCGACCCATTCCATAGAAATCCATGAAATCACTAATTCCATTATCATCGTCTTTACACAACTAACCATATTCCATTTTAATCTAAACTAACATATCAACATGTTGACCATCTTCTTTACTTTATCACAAGTCAATTGAATTAATATCCTTACATTTTTTCAAGTTTGAGAATGTTTTCACACCATGTATGTGGCCCTAAAGTGGTCTATTCAACCGTAATGCATCGCATGGGGATTAATATGGTTTTAATTCATCATTTACCCAACCAAAGAAACAAATATAACCAAGGTCCTAAAATTCCCAACCAAGGTACCACAAGAACATTAACAAAACATCAATATTCTAGGATATAAATTATAGACCTGCTATCTCAAATCTGTAGATGAATGCTCACTATACCTTAGAATTATATCTATATAAAAGAAACCTTTGAATCCCCAAACTATGATCCACTGGAAGAAGAGGGTTTTCATGCATTTAATGAAGATGAATGATTCCAATAACAATTATCCAAATAAGAGAAGTATGTAAAACATTAGCCTTGCCAAGATAATTTATGTACACCCAAAAGACACATCGTATGTCCATGAATTGAAGGAGATAAAATATTTGGAAGCCTTTGTTTTTTTCTCATCACTACGGCTGGAGAAAGAATAATAGTTAGGAAAATATGGTGAACACATAAAATAATGAGGAGAAAAAAGGATAAAACCCACTTTTTATGCAGCACACTATTTAGCTGAATGGTTTTTCAAACCATTCACCAACTGTGAGCTTGCCTATATCCAATATGGGCCTAGGTCATTTGATTACCAAATGATTATGCATGTTTTGAAAACCCATGCACAATTCGAGCGGAATTTCTCAATCCAAATTTTAATTGTTTGGATTTTCCTCTTGCATGGTATACATTACTGTGAACCCCTCCTCCTATATAAAATGGTTCGGGCACATGGTTACTTCTAACAAAGCACCAACCATAAAACGTTCATAGGATGGCCAACTACACCTTTCTTCTGTGCCATGAACCACGGGGACACACCCTTGTCTGCATATAAAATTAGTAAACATTATATTAACCAAATTTATGGTATTTAAGTCAAAATTTGATTCGGTTAATACCTTCATAATGTCTGAGATCTTTCAACCTCTCCACCTTATAATGGAAATTCCTTGAGCTACGAATCCAAGAATCCTTGATATTCCAAAGTGAGTAGATTGGGCCATATTGCCTGTATATCTGGATCCCTCTCCCATGATTCATCCTAAACACTACCCTGAATCTGAAAAACTCGAACCAAGGGTAGAATATGTCCTTTCATTAATTTGTCACTATAATAAATAATACAATACATATGATACTCAATGTATGTATCATCCTCAATTTCAACATCCTCAAAAAAATCATATCAGATGGGATGGGATGATACTGAAGAAGCTGTGTCACATGAAAAACATCATGAAACCCACTATACAGATAATGTAGAGCCAGCTAGTATGTTAGAGGTCTGCTCTTCAACACATTCACAAATGGACCCATATACCTAGGCATCAGCTTGACCTGTTTCATAATTCAATAGTGACCTATCATTGGATAAACCTGAATAAATAGTTGACCGCCTAGGAAATACTAAAGAGGTCATTCATGCCAATTTTCATGTGAATTATTACTACTTATATCCATTTTCATATTTTTCCATATCAACATAACTAGTTCTAATATCTCCTATGTGAGAATTGTTCCCGACAATTTTGATCCCCCGTATTCCTTAAAAAACTACATAGATATACACATTATACCATATAACACCTCAAACGGTTCCATCTAAATCACATACTGGTTAATATTATTATAGGAAAGCTCAACTAGTTATGGATGATTTTCTCCCGATCCACCCAGGTCTATGACAGAAGCCCTCATCATATCCTCATGTACTTGAATAGTGTTATCTAATTTCATATTTATCTAAAGCTGAAAAGTCTTACTCAAAAAAACCTAGGTAGCAAACACACTCAGTAACCCATTGTAGAAGATTTATGTAAAGATTGAATCGTGATATGAAACTATAGTTTTCAGTACCCCAGGAAACTGCAGAACCATTCAAACATACAACTCGCCCAACTGATCCACAATGATTGTCAATAGAATATGAAATAAAACAGTATCCTTAGTCAATTGATCTATATCCACCAAGATATCATCATTTATCTAATGATTCCTATGATAACTACCTCAACATATATCATCATGTCATCCCCGTTCCATTACAGAATCATCAATTGGTACAACAAACCACCCAACAACTTATGTTTAACCATCACCTACTTGAAGGTATGGCATCATTCCATGAAACCTACAAACTCTTTCTTCATCTAAGGATGACAATACAACCAATGAAGATCATGATAAAGTTTGGTCAAACCTTGATGAACATCCCATTTCAGTGCATGAAACTCACACATCAACTCTTATTTCATAAATGTTGGAACAAAAATACGACAAAATACCAATGAAATCTTCTCATCTTCAAAGATAAAACTAGAAGGTCACTCCCCACATTCAAAACAATAACTCAATGAAAAAAATTCCAGATCCTCATACCCCATTTCCTGAATCCATCTCAGAATCATAGAATGAAATCCCAACAATGCAAGGGTCATCATTCCATTGGACAGCATACACCTCATGATTCATCTCAGTAAACAACACCAACATCTTCTACTCCAAATATGATTTCCGAACTACCTATATTGGGTCCTTCCCACTAAAATCATCCAAAAAATTGTTTCCCTTTCATGCTATGTAAACAACTAAATTTTAATGTATTTCTTGTTTTGAACCCATATTCTCTAAATAATCTTCAAATCACACTATGAAAATATTTACTTCATGATTTTATGATAGGTGTACACTGTAAAAAATTCCACCAAGAAATAATGACACCTACATTTTAAGGCATGAACCAACATTTCCAATTCAAGTTCTTGTGTAGGGTAATTTATTTCATGACACTACAAGAAATACATGCTTTCCCAACAGTTCTGAATAGTTGGGAAAGGATGAAGAACTGTTGGTATATGTTATACAAATGGTTCTTCAAAATTTAGAGAAGTAAGATGTTGGGAATGATTTTCCCAACGGTTTACTGGGAACAATTGGTATAAGTTGGAAAAAAATAACATATCCCCACGGTTGTGCCGAACCATTGGGATAGTTTTTTCCAATAGTTTGGCTTGAACTGTTTGGAAAACCAAGCATCCTACTTCTTTCCCAATAGTTCCTAAACCATTTGGAAAGGATTTTTACCAATGGTTATATGAATTTTTGGTACAAAAAAATCCTCTGTCTTCTATGCCAATGGTTTCAAACCTTTGGCATGGCCTTTTATGTGCTGCATAGTAGCCATCCTGCAATTTGCACATCCCCCCTCATTTCCAGACAACCTGTAATTTGCACATCCCCCCTCATTTTCAATAATTTACAATTATTGTACCTACAATAAACTAACACATACATATACAATTATTATACCAGCAATAACAAACTAACACATGAATATATGGATCAAAATCATACACATTTAACATATAATGCATCCTAGAACTATACACATCCAGAATTAAATCAGAATTCATAACATAATTATAGACAAACATAATTCATTTAGAATTCAATTAAAAATTTAGATGACAATTATATGTGGAATCAAGAATTCAATTCATAATTTGATCGGTTTTTCATATACCATATGTTTTTACTAGAAATGATTTCCATTTTAAACAAAATTCATACACCTAGAATGATACCAGCCACACCGTGACTTGGATTGAGGCGAGGATAACTCGTACCCGTCACAAATGACCCATGGATCATTGTCCAAAAGTAGCAACATATTTCAAAAGCGTTTGGTCAGTTTTCCGTATGTCTGTTGTTGTATTCACTTAAAATGAAGTGCTTTTTAAATAAAAGATAGACACTTTGAGTGGTTCCAGCCACACCATGCCTCGGATTGATATAGGGTTGACTCGTACATGTCACAAATGATCCATGGATAGTTTTGCTAAAATATTAACGCAATCAGAATCCATTTGGTCGGTTTTCTGTATGTACTTAAAATGTTGTCCATTTAAAACATAAGAGATACACTTTGGGTGGTTCCGGACACACCGCGACGTGGATTGAGGCTCGGTTGACTCGTACACATAACATATGACCCATGGATCGTTGTCATAAAGTTTCAACAGATTTTCAATGCGTTTGGTCAGTTTTTCATATGCCAGGAGTTCATTTCACTTATAATCCTGTCCATTTTAAACAAAAGAGACACAGTTAGAGTGGTACCGGCAACACCACGTCTTGGATTTAGATTGGGTTGAATGATACGCGTCTCAAATGACCCATGGATCATTTTCCTAAAGTATGAAGACAATCCAAATGTTTTTGGTTGGTTTTCCGTATGTCAGTTGATGTTTTCACTTAAGATGATGTCCTTTTGAAACAAAAGAGAGACAATTTGAGTGGTTCCGGACACACTGCGGCTCAGATTGATGTGGGGTTGATTCATTCACATTACATATGACCCATGGATCGTTGTTCTAAAGTATCAACAAAATCAAAATCAATTTGTTTAGTTTTTCATGTGTACATAAAATGTTGTCCAATTTAAACAAAAGAGAGACACTTATTGTTCACCCGACCACACCACGCCTTGAATTTAGGTGGGTTTGACTCGTACAATTCACATATGACTCATGAATCATTTTCCTAAATCATCAACACATTTAAAATGTGTTAAGTCAGTTTTTCGTATGTCAGTTGTTGTTTTCACTTAAAATGATTTCCATTTTAATCAAAAGAGAGACACTATGAATGGTTTCGGTCACACCATGCCATAGATTGAGGTGCGGTTGACTCATAAATGTCATATATGACCCATGGATTGTTGTGCTAAAGTATTGACAGAATCGGAATCTATTTGGTCGGTTTTCCATATGCCAGTTGTTGTTTTCACTTAAAATGATGTCCATTTAAAAAAAAGAGACACCGTGAGAGGTGTCAGCCACACCACGCCTCGGTTTGAGGCGATTTTTACTCATACACTTCGCATATGTCCCGTGGATCGTTATCCTAATGTTTCAACAAAATCCGAATGTGTTCGTTCGGTTTTCCGTATGTACTTAAAATGTTTTCTATTTTTAAAAAAAAGAGACACTTAGAGTGATCCCGGCAAAACTAAGACTCAGAATACGCCTATGATGGCTCATACATGTCACATATGACCCATGGATCATTGTGATAAATTATCAATAGAATTATAATGTGTTTGGTTGGTTTTCCGTACGCCAGTTGTTCTTTTCACTTATAATCTTGTCCATTTTAAACAAAAGAGGCACAGTTAGAGTGGTACCGGCCACACTGCACCTCGTATTGAGGCGGGGTTGACTCATACACGTCACATATGACCCATGGATCATTTAGAAAAATTATCAACAAAATCCGAATCCGTTTGGTTGGTTTTCTGTATGCTAGTTGTAGTTTTCACATAAAATAAAGTCTATTTTAAAGATAAGAGAGACAGTTTGAGTGGTGTCAGCCACACTATGCCTCGGATTGTGGTGACGTTGACTCGTACACGTCACATATGACCGATGGAACGTTCTCCTAATGTTTCAACAGAAACTAAATGAATTTGTTCTATTTTCCATACGTACTTAAAATGTTGTCCATTTTAAACAAAAGAGAGACACTTAGAGTGATCCTAGACACTCTGCGACTCGGATTGAGCATGGGTTTGATCAAACACATCACATATGACCCTTGGATCATTGTGATAAATTATCAATCGAATCCAAATTTTTTTAGTCCACTTTCCGTGTGCATGTTTTTCTTTCCACTTATAATCCTATCCATTTTAAACAATAGAGACACAATTTGAGTGGTACCGACCACACTGCCCCTCGGATATAGACGGGGTGGAATTGTACACATCTCAAATGACCCATGTATCATTTTGCTAAAGTATCAACACAATTCAAATTCTTTTGTTAAGTTTTCTATAGGCCAGTTGATGTTTTCACTAATAATGATTTCCTTTTGAAACAAAAGAGAGACACTTAGATTGGTGTCGGCCACACCACGCCTCCTCTTGAGGCGTGGTTGATTCGTACACATCACATATGACCTATGGATCATTGTAATAATTCATCAACACATTTTGAACTCATTTTCTCAGTTTCTCATATGTCAGTTGTTGTTTTCACTTAAAATGATGTCCATTTTAAACAAAAGACAGACAATATGAATGGTGTCGGACACACAGCGCCTTGGATTGAGGTAGGGTTGACTCTTAAACATCACATATGACCCATGTATCATTTTGACAAAGTATCGACAAAATCAGAATAAATTTGGTATGTTTTCCTTATTCTAGTTGTTGTTTTCACTTAAAATGAAGTTCATATTAAACAAAAGAGAGACACTTTGAGTAGTGTTGGCCACACCACACCTCTGATGGAGGCGAGGTTGACTCCTACCAGTCACATATAACCCATGGATCGTTCTCCTAATGTTTAAATAGAAACCAAATGAGTTTGTTCAGTTTTCCATATGTACTTAAAATGTTGTCCATTTTAATCAAAAGAGAGACACATAGAGTGATCCCAGACACACCGCGACTCGGATTGATCCCGGGATAGCTCGTGCATGTCATATATGACCCATGGATTGTTGTGAAAAATTATCAATAGAATCTGAATGCGTTGGTCTGTTTTTGGTACACCAAGTGTTCTTTTCACATAAAATGATATCCTTTTGAAACAAAAGAGATACACTTAGCATGGTTCTGGCCACACCGTGCCTCAGATTGAGGCGGGGTTGACTCGTACATGTCACATATGACCCATGGATCGTTTTCCTAAAGAATAAACACATTTAGAATGCATTTGGTCGGTTTCACATATGCTAGTAGTTGTTTTCACTTAAAATGATGTCCATTTTATACAAAAGAGAGACACTTTGAGTGGTGTTGTCCACACTGCACCTCGAATTGAGGCTAGGTTGACTTGTACACGTCACATATAACCCATGGTTCATTCTCTTAAAGTTGAAACGTAAACCGAATGTGTTTGGTCGGTTTTCCATATGTACTTAAATTTTTTTCCATTTGAAACAAAAGAGAGACACTTAGAGTGATCCGTGCCACACCACGACTTGGATTGAGTCTTGGTTGGCTCATACATGTCACATATGACCCATGGATCGTTGTAATAATGTATCAAAAGAATCTGAATGTGTCTGGATGGTTTTCAATATTCCAGTTGTTCTTTTCACTTATAATCCTGTACATTTTAAACAAAAGAGACACAGTTAGAGTGGTACCGGCCACACCGCACCTCATATTTAGTCAAGGTTGATTTTACACATATCAAATGACCAATGGATCATTGTTATGATGTATCAACACATTCCAAATATGTTTGGTCACTTTTCCGTATTCCCGTTGATGTTATCACTTAAAATGATATCCTTTTGAATCTAAAGAGAGACACTTAAAGTGCTTTCGGCCCCACCCCACCTTAGATTGAGAAAGGTTTACTCGCACACGTTACATATGTCCCATGAATCATTGTGATAATGTATCGACACAATCAGAATCAGTTTGGTTGGTTTTCTGTATGCTAGTTGTTGTTTTCCCATAAAATGAATTCCATTTTAATCAAAAGAGAGACACTTTAAGTGTTGTCAGCCACACCACGCCACAAGATGAGGTGTGGTTGACTCATACACGATACATATGACCCGTGGATCATTCTCCTAATGTTTCAATGGAAACCAAATGCGTTTGTTCGGTTTTCTGTATGTACGTAAAATGTTGTCCATTTTAAAAAAAAATAGAGATGATTAGAGTGATCACGGCCAAACCTTGACTCTTATTGAGCCTGGTTTGACACATAGATGTCACATATGACCCATGGATCGTTTTGATAAATTATCAACAGAATCTGGATGAGTTTGGTCAGTTTTCTGTATGTAAGTTTTTCTTTTCACTTAAAATGATATCCTTTTGAAACACAATAGAGATACTTAGAGTGGTTCTGGCCACACTGCACCTCATATTGAGGCAGGGTTGACTCATACTCTTCACAAATGACCCATATATCATTTTTCTAAAGCATAAACATATTTCGTATGTGTTTGGTCAGTTTTCCATATGCTAGTTGTTTTTTTCACTTTAAATGATGTCCATTTTAATCAAAAGAGAGACACTTTGAGTGGTCTCTTCCTCACCGCGCCTCGGATTGATTCGAGGGTGACTCGTACACGTCACATATGACCCATGTATTGTTTTTAATGTTTCAATAGAAACTGAATGAATTTGGTCGGTTTTCCATATGTACATAAAATGATGTCAATTTTAATCAAAAGAGAGACACTTAGAGTGATCCCGACCACACCGCGACTCATATTGAGCTTGGGTTGGCTCGTGCACGTCACATATGACTCATGGATAAATGTGATAAATTATCAACAGAATCCAAATGCGTTTGGTCGGTTTTCCATATGCGAGTTGTTGTTTTCACTTAAAATGATGTCAATTTTAAACAAAAGAGAGACACTATGAATGGTGTCAGCCACACCGTGTCTCAGATTGCAGCGGGGTTGACTCGTACACATCAAATATGACCCATGGATCGTTTTCTTAAAGCATCAACACATTTAGAATGAGTTTGCTTATTTTTTTTCATATGTCAGTTGTTGTTTTCACATAAAATGATGTCCATTATAAACAAAGGAGAGACAATATGAATGGTGTCAGCCACACCGCACCTCAGATTCAAGCGGGTTGACTCGTACATGGCACATATGACCCATGGATCGTTTTTCTAATGTATCGACACAATCGGAATCCATTTGGTCGGTTTTCTGTATGCTAGTTGTTGTTTTCACTTAAAATGAAGGCCATTTAAAAAAAAGAGAGACACATTGAGTGGTGTCAACCACACCACGCCTTGGATTGAGGTGAGGTTGACTCGTACACATCACATATGACCCATGGATTTTTCTCATAAAATTTCAATGGAAACAGAATGTGTTTGGATGGTTTTCTATATGTACTTAAAATGTTTTCCATTTTGAACAAAATAGAGACCCATAGAGTGATCCTGGCCACACCACAACTCGGATTGAGCCCGATATAGCTCGTACATGCCACATATGACCCATGGACCATTGTGATACATTATCAGAACAATATGAATGTGTTTGGTCAGTTTTCTGTATGGAATTTGTTCTTTTCACTTAAAATGATATCCTTTTGAAACAAATGTGAGACACTTAGCATGGTTCCGGGCACACCGTGCCTCAGATTGAGGTGGGGTTGACTCATACACGTTATATATGACCCATGGATCATTCTTGTAAAGCATCAACACATTTCGAATGCGTTTGGTCCATTTTTGATATGTCATTTGTTGTTTTCATTTAAAATGATGTTTGTTTTAAACAAAATAGAGACACAATGAATGGTGAATGAGTCCTTAACATATAACCCATGTCTTATCCTAAAAATTGACATTTAAACAAAATAAAAAAAGGAATAGTTCACATAACATGGAGAATGTACAACAAGACGATGTATTCAAATTAAAGTATATCATCACATGAATTTAATGAGAATGAGCTAATAAGCATACCAAGACATTCATATAATTCAAGACACACAAAAATGGAATAATACTAAATAACATTTCATGATCAGAGAAAAAAACTTCTGAAATCAAGGAGGGTGGGGGGGTGGGGTTGTCAGGTGGTATAGGGAGGAAGGTGGGTGGGCTCTTCGGGTGGTGTCCGGGGGGTGTCCGGGGGGCTGTCCGAGGACCAAGGAGGAGGGTGGGGGGGTTGTGTGGGGTGATGTCTGGGGGGTGTTTGGGGGCTGTCCGGGGTCCAAGGAGGAGGATGGGGCTGTCCGGGGGGCTGTCTGGTATACAGGGAGGAGGGTGGGGGGATGTCCGGGGGGGGGGGGGGGCTTTCCGTGGGTAGTCCAGTGACCAAGTAAGATGTGGGGGGGGGGGGGGGGCTGTCATGGGGGCTATTTAGGGGGTTGTCTGAGGTCTAAGGAGGATGGTGGAGGGTTGTCTAGGGACCAGAAAGGAGGAGGGTTGTCCAGGGATTTCCCAAACACAAAAATCTCTATTAATATGGTCAAGATACACCGCAACCACTAAAAGAAAACAACATCCATGAAAACAGACAATATATAAAAACAACCCCACTCTAATACTATACTACGAGTCTAGACAAAACCAACAACTAGAATAGATTAAACATCAAATCTAAGTAATATTAATCAAAAATGTAATGGATCAATTTCTCCCACATCACCATCATCATCACCCTCTTCCTTGTCCCTATCATCGTCCTCGCCCTCCTCAGCACCCTCCTCCTAACCCTCTCCCTCCTCCTCACCCTCGCCATTCACCCCGCCCTCCTCCTCTCCCTCCACTTCCACATCAGACTCCTCACCATCATCATCGCCAGGCTGGACATCGTCTTGTCAACTACTAGAACATCCCCCTGGTGCACCATATATAGAACGTATCAATTACATATATTCATCAAATGTTGGGCTAGCCTCTGGTGGAAGTGTTAGACGTATAACTTCAATATATTTCATAAATGCACTATTTGCCATAGAAGAATGTTCTGCCGTCTCTATGGCCCTTTTCTCAGCCTGTTCTGCATGTTCCCTAACTTGCTGCAGCTCGGTGGAACTAAAACCCGTACCTGAGGAGGGACAACACCTCATTAGGGATATCCTAAGTCGGCAGCATACTCTACCAGGATGCTCCTCTCCCAACACCTTTTGTAAGTGATTAGTGGACCCAAAATTTTCTATTTCATGGGCATAGAGGGCCTCTAATGAATCCTATTGAAAATAAAAATATAATATTAGGTTACAAAATAGATATTAAAATATAAAATCACCTGATTAAAACTTACGATCTGCTGCTGCGTTGCTTCATTGACAACACATCCATCTTTTTGTCGTCTACTCGAGCAAAACAGTTTTTCTCAAGGCACACATCCTTCAATATTCTATATTTTCCTATACAATGACACTGAAAACTAAAGTTATATGAAATCTTTATCAAAAAATTAAATATTGCGAAAAAAATAATGTATAAGTCGTAATGAAAACTTATAAAAAATTGTCATACATGCTTCCTCTCATGATCTGGCATCACTGTACGTACTAGTGTGTGGAGGTATTTTTTTCATCAATTTTTTTACAGATGATTCCTAAATAAAATTATATAATTAAAAGGATATTAGTAATGCAACACATGAAATTTATTATTTAAATACCTCAAATGTAATTCATACCTTAAACTGGGTATTCATCCAATGAGTAATCATCATACTATACTACTCTATAGAACAATCATCCATGACTGGTACCACATCTAACTCAGTTCCAACTCTAGCACTCCAGCCAATATATAACTCATGCTTGTAGGATCCCCAAAGCTCGCCTAAATCCTTTAGACGTTCTGGTCGTGCACCCTCACCATGGGGAAAATTAAATTGAAGCTGACATCAAAATATTAATTCATATAAATACAAAAATAATTCATGGAATTAAATAAAATATATTTTTTTACGCATATCATGGCACATGATCTATCCTTGACCTCATGTGGAAAATGTCTCCATGATAGATGGCTGATGGGAATGATGTTGGAGTATTTGGCAAGCATCGCCATAAAAACTCAGACATTGCTACCCTATTTTCTCAACCATTTGTATGTCTTCAATGTAATCCATCATAACCTGTGTGCATCGGTTCCACACCGAACGCATGCGTGTATCCTCCAGCCTCCACCTCCTTTTAGTAGATGTATCTATCATGACAGAAAAACAAATATTTTATCAAAACATGTTATAATGAAAACAAATATTTCTATAAAAATTTGTTACAGTTCTATAAATATACCTATGCCAGTCTGATCAATGAGCGTAGCTGGATCCAAATAAATTTATGAAAGTCCTTGTGGTGGAACAGGAGTCGAAGACGATGGAATGTAGAAGCTCAGAGAGACACAAGTAGAAGGAAAAGAATATGGGACAGCTATATAACCGGATTCTGACTGGGAGTAGGAATCATTATGGGATAAGAAAATGATGGGCCAGAAGATACAAAAGGTGGAAAAAACATGGGAGGCCTAAATATACCTTGTGTCCCAAACGACACATCAGGATCAAAATGTGGGAAGGATTACATGTCAGTGGGAAGGGAAGGGTCTAGTCGAGTATGCAAAGGTGCTCGTCCACCTCTGGTACGAACCCTCCTCGTACCATTGTCCTGAGTACTAGGACGAGAACTTGGCTCCTCGTTGAATAACATTCGACGTATAAGTGGATCCTACAAAAATGATTACAAAAAAATTAATCACAAGACATTATATATTCTTTAAATATATATACTTGAAATAAAGTACTCACTATAGACACTAATGGTGGAACGCCCATCTCCGCCATTCGACGATTGTTCTCCATCATTTTTTCCTTCAACTCTCTTCAATTGGATGAATTTCCTTCTTTTGAAATAAAACATGTAATTAATTAGAAAACGGAAACTAATGTGTAACCCAAAAAACTAAATATATGAGTGAATAGGGGGATTCATTTGTAATTTAGCTATCAATTGTTTTAGAGGATCTTGAATGGATTTAATAAATCATACAAGTAGTAATGTTCACCAAGTAAGAAATATTGTTTTAATAGGTTTGAATACAGATTAATTCAAAATTAGATATTGCAATTCAAATAAAACTACAACCAATAATCATTGAAAATTCACATAACAGCCATGTCATCTAAAACATATTTCTGATCAATACTATATCAATTTGAATATTATCAACCTTAACAACCCAACTCGAGGTAAACCAAAATAATTGAGAACATGGATGAATGATTCTATATATTTTCAACCAGAACTTTAGGTTCACAATCAACTCTAACAATTGAGCTATTGTTGTCATGAAAAGAAATATATGGATTGGTTCTAATGGAAATAGGGACAGTGTCAATTCTATCATCATGATTATCAAAAATATGTGTTGGAATTACATCAACTAGGACACCAAATTCAGGTCGAAGTTGGCCTTTGACATAAAAAACATGTTTATCCATCGATTCCAACACATATGGTTCTTAGGTAGCAAGAGTGTGAGTCATATTAATTACTTGAAATTCACAATCCTCAATAAATGTGCCATGTATCATCATCATATCAAACCAATATCATTTCATCGTTGTGACTCGTCCAGGAGTGTAATAATACAATATTATTATTTTCTCAATGACTCTATAATATCCCACATTTTTAAATCTTGGTCTACTATCTAATGCATTTGTATAACAATCTATTGTTGCAGTAACCATAACACCACCATGTTGTGTTATCGTGTTCTTTTCTCGTTCAGTGACAATAATTTTGTACCCGTTGATAACAATTGATTTACAGTCATGAACCACAATATTAGGACCAAAAGCCAAAGCTCTTATATCCTCAAAGACAAAGTCAGTAGACAAAATAAATACCTCCAATATAAATGACTATCAAACTTAATTAAATATTGATATAATTGTTTTAAACAGTTATATTTTTACCTTCAAATTTAACCAAGTAGAAAATTCTCTGCTATGCAATGTCTCTCTCCTTCTCAAAGATAATGAATGATGATTCTTATTTATCATTGTATTATGTTCCCTGTAGATAAAAAATATGAATATTTTAACAGATATATATGTAAGATTTATACATTCAATTTAGTTACCCGAGATAGTCCTCGAACAAATAACAGTTGAAAAAGACTGTGCGATGTACCATCTTCCGCTCTTCATGGATTAATTTTTTCAATGTATATGATCCAGGAATTCCTCCTATTTGAGGATGTGATGGAAAACTGGGTTCAATTTACTCATATTGTTCTTCTTAATTTCTCATTGGTTTGTTCATTCTGGTAGTAAGATCAGACAAATACATTGAGTAGAAATCTATACATTCTTGAGCCAAGTAATCGTTCATGGTAGAACCTCTGGGATGATTTTTTTTTCGGAGATAAGAATTTAATGTGCACATATTTATTTCAGTTGGATATATCAAATCAAAATAAACAGGTCATTCGAGAAGTATTTCAGTGGAAATATGGACATTCAGAAGCAACATGCTTGTGAAAAATGAAGGAGGAAATATTTTCTCCAACACACACAAAATTAATGGGGCATCTGTCAAAATTTATTGCAAGAAAAAACATTGACAACTTAATATCACAAAGATCTCTAAAAAATGGCACAACTAAAAAATAGTCTCCCTTACATTATTGGAAAAATAATTATGGATTTCTATTGGAGGCAACTCATTTAGTAGAACGTGAAAATCATGAGTCTTCAAAGATTTTAGCTTCAACTCTCTTCTATTGACCCGTTTAGATATGTTTCTTGAATAGCCATTAGAAACTCTAATAGTATCTAATACTTCTAGAAATTGTTTTATTCCATAGGTATCATCACATAAGAAAAACATGTAAGTTGCCATTTATTTTCACTGATACGCACCAGATGCAATTCTGGTATGATGCCCTAATCCACAATGTCACGTCGAGATCTTAAATCATCTTTTGTCTTCCCCGTGACATTTAGAAGAACTGAAAGAATTATTTTGAATATATTATTTTCAATTTGCATTATGTCTACATAATGAATTAACAAATTGGATGACCAATAAGGCAGATAAAAAGAGATATTCCTCTTCCTCCAATTGTAACAGGTTTCAATGGAAACATTTTTCTCATTCCGTATTTCATTTGACCCTTCCTGAATGAAAAACTGAAATATTTCTATTCATTAAGCACATCATTTCCATACATACATTGAGGTGGATCATCGTTCTCTTTGGTATTATCAAATCTTCAACAATTAATTCTATATGGATGATTATTTGGAAATAATCGTTGATGTCCAATAAAACTGAAACTACAACAATGTTTTTGTCTTCTGGATCGTGTATTCCTCATACAAACTGGGCATGACATTTTTTCCTTTGTGCTCCATCCAGACATCATTGCATAAGTCAGAAAATCATTGATCGTCAACAAAATCATAGCACGCATCTGAAACATGTCTTTATAACATGCATTGTAAGTGCACACACACACATCCCAAAGAAGTTTCAACTCTTTTACTAATTTTTGCATGTATACATCAATATAAATGTTGGGATCAGAATGACCAAATATGAGTATACTCATGAAAGTGAATGGTTTTTTCCTACAAAACCATGGGGAAAGATTATAAATTTGTATAAAAATTGGCCATGTGCTCTGCAAAGTAAGCATTTGGACAAATAGATTAAAACCGTCGCATGAAATACCCAGCCTCACATTACGCACGTCAGCTGCAAAATCAGGATGTCGAGCATTAAATCTCTCCCATACAAATCTATCTGTAGGATGAACCAACTCATCATTATTCTTCTTTCTCTCAACATCATTCCATCTCATTTTTATTTATATGTCATTAGACATAAAAATATTCTGGAGTCTGGGGATCAATGGAAAGTTCCACATTACTTTCTATGGAATGTGGGATGGTGTTCCATCAGATTTTGACTTCCAGTGGGATGTGCCACATTTTATAAATTCATTTTGATCAGTAGTGTCCTCCCAGAATAAATTGTAAACTTTTGGGAAAGCATGAATTTTGTTTCTTGAGAATCCATGTTCCTCAAATAACTTCCATTTCATATACTTGATTGAGGGAATATTTTCATCATCTGAAGGTAAATCCTTCAAGAGGGTAATAATTTTATCGATTGCTGTATTAGAAACCCCATACACGGTTTTCCCAAGAAACAATCGGATTAAAAATTTCAAATTTTTCATTTTGTCACATTGTCGATATAATGGAGTCATTGAAGCATTATTTAATTTATTCACACTATCAATATAATCATTTTTACTAGATGCATCAGCTGTTCTCATATCGAAGTCTTATTGAGTTAAAATCTTTTCTTCTTAATGATACGAATAAATGGAATCTGATCATCTAAAAAATTCTCCATTCTAGTCCTTTCATTTCGATCATCACTAATTTGAGATTTCATTTTCTCCCCATTTTGATACCACGCAATGATTTTTTCGTGAAAACCATTTTTGGTAATGTTGTAGGTGACTTCATCACAACTCAAACAAGGTATACCAACACAATTGGAACATGGGCAGTGTATGAGACCACTATCTGAAGCATTGTGAATTTTAAAATCTATAAATCCCTCCATATTGTTTTTAAAATTGCTTGAGATCCGATCGGTTTCATACATCCAACATCTGTATATTCTGTAAAAGGAATTTATATAAGTCATTTTGTCATATACAATTCAATATGATTGAAATTTCATTGAAAATAAATTTAAGTAAATGATAAAGGAAGAAGTTTCTAGTCGATGTAGTGAAAAATTAAAATAATGTAAAGAACAAGTACTCATAAATTAAACTAACATTTATTTATATTCATTTTCATTAGGTCTATTAGAGGCAGATACCACAGGCCCCATTATGTCTTATAGGCATCCCAAATCATTCACTCGTGTTCAATAACTCATTATTTCCACCTCTATGGTCATACCGTGCATTACCCAATTACATCCCCAAGTCAAGAGCATCCCATGGGTGAATAAATTTTAGTCTTCTAAACTAATAGGTTGTTCATGGATTGTAAAAATATTTAATTTCCTTAAGTATAGAAAAAACATTTATTTTCAAATTTGAGATTAATAATAAAGTATGTCAATGATAACAACATTACTGAATATAACTTGTGACTCATCTAACATTTTTATAGATGTATACACATGCCAGCATGGGTAGTGAAAAGCACCCAACCCCCAAAAAAGTGAGTATTGGGAAAGAAGAACACATAATATACATCTTACAATGAGATCCATATTTAATTGACCCTAAAGTAATATTAGTACAATCAACTTGGGGGAACTGTAATATATGATCCTGGTTAACTGATGAATTCAAAAACTCGTATTTAATATGTTGGACACTATCTATGGTAAGAAATCATGTGAGGATGGGTTTAAATCATTAAATTTCATACATGATTGTGCGAATGAAGGCTTCTATTAATGACTTGAGTTCACTAATTAAATGAGGGTAGAGGTTTCATAGGCTGTGTAAACAGAATGATTAAATAAGGGTAGAGGTTGCATACACTGTGCATTGTAGAGACCCAAAGCTTGATGTACATGGACATTACATTACTTTTTCGGAATACTTAGTACATAACAAAACCACACACACAATGATCGTAATAGTTTAGTGTCTTTGGAAACTCAGAATATAATCTTCTAATCATGGTGAAAGATCTTCAACATCTCCCATAAAGATCTTCCTTTTTTTACCTAAAACCTTTTTTTATATCCTGGGGAAAAGAAAACATAAAAGGGTGAGCTCAAATGCTCAGTACGGGTAAACAAAAGAAATATCAATCACATCATATTCATAAGAACATAACATTTTGGAAATCATAACCTGCAAAAGAGAGCATAATTTCATAACATGGGATAAATCATAGTAGTGAAATGAAAATCCCAATAATCATAACATAAAACATGAAACATTGTGGCATGCACACATAATCATAGAGAATCATATCTTATTAGTCAAGACTCATTTCCAAGACTATCTTAGAGGACAAAGTCCATTTCTGAACCGAGTCACCCTTGATTCAGTCCTGTTTCACTGAACTGGTATAACCTACCGTTCCAGCCAATTCTATCTCATGAGATATAAAATCATTACCCAATGCATTTGAGGGAGATATAGGTCCCACCCATCTCATAATGATACCATTCTTATGTGTGCCACAAAATCATAAACCATACATTATAGCATAACCCGTGTAATAAAAATGGGAATCTTAATCATCATGACATCATAAAACAATTCATATAAGAAAAAAGAATTCATAAAAATATTTCCACCACAACATAATCAAATCCATGTAAAAATAGTCATAGCAATAGAACCCTTTCTTATCTTATATGGGAATTTTTTTTTTGATAAAACACTTGAACTCCATTCTTGAGGAAAATATCATTTCTACTTTAAAAACACTTTTCCTTTATTAACATGTCATACAATTCTAAACTAAAATAAGTTGATTAAAAATAAACGTGAAAACTTGTAAGGGAATATTCTTGGAAATAATGTGTTAAAAATCCATTCTTGCCGTATAAGTTAAAAAAACATTCTTCGTACTTTTGTCAAAAAAGTCAAAAAGTACCTCGTACGAAAAACGACAAATGATTCCTTTCATATCCTTTACTAAAAACTCACTGAAAGGTAAAATTGGATTTTAATAAATTTTAGGTGGTTGGAAATAATATTAAATATTGAAGAAACATGGATTTGGAAGATAAAATACACCCCAGTAAATTTCAAAGTATAAATAATCTCAGATAAAAATGAGATCGTGATATTTCCCTTACCTTAGGTCTGATTTGCTTCGTAAGTGTTCGAACCTCTTGTATAATGATTTAAATAATGTCGTTGCCTTATTCCAGAATCATACTCATTGTTATGATATCATATATGGTTTACTTATGACTTTATATTACCCATTCCTTTGTAAATTCCATGTTAAAGAGCGTTTTGGGTAAAATCGTTTTATTTATGGTCTGTGATTTGACTTGTAATTATTCAAGTGATTACATAGATCATGATTACTTAATACCAGAATATAAAACATGATTTATATATAATATACATTCAGAATATACATATATATAATAGATCAATAAATGGAAAGAGATACACTGTTCATGGAGACGGTAGGCCATACTTACGCATAAACGCTGTTTTCGTTTCCTTATTGAGTATAATCAAATTAAGTAGATGACATACCTATATATAGATAAATCCAGTAGCTTTATAATTTCATATATTTCATTATTATATCTTATATATACTTCATAATCATTCTTTAATGGTTAACATGGAAAATGAATCTCATCGCGTCGTGGAGACGGTAGTCCGTATGTACGCACGAGCGATGATATCGTTTCCATAATTATTGAATTGAATTGGAGTGGATGAAAAAATATATCAGAATTAGTATGATGTTATAATAACTATTTATAGTTACTCCTTACACCTTTTTACCCATCCAAGTAAGGTGGTATTGGAAAAAAAGATTACACCACTGCGTGGAGACGGTATTCCGTACGTACGCACGCGCGGTGATTTCATTTTCCATAGGATGGATAGATGGTGAAATAGGGTTGTTTCATAATTATAACAACATATCAGTATATGAGTGATACTGATGTTATTACTTCATAATGAAACAACCTAATAAGAAGAAGTGGAAGAAGAAATAAAGTTGAAAGAATCGGTAACAGACATTACCTCTTCTTTGAAGCGCCTCTTTGAGTCATCCTCATAGTGTACTAAAAATGGTCTTTGAGGAAGACCAAAACCTCTATGATGTTGCTAGGGAAGTGGAGAAGATAATTTGTCAGGGTTGGCTGAGCTTGAAGGCTCAAAGTGGTGTGAGAAAGATGGGGAGGAGGTGCTCTTTTATAAGGGAGGAGAGGGGCACCATTGGAATAACTAAAAATATTATTTTATTATAAAGAAAAATTCGGTTTTAAATAGCTACAAATTGATTTATTTTGAAGATAAGGTAGGGTTGGGTCGAAATCCTCTCATCCAATAGAATTTAGACAATTTTAGGTTCCTATTGTAACCTTATCTTATAGATTTAACATTATGTTAAATAATTTTACTTTGACCGTGTCTTCTTGTGTTCTTATACTATAAGGTTAAACAACGTACTATAAGAAGCCAAAAGAACCCCATGTTGTTTATAATTAATATATATAACCTTATATAAGTCATTTTTCTGATCCTTATATTTTTTGTAATAAAATAACAATTAATAATATAATATTTGTTTTAAAAACTATTTTATGTCAATTTTGACACTATTTATTAATTGATTTTTTTAAAAATCATAACAGAATTATTAGTTCTAAAAAAGTTTATTAAATCAATATTAACATGTCATATTAACCTAGGAAATTAGTGTAATTCATAAAAAAGTCTCAAATAATATTTAGTTGGGTATTTTTAACATCAATTATGTCAATATTTCATTAATAAGGTAATTACTACATCACCTTTGTGTAATAAATAAATTAAATTATTTAAAGTCTAAAAATTAAAAATATAATATCATTATGTAGGAAATATTTTTAGCTTTCTAAGGAATACTTATAGTCGAATTTATCTTATGTATAAACCTATATTAAAAATGATTTAGTTATTAAACATTGATTTTAACTATTTTAACCCTTCTTCAAATAAATTAATAATAAATGTCCTAATCTATTCCAAGTGGGCCTAAATGGTCATATTTTATTCCTAAGGTTGTTTTTGGTCTAATGTAATTTATCCAATAGAATTAGGACATGTTTTATTGTAATAATAATATCATTTTTACCCTTAATTACCCTATTTACTTTTAACCATGGTAAAAAAAAGTAAAACGTTACTATTCACCAAAAAAAATTTCATCTCATTCAACAAAATTTTACTTACTTACATCAACCATGTCTCTCGGATTTTAGAAATTCCACTCACAGAAGCGGTAAAATTACGTTTTATAAAAAATTCAGTGTTTTTAACAACCACTTAGTGGTTTCACTATTCATCAAAAAATGAAAGTATCCAGAAAAATACAAAAAATTAGACCTAAGATATATTTGATATTATGAATTTAAAAATGATTTCTATTTTATCAAATTCAAAATATATCAGCTACATTAACTAATTTAAAAATTATTTCCCTTCGTCAAAACAAATAGCGTGTTTTTAAGAGATAATAACTATCAAAAGATTGACACTTGTTTAAAACTGGTTTAAATCTGAAATTACTTCCAATGACCAAAATTGTATTAAATTGTAAAAATGTATTCTAAATATACTTTTAAACCAGTCAAATTAGTAATTTATCACTATTAATTATTTCGATTAAAAAAGTTGTTTTTAATTAAAATTTAGTAATTTTTACTATTCATCAGAAAATGAAAGTTATCCGAAAAGTACCAAAATTCAACCCTAAGCTAATTTCAATATTTCGAATCCAAAAATGAAGTACATTTTGAAAAATAAAATTTACAAAATTTCAAATAGTGGTTATTACTATTCATAACGGCTAGTTTTAATAATATCTTAATAGCGTATTGTTGTTTAGTGAAACTCGTTATTGCGTACTACACACACTATCGAGGAAGGTCAGGATTGCGTGTAATGCAAGGAAAGTCAAGGATGCATGTTGTACAATCTCCTTTTGGTGTAGCGTACAACACAAGACATTAATGAAATTAAAAAGAATATTTTTTGTAAAATCTTGGGGTGTTACATTCTACCCCCCTTTAAAATGAATTTCGCCCTCAAAACTCGTCGGGGTTATAAATGGATTACTACCCGAAAGTTTCTTTAATAGAAACCCACATCGTAAAAAAGAATACCAAAACAAATCTTTAAAAACAAAATTATGAAATGTAACGGTTACCCAAATAAACTAATCACTGGGTTTCCACATAGGTGAAAATATGGATATGGAAGAGAAATCTAACCATCATGTTCTGATGGAGAGTGGTAGAGAACATGGCTATGGAAAAGGCAGCAATTACAAATCCATAAATTTGTGATGATATAAGGTACCATCTGATTCATCAGATATAAGAGCACTAGGACAACATTTTTGGTTTTCAAGATCATTTTTCTAAAGTTGATGAAATTGGAATTAGAAGAAATACTTTCGTGATTTTGGTATAGTCTCACCGTTGGTCATTCTTTGGACAATTTCCACTTCATATCGTAAAGAAATGATGTTGAATTTGTCATTCGTGATGTGTCAGTTGATCATGTGATAGAATGATGGGTCATTTCATCTGTCTCAAACAAAAGGTTAAAAAAGTTATCAAAAAATACATAAGTCCATCTATAGTGAGGTTAATCGTATATGATTCCAAAAATGAACTTATACTTCATCTATCATGCAACTTAATAAAATAAAACTATTTTCTACTAACCAGGAACATCTTGTAGGCCAGTGGTATGTGATAAAGGCCAGTTTCACTTCAGTTATGGGTTCGATTCCAACAACCGTGTCCGACGCGATGGGATATCTCCCATCCTGCAGGTTGTCCTTTTTCTAAAACTACATTACTATAACATTCCATTAATAATATCGAAAAATACTAACTTATGTCCAACATAATCCATTCCAATCTTTAGGCTTATCTAAAATACTTCAGTCCAAGCTCATAGTATAAAGAAAATTATTACTTGTAATGTCACATAACAATCATGTGAATTCCATCATTTATCCCCATATATCATAAGATATATCTTGTTGGTCAAATTAAAAACATGTAAATACCTTAATCATGTATTTTTTTAAAGAATGAATACCCATTGAACCTTAGTGAAAACATGAATGCAGTTAAATGTTAACACTTTCCACAAACCAAAATCCTCAAAATTATTGACAATCAAATCATGATATAACTTAGTCCTTATATCAATCATGAGCTCATGAATACAATCAAACATATTAGATTCTATTTATCCCTTCATTATGTGCGTATCATCTGCTTTCCAAAATTATTTCAATAACTTTTCATGGTTACCGATGCCATAAAATTATTGAATTCCACAATAGACCAATACATAAATATTCAAATACTCCACGAAACTATTTACAACATTATTCTGGAATCCCATTACATAAACACTTAATCATTCCACCACATCGTTTTCATATTCAACATCACCAATGGTGATCACATGTGAATTTCCTTTGTCCTTTTCCTTAAGTGGTTGCTCATGTCGATCATCACTAACCCTTGGATTAGGGAATTTATTAGCATAATTCCCCATTTCCTTGCACTTGAAGCATTGAAGTGTTGGTGGTGCATTCTCTGCGGTCTTTTCTTTATCAATAGAAATCCTTTTTCCATTACTTTGACACTCAGCTGCTCAATGACCTTCTTTTCCACACTTAAAACATTTTCTAGTCCCTTTAAGACAATCTCCACCAGGCTTCTTTCCACCCATTGAGCATAAGGAAACATTCATATTCTTTTCATCATTATTCTGAGATTTCTTCATGAACTCGATCTTTCGTTTCTTGTCAAAACTATGAGATGGATAAGTAACACCAACTTCCATTTCTACCTTGATAGCACAACGAACAATTTCATCATAGCTACTGAAGTCTCTTATAGCTAATGCCCTTCGAAGACTTGGTTTTAAGCCACTAAAGAATCGATCAACTTTACTTTCAGGTTAGATGATAAAGCCAGATGCATTCCTTGCAAGCCTTGTAAAATTTTCTTCGTATATACCAACAGATTCATCATCCTTTTGCTTTAGTTCAGGAAACTCTTTCACCATCTTTGTTCGAAGAATACGAGGGAAGTACTTATTGAAAAAATAAGTTCTTGAACTCGTCCCATTCTATGGACTGAATTTCATCTCTTGGCCTTGTATTCTTGATAAGATTCCACCATTGATCAGCATCACCTTCCAAATGATATACTGCTAAGATGATTTTATCATTTTCAGAACATTGAAGAACTGGAAATATATTTTCAGTGGTAATGATCCATTGTTCAGCAACAAGTGGATCAGAAGACCCACTGAAAGAAGGTGGACGTTGCCTCATGAAGGACTCAATATAATATTGTTCCCTTCTCTGCTCATTTGGTAGTTCATAATGATTCATAGCTGGTGTAAGTATAGCAATACAATTTTTCACTCCATCTCCCATAACATTTGTTTGTTCAGGAGGACAATCATTGCATTGTCCATTACATTGATCAACGCGGTTCCTTAGGGTTCCAGCCATCATCTAAAACCCAAAAAGAATAGTGTGAGAGGAAAAAATCACACTAGGGAAAACAACATAGTAAAGGGGGAATACCCTCAATATCTAACATCTTAGGTTAAATTCTAAGATCGTTACCGTAGTTCTAGGACTATATCCTATACGTATATTTATCCTTAGAGACATCCCTAGAAATACCTTAGTAATATCTCTAGGAATATCACTAATGTTTTTGCATCCTAGTTTCCAAAGGTTGACTAAACCTTTCCTCTGATACCAACTATAGAGACCCGAATCTTGACGTACATGGAAATTACATTACTTTTACGGAATACATAGTACATAACAAAAAACACACACACAAGGATCGTAATAGTTTAGTGTCATTGGAAACTCAGAATATAATCTTCTAATCGTGGTGAAAGATCTTCAACATCTCCCATAATGATCTTCCTTTTTTTTACCAAAAACCATTCTTTATATCCTAGGGAAAAGAAAACATAAAAGGGTGAGCTCAAATGCTCAGTAAGGGTAAACAAAATAAATATCAATCAAATCATATTCATAAGAACATTACATTTTGGAAATATTAACCTGCAAAAGAGATCATAATTTCATAACATGGGATAAATCATAGTAGTGAAATGAAAATCCCAACAATCATAACTTAAAACACGAAACTTTGTGCCATAAACACATAATCATATAGAATCATATATTATTAGTCAAGACTCATTGCCAAGACTATCTTAGTGGACAAAGTCCATTTCTGAACCGAGTCACCATCGTTTCAGTCCTGTTTCATTGAACCAGTATAACTTACCATTCCAGCCATTTCTTTCTCATGAGATATAAAATTGTTACCCAATGCATTGGAGGGAGATATAGGTCCCACCCATCTCATAATTATACCATTCTTATGTGTTCCACAGAATCATAAACCATACATCATAGCATAACCCATGTAATAAAAATGGGAATCTTAAACATCATGACATCATAAAACAATTCATATAAGATAAAAGAATTCATAAAAATATTTCAATCACAACATTATCAAATCCATGTAAAAATAGTCATAGAAACATAACCCTTCATTATCTTAGATGGAAAAATAATGTTGATAAAACAATTGAACACCATTCTTGAGGAAAATATCCATTCTAATTTAAAAACACTTTTCCTTTATTAACATGTCATACAATTCTAAACTAAAAGAAGTTGATTAAAAATAAACTTGAAAACTTGTAAGGGAATGTTTTTGGAAATAATGATTTAAAAATCAATTCTTTCCGTATAAGTTAAAAAAACATTCTTCGTACTTTTGTCGAAAAAGTCAAAGTACCTCGTATGAAAAACGACAAAATATTCCTTTCATATACTTTACTAAAAACTCACTGGAGGGTAAAATTGGATTTTAAACAATTTTATGTGGTTGGAAATAATATTACATATTGAGGAAACATGTATGTGGATGATAAAATACACACCAATAAATTTCAAAGTATAAACAATCTCGGATAAAAATGAGATTGTGATATTTCCCTTACCTTAGGACCGATTTGCTTCGTAAGTGTCCAAACCTCCTGTATACTGATTTAAATAATGTCATTGACTTATTCCAGAATCATACTCATTGTTATGATATCATATATGGTTTACTTATGACTTTATATTACCCATTCTTTTGTAAATTCAATGTTAAAGAGCGTTTTTGGTAAAATCATTTTATTTATGGTTTGTGATTTGACTTGTAATTATTCAAGTGATTAATTGGATCATTATTACTTAATTACAGAATATAATACATGACTTATATATAATATACATTCAGAATATACACATATATAATAGATCAATAAATGGAATGAAATACACCGTTCATGGAGACGGTAGGCCGTACGTACGCATGAATGCTATTTTTGTTTCCTTATTGAGTATAATAAAATTAAGTAGATAACATACATATATATAGATAAATCTACTAGCTTTATAATGTCATATATTTCATTATTATAGCTTATATATACTTTATAATCATTCTTTAATGGTTAACATGGAAAATGAATCTCATCATGTCGTGAAGACGGTAGTCCGTACGTACGCATGAGCGACGATATCATTTCCATAATTATTGAATTGAATTGGAGTGGATGAAACAATAAATCAGAATTAGTATGTTGTTATAATAACTATTTATAGTTATTATTTACACCTTTTTACCCATCCAAGTAAGGTGGTATGGGAAAAACAGATTACACCACGGCGTGGAGACGGTATTCCGTACGTACGCACGCGCGGTGATTTCATTTTCCGTAGGATAGATAGATGGTGAAATAGGGTTGTTTCATACTTATAATAACATATCAATATATGGGTGATACTTTTGTTATTAATTAATAATCAAACAACCAAAGAAGAATAACTGGAAGAAGAAATAAATTTGAAAGAATCAGTAACGGACATTACATCTTCTTTGAATCGCCTCTTTGAGTCGTCCTCTTAGGGTACTAAAATTGGACTTTGAGGAAGTCCAGAACCAATAGGATGTTTCTAGGGAAGTGGAGAAGATAATTTTTCATGGTTTGGCCGAGCTTGAAGGATCAATGTGGTGTGAGAAAGAGGGGGAGGAGGTGCCCTTTTATAAGGGAGGAGAGGGCCACATTTGGAATAACTAAAAATATTATTTTATTATAAAGCCAAATTCGGTTTTAAATAGCTCCAAATTGATTTATTTCTAAGATAAGATGGGTATGGGTCGCAATCCTCTCATCCAATAGAATTTAGACAAGTTTAGGTTCCTATTTTAACCTTATCATTTAGATTTAACATTAAGTTAAATAATTTTACTTTTACCGTGTCTTCTTGTGTTCTTATACTATAAGGTTATTAAAATTACTATAAGAAGCCAAAAGAAGCCCAAGTTGTTTATTATTAATATATATAACCTTATATACATCATTCGACCAATCCATAGATTTTTGGAAATAAAATAAAAATTAATTATATAATATTTGTTTTAAAAACTATTTTCTGTCAATTTTGACACTATTTAGTAATTTATTTTTTAAGAAATCAAAAAAGAATTATTAGTTCTGAAAAAGTCGATTAAATCAATACTAACATGTCATATTAAAATATAAAATTTGTTTAATTCATTAAAAGTCTAAAATTATATTTATTTGGGTATTTATAACATCAATTATGTCAATATTTCCTTAATAAGGTAATTACTGCATCATCTTTGTGTCATAATTAAATTAATTTATTTAAAGTATAAAAATTACAAATAAAATATGATTATGTAGGTAATAGTTGTATCTTTCTAATGAATATTTATAGTCGAATTTATCTTATGTATAACCCTATATTAAAAATTATTTAGTTATTAAACATTGATTTTAACTATTTTAACCCTTCTTTAAATAAGTTAATAATAAATTTCCTAATCTAATCCAAGTGGGCCTAAATGGTCATATTTTATTCCTAAGGTTGTTTTTGGTGGAATTACACTTATCCAATAGAATTATTACTTGTGTTATGGTAAAAATAATATCATTTTTACCCTTAATTACCCTATTTACTTTTAACCGTGGTAAAAAAAAGTAGAAAAGTTACTATTCACCAAAAATTATTTTCATCTCGTTGAACAACATTTTACATATTGAAATCAACCGTGTCTATCGGATTTTTGAAATTCCACTCACATAAGTGGTAAAATTATGTTTTATGGAAAAATTCAGTTTTTTTAACTACCACTTAGTGGTTTCACTATTCATCAAAAAATCAAAGTTTCCAGAAAAATACCAAAAATTAGACCTAAGATATATTTGATATTATGAAATCAAAAATGATGTCTATTTTATCAAATTCAAAACATATCAGCTACATTAACTAATGTAAAAATTAATTCCCTTCATCAAAACAAATAGCGTGTTTCTAAGAGATAATAACTATCAAAAGATTGACACTGTTTATAACTGGTTTAAATGTGAAATTACATTCAATGACCAACATTGTATTAAATTGTAAAAATATATTCTAAATAAACTTTAAAACCACTCAAATTAATAATTTATCACTATTAATTATTTCAATTAAAAAATTTGTTTTTAATTAAAATTTAGTAATTTTCACTATTCATCAGAAAATGAAATTTATCCGAAAAGTACCAAAATTTCACCATAAGCTAATTTCGATATTCTGAATCCAAAAATGAAGTCCATTTTGAAAAATAAAATTTACAAAATTTAAAAAAGTGGTTATTAGTATTCATAAAGGCTAGTTTTAATAATATTTTAATAGCATATTGTTGTTTAGTAAAACTCGTTATTGCGTACTACACACGCTATCGAGGAAGGTCGTGATTGCGTGTAATGTAAGGGAAGTCAAGGATGTGTGTTGTACACGCTCCTTTTGGTGTAGCGTACAACAGAAGACATTAATGAAATTAAAAGGAATATGTTTTGTAAAATCGTGGGGTGTTACATGCATGGTGGGAGAGTCTCAGTCGATTTAGAAACTAAAATAAATTCCCATCATATGACTCAATAAGAAACATCATAATCAAAAGAAACTCCAAATAAAAAAGGACTAAAAACATCAAACATTTCAATAATCCACAACGATGCATGGTTTATCCACATGTTTAACAGTGATTATATTTCTTAATGATGAACCACCTCTACAGCTCCCAGTTTTCACCAATAAACATAAGGTAAATATCTCAAACTTTCATTAAAACAGCTCATTAATAAGCTCAAAATAAAAATATAATCTTGAACCAACCATGGAATCACTTTCAAAACATATTATCACACACTAGTTATCTCATGTGTTACTAAATACCAAACATAGTCAATAGTGTACTATAACATATTACATTACACAAGACTTATTAAAAAAATCATTTTAATAAAACACTTTCCTTAAGGAATTATAAGGAAAACATTCATGAAAACATTGATAAAAATTAATAACCACATATAAATAAATTTCTCAAGTAACAATTAATTTCAAGATGAAAAAAATAATAAAAACGCATACATAGAAAATATATAATTAAAACCGCAATTAATTTACGATGCTTATTCTTCGATTAAGGGTTAAAGATTTAATTAATAAAATGGATTGGAATAGATAATGTCTAGATTAAATCAAATGAAAAAATGATATATCCATCAAAATAAAATCAAAAAACTAAAATATGAGATTAATAACAATAGAAAAGAGGTATCCCTTAAATATTTTATGTCTATGAAGAAGATAATACCAGATTTGAGATGATTTGGATGGAGTTTCATAGGTTCAGATGGGGGAAGTCACGAGAGGATCTGAGACCTACATAGATTTAGGGTTTTTCCGCGAATGGGGGAGAGCAGCAACCGATTCTGTATTTGGGGTAAACATTTCCCAACGGTTTTTAAAAACCGTCAGGAAAGGGTTCCTTGGACACCCCTTTCCCAAAATTTATTAAAAACTATTGGGAATGGGTGCCTTGGACACCCCTTTCACAAAGGTTTCCTAAAACCGTTGGGAAAGGTCTTATTTACCAACGGTTTAAGAAAACCGTTGGTAAAGAAGTGTTGGGAAAAACTACATTTGCAGTAGTGTGAGGCCTTTACTATCATGACACATATACCATGAACCAATCATCCTACATCAACACCAGCCCAAGACAAACACTAGACACATCACTAAATGATGTATATTTCTTACATGGCTCGTGTATTATCAGAATCCGTGCTGTTTTTATATGCTTATAAAATTTCCTAAAAGGAATTCTCGCATTCCCCATAACATATAAACATGACACCATCCATTGTCAGGACTGAATGTGGTGATTCAAAAAGAGAAAAATATATAACGATCCTTTAGTAATAGTATTCCAAACACATAATGATTCAGACATCCGAAAAATTATGGGTCTACTCTAAATACACAACTACAATTACTTTTTCCAATTTTACAAACACACCATCCTCTATGATTTCATTCACTAATAAATTCACCATGTTAATCCCAAAATGAAATTTTAATATCTTGGAATATAGACCATGAACTCTTAATATACTATGGATGATTTCATGATTTTTTGAATAATAATCTTGAGTTTTGAAGTACACTGGTATGTCATTCACAAAGACAAAAAAACATTTTTAGGTACGGGTGAAATATTTGGTTTATTTGGGCCATAAAAACTATCGGAGAATTTGTTAACATGAACATCATAACAAGAAACTCATAAAACCCATACATTCTCCTAAACAAAAGATTGCTATATTTTATCATGTCTCACTCTTAGATGATAAAACCCAGACCTCAAATTAATCATTGATAACACTACTTCACATCTAATATGGTCAAAAAGATCATTGATCCAAGATAGAGGGAATCAATTATTAACTATCATCTAATTCCCCTTCCTATAATCGATACATTGCCACAATAATGTGTCATATTTATTGGAAAAAAAATGCAGATCCCCAAGGGGATATACTCGGATGAATAAACCCCTTGTTCTCCATTTTCTCAAAATTATTTTTATGTTCCTATATCTCTTTCAGTTCCATTCTATTTGGTTGAATGGAAATGGTTTTTTATCCCGAAAGAAGCTTTATTTAACTCAACATCCCTCTCAGGTGGAAGCCTTGAATATTCCATAGGATGAAATTCCTAGAACAAATCCACTATAGTATTGAACACAACATACTCCAATCCCACATCATAATGAATGAGACAAGACACTTGGGTTGTGAGATCATCCAACTTCTAAAAAACTGGCCCTACACAGCCTAACTAGACATCAAATTCTCTTTATGGATATAAGTGTATCTCTTTAGAGATGTGAACATTACAATATGATTCTAATATTAATTATGGTATATTTATATAACTAGATATACCATACCAAAAATAATATTAAAACCTGACATTAAAGGCCCATGAAACTCCCATAGGAAATAGTACCCACCAACCTTTAGCACACACCCCTTAAATTGCCTACCATTTTCTGATCATACCCGAAATGGTGGATCAATCAATATGTGCTCACAAATATGATCAAATACCAACACAACCACAAAATGAGAATATATAAAAGAGTTTGTGGAACTTGTATCTAATAAATTACTATAAATTGTAGAATCTATACTAAATTTACCTAAAATATTTTATGGTCCATCCTCACCACCACTAAGTGAAGACTAACCTTTATGAAGACACCCTAACCATCTACACTAGGTCCCAATATTAGTCCCCAGTATTAGACTACCATGATTGTAAGTATTTTTTCATCCTAGAGTAATATGACCACCACTTCTACTAGTGTGGCAGGTCGAGCTCCTACTATCTTCCGAATATGGGGTAACATACCCACTTCATGCACCCGAAATTGGACTTGATCCTCCATCAGTGCCCATATATTGAGGGTTCCTATTGAGCCAATGAACATTACCTATTTTGTAATATTATCAAAATCAACTGGTTGCTAAGTAACTAAACCCTCATGTGTCGAAGACTACCACAGTGATAGTAAAACACATAGTCAACACTTTAAGAGGTTTATACTCTCTTATGTCTACTATTCCTGATACAACCCTGGTTAATATTTCATGAAAATGTTACATTTCATCCTATGATTCACCACTACTCCATCCAACTTGATCTACATGTCCATCACTTGATGCCACACTCAAGTTACCTTCTATAATAAGGCCTTGATCCACCACTTGTACAAACCTAATTAAGTTGAATACATTCACATAAGACATAATCCTAGGTCTATGTATATTATAAAATCTTCTTACCATAGAAAGATCATCCCCATATAATTATGGGACAAACCGTTGTATGTCGATTAAGTGGCCTGCATAATCCCTCACTGACATAGTTCCCTACTCCATCCTCATAAACACTACAATGCACACTTATCTCAATGTATCTGGATAAAATAATTTCAATAAAATCCTATACGTCCTTCCATAGAATAACATCATTCTGCTGAGGCTTAAGAAAGGTATCCCACTTGTACATCAATGGTACCTAAAACATATATTCAATCAAAAAAACTCTCATTTCTACATGAGTCTCCATGTGATCCAAAATCATCTCTATGGGCTCTATTCATAACTAGAAAGCCACAATTCCACCCTTTCTCAAATAAGTTGTTGGGATTTTCAACATAAACTCTCTAGACATATCAAACATAATAGGAATGACCTTCCCTGTGTCTCATTCCATTATCTTCATAAAATAATAAATTTTATGATAAAACATCTCTTCTTTATTTTTTTACAATGGAACACTGGATTCCCTTGCTTCATTTGTAAAAGATAATTCTTAATGGAATAATATTATATCCAAATTGGAATATGTTGTCATGGTGGCATTCCCCTACATTTCTAAAGAAATTCTTAGAATAGATAACATAAAACTTTCATAGTTGATAGAGAATAAGGATCCTCTCTATCCACAAATAAACCATTTCGTGCACAATATCCCCAGGGACATCATCACATCTCAAACACTACCGTCAACTATTCCTACCAAGGTTCATTGTTAAATATGGTAAACCAACATATATAGTCACAATCCAGTCAATAAACACTTTTTGGAAACCACTTCCACAATCAAAATTTAAATCATTCCTCTTATTCACATTTCCCATTTCAAAAATTGTTACAACCAGTATGTTAAATCATCCACAACCTTTATTAAGTACAATTTGTTAACCATTCGTTAACAATAATTCCATTTACCCATCTTCATCAACTTTTTTATGAAATGTTTTCTTTAAATATTTATAAAAGTAAAATTCATCCTACTCCTCATGTCCTACATCCCATACCATGTGTTCCTATCATGATTGTAAGAACCAATGATTTTCTAGAATACACATTTGAGAAAAAAAATTACTTTTTTCTTTCGAATGACCAAAAGGGGTAAAATGGTCATTTACCCTATAATATGGTATTGAATTATTTTTATAACCCATATGTTGGTCTGGAAATAGGGGTTTTACCATATTACATGGGTTTATTGAAATCCAATCTATTCAAATTTTGGAAGAATAATTAATAATTAATAATTATAATTGTAAATATTAAGTTATTTGTGCCGGTTCAATTAGTCATATCTTTTGAATGGAGCATAATATTGAGATTAAATCAGTTCCACTTAGTCTGTAACGTGGAATTTATCTTCATTGATTCATAAACTTGAGTTGAATATTGGGGTCGGGTTGGGGCCTTTTTCTCTTCCTTTTCTTTTTCTTTTTCTATTATTTCTTTTCCTTTTATTTTATTATTTCATTCATTTTCTTATCATGTGTTCCACTATAATGTATCCTATACCATGAGACCTAGATATTATTGGAAGATGGATAAATAGATGGGCAGAGGAAGAGATGGATGATCCACTGTGAATATCTCAATGCATTGGTTCAGTGTGAGTCGTTCGTGGACTGTCAAATCGGCCGAAGCTTCGGCGGTTTCCAAACGAAGGAAGGATAATTTATTTATTTGACCCAAAACATTTTAAAATTTTTTTGATTCCAGTTTTATATCCCTATAATTCTTTTATGTCATCTCTAGTGGCCCGATCTGTTGATTTGGGGGTTCAAACTGTTGTTTTGTGCGATCTAAGGGTTTTCTGTTTTGGAAAACCAGGCTACACCGCAAGTAGTCTAGGGTGATATGTTGTGTGTTTAGCCAATTTATTTAAGATGATGTTCTATGGATTACACTCCATGTGTGGTATATATATTTGTTCTTGAGTACTTTGGAATGTTTACATATGTATGGGTACATAGCCCTGTGGACTACATAGCCTGACCCTATGTAGGGTAGCACGCCATGTAGAATAACATGGCCTAGCCTAGTATCTGGCCAGGCTACTTGAGTGAAACAAGCATGTTTCCTATTTATGGTACACACCACGTAATCATTTTACATGTCGTGTACTTGGTTCAATACATTCCCAGGACGACGTGATTACACACCCATGGGGTGTAATGGGAGTACACAGCATGTACTGAGGATACAAACTGTGTACCTCTCCTTTCAATCCCTTTGGTGGGGGGGGGGGGGCGTTTTGTTCATTCCCTGATGCCGGAATTGGACTTGAGAGTAGTCTATTATTAGTGGTTTTCATCATATATCACAATGATGAAAATAGTGGAGAGTTATGAGGACTCTTAATGGGTGTTTGGAGTTTTATATCAAAACATATTGGTTTTCCTCCAACAGTGAGTTCAATTTTTTTCTGAGGGTAAAAATTGCTGTGTTTTATCAGTAGGGTATTCAATCCAACCTTGTTGAGACCTTTATTTGAGATGAGCTATTATCTATCTCCCATGAATATGATTTTTTGTGGTTATTTCTATTGCGAGAAGTTCCCTTATGGCCTATGAGGTAGTGAGACCAATTAATCTTAGTATACCTTGATGGATGCACGTTCTTATATACTGATCTAGGTTTTCATATAATGGGTATGTGTTCTTGTATATCTTTTAGAGAATCCCCATTATGGGATTCCTTTAATGTTTATCATCCAAGGATCCAATACATGATTCCTCATTTTCCTTTTTAGCTATGTATGCCTCTAATCATGTTTTTCGAGAGGATATCAACTCGGATTTATCTTTAGTGTTTGACTAGAGGGACACATCTTCTACCTTTTTCTTGACTGACATTGGTCTGAGTGACTATTTTGGGTAGATATGGTGTTCAGGTGTCACATTAGAACCCATGCCGAACTAATAAGCCCATGGGGCTATGGTTGGAGTGTTGGGAAGGGTGTTCTGGCCACCCTCACTGATTTTTTCTTCATGAATTTTTTTTAACATTTTTTATGATTATAATAGGTTCTTCCTAGTTGGTTGATATTGAACCTAACATGAGTCATATTTCAGCATTGGGGATTCTCATTCATTTTTCTTTTGATCGCTTTTTCTTATTAGGATGACTTGGCATGCTTCCGTTGGATTCTCCATCCAAGCCATGTTATTTATGAAATTTTAGTGATGCCCAGAAGTTGAACCTGTGACATGGAGGCTAATCCATGATGTATATACATATATTTTGATTTATTTTTTGTTTGGATTCTGAGAGGTGTTTCCAGGTATCAGGCTATTGAGCACTACATGTTGACTTATAAGGCCAGAGTGATACTAGGATTCATATTGAATAAATAACATGGATGAACTCAGTGGGCCGTTTATTTAAGTACCTTGAGTTATACATGGTTTCCTATTGTAGGAATTCTATGTATGGACCCAATGGTATGATAATTCATGTTACCTAAGTGATACTTAGATTTCCACTGTTGGAATGACTTGGATGGGCTCATCTGGTTGATATCTTATATTCCCTAAGTGATACATGGTTCTAGTTGTGGGATGCCATGGACATGATCAATTTGATTTTTAATATGATTAAACCATGATTAAATCATGGATATAGTTGAGGGATTCCATGTACAGTCTCATTGGTTTGATTTTCTTACACTGATTAATATTAGGATCCAGTTGAAGGATGCATCTAATAGGATCAATGTATGATAAACATATATATGCTGAGTGATATGTGGACTCCAATAGTAGTAAATCCTTTTACGGTCTCATACGACTACTAATTTATACACCTTGAGTGATACTTGGAATAATGTTGTATGAATTCCTTAGATGGGATCATAAGTTGGTTGTTTTATGATTGGAATGACATTGCTCTTTCTATTCAGTTATAGGACTCGAGGGATGTTGCATAGTGTCTCAATAGATGCTTAGATGTACTCCATGCGATCTTTATTTATGGTATTGACCATCAGTTTATGGAATCCCTACTTTAATGATTGGAGGTTGAAGCATGTGAACCTAAATGTAGGACGAGTATCCCCCTATGTTGACGTAGCTCAGTCAGAGATTTCTCCGACATTGGATGAAGCATGTATATGTCAATTGGGATTAAGGACCCAGAGATCAATTTTTTATTATATGGATTGAGTGGCATGACATCTATCTCAATTCCCAAGCATGTTGTGTGTAGTTGATCGGGATTACTGGCCCATGGATCGACTGCTGATGTGGTTTCATGTTATTGACTCACATACAAATGAATATAAAAATATATGTGTATTTTTATAGGAATGTGCCTATAAATTTATACATATATATTAATAGTCATCCATGTTGTAACATTCCTAGTTGATAGGTATTAAGAATCCATGGGGTTGACTATGGGCTAACATTTGGGTTTTCATGCCTTTTCATTGTGGATTTTTCTTGGCTAAGAATATTTCTTTTGAAAAAATATAGTAGTATAGTTCCAGGTTTCATTTTGGGGTAGGATACTGAGATTATTTCTACCACAACACATGCACCTTGGTGTATATGTAGACGTTATGTTTTTTATGTTTCAGGAAGAATTTCATGGTGGATACGATTGAGGCCCTGTGTGGCATGATCAAGAAAAGCTGCTTGTTTGGTTCTTTTGATCATGCTGGTGAATTTTGAATGTGTATACATATTGGGTATGTGGTCTATCTCATAGTTAGTAGTAGATCCATGTTCTTTTACATTTAGTTTCTTTGTACTACTGTATCTATATTTTCATCCCATTTTTTGACTACTGTTGTATTGTATTTCATAGTTTTTTGGGATTTTACAACCATTATTTTAATATAATATCGTGTTCAATTTCATTTTATTAATACTTCCACATTCTATATACATTTTTTATTTCATGTTACATAGTTATTTATAATATTTTATTACACTGATATATGGTACTAATCTCCCCAATATCACATCCTAGGCCCTCACTTCTAGTTGGAATCCTCTAGCATACGAGGAGTAATGCTTGAGGCCTTGTGAACAACGAACTGAGAGAGCCAGTTTAGTGGCATCCGGGCGAGAACATTATCAAGTGGTATTATAGTATTTTTATCTCCTATTATTTATTGTTTTTGATATAGTGTAGATAAGAGTGTTAGGAATGTGTTGGAACCTGTGATGGATATTTGAATGGTGCATGAATAACACATGTCTCGGTAGGAAGTCCAAGTTTCCTTGGGTTTGGGATTATTGTTCTGCTATGGGATGTTACAGCAGTATATGATTTTATTTTAGAGTGATGCACATGATGTGTGGATATTCTGATTTACTATGGATATCTTGCACTTGGCCATAAGAACTACATCGAGGATGGATTTGACTCTTGGTGGAAAAGGAAAGAGGCATATGCTGCATATTATTCATTACATTGGATTCACATCACATAGGCCATGTAGTGTATCATTGTTCTAACCTTTTAGACATATTATGTTTTTATTTCAAACATATATATTTCATTTTAATCGTAGGTTATGTGGATCTATGTTAAGGCTTTTTTGGGATATTTAGGACTCAATATTCATGCGTAGGAGTTTTAGTGACATTGTAGGTTGATGTGGAATGTGTCTCCCTTTTTTGTTATCCTTTTTCAGTTTTACATTCCATGTATGTGCCCATCTAGTCGGATCAATGAGTATGATGCTGATGGATACCAATGACTTTCTTATAAACTGGACCTCTAGGGGGTATTTATGTAGATATATTCCCAGTTATTGTCCATTGAATTTTTATTCTTTGTTGGTTTTATGACCGCTAGGTATAATTTCTTTCTGAGGATGCATTAGAGGATTAGAGCGATTTTAGGTCATGATTTTAGTTTTTACCTTGTTGGTCATTGTGATCTTTACCTATGTGATAGAGGATGACCAGTGTTTAACAACATCTTTCTAGTTAGTGAGCATAGTTTTAAACTCATTTTCCGATCGATTCATGGTATATGCATGAGTTTTGTATTATAGGCATGTTGATGCCATCAACTTTTGACAGATCACCTTGTGTGCTTGTCTTTCATGACTGGCTTCGATTGGTAGGACTATTTGGATTCCTAGCCTTGTCAACCAGTGTTTCCATTGTTTCTAATTTATTCAAAGCATGGGAAGACAATTGTGGTAGTAATAATTTCATGTGACGGGTGTTCATAGGATTAATCATGGAATCGATGAGGTGAATGTTTTTTAAGAGGTGTTCTATGGAAGTTTTTGTCTTGTGATAATGACTTGTCTTGTAGCATGGCCATCATATCTGTGTGTTGGATGACACACTGGAGTATCAGTCAGGTGATAGTGATTCATGTTGGTTGTGGATGGTATCATTTCATTCTATGTCAGTGAGTATCTTGGTGAAAGCCAAAGACCAATATGTTTCTTGAATTTTTGTGGGATCGGATCCCGGAAGATGTGTTGGAATATGCCTTTGTAGCAGAGGTGACATCGTGAAATATTGGGGTACTATGAGATGGTTGACCCTTGTTTGAATCATGGAATGTTTTTAGCAATATGTGATTATGAATCCAAGAGATTTGTACATTCCTTTTATAGAATCTCAGTGTACTCATATTGGAGACCATCATGATTTATCTTGATTCATCTTCAGTATGATTAGTGAACATTGGCCCTACATAATGCTCAATTCTTGCCTAAATGATTTTCCCAATTTTGGGAAAGGAACCCGTTGAGGTGTCAAACAAGGAGTGGTGTAAGCAAATTCATATTGTGAGGAGTAAACCATTCTCCATTTGAGGGAGGTGACCCTCGTTTTCAGTTTAACATCTGTATTTTTTTGGGGGTTGCTGAGCTTGGAGGATTCTATTGGGATGACAATAAGGGTATTATTGTGGTGGGGAGTAATTGATCGGTCATAGCTAAATGTCTTCCATATAGGAAATATTTGATAATTCTACGAGGATGGTCATCAGATAGTCTAATTATCTTGGGTTTTCAGGTTCTCGGGTTGAAAGAATGGTTGTTATTCTTCTCAATAGGACTCTCTAGGATGATAAGTTTTATGGTGGGATGTCTGTAAAAATACCTAGTTTTTGATACTATTGTTTTGAGATTAAATTTAATTTTTTTTTCTTTTGGATTCCAATAAAAGGGAAAAATAGTCTTTTCCCCCTATCATATGATCTAAAAAAATTCTGACAATATGCTGGTCCCGTAATGTGGTTTCTGCCCTAGCACATGAGTCTGGTAAAAGTCCAAGACCATTATATTTTGACAGAATAATTAGTAATTATAAATTATTAAATATTAAATTATCCACACAAGTATGTTTTGTCATATTATTTTAACAAAGAATCATATTGATATTCCATTGATGCCATTGATTTTGGAACGAGGATTTTAGCCTATGTTTGACATAAACTTGGGTCGGATGATAGGGATGGATTTGAACCTTTTTCTGCTTTTTATTTTATAATTTCTTTTCATTCATTTCTTTTTTTACATTCTTCCTTCTACTTCTCACGTGCACCCATTTGAGGACTCATACACCATGTGAATAAGTGAGGATATGGAGAGGGAGGAAGATATGGAGAGTGGATGAGAGAGAGGAGCCACCATGAAGCTCTCGACATTCTGGTTTTGTGTGCAACGTCCGTGGACCATCAAATCAACCAACTCTTTGGCGGCTTCCGCTCAAAGGTAGGATGATATTAATATTTTTGGACACCCATTAAATTTCACTTTTTCAAGTTGTTAAATCCCTTTTTTCCTTGAATTCAATCCCTAGTGGCCTGATTTGTTGATTTGTGGGTTTAAACGTGGGTTTTGGTTGATCTATGGGTTTTCCATTTGGGAAAACCATGCTAAACAGCATGTTGTCTATGGTGACACACTGTGCGTTCCTCCTATTTGGGAAAAATGATGTTTTATGTAGTACATTTAATGTATTTTGAATACAGTATGTGTACTGGTACATTGTTATGTAGCACAGTACATATACTTGTCTACTCGTTTAGGGGTACACGTCCACGTGGAGTACAAAGCTATACCTCGTGCAGGGCAGCATGCTGTATAGAAGTACAAGGCCTATCCATGAATCTAACTCATCATGTTGAAGGAATCCTGCATGTAACCCTTGTAGGGTACATGACATGTACCCATTTTCTACATTGTATACCTGGGGTGGTACACACATAAGTCGAAGAGAGTACATGCCCATGTGGCACGATATGAGTACACACCTTTTACTGAGGATTCACACAATGTACTACTTCATTACAACCCATGGGGGTTTTCATGTTTTCAATCCCCGGTGTTAGAATTGGAGTTGAGATTAGTCCATTATGAGTGATTATCCCCTAATATATTGATGGTGGAGCTCAAGGATCATTTTGAGAACACCTACCAGGGGTTTTGAGGTTTCTATCAAAACAAATAAGTTCCTCCTCCAGCATTGAGTTTAGTTATTTAGTAAGGGAGAGACTTGGTATGGAATATCAGTTGGTTGTTTTGACCAACCTAGTTGAGATATTGATTTTATATGAGCTATGATCTATGATTTATATCCCATTAATTATGCTTTTTAAGGTGTTTCCATTTTGAGACATCCCCTTCTAGCCTATGAGGCCATGAGACTAGTTTCTTCTAAAGATCCCAATGGTATTTACTTTCTTATATATGAATCTAGGGAGTCCCTTGTAGGATCTCTATCATTTTATATGTTTTAGATAATCCCTATTATGGGATGCATATATTGTTTATCATTCATGTATCCTGTGTATGATTATTCCTTTTCATTTTTAGCTAAGGTTTCATTACCTCATGTTAACTTATCAGCTCCCAGGTAGGATTCCTTTGAATGATTGACCTAAGGGACCCAACAGGTGCCCATTTCTTGACTGACCATGAGTTGTAAATAATGTTTGGTTAGAGATGATATCCGTGATTCACCAAAGAACCTGTTCAAAACTGGGAATCCCATGGGGATGTGGTTGGAGTGATACGGTATAAATTTGAGCCACCCACAATCATTGTTTCTTCTTCAGATGGTTTTTGTAGATGCAATGATGTTTAAAAGAGGTTATTTTATGTTTTTTGACTTTGAACCTAATTTGAGTCTTTATTCATTAGGGATTCCAAGACATTCTTCTAGGGATATGTTTTTCTTATTGGGATGCCCATATGTGATTCCCTAGGATTAGTAATCTGAGACATGTTATTTCAGATATTTAAGTGATTCCCAAAAATATTACCTTGGAGTTTCTATTGATCCTATATTTATATTCATATAATGTGATATATATATTCTTGGGATGTCTAGAGGTGTTTCATGGTATATTTCAATTGAGCCTTACGTGTTGACTTATATTCCATGAGCGATACTTGGATTCCTAATTTAGGAATTCCTAGGACAATCTTAGTGGGATGTTTATTTAAGTACGCTAAGTGATTCTTGAATTCTCATGTTAGGAATTAAATGTATATGCTTATTGGTATGATGATTCCTATGCATCAAGTGATAATTTGATTCCCGTTGTAGGAATGCCTTGAATGGGCTCTCTGGAGTGGGTTCTTATATGCCCGTAGTGATATTTAGATCCAGTTGAGGGATTCCTTGGATGGGAATAGAGGTAATTTTAATATAATTAAACCATGAGTGAATTGTGTATCGAGTTCTAGTATTCCATGGATGGGAGCATTGGTTGGATTTGGTTTCACATGGAATGATACATGGATCTAGTTGAGGTATTCATTGGACATGATCTGTGGGTGATAGATTTATGTACCCTAAGTGATACTTGGACTCCCATTGTAGGAATTCCTAGGACAGGCTCAATTAGTTGATGACTTATAATCCTTGTGTGATACTTTTATTCCCATTATTGAAATACCTTGGATGGGCTCATAGGCTGGTTGTTCTATGATCAGAAATGCGGTGCTCTTCTGGATCAATTACAGTACTCAAGGGATGTAGCATGGATTCTCATGAGATGTCTGAGCATACTGCTTGAGATATTTCATTATGGTATTGAACATTTTTATACTGTATACTTACTTTATTGATTGGATAAAATTATGTGTAAACCTAGGTGTAGGATGAGTATCCCCCTATGTTGATTTAGATTTCTTAGAGATATTTATATAATTTTCCGAAGAACGTATATGTTGATTGATATTACAGATCCAATGATTGGCATGATGTTACATTGATTGTGTGGCATGATTTCTATCTCAATTACGTTGCACAATATTTCTAGTTGATGAGGATTATGGACCCGAGGTTTGGCTGCTGATGTGGTTTCATGTTTTTGATTCGCATACTAATGAATATTCATATATATATATATATATATCTGTGTGTGTGTGTGTGTGTGGGTTTTGTACTATAAATGTATACAAATATATTTATGGACATCCATAGTGGAAATTTATTAGTTGATATGGATTATGGACCCTAGGGATGATTGTGGGCCCACGTTAGGGTTTTATTAACTTTTTTTGCTTCAAAAATACTGACAACATTTCTTTTGTATACACTTTTAGCAGCACAATTATAGGTGGCATATTGGGGTGGCCTACTAAGATTCATTCCCACCCCTTCACATGCGCCTCTGTGGTTTTGTAGACCTTATGTATGTTTTTCAGGTTGGACATAAGTTGTATGATGTATGTGGATGAGGCCTAGTGTTGTGTGATTGAGTAGAGATTCTTTTTGGTTCTACTGATCCGGCCGGTGCATTTGGATAGAGTCTGGAGATTGTGTATGGGGCCTGACTTAGATTTAGTAGTAGAGACTTATACATATACTTTTTGTTTCTTCTATAAAGTTGTATCTTCATGGACATCCCTGTGGGTGACCAGTGTTATATTGTATTGCATAACATTTCGGTCCTTTACATAATTTTCATTATTATTATAGCATATTCTATTTAAATTGTAGCTTCCATATTATGTTTACATTATGCAATGTATTATTATTAGTTATTTCCACTATTCATTTATTCAGATATGGGGGAATATTCTCCCCCTATCACCTCTTAGGACCGCACTACATGTCAGTAACCTCAATTGTATTGTGATGAAAACTTGAGGAGTTTTGACCCACCAGCTCAGAGCACTGATTTATTAGCATCCCGGTCGGGATTTTACAAGGATACATGCCACCTATATTCATTGGAATCTATAATGATGCATGAATTCACATCCTGATATGGTTCATTCCAAGATAAAATATGAAAAAAATAGTATTAACACACAACAAGTTCATACCCAATGATGATATATCATTCAAATGTAGAAATACATATTAATAACCACAATCCCCACTATGGGAACATGGGTTATCCGTCATTCATGGGTTAGTTACTCCCTCAAATTACATCATTTTCTAAGGATCTACACCTCCTAATCTCTTGTATACCATCCCAAAATAGTAGGACAGATAAAAGAACCCTTCTAATACCACTTTTTAAAATCATTATCCTATAATCCACTAAATGGCCCCAAGATGAGTGGCCACAATACCTCATGTACAACCCCCCATACACTAGACGTTGTCAACTAGCTGTCTAGGACTAATAGGTCATGGGGGTAGTCTATACCATTATTACAATAACATGTCATAGAAAATCATATGAAATATATAAAAAATTAAAAAATAGACAAGAAATATGCATTACCAACCATTACCAAATAATGTACAATGCACACCCAACAATAATTATTCCATATTGTGATAACAATTCCAAAAGTGAAGAAAACCCTGAATAATAAAATCATATGAATCTAAAAATGTATCCTAAAACATCATTTATATTATCATCCATCAAAAACCCATTCCCACCTCATCTCCTTAGCATTATGCATTTTTCCTTATACTAACTTACCTCCATGAAATCTGCTCGATTACCCAATAGCGTCTTGAGCTGGGTGTTAGTTCAACTCTTTAGGACACCACCATGTGTGTCAAAAAATTATGTATTCTAAAAAAACATTCATGAAAAAACAAAAAATGTCAAAAAATAAAACAAGGGATCCATTAGATTACAATATTCACTTTATCCATTTTAATCACACAATCAATTTTCATTATATGTTCCATGTTTTTTGGATTTTAATATTTTACAAAATTGGCATGGTAGACAATTTCAATCAATTAAGGAATATGTCGGGTTTCCTATCTCAATACGGACTAGACTTTCCCAACCCATTACATTACACTTTCCTAGGAGCCTCAGTTTATGTATTTTTATAAAATGTAACTATTAAGGGAATATAGACTCAGTCCCCATGCCTAAACCATGCATTATAGGGGTGGCATTTAGAGCTTCAGTCTAACTCGACCCAAGGTCATATATCCTATAGTATAATAGACCACTACTGCAAAGACATGTGAATATTATTTTTAGTCTATTTAAAACATCTATTATATCACAAACTATACACAGCCAATACACCTAACATTTTCAATTCACATATCGTACAAAATATAAATCATCATCAATCCTTGACCCATTATAACATTTACATTTATTTGGAATGGTCCATTTAATCCAATTCTATTTCTATACCTTAACTCATTAAACCAAATAAATAATACCCACATATTATCCTATTTTAAATATTCATCAATTATCATGCATTAAACTGTTTAACACATTCAACCATTTAAAGTATTTAATAATTTATCATGTTCATCATTTCACATTAATAAACCCACTAATTTGATGGAACCATTGTCATATTTGCGTGAATTGGGGAATGGATTGTGTTTTTGGTCAATACCCAGAGGAAGTTCAGAATGTGTGCCAGAAAAGTACTCAAACAAGTCAAGAAGATAACAGTTTTTAAGGTGGCACTGTTTCCATTATTTTCAAAATTTCTGGACGTCAAATTTGAAAAAAGGGGAAAATAATTTTTTTTGTAAAGGGAATTGCACGACGGACATGTGTTGCGCAAGTGACATGCACACTGGTGGCTAAGAGAATTGTAAATTTGTGTTCCATATGTTTTTCAAGATCATAACTTCAAAACATGTCAAATGAAAGATGGTTGCGCAAGTATTGGTTTGCTCGCAAAAGTGAGTAGCGCGACAGAGTATAGGGTGGTTGGAGTTGTGTGCTAGAACATGTGGGCTGAGAGGAGGCTTTCACACCACCATGTATGGTGCCCTATTTGCCTATAAATAGAGGACCATCACTCCTCATTTCTATTGATGTTTGAGAGTTAGAGAAATTCAGTGCTCCCATAATGCATGTGTAGTGGTCATGCAAGTGGTTGTGGTTCGGCCAAGTACAAGCTGCACGACAGTTTTTTGCTGCAGGTCAAAACCAGTTTGGGTGAAACGAAATGTGAGTCGTGCAAGTTTGAAGTTGTAGAATTTACTGTCGCACAATTGGTTGAGGTAGACTTGCCTTCAAGTTATAACTTTCACGCCGTATTTGATACTTTCTTTAAAGAATTCCCATATTTTTGAAGCTGTAAGAAAGTTGGATGAATGCACGATAGCTTCAGTGCAAAGTGAGATTTGTCTACTGGTTAGAGTTAGACATCAACATATCATCTAGATACAATAGAGGATGCATTATTTTTCAATGATGAATACAACTTCATGTCTATATACTTAGTGGGACTTCACCAAGGGTAGTGAGCCAGGGGAGTCAACGGGAGTGACCTGAGGGACGTAGAGATCTATCCCTGAATCTTTATAAAGGAAGTGAGTCTGGGATAGTTTGACTGTTCCCGAACCATTTTAATCCACAACTAGTGAAAAATAGTGGAATTTGGTAGGACCAATAACCTGTCGGCATATGCTCCATGGGCATAGCCCTTAGTGGTGAACCAAGTAAAAAGTGACGCGTCATCTCTCTTAATGTGAATTTTTGGTTTCTGATCATTTTCATCATATAGATTTAACAAGTTCTTACCAACATGGGAACAAGATCCATCTATTTAAAAGAAAAATTTGCCACCCTAATTCACCCCTCCCCTCTAAGGTTGTCCCTAGGTCCTTCATGTGGTATCAGAGGGTAAAAGATGCTAGTGTTGAATCTATCCTTTGTCTTCATGGACAATGTAGTCAATGTTAGAGGAGTACCACTCTTCAATAGAAGTAATTTACAGATTTGGAAGAATATAATGAGATCTAATCTAAGATCCCTTGGAATAGAAGTCCTTTTTTTCACTTTCCAAGGTATACATGTTACTGATCCAACAAGGTTGGATATGATGGATGTCGATAGGAAAATTATTGATGCTGATGCTAAAGAACATAATTCTCTCACCGCATCCCTTTCTGTTCAGATCTATCTAAACTTAATGAGTTCCACCTCAGCAAAGTCCATGTGGGATAAACATGAAAATATTTATGAGGGAGATAGAAATGTGAAGGATTCAAAACTACAAGTCCTACAAAAAAGGTATGATTCTCAAAATATGCATCCTAATGAGAATGAAGATTCATTATTCAATCAAATTGCTGAAGTTGTTGGAGAAATTAGTGGTCTTTGATAAGAAACTGTGGCTAGAGAGAATGAAAGTGAACCTCGCAGGAGAAATAGAAGTGCTGAGATTGATCAATCTAACATTATTGAGGATAGGAGTGCACCCACACAAACAAGGAGGATGAGGAATAACATGCAATAAGTATTTCTATCAGTTGTGGAGACATCCTCATTTGAAGAATCTGCAAATCATGAATCATGGGTGAAAGTCATGAATGAAGAGTTAGATTAGATTGACAAGAATCAGACATGGGATCTTGTCTAAAGACCTGAAGTTCACAATGTCATCGATAGGAAATGGATATACAATAAAAAGTTTTATGAGCATATAAGTGTTATTAGAAAGAAGGCACTACTGGAATGTAATGGATATTCTAGGATTGAAGGTGTTGATGTTGAAGAAACCTTTGGTCTAGTGGCTAGACTGGAGTCAATCAGGATGATCCTTGCCATGGCTCTCCAAAGAGGATATAAAGTATATCAAATGGATGTCAAGACAACATTCTTGAATTTTGTACTCAAAGAAGATGTCTACATTGAACAACCAGTGGGTTTTGTTCTTGGTACTGATGAAACAAAAGTCTTTAAACTGAAGAAAGCTCTATATAGTTTGAAGAAGGAACCACGAGCATGGTATTCATGGCTGGACTCATTTCTCAAAAAGCTGGAATTCAAAAGAGTAAGAGTAGATCACAATCTATATGTGAAGAATTATCCAAATTTCAATTAATGGTTCCAGTCATTATTGATAATATCATATTTGGTTGTAGCAGGTAGAAATCTGTGGGGGAATTTTCCGATCACATGAAATCATAAAATGAAATGTCTATGATTGGGGAGCTCCCATATTTCATGGGGATACAAGTGATTCAAAAGAAGTATTACACATTCATTTCTCAGGAAAAGTATTCAATATATCTGTTGAAGAAGATTAATATGCAATACTCCATACTGATGTCTACTCTGATTACATTTGGAACTAATCATGGAAAGAATGATGATGGGACCTCTATAGATCCCACCATGTATAGGAGGATCATTGGGAGCCTACTGTACCTGACAGAAACACAACTATATATTGTCTTTTCCACATGTCTTGAAGCCCCCTTTTAGAGTAATCCAAAGGTGGAATATTTGGCAGCAATAAAAATAATCATGAGTTATATTCAAGGTACTCACTATTATCGCTAATACTTTACTATAGTAATTAACAATGATTTATCCTCATTTTCTAATGCTGACTGGGTAGCTGATGTTGTGGATTGAAATTCCACCAGTGGTGGAGCATTCTATGTTGGGAATAAATATGTTGTCTGGATGAGAAAGAAACAAGAATGTACTTCTCTTAGTACCGCTGAAGCTGAGTATATCTCCACCTCAAAGGCATGCACTCAAATACTATGGATGATGCAAAAATTAATAGATATAAGTGATGAGGTGAAGAAACCAATGATTATTTACTGTGAGAAAAAGAGTGTAATTGATCTTAAGAATAATCCAGTTCATCATTCTCATACAAAACATATTGAAATTTGGTATCACTTTATTAAAGAGAATGTTGAACAAGGTGTGATTAGAATGGATCATGTGGGTACTGATGAGAAAGTGGCGGATATCCTGACCAAGCCACTATCAACGACTGTATTTGTGAAGCATTAGTTGACCATCAGTGTTTATCCACCTCCCAATGCATAAGGAGGTTACAAAAATCCCCTCTCCCCAATTATGATAAATATTTTTAATATGTTTATGGATGTGATGCAGGTTTGTGGGGGATATACTATAAAGGGGGAGTGTGGTATGAGATGAAGATGGAACAATTACCAGTCATTGGGTTTTTTTTCAATTGGGGAGAAAGGAATAATTTTAGGCATTAAATTCAGGCATGTTTAGGCATGTAATGATTCTGTGACACTGTAAGAGAAAGGCATTTTTAAGATTTTAATTCTTCTATGACACTATAAGTGAAAGGCGTGTTTAAGAACATAATGATTCTATGACACTGTGAGAGAATTTCTTGGGCGTCATTGAGAATTCCAAAACACTGGAACCCAATTTAATCATTCTCTTTTTTTTTCTACACATAGCATTGCTCACGTAGACATAGAGTGTTTCCTGAGTTGATTCTTTCATTTTTTGTTTTCATGAGGATGGTGATCTATTGAATTTATTTACTGATTTCCAACAAACCTAAAAGTGGGAGATTGTTGGAACCATGGTCATCTACGCATGAATTGGAGAATTGTTTGTGTTTGTTGTCAATACTCAGAGGATGTTCAGAAAGTGTGCCAGCAAATTACTCATACAGGTCATGCAGATTGCAGTATTAAATGTGGAACAGTTTTCTAGTGTTTTCCAAAATTTTGGACCTCAAATTTGACGAAAGGGGAAAACAATGTTTTTTGGTAAAGGGACTTCTGCGCCGGACATGTGTCATGAAAGTGACATGCATGCCAAGAAAGGACTTGTGTGTCAGTGTCTAAAATTATTGGAAAGTTGAGAGCCAAATGTTTTTAAAGAACAAAACATCACAATAGGAAAATGGAGAGAGGGTTGCACAAGTGAGTAGCGTGATAGCGGCTAGGGTGGTTGGAGTTGCGCGCCGGAACTTACGCGCTGAGAGGAGGCTTGCGCACCACCACGCATGGTGTCCAGTTTTCCTATAAATAAAGGACAACCCCTCCTCATTTGTATGATGTTTGAGAGTTAGAGAAATTTAGTGCTCCCATCGCGCAGGTGTATTGGTCAGGCAATTGGTTGTGGGTCATGCAAGTATAAGCTGCGCGACAACTATTTGATGCGTGTCAAAACCAGTTTGGGTGAAAAGGAATGTGAGTTGTGAAAGCTTGAAGTTGTAGAAGTGAGTGTCGCACATGTGGTTGAGGTAGACATGCGCACCATTTATAACATTCTTACCATCTTTGATGGTTGCACGCTGGCCTAGAGAAGCGCGCTAGGTGTGGTTGAAGTATGCTCGTCTTTTTAAAGTTGCACGAAAGATATAATAATTCCAAATACCTTCTGTGAAAAGTGAGATTAGACTACTATTATGAATTGGACATCAACAAAGCATCTACATACAACATAAGATGTATTATTTTGCAATGATGAGGAGAAATTCATGTCTATAAACTGAGTGGGACTTCACCAAAGGCAGTGAGCAAGGGGGAGTCAATGGGAGTTACCCGAGGGACGCAGTGAGCTATCCATGAACCTTTGTAAAGGCAGTGATCTTGGGATAGAGTGACTGTGCCCGAACTATTGTAATCCAAAACTAGTGAAGAATAGTGGAATTTGGTATGACCAAAAACATGTCGGCGTATTCTCCTTGGACATATCCCTTAGTGGTGAACCATGCAAAAAAAATTTGTGTCATCTCTCTGCATGTGAATGTTTGCTTTATGATAATTTTCTTCATACATGTTTAACAAGCTCCTACCAACATGGGAACAAGATCTATATTTTTAAAAGAAAAAGATGCCACCCTGATTCACCCCTCCCCTTTCAGGGTGTCCCAGGGTCCTTAATTATGAAATTAAAATAAAATTAATTAGTTATTTATCATGTTCACTGCATTTCATCCATCACATTGCATATTAATCCAAACAACTCCTTTGGCCATTATCAAATTCTAGGCAGAACTATCAATGTTTCATTTTTTTCTAAACTAATTTATCAACTTATTCATCATGAATGATACATTATCACAAGTCGATTATATGATTAATAGTATAATTGTTTCTCATTTGGAAATGTTTGACACCAGATGGATGGGCCTAAAGTAGTATAGTCAACCTAAATGCATCACAAGGGGATCATGGAGGGTTAAATTATTCATTTATCCAACCAATTTTCCAAATCTATCCAGTGGAATAAAATCCACAATAAATTTAGCACATCATATCCACAACACATAATCCAAACATTAAGACTGTGGAATATAACTTTTATACCATCTAAATAGTTTCCTAAGATGAACTCTTGATTAATCTTAGACTTCGATTCAAATTCAAGAACCCTTTGAAGACCCATACTTTTCTATAATAGAAGAGGAGGGTTTTTTTGATCTAAAAGAATAAGAACTAAAACAAAATCCCTTTTTCAGAAAATAAAATCAATAGAATAAGTTTACATTCATGGAGCTTTGATCTGTTCTCAATAGTACAACAAAAAACATATAATCCATAGAGATCCACTCTTGGGAAGCCTAGGTCATTTGGGCTTTCCACTAGGGATAGATGACGAAGAATGGGGAGGAAATTAGGGTGAATATTTAAAATCCAAAATGAGGAAATGGTGAATAATAAATTTTAATGTGGTGCATGGTTTCTTCAAACTGTCCACCAACATTGCACCTTTCCCTATCCAAAATGGGCCTAAGTCGCATGGTTACATGGGGATTTAATACAGTTTTACAAACTATGCACCATCATTTTGGAAAATATTTATCCATATATGCACTATTTGGATTCCCCCCAGATAAATTTACATAATCATTCACCCCTCATCTTAGATAGCACAGTTTGGAGACATGTTTACTTTTACCCATGCACCATCTATACAACATGAATAGGATTGACAATATCCACTTTCTTGTGTGTCTGGGTCCCTAGAGACACCCCCAAACCTCCCCATACAATCAAAAAACATACCATTATCCAAATTTATTGGATACATTTCAAAATATAAATATGTACAAACCTACATGATGTTTGGGATCTTATATAATTTTAGTCATTTTTTCATCATTTCCACCCATGCATTGTTATAATAATGGATTTTATGTATGTATGTTATATTGGAAGCATATTTATATGTATAGAGTTATGAAATCACATGTACCTTATTAAATTCTTTTATATAGGAGATATGATAATGTCGCCCTTCTGAATGATGGACTACCATATCACAAAGTGATATGAATTTTTTTCATTAACACATTACACATTAGATAATAAGGATTATGTTAATGAATAAATTTAATATAAATGAAATAATTATAATATTTTTGACATATTTATCCTTATGAGAAGATGATATATGATTTAATTAATTATATGTGATATAAATGAAATAATTATAATAATAATAAAATGTCTTTCCATATAAAAAGATAATATATCATTTTCTTTCTTACATTGAATAGTGATATTGTTGTTCGTGTACATGAGAACCACCACCTCCATAAAGAAATGTTATTCCATTTATTCATCTCTACATCAAAATTAAAATATATATAAGTATATTTAAATAAATAACATGGTATTTATGATGGGATTATAATTCTAGAGAGTTAATATTATTCTTGTTTTCTTTCTATAATGACCATCGAAATATGAAAACATTACTCATGCACACGCATGGCCTAATATCACCATGATCATAAAAGACATCATTTTTTTCAAACTAATCACTCAATAATGGGCATAAAATTATATTTGATGTATAAATATACTAATTATTTCCTGATTATTATTATTGATATGTTTAATAATGACCTCATTCACCAATACTCAACCTACGATAGTTATTTTTGACCCATAAGTCAAACATTATCAAAACTAGTAACATTAACATAATTGATTAGGTAAATATATATAACATGTAAATAAGTGAAATAAATGGAATAATAATGTTAAAAAATTCACTCATGAAATTAAATAAGTAGCATAAATTTATTATTTAGGATGACAATGAATGAATGTGATGAATTGGACTCAGGGAAAGGGACTTCCCTCAATTTCCGTTAACTTTGGAGAATTTTGATGTTATGAACAAATATTTTTCTATGAGGTGTATATAGATCCAATTAGAAATTTTATTTTATGAATTTATCTATAATAACTACATTTAATAATATTCATTCATGGGGTTTATGATTTAAATATTTCCAAAATGATTAAGGGATTTCCATTAATAAAGTTCTTTTTTAATGTTTTCCTTCTAACTCGTGTTTCCTTCCATGTCCATGTTTTTAAAATGAAGTTATTATAGAAATGATAGTTATATAAAGGAAATTTTTTTTCATTCTATAAATGTTTTCCAAAAAAGGATGTCTTTGGAAAAAATGTGTATTTTATATAAAGGATAAAAGAAATGTTCAATTTTAATGTATAGAGTGAAAATGTTTATCCTCCTACCATAAGAATTATTAATAGTTTTTATTCCATTATGATAATTCATGTACTATTCAAATGAAAAAACACATTCCCTTTTTTCAGGTATTTTAGTATTGAATGTAGGGTTTTAAAAGAAATGGGTATTTTAATATTTGAAAGTGATTTACATATGAGTTTAAAAGAGGTTTTGAAATGTTTTAGGATTAAAAATGAAAACCTAATCATATTATTCATGATATAGTACATGATAAGTATATGAGAAATTATTTCTAGATTGCTCTAGGTGATCCTGTTATAGTATATACAATAGGTGTGACTAGATAACATGGATGATCATGATACAGATTATATGATTGGTGCACCCATACAGTGCTCCAATGCATTAGATCATTTAACTTTTTTGACGTGGAAAGTATGAGAGAGTTTAAAAATGGGCTTTCATGTAGATTAAACCATTATATAGTTTCTTATAACACATGTTTGAAATGTGTTATGAATGTGGTGATCTATGTTTCCAAAAAAGTGTTTGGATTTTATTGATATGGGATTCAAAGCAATTCATTGTGAAAAAATTGTATGTTTTCATGTGAAAATGATATATTTATATTCGTAAATATTAAAAATATAATGTCAAAATAAATCATGGATATCCATGTTTTTTAATGAGACTAACCATTTTTCCCACTTTAGTGTCCCATACAGTGATTTTTGTGCCCATCCTTTTTAAAAAAAATCATAATGTTTAAGGATGGGTAAGGGAAAAATAATTCAAGTTAAAAATAATAATTTGTTTCCATGAAAAGAATTTTTTTTTTAATTTAAATGTTTTATATTGTGGTAAAAATGTATACTAATATGAAGTTCTCACTGAGTAATTTTTTTTTCTGTAATGTATGAGTTATGAACTAATTCTCCAAACCAATAAACCTGAAAATATCTTAAAATGTTACATAATCAATTCATGACATAAAACACTAGATTATGTAATGATTAAGGATGATTCATTATATTTGTTATCACAAGTTGTTTTAGATAAATTTAGAGTTTAAGAGATTGATAATATTATCCCCTTGAATGATTTCACTTTATAGTTATTTTGAAATTATTTTTCATTTAATGAGTACTATGTTGCTTCATCTAAACAATGTATTTTCATAATGGATTTTCGTAGAGGAATCAAGGAATCTATAGTGGTAATACATCGAGTAGAAAGTATAAATTCAAATAATTATCTTGATATTGTTGGAATTAGAATAGAAAAGTTTATTACATTAATGAATTAGTTGACTTGTGACATTAATGGTGGTGGTATCAATGCTAAGGAGGAAACTAATCTACCATGAAGGAACATTTATATTGGGGATCATTTCATGTGGATCCAACCACCATCATTCAATGGATAACCATAACCTATAGTATATGATGGATGGATCAATGCACTGGATAAGATATTTTAATTAATTTGATGTATAGAAAGTAAAAAAAGATGATCATGATGTTTATTATTTTGTAGGTTAAGTTGATCGGTGGAGGTAATTGGTCGAGAATGCAAGAGACAAATATGATCTTGATTCAATGGGATTATAAAATTTTTAGCATAATTTTCATGAGAAATACTCACCAATGGTTATTTGAATCCGTATGGGAATTAAATTCATTTAATTAAGGAAAAACGATGATGATTTTGTAGCTACATATTAAAAAACATCAAAAGATTATCTAGATATGTAAAAAATGATATATTGGACTCTGATAGTAAAATTAAATATTTTACTCATGGTTGAAATAAAATTTATATACGCTTTAGCTATAGGATAATTGAAAATTTATGAGAATGTGGTTCATTCTACTGAGAAATTCAATATGGAGTTTGCTGACATGTAAATTCCTTGAGAAAGAAATTGTAAGAAAATGTCAAGGTGGAGGGAAATGGAGAAAATACCAGCTAATAAGTTCATAAGTAAGCCCCCAAAATGTAAAACGTGAATTACAATGAAAATAAATGATGTTTTAATATAATATAGAAAGTGTTTCTGATGTGGTACATTTAGTAATAGGGATTTTGAATGAAATGTAAATAATATTGAACACCAATGAATGGGGTAATTGATATAAATTCATCAGGGACGTGTTTTAGTTGAAATGTGTTGGGTAATTATGCTAACATGTGTCCAAAGTTAGTTACAAAGTATAGAAATAATCACGATTATAAAGAAAAAGGTGTAGAAAATCCTTTTTGTACTATTGAAGTTGATGTTGGACCATCAAATGATGCGGTAACATGTATGATAATTGTTTATTCAAGTTATTAGAATGTAATATTTGACTTTGGATCCTTGAATTATTTTATATATGGGAGATTTTCAAGTAAAATTGCAATATCACCACATGAAAACAAGAAATATCTTTTGGTGAATACACTATGTATAAATTTTAAATAATCCTATATTTATAGGAATCTTTAAATTGTTATCAGTGGGATGGCCTTTCTTAAAAACCTTTTTGAACGGACTATAGTATTGTATGATATCCTTATTAGTATGTATTAGATTTTAGTTTACCATTATAATATATATTATAGAGCTACAAAATTTATGGTCAATGATTTAATGCCTTTTATAACTTAATAATAAGCATAGAAATTCAATAGAGATAGTAGTGAATGTTACCTATCTTCTATTGTTTAAAAAAATGAGTCTCTTAAAATTATTGATGCTTTAGTAGTTAATGAATACATGGATGTATTTCCTGATGAATTTTCAGGTGTTATTTCTATTTGGGTGTTACAATTTACTATAGATTTAGTGATTGATGCTATGAATATTTCTAAACATCCTTTTCTAATAGATCATGTAAATCATTTAGAATTGGAAAATCAATTGCATGATTTATTAGATAATGGTTTCTTTTGAACTAATACTTCCCCATGGGGTGATACAATTTTTTTGTTAAAAATAATGTTTGTTAAATGAGTCATTACATTGATTATTGATATTTGAATGACATTATTGTTAATAACAAATATAATTTTCCTCATATCAATAATTTTTTGATCAGCTCCAGTGAGAATATAAATTTTCTGAGGTTGATCTACATTTTGGGTACCATCATCTAAAATTATAGAATGTTGATATTTCAAATATAATGGTTCAGAATAGATATGGGAACTATGAGTTTTTAGTTATTCCATTTGGGTTTTCTAGTATAATTGTTGTATTTATGGACATTATGAATAAATTATTCCATGAGTTCATAAATAAGTTTCTCATTTGTGTTATTGATGAATTTTTTATTATATTATAAATTTGTTGTGTTAAATTAGATACATAAGTATTGTTTTTTAAACCATAATATAAAAGAAACTGTTTGAGAAATTTAGTAACTATAAATTTTGGATACAAATGATTTCATTCATTATATATATGTTTTCGAAATATGGAATAATGGTTGACCCTACAATGACAAAAGATGATGAAAAATGTACAAGACTGACAAATATATACTATATTTGTATTTTTAATTGATTATTGTGTTCATTTTGGTGTTTTTTTTAAAACAATTTTCTATTGTCTATCTCACTAACTATGTTAACATGAAATGGGGATAAATTCCTATGAACAATATAATGTAATTATTTTATTCAAGAAATAAAAAGTAGATTGGTTATTACACAAATATTGGCCCCGCCTTATAGAAATTGAGAATTTTTCATCTATAACGATTCTTCATTTAAGGGACATTGTTATTTGTAGATGTAGAATGGACAATTAATTTTATATGTTTCCCATTAGTTGAAACCTCATGTGTTAAATTACCCTACACAAGATCTGCTATTAGCTATTATGGATTTTACATTAAAAATATCAAGACATCATTCATATGGAGTAAAATGTGAAATATATACTTATATGAAAATTTTTAAGTATATATTCACCCATAAATAATTGAACATGATACATAAGATGATGGTTTTAACTAATCATGGATTTTGATTTCCTTATTCATTACAAATCTTGGAAAACAAACAAAATAAATTATGTTATGAGTTGATAAAATAATAATACATTAACCATGTTTCATTTTTACCATGATCCTTGAGTTAATTATTTTATTAAATTTATCTTATATGTTGTGGATGGAAGGATATCCTTTGTTTTGTTTTAGGTTTCTTTATAATCCACTTTTTCTGAAATAATTACATAAGTTAAGAAAGAGGATCAAGCTTAGTAGGAAAATGTAGAATCTGTTAATATGGTTAATATTCCTGATTATAATATTGATGATGAATGTGTTTTAAAATTTGGTAAAAGATTATTTGTATCATGTGATTCACATTTGAGGATAGATTTTTTGAGTGAATATCATAGTTCTATATTTTCTATCCATTCGGGAAACAATATTATGTACATATACATCCATGATTTTTACTAGTATGATGAGATGAAATGAGATATTGTTGACATTTTCATAATTTTATTTACCAATCATCATGTTAAATTTGAATAAAATTTATCAAAGGGAATACTTTAACCTGTTCTAGAGCTAGAATGGAAATTGGAAACTATATCGATGAATATGATGGTAGGATTTTCAAATATGTCCCAATGTAATTATAAAATTTAGTTTATTATTTAATGATAAATAAATCAAGGAAATTACATCTCATTCAAGATAGTTTTTTATATTAGCTTTCATATATATATATATATATCTAAAAAGATATTTAGGTTACATGGAGTTCCTCTCTTCATTGAATCACTCCCTTATCCCACGTTCACATATGATTTTAGGAAAGGGCTTTTGAAAATTTTGGGAACTAGATTAAAATTCAGTGCATCAATCAATACGAAAATTGATGGCCAGGCTGTGTGAAAAATTTATAACATGGAAGATATTCTTCGTTTTTACTCAATGCTTTAAAATTTAATTTTGGATCATCATATTACTTTACTTGACTTTTATTATTAAAATAGTTTTTATTCTAGAATTCTGGTAGCACAGTTAGAGGAATTATATTAAAAGTGGTCACATGAACTATATTTTTGGGATTAATTGGAAAAATAAGTTTAAGAGATTATAGTTAGTAGTGTAAATAGACGAGAAGGTGTAGTTTATTCAAAATCATATGAGAATATATCAAATTATGCTAAAACATTATGCAGATAAATTAAGGAAGGAACTTTCTTTTGAGGTAGGTGATCATGTTTTTCTTAAGTATCTCCAAAAAAAATTGATGTTCATTTTTGTAAAGAGGGAATTCTATTTCCAAGATTAATGGTCACATATAAATTCACTGATGATGTTGAAATGGTTACCTATAATCTGAATTTTCCCGCAAGTTTATCCCAAGTACACAATGTTTTTTATCTCTTAATGTGATGAAAATATGAGACAAATTCATCTCTTCTTTTGATCCCTAAAGTAGTTTAGTTTCAAGAGAACCTATTTTATGAGGAACAATCTGTTCATTTTATTGACCATAAAAAGAGAGTGTTTTTAAATATTTTAATTTATTAGGTTATGTTTTTATGGAAAACCAATATAGTTGAATATGAAACATGATAATATTTAAATTAAAATGTGTGAAACAAATCCCCACTTTCTTAATAAATGATTAAAATAGAGAGGAAAAATTTTAAAGTGTGTAATAATGTAACAACATAGGTAGTAATTTAATAATTAAGTTTCATTTTTATTAATGTATATATATTCATTATCAAAATATTATGTATATTTTTTTTAAATAAAAGAATTATGTTTAATTAAATACTTTCATTATAAGGTTTTATTTAAATGTTTAATTCCTAAATTTTAAAATTTTAATATGAATTTTTTTATCATCTTTGAAATCGTCATATCAAAATTAAAATTTTGTAATATTTTTAGATTTTCTAGAAAAGCCTGATTTTTAGTGTATAGTGAAAAATAATGATTTTTGCATGAAAAGTAATATATTTCAAAAACAATTAATTAAATTATAAGCTAAATTATGTTTTGAATATTATTTTATCTAACTTAATTATAATATAAGTATATTTAACACAATGATTTACTTTTTAGTCATCTTTATACTGCATTTTGTGGTAAATCTATTTTGGGTTTAATAAAGGGGTTTCATAAAAATTACATTGAAGTGCATAATGATTATCTGTTTATATTAAATAGGAAAATACATAATGATAAATTTTCGAATAATTTTTATAGACTATATATATATAAATATTATTTTATATTCATAATATTATTATTATTATACATATAGTTGATATAAAATCATTTTTTCCTCGAAAAATACCAAACTTGAAAACCTGATTTTTTATTGCATTTGTGAGTATTGTTTCAACATTTATTTTTCCACTTTTAGGATTTTAATTTGAAAAAATGGTTTCTATAATTAGATTCAAAATAAATTATATTATATAATAAGTTAAAAATTAAAATTTAACCATAATGAATAGTGAAATCATAAAAATTAATTAATTTAGGTAAGGCGAAAACCGATTTAGCAGGGGTAAAACAAAAAATATAATGACTATATTGACCAATAAACTACAGTGAAATATTATTTATGGAATTATTTAAACCTTATAATTTTTAATTCTTGAAAATTCTCAATTTTTTACCCCTTTGTATTGTGAACAACATGGGAACACCTTTTTATTTTACAAATTTACAACTGTGCCACTCACCTCACATATAAAATGTCACCCCTATCCTGGCCTCTTCACACCTTAAAATCCATTTTCCTTGTAAATTACCAAAAAAGAAATAAAATAATAACATACCTAACTAGAACCTATATTCATTATTATTATCATAAATCCATTATAAGATGGATTTTGGTTCTTACCTACGACAATGGTCTGTATGTGATGTATCATGCTTTACTGTGCATATATATTTTATTTATTATTTAACCTTTATGTAAATTTTTTATATTTATATTATATATTAAAATTATTATATAATATAAATTAATATGTTATTATGTTAATTTCATAAACAAAATCCATCACCTCTTCCATCAAATGCGGTACAAAATCATAATTCTGGTATAGAACAGACTACAACCTCACTAATTGATGTCATTCAAGTTTCACAATAGCCTCTTGTGGATGGTTAAAATGAGATATTTAATGTATATATATGATATATTATTAACATATTTATAAATAATTAGTTACTATACTGTATATAATTTCATACTTTCCATTCATTGTGGAATATGATAATTTCGCTCATGTGTGCGGTGGATTGCCAGCTCACGAAGCGGTGTAATTAATTTTAACTAACGCATTACATGAAAAGAAAGAAGGATAATGTTAAAGAATATATGTGATAAAAATTAAATAATTATGATATTCATGACACATTTATCATTATGTAAATATTACACATCATTTTATTTCTTACATTGAAAAATGACAACGTCGTTCATGTACGTATGAACTACCGCCTCAAAAAAGAGATCAAATTCCTTTTTTCATCACTACAAGAAATGAATGATATATGTAAGTATATTTAAATTATTAATTTGTTATTTGGGATATTTTATCATTATTTAATGATAAAATAATTCATACATATTTTCTATATTGATCATCGAAAAATAGAAACCTCACCCTTCTGTATGTATGACCCACTATCACCATTCTCTTAACTTAATGAATTTATAAAAAAATATTTTATTGTTGGTAATAAAATTATAATTTATGAATAATAATGAAAATTATTTCAGGATTATTATTCTTTTTATTTTGAAAAATTAATGTTTTAACAAACACTCAACCTACCATGGTATTGTTTTACAAATAAGCCGAGTATCATAAAAACAACCCATTAAAACATAATTCAATAATTAATCCTATATAACAGGTAATAAATGAAATAAAAAAATATAATTGAATCATTTTATAAATAAATTATATAATTATCATAAATTAATTTTTCAAGAATATAATGAATTGACATGATGAATCAAACTCGAGGAAAGGGACTTCATCTAAATTTCATTTCATCTAAGAGTATTTTGATGTCATGAACCTATATTATTCTATGAGGGGTGTATACATCCTATTTTAATATTAATATGATGGATTTTTAAAATCTCATATAACATAATTTTTTTCTTAATTATATTCTTTTATGTGGCATATGATTTTAATATTTCGAAATTAACAGGAGACTTTTACCAAAAAAAAATATTTTAATGTTTTCCTATAACCCCTATTTTATTTCTTGTTTATTTTTTGAAATAGTTTTCTTATGAATATGATAGTTTTATAACTGTACTTTTTTTCAATAATTTAATGTTTTAAAAAAAATGGAATCTTCATACAGAATATGTGAATTTCTTCATAAATGAAAAATGAAATTTTTGTTTAGTGTTTATAGAGGAAACGATTTTTCTATAATCATAAAAATTATCTGACGTTTCAATTCCAGTATAATATTTCACGTTTTATTTAAACAATAACCTCCATTCTCCTTTTCTGGGTATTTTGGTATCGAAAATCGGTTCTTAAATGAAAATTATACTTTAATACCCTAAAGTTACTTTCATAAGAGTTTAATAGAGTTTTTAAAAAATTTATAATGAAAAAATGAAAATATAAAATGCTTAATTTATTATATGGTACTTGATAATTATACGATAAATGGGTACACCTATATGGCTTTGGGTGCACCTATTATAACATATATGATGGTTTCTCCCAAATAAAATCGAGTGATCCTGATATAGATTATACAATGGGGGGCCTAGATAGTTCTCCAATGCATTCTATAATGTTCCTTATATTAAGAGAAAAAATGAGGGAGTTACAAATGGGTTTATCTTTTCTTTTAAATTGCGATATAGTTACTTCTAATATGGGTTTAAAAAGGGTTATGAAGGTGATTCTATATGTTTAAAAATCATTTTTTATTTTCATGTAATGGGATTTATGTTTTTCTTTAATAAAAAAGTCTGTGTGTTTTATGTGAAAATGATTTATTTATTTCTCTAAAAAAACAATATTGATGGAATAAAATTAGGGCTTTTGATATTTTTTACTAGAATGATGGTTTTTTATTCTTTTATGTACCTTACAATAGTTTCGTGATCATAACACGTTTTAAATGGGTTTTTATTAGTTTTATTGATGGGTAATTGAACTGAATAAGTCCAGATGAAGGTAAGGAATATTCTCCAAGATATAAAATCATTATTTGGTTTAAAAGTTTTATATTTTGGTAAAAATAGATATTAATCAGATGTGTCAGCTTTGTTAATTATTGTTTTTAATGTATGAGTTATGAGATAATATTCTAGAAATTTAAACCTGAAAAGATCATAAAAGTTAATAGATTGATTTCATGAATTAAAACACAAATTCATTTAAGTTTTCAGACCAAATCCTTATATTTATAAAGGTTATTAAAGGGTAAAGTGACATTCTATAGTGTTGCATTATGGTAACATCAAGTTTCAATAGGTTTTGTAAGGGTATAGTGTGTTTTATAGAGTTATATAAAGGCAACCCACACATTCTTCTTGTTACATAAAGGTATCATTCACATTCTACATGTTATTTAAAGGTAACCCGTTAATTTTACTAGTTACTTAATGGTAACCTATGCAATTTAATTGTTATATAAACTTAACAAATGATTTATAATAGTTGTGTAATGGTTCGTATATAATTACATAAAGGTACATATATATTTTCATAATTTTATTTCTCTATTAATATAATGGTAATTTGTGTCTACATAATGGTACTTCCATTTTTTATAAAATATGTAAGGGTACTTGTGTATTTTTATATATTCAAAAGGTACATCTATTTTTGTGTAGGTTTACTAGACCATTTACATTACATATGTAAAGGTAATGTAAGTCACAAGAAATGGTATGGTGGGGTTTCCAATATCTACACAAGGATAGAAAGTAGTGTAAGGGTAAAAGTCTGTTACTCATATGTAGTGGGTATATTTCATAAAAGTTAGCACAAATTTACCTACATGGTAAAATCAATGACATGATTATTATTAGATATAGGAATATTTTTATTACACAAATATTTGAGCTTTTTGGTGATGATTGGATATGTGCAGATCATGGTATGTGTGGTGAGAATTTATTGTGTAGTTATATTTGGAATGGTGGTGAAAATGTGATATGTAAAAATCACCTATGTGAATTAATTTTCCAATGGGTTCTCATTTTTTATACATGTTATTACAAAACCTAGAATTATAATATATTTTCATATTAATTTATATTTATATTTATTTTAGTTTTATAATGAAAATTCATAATGTTTTATTTATTCTAAAATTATATTTTGATTGTTTAGAAGACATGAAAAGATGTTTTGAGTTTTTTATGATGAATTAAACAAGATCCCCATTTATAGTTATTCACATTAGAATTTAAAGAACATCCAATATTCAATTTAAAATTATTTTAAATTTTTTGAGTTATCATTTTAGGGTCCTAAAAAATTTTCAATAGGACTGAAAATATTCCCATAAAATTGACAAAAGAAATGGATTCATTTGGGGATAAAAATTGGAAGAAAATAATAAAGGAATGAAATTTGGAAAAGTACTCAAACTAGTCTGAGTACTAGATTTTGGGGATGTTACATAGAAGGAACATACATAGAATCGATTGGTACATGGGAGGCCTGCAAAATGCCCAACCACAATGCATTGGCCAACAAACTAGGCAGTCTGCTGAATGAATGAAGAATGGTTCCAGTCAATCTTGAACCATGTATTTGGTTGAATATTGATGGGGGAAATCCACCACTGAACCACATATTTAATGAAAACTTTATGGATAGGCACACACCTTCATACCATCCCTATATACTGAGCATTTTGTGAATGAGCCAAGGATGATGGTTCCCCATGAACCACGTTGTTCGTGAAATTTAGCCAGTGATTTCTACCACCATGAACCGTAACACTGTGAGCCTCGATTGACCAATTTTTATATGGTTCAAATGATCCCTCCATGGGATTCTCAAAAAGGTTTCATGTGACAATATATATGGCATCCCCAACACTCAATAAAAGGACCCTAAGGGGAACTGAGAAAGGGAACAGATTTTGGAAGAGCAGGGAGTCTACTTCCAGAAGATATCAACGGAAAATGTAAATGAAGTATGGAACCGTGAATGGTTTCCAATAGGTATAAACATGCCAAAAACCACAACAAAGAAGAAATAAAAATTATATGTGAAAAATAAAACCCTAAAATGTGATCCAATAACCATACGCCCTTCTCGGATGAAGTTCCAACGAACTATGAGACCAATTCCCCTTCTTCACTCTAGTGTATAATGCAACACATCTCTTTAAAATCAAAACCATACACTATGTAGAATTCCACCACACGGTGGGACTCTAGGGACACATACATCCATGGTATGCGAATGAAGAACGTGGGTGTGTACCACCTCAGTACGCTGACCTTAGATAGATCCACATACCAACAGAGTATGTAGACCATATCTATATCTTCATATGATCCTGGTACGTGGACAACCCTTCTACCCATAGAGTAATACACAATGTGGAAGGTACCCCAGTCCACAAGAACCAATGGTATACGGAGTAGGGTAACCACGGTATTTCCACATTCTGGCACAGATCGCGCCCTTTCATTTCTATCTCCTCCTTCAAATCCCCTTTATGATGTAGTGCATCAACATCATGCCAAAGCCTCTTTAAAATGCACCATACCCATATGAACAAACCCTCGGGCACATCAGCATGCCGTTATGAGTCAATATACCCATGAAAAATCGAGTCATGAAGGTAATACCCACATCGGTATGGAAACAAAAAATGTTCATAAGTCTAAATTCCCATGATAACCTGGATTCCAAACATTGGATAATAATGTGGACAACCCTATTCTTGGGATCATGGGTAATCAATTTCTTTTCCATACAATGAGGGGTATTGATAAGTCAATGTATTAACCCTTGGTTTTCCTTTTGAAGAAATGAAAAATTCTTCCCCTTTCCTAGAACCAATCCAAGGGCCTCCCTCCCATAGCAAGCCCCTATCCTTTTGGGAAAGACCTATTAACCATCACATCTATTTCACATTGAAGGGTTCATTGCTCTACACCCTCATCCACCATCACCACAACATCTTCCATTTGGGCTCCACCTTTTCCATCAAAGGATTATAAAAGTCTATGGATTTGTAGTTCAAAAACTTCTTCTTGTTTATCACACTAAGCATGACTCACATGGTCTTAGGGGATGAAAAGGATTAAAACATCCACCGATAATCTTTGAGAACTCTGATTCCCACCATTAGTAGGATACGTAGGAACCCAAAATCTAGGCCCAAGATCCATATCATCTCCTCCATGAAATGAGAGATCACACCCCACACTTTTAAATGTGAATCTCCCATTTGTAATTCCCAATCAAGGCACAACTCAATATAAACAATGAGGTATTTGATTCCTAATCAACTGGGATATGTATGAAGAATCCATGAGTTCCAAACCTGATACCAAAAGAAACCAAGAATTCTCCAGCCCATATTCTTAGTGGGGTCATATTCATCCAGGGAACCATATATTTCATGGTAATCTCATGAAACCCCAGCATAATCCATCATTAGATATTGACTATGCACCTTTCACCTAGACATCCTTACCCCATGAAGCCACACTACATGTATGGGCCCCCATTATAAGACATTAAAAGGTGATGTGTGTAGTTAAGTGACACCCAACAATGTGGGTTCTGATTCCTCTCAAAAGGATATGTTGGAAACCTGTCTCTTGGTTTGGATCCTGATATTGATTCAATTTCATCAACCATGGATGAGGATGAACTCTATAGCACCTCATCGTATGGATTAAACTAGTGTTATCTCAGTAATTTATAATCCTCGAATATCCATGATTGATAATTAAACCAAGGGGTAATATATGGAAACACTCTTAGGTAAAAATACAAGGATTCATGGTAATATGAACATTTCTTAAATCTATATGTGAATCCTAGAGTAGGTAATAATTCCCCCCAAAAGGGTGTGATGAGCCTGACCTCCCATCCTCTCAACTAATGGATTCCTTAATATTAATTGAGGAAATCATCATCCAATGAGTGCCTAATTTCGGAAAGAATCTCCCTGAATCAAGGATACTAGGGTAGTTGGGTGTTTGTGGCTCCACAAATAAACCTATTGGAATCCATCCGAGGATATCATACCCTACATAGGCCGATTGTACAAACTCATACCCCTACAATAGCCCTCTAAGATCATGAAAATGATGAACCTTATAAATAACTTAAAAAATATACACTTTCCACACTAGTGGGACCGTATATCCCTACCCATATGTGGTGTTACACAAATCAGGATGCCATAAAAATGGTTAACTCAATGTGAATCCTTCACCAAGGTGGCAGATTACCCCACCTCAAGCCCCATTCACATTCAAAAAGAATATGGCCATGTTAGATCATTAATTTCACTTGTGATCATAAGATACTAATTTGATATGGTATTTTTTATATTTCATATTTATATATATCATGAATTTAGCAGAACTCTCTTCAATACAAATGGAATATCAAAAAAGTGTTTACACACATGTGTCAGCAGCCACGTGGGTGGCTGAATCCACAAAAAAGAATAAGACACCCTCACCTACCCAACAACTTCAACACTGGGTTTCAAACACATCGATAAAAGAGTAATGTAAAAACAGTGCTCTACATATAGTGGAGGTCGTATGGGAGTCCCTCTAATTTGTTAAACCTCTCAAGCACCTTCTTTAGTCATAGCTGGAAATCCATCACAGGATGACTCCATTTGACATCTCAAATCGTTTTAGGAGTATGTCACCAAAAAGAGATAATGAATAACTCCCTTATCAAAAGTAGGCATGTGAGTTTGACACAAATGAATTCATTCCAGCTATACAAGAATCCCGCTCAAGGGGTACTAATGGAGTTTGTCACGGCCAGTGGAATACAACTCAATATCCTCACTCTAAAGGAGTTCCCATGGTGAGGGAACCTAGGAAAGACCAAGGGACACATGCCCCTTGGGCAGTTTGATGAGGGTATAAAAGGAATAATCAAGAGTTGGTTGTCCATCTGGTTCTTGAGTATGAGGTATTCCACACAGACGTTGTAGCATGTAATGGGCAGGCATACAATCTTGCCCCTCCTTCTGAAGCCCACCATAGAAATATAGCGGAAATCTGCAAGAAGATGCATATCCCTGCTCGCTCCTATGAATCCCACTATGTAAATAGGGTGGAATAAGATGACGAAATTTGCATTCATACAAATTAACTCTAGTCCCACCACACAGTGAGAAGGAGAAATTACTGGCAGATGCAAATCTCTTCCAATGAGAAAGAATCTCATTATTCAAATAGGACTGTACCTAGCTATCGGTAGGCACAAATCCCTACAGACGTGAAACAATCCATCTATATAAATAGAGACGAATGTTATGGGTAGTTTTACAATATATCAGTTCATATGAATCCCAGTACACAAATATGGTAGCAATCTACATGCAACTAAAAACTCTGGCCTACCACAATAAAGCCCACTAATCAGATGTATTGGTAATAAAATATGACATGAGACGAATTTCTATATAAAAAATTAATACCATTGAGATAAATAATGTGGGTAATGAGAAGAGTCAAATACATTTTCACAAATACAAATCCCACTAGAAAAATATGGTGGAAACCATAGAAAATAGTCGGCAAAAGACTTGCTCCTCTGCTCCGACACAACAGAACTACCAGTACCGATTGATAACTTATTGAGTACAATAATAGGAATAAAATCTTTTTCTGACATCAGAAAGTTAATTCATACCCATTCCATCCAAATATATAACTCAGCATATCTTGGACCTAATGGAGGATCCAACATCGATCCTAGGAAAAATATTTTAGATGTGACAAGGAATCACTGTGTCGGTGGAAAAAACATGATGTCTGGCCCATGAATAGATCTCCTCAAAAGGGTGATATATCCACCAAATATGATAATGAATCTGGAGTAGACTATCATCCATTATCCAGTCCAAGAGGGTCGAAAACCTTATTCTATAAAACAAGGACCAATGAATCGTGAAAAAATACTCATTTCAACAGGGGAACACAAGTCCAATGTTGTGGCTGCTCCTAGGAAAGAACATATCTCTTCCAGAACTCAAGATGTTTGTTGTCATATCCTGGTGACATCATGGGTAGAAATAAAATAGCGACCCATACATAAAGGTCATTACCAATAGCATTCATACCATTTCACCACACTAGGGTACCCAAACATCAAAGGCGCTTCATGAAATTGGAAAATGAAGAGCATACTCAAGATTTTGGTCTACTGAAAACTGGCGTTCATAGATCCATAAGAAGGTTATCAATATTAGCTTAATAACCTATCAATCCATTTCCCAATAATATAAGTGACATTAGCATTTCCTAAGGTCATCCCTATAATTTCACTACCAGCTGCTCTGTTGGTTCTCCCCAGAACACCCATAAGGGCTTACTCTATGGGCCAGAAACGATTGATCATGGGAGAATATCTAATGATGCATGCTAGGGTAGCACTCCCCTTTACTAGAAAACATTAAAACATAATTTACTCCCATTTCTATAGTCTTCCTTGATATTTCTCCCTTGTCTATATGATGTTGATATGCTTCTCGTTGTAGCCAGACATAATATTGTGATGGTAGTTCACGCCATGATGGACGTTTCTACTAAGGACCTCCCCAAAGTGACATCAAGTAATGTGAAGGATCTCACCTCTTTGTAGTGAATCTTGAAGTCCAACCCCAGAGTTTAAACTATAGATAATCTCCCTAAAAATAGATTTATTATGGTATTACTCACCAAAATAGTATTTATTGTAAAGGCACTCCCCTTAATGATTCCAACCAGCAAGAAGTTCATCCCTTTATTGTGGTCTACCCTGAAGATCCTCCCCATTGTATACACTAATTAATTCTTCTATAAAAATGGGCAATGAGAAGTTATGGTAGTCCTCAAAATCATGGAACTGATAGTGAATTTCCTCCCTGCAATCTAAATTCAAAACGTGGAAAAGGTCCTCCCCTTGTCGGCTCAAATGCGAGAAAGACCATTTAGGCTGAGGCCCTTGAAAAAATAGAGTATGATGTATGGGATACTCTCTATATGAAAATAAATATTCATTCTAACCAAAGGATTTATCATGTCCACACTCATATTTTAGCCACCCTCGTTCCATTCAAATGTCAACAAGACTTCCGCCATCCCTGCTGCATGGAACAAAATCATTAAATAGAAGTCAAACTGGGCAGATCAGGTAAAATATTCCCTAGAGTAACAACTAAATAGTATGTTTATTATGAGAAGAAAACTAGATAGGGATTAAATTCCAATGATATATTTTCCCACAAAAACTTCAATGTTCATCATACCAAGAGAGAACTTATAAGAATGTATGAATAACAGTCTCCCCAATATCAAGACAACTCTCCTCTATATAAAAGAAACTTTTTCCCTATGAAGGTTGTGCAGACCAAGTAAATATTTTGGGAGAGCTTCACCATAAAATCAACATAAATTCCCTTCTATCTGAAGATCAGTCACAATCATAAAATTGAAAGAATGGCCTTGGGTTTGCTAACATCCATTCAATGCACAAGTTTCAATGACTTATCAATGATTCCATGTCTTGTGTTCATATCTGAGGATGAAGGAAACATTGATAACTACACATCACCCCAATTCCCATCTAGTAGAACCAAATGGAAATGAAAACCACCAATTTCATCAACCCAAGATACTTGTCAAATGATGTCCCTTTTTAGGAAATGTGGAATGCTCAACAAGAACAGGCCTTGAATAGGTCGTAGAAGCATCCGACCAAAGGAAAGAAATCCATCAAGAAGCTCCCGAAATAAGAAACTGAGAACATCTAGTAGGCTTACATTTTAAGGGAGACCAATCAATTTGATATTTTCATGTCCTCGAAAGAAAATTATTCACCTAAAAATCCGACACCACATCTGGCTCATGTCTACATGGGAAGGTGTGAGATCAATAAGGTGGAAATAGTAGAACCATCTACTGCAACATGGGTTCCATCCAAGCTGAGTGGGATAGGGGAGATTTGTACTCAAAATTATTCCATAATTTCAAAAAATATGGGACAAGACATGTTAGAAAAATAACGAGAGAAACACCAGCCAATAGTCCTTGGAAAATTTTTACCTACAATTTCTGCATAGCAGACATTTGGATTCATCCGTTTGGGGAGAAAATGGACAGAGGGGTCACCCATTCCATCATGTACGGTGACTCGTATCCCCTGTAATAGCGGTGTAATACACGGTCATATCAGGGCTCTCTTTGAGTCAATCTTTTTCAAGAAACCCAAACAGTATCGCATAATGATCGGGGAAGATCCAACAAATAATGTAAGAATATGTACTAATATTCATCACCTAATACACCACCCCAAATTTGGTATTCAATGGTTTATGTTAGAGTCATCATCCCCCCAAACATTTCTAAAAATCATATAAAAACATGGAAATAGGAGAAGATGGTTCCCTCTTGGAGATAGTCCAAACTAAGCCTATAGGATTTCACACCAGAATCCAATGAGTTCCATTTAACATGAATTCCCCCATAGTCAATCTGAAATTACATCGCACAAGAATACAGAACAAGGAGAAGAATAAAAAAGGTCGATTACCCACCTACTCATCCCCATTAAGATCATCCATGTATGCTTGATGAGTAATATTCTTGATAAGAGGAATAAATGAAAGAGCATAAGTTACACAACACTAAGCTATTAAGAACAGAACATCATAATAGGGATTTTACTAAGGTGGAGTGTCAAAACACACTTCCATCAGATATAACTATGCCCCACATACTCATATCGAAAGATGATTCAAGGCAGGAAGGCTCATTTAGGGTTGTACTGGGACCACCTGTCTTCTCAAACCCAACCCTGACAGTATATCACAATTTCCCTATTTTAGAGAATCAAATAGAACAGATTTAGTAAAATCCATAAAGGAATACCCTAGCTGTGTATATGCATCAAGGTCTAGCAGCACTGACACATCCAATCATTCCTTATGCTACACCTTCTCATTCTCAAGTCCAACATGACATGCATCAAGGGATCTGAAATACCATTGAGTTATTAACAACTCTAATGAATGAAATGAAAAAACAAAATACTCCAGTAAAACCAAAATGGATACCTTACCACGACTGGGAGAGCAATGTATTGTCTACACATAATTTAGGGAATCCACTATTCTATGTGTTCAATGTCTCAAGTGACCCAGATCATAATCTAATGCACTAATGTTCTTATTGTGATCCCATGATGGGGACTAATGTGAAAAAGTGGTTATAAATCTTAGATGCATGGTGTGACCTATAAAAGGATCAACATTCATGTGGTACACCTGTTTGAAATCTATCTGAATAATGTGATGGGAGGATATCAGACACCCATTCATATTCCAATTCAGCTCTATGTTGCACAAAACAATAGTATGTGATCTCGTGAATTGTAAAAAACAAGAGAACGAGAGAGTCTGAGACTTCATCGCCAGATGCAAAGTTATGACTTACTCCTTAAACTAGACACTCTCTCATGATGAGATACATTCCCTGATTAGAGATAATCTCTATGATGATCTACAAATTACACTCATTCCTATGATGTACACAAGTTAGTTCTGGGGCTTATCTTCCATCTCTCAAAGGATAGAGGATTCCACAAAATTGACTAATATCAAGTCCAAGGTAGAACCAACAGCCCAAGTAAAAAGAGTTGGGAGAGATGATGTGGCTTCTATCATGCCTAAGACACCTCCTATGCTATATACTGCTCCATGTCCCCCACCATACCATGTATGGTCCTCTGGATGTCAGTATCCTACCATGACTCATCATACTAAGCGAAGGGGGAGGAGAAAAATAAATAAATTTGGGGAACGTAGTAATAATGTGTATTTGTTCTGGGGTGATAAATTCTATGGTTTCTTTAGAGCCTCCATTTAATTGAAAAATATTTCAACATATGTAGCCAAGGCATCTTGATAAAGTATGTCTTGATGACTGGCCAGATTACATTCCCTTCCAACTAATATTGTGACACACCATTCAAAAGTGATTTTTCTTCAAGGAACTCTTGTAAAAGATTATTTATTCTAGACTGGTCAAGCTGGGAAAAGCTCTGGAAGAAGAATCATATGTTTCCGCCACTGATCCAAATGATTAATGGGTTTGGAAAAAGGTTTTTAATGAAAAGGAGCTGAATATTGATAGTTGGATGTCTCGAAAAAATAGTTAGGTAAGCTCAGCAAATACTCTAGGAATATTTGAAGCGACCAACCATGCTTTTAATGGCTCAAAATGAAACACAACCATCATCCTCGGCTCCAAAATCATCCAGAGGATAGCCACACAAAAATGAGTCAAATCAGAAGGGTGGGAAGAATGTGCATGAAGATGAACTCGCACCAATTCCATGGTTGACGTTGACACTCTCAAATTTCATGCTAGTCAATCTGAACCAATGGGAACCACCCCACCAAAGAAAACAATGGGAACTAAACCTCCAAGGAGCACAACGAGCATCACCCCATCAAATGGTACGGTCAGAGGTAGATGATGAGGAAAAATCATCATCAAAAGAATAGCTGCTTTTGGGCTCAATCAACGTCATCCATTTGATTGATCCATTCTCTGAATATTATTACATTTATTAAATAGAATTATTTACACCCAAATGGAGAGATAGACGAAGAATCCATTGAAGTTAAGTGTATAAAAGAATATGCATCCATGGCATATATATAACTTATGGCCACACCCCACACATACCATCAGTATCGCAAAAACCTACAAAAGGACCTTCCAGTGAATCCAATAAGGTTATAAAAATTATCTTATCTATACAGGAGGCCATAATTGTCAAATCATTCTAGAATACTCATTAGAGTAATAAAAAATTACAAATTTATGTTAGCATGTGACCAAATATTTTCGGTTCAATCCATAATGGACAGAAGCTACTCCAGATCTAGCATGAGAGGCTGACCCATCTTCATCAAATGCTCAAGCCCCTAATGTGCCTATTAATGGGATGTGCCTTGATGGGAAGATCTGACCATTATATCATATATAAGAAATTCAAAAATAGTTATCTTCATTTCCAGCTATTCTATTGATCATTGATGTGATGAATCAATCAACACATCTTAAGGAATCTCTAATAGAATATTTGTTGAGTCCCAATGAGTGGAAACCAAAGTAGCCACCATTGAAGTCTTCTGAACCGTGACCAATTTTGCAGAATTCCATGAAATTATATCATTAACAAATTTAAATGAATATGTTTTTTTTAAAGGAACCATCAAGCCCTTATATTTTTATGGATTGTTAAATTGCATCGACATTCAAAAATTCATCACAAAAAAATGGATCTGGGGTTAATATCCTCCAACTACGGACACTGCATTAGAAGGGCTACAATGAGGATAATATGACACAATGCACAAAGACCCTATTGGGATACAAAAAAAGAGAGAAGACGGTTTTAGGCCAAATCAATATCGAATCCCGGTTCGGTGAACTCATAGCTCACCCCTAATTTTTGGTGGTCCAAAATAATACAGCCATCAATGCCCTATTAGGGATTGCCTATCTGTATAAACATGTATTAATACCCTCCTCATACCATCAATCCTAAAATATAGCATCAATGGATAGGGTGGGACGTTGTATGCCAATAACATCTCTTTAGAGCCATGCGAGTCACACTTTATTGATGCCGGGTTCTTCAAGAAAATTGGGAAACAACACTAAGCTGATGGAATTGATTGGGTCACCACCACAAATGGTTTGGAGATTGATCTCAAAAATCCCCTCAAGAAGCTTAGGTAAGAATACGTATTTCCCAACATTCATATGTAATGCATAAGTCCGAATTCGTACATGTATTCATCAGTCATCATGATCTTAGTTAAGAATACTAATCTTGATAATGTTGAAAGTCTCATTGACTCCCAAAATGATTGTGATTGTTTGGATGAAAATACCATTGAAATTTTACCAAATTTATAGAAAATTCCCACCTCACCTAGTTTTCTAGGAATAAATGTCTCCTCATTCATGTAGGATGATGGATGTATTTTACCCATCAATATTTCTTTTCTGGGGAAGCCCCTGCCTATGGTCGAGGTAGAAGAGATGAGCTTACCTCCTAGACACCAAAATTGCAACTCCTCCCTCATCTATAGAGATGTAAAATCAAGGATTGTTTCCTCATCATAAGAATAAGAGTATGATGATAAGGATTTAGGGGATAAAAAATAATAAGACCTAAAAGATTCCCCTCTTGCATTTGAGGATGGATTTTCCACTACAGTTGATGAAGTCATGGAAATAACAATGGGTATAGTAGAAGACCCACACCCCAGTCTAGTAAGTACAACCTTGACTTCTGATGGAAAATATATATGTGCCTCATTATTGATGAATATTTGAATTATTTTCTCTTGGAATTATAAAGAAATTATAGGTCATGACCCAAAGGTGGACATTCAGTAGCTGGGCTTACAAAAAACCATCGTGGCAACAAGAAATATTCCAGAAGGACAAACTTGATACATGCTACTAAAATAGAGGCTTAATTCATTAACATAAATAGAGATAAATTAATTTGGGAATTCTAATACACCATTTAGATAGAAAACATTGTAACCATTAATAACAATAATGGGAATATCTGGTTCTACCTCAATTTTAGGGACCTTAATCGGCACTTCATGAAAGATGATTTCCATGTCCCGATCATAGAACTGTTGTTCAATGAAACAACAAGATATGATATTCTATATTTTATAGAGAGATTCATAGGATATAACCAAAATTTAATAGACCAAAAATTAATGACGCAACCACCTTTAGGGATCTCAAGGGAGTGTTGTTACACAAGTTGATACAATTCGATTTGATAAAATGCTAGCACTGCATATTTGTGAACCATGAACCTCATTTTCAAACCCATCTTGGGAATGTATTTTGAATGTTATTTCAATGATATACTGTTTAAATAATAAAATTCTCAGAACATCTAGTGGATATTGAAACAATCTTCAATATACAATGATAGTACAATCTATAAATTAATCCTCTAAAATGTGATGTCTGTGTCACCTTGGGGAAATTTCATGGCATCCTCGTATGCCACCATGGGATTGAAGTTGGACTTAATATGAAAATTTTAATATTTTGAATGTCACCACCTCAAAATAAAACAATGTTGAGAGGACTCAAAGGACGCCTATCTTGTATTTAGCACTTCATAGACAACCATACATGAAAATGTTTTCCATTCACAAAGATGATGAAAAAAGGGATAGAATATCAATGGACAAAAGACTATTAGAAATCATTCGAAAATATAATTAAGTATAGTTTAAGTCCACTAGTGATAATTCCTCATGTTGAAAAAAATTTATTATTATATGTATAAGCACCAAGGACCGATCACATGGAACCTTTCTCGCAAAAAAAATGATACTCATAGTGAGAATAGTCTCTATTATCTCAACTAAATCATGATTGAAGTTGAGACTCGTTATTCAAATATTGATAAGAGATTCCCTTCCATGATTTTTTCACTCCAAACGATAAGACAATATTTAAAACACTAAGAAGTCCATTTTGTCTAATGTAGCAACCCTCTTAAATAAATTCTTATTCTTGCAATGTTAACCAGATGCCTGTCACAATGGGTGATAATCCTAATGTAGTTTGATATACAGTTCATACCCCAAAAAGGTATCAAAGGAAATGGATTATAATAATTTATAGCTGAGCATCTCTCAATAGAAATGAACCCATCCAATTCTGAACTACATGATGATGATGTGTTCTCTATTCAAGAAAACTACAAAATTTCGGAAATGCATTTTGATGGTGTCTCCAGAAGCCCAAAAAGAAGAAAAATAGAAGACCCCAAATTCAAAAAAGTTTTTATGGGAGTCATACTCATATCCCTAGAAAAAGTAGTTCTACGTAATCCCTTCCTACTATAGGAAGGATGCACAAACTATGAAGCTGTATATCGGGCCCTCATATTAGGGTAGGAACTAGAACTCCATGTGCAAGAAAAAACATGAGGATTAAGGAAGAATTATAATTGGCCATCAAGATATTCAATGGTAACTATGCTTTCATGAAATTGGAGCTGATCTTATTGACGAACCATGTATGAGAAATTAGGGTAGATTCTCCTTAGAACAAACATTTAGTTATGTTCCTCAGTCACAGTATGCAGAAGTTTATGCATTGAAAAATGAACCCACTTCTCAGGCTGATCCATATAATAGTGAAATAGGCATCAGTATTTCACACTAACAGATGGTCTCACCATTAATTCATGCCCACAAGGACGAAATTAATGAGATTCGTCCCATCTCTGGGCCTTATGGTCCTACCACCATCTAGATGACTCCAATTTTGGACTATCATCAAAATGTATAACTCCCAGAAGATAGGGATGGAAGGGAAAAAATCCGAAGAAGAGAAGCCAATTAAATACTATACAAAAACAAAAATTGAAAAAAAATTCATTATAAGTAAGGATTTGACAGTGTCCTTTTCATTTTCGATGACGGAGATGGGAAATCCCCTATAATGAAATTAGTGCACCACATCACTACATATAGCTTGATTCATGACCTTGTAGGATTCATAGTGACACCATGATCTTTTTACCTAGCCCAAAAACCATCAAAATGTTTTTACCCCCTTCCCTATGCATAGTTAGGACAGATACAATGTAAATATTATCTTAGATCTACGTACGACTTGATTCATGTCCTTATAGGATACGTAGTGACATATCAATACAAGATCTTTGTCAAGACACCACATGGTTACAAAATTACGATATTTTAATCTCAAATACCTCAATATAATAAAGAGGAGACTATACTTATTCCTTGATTCTCACAAAAATCATAGATCATGTGATATTAGGAATAATGGTAATGGTTTTCTTACTAGATGAACAGAGGGTACAAATACACTATAGACCCATTAAAAATGGTTAAAATGTTCCCCTATCCCTATGTCCGAGACTAACCTACACTAGGTAGAAGCTCCATAACTACATGTGGCATGATTCGTGGCCTAGTGGGGTATGTAGTGATGCATGGATTATTCAACCTAGTCCGGTATCCACCCAAAAAATTCCTTCTACCCAGCTTAAGGACTACACGTAAGACATTATTTTTATTCTATGGAACTACATATGGCCTGATTCCAATCACATAGGATATGTAGAGGGACCATGACCTAATGTCTTGGTCAAACAACCATGTGATGGAAGTCCCCCCCCCCTCTGTGCACTAGTCCGACTAGTACAATGAGTTTCCAATAACGACATGTGCCTTGGTTCCTATAATTGTTGGATACGTTATGATGCTCAAATAATTTATCTAGGTATTTTCAAATTTAATAAAAGATTCTATCATCCTCTGTATGGGTTGATTCTTATCTCATGTCACCCTTTTCATGATGGTTCACTCTCTTCCTTACCATATGTCGATAAACTGCATGGCCAAAGAAGTCCTGACCAAAGAAAATTAAACAATAAGGGGTCTCAAGAACTACCTATGGCTTGATTCTTGATGTAATGAGATATGTAGTGACACTCAGGATGGAAATCATATGTCTATCCATGCAGAAGTATAAAAAATCCCTAATATCATTCATGTGAAATACAACTAAATGTAGGGGATTTTAAATCTAGGCTCTAACATTCAAAAAATTCATAAGACAATGTTTCCCTTTTCATACTAATCAGATCTATATATAGGAATTCACACATTAAAACCAATCTCGGTATTAATATTCCTTACACACCATGACATTCCTTTTTCATCCATCAAAATATGAACCCCAGGAAATGACAGGTCACCATAATCACCCATTGATATCTGAAATGGACGGGAAATGCCCTGTAGAAACCTATGTTTGACTGCAATACATATTCCCTAACAGTTCTACATATGTTTCCCAAAAAATTGTATGTCACCCAAAGTCAGATATTCCCTTGGGAGAGGATGTTCCAACTTTTTTACACCCATTGGATCATAAGCCTCACATCATCCATTTTGACTCAAGGTCTCTTAGAGTTGTGCTTTACAGCTTCTTTCTTCAATCATTTATGGGTATTTCGAGGAATGTATCGACCTAATTATCTCATATTTAGTCATGGCCCCTTTGATAATTTGTCCCTTAAACAAGACAATTAAACATTGATGTCAACATTCTTTCCACATGATGTTAAACTGTATAGAAGACATCCTTACCACATGATGTTAAAGTGCATGGCCCAAAGTCCTAAAATCATGACATTAAAAATCACAAGGTACCCCAAATTAGCTAAAATGCCTATATTCCATATGCATATACCAAAAAACATATAGGGAACATAGTCTCAAGATGCATGTATTTTCAATAATGGGCTCCGATCTGATAAGGGGGTAAAAATTTATTTCCACACATACAGTTTAAACCTGAATAGACAGACTCCCAATTTCATGAATAATATCATAATTCCATGAATAATCACGGTTTGATTGTTTCTGATGTGTCAAAACTGACCCTCTCCATTCATTAGACTCCATGATTTTAGTGATATTGGTTCATCAAAACCCTTTGTGGCCTTCTAGAATGGATGATCAATGTCCTGCGAACACCTTTGTTTGACTATGTACAATATTCCCAAATGGATCTACATATATTTCCAAAAAAATAGCTTTTCAACCAAAGGAATATTATCCTCTGGGAGAGTATTTTACTATTTTTGTACTCCTAACAGATTCTATGCACCATGTCATTCCTCATAATCCATGATCCCTCAAATACATTGTTTTCACACTCATTTATAGACACATCCAAGACATGTCGGAATGTCCTGACTTGATAGCCCTCCGGTTACTCAGGCATTCTATAATAGCATCCTAATGGCATGATGTTCAAACTGCCTGGTACTGAATACACAATATTCACCCATATGCTATGTAATTTTATAATATTATTTACCCTCATGACCATGTGTAATGAAAAAAATCATTATATAAATGTTCTACGTACACCTTACCCATCGGTGACTTACTATACAAAATAAAAAGGGCCATCCATAAGAAAGAATAAGATCCTCAAACAAATTAACCTTAAAATTGATACATATGGCTCAATGGATTCTCTAGTATGATACATAGAAACATTAAATCTCACATTCTAGGTCATTCCATGGGAACAAATGTCCCCTCCCTATATGCGCAAGGGTCGTGAATGTGTTCGGAAATAATTCATATGTATAAGATAAAAATGAAACCACTAATTCTTAGTGAATTTTGACCTAAAATGACCCTTTTCGAGTTTTGGAATACATTATTTTCATTATCCATACTCCTTCTCTAGAATGGTATGAATCTCTATAATCCTCCACAGTTATTATAAATGGAAGGACAATGTTTTTGGGACACCTTTGTTTGAAAATACACATTATTCCCTGGAAGCGCTAAATTTTTTTCCTACAAAAATGGCCATTCAACTAGAGTCAAATCCATCTTTAGGAGCTGCTCTTCCTACCACTGTACACCCTTATGACATTTATGTCCCACCTTAGCGAATGGATTCAGAAAAATGTGGATTATGGTTTACATATCTTCCCCTTTACATGACTAAAGGTGAAGGATGTTCATAGGAAACTATTATAGAGGAATTGAATAATTTACACTATTCTACTCGGAGTTTGATAATTTTGAAAAACATTTCCCAAACGTCCTTGTGGTATGATGGTAAATGGAACCATGACTTTACCCTTGTTTACACAATACAAATTCATGTGGGAGCACATTTTCATCCAAAAATGAAAAAAATTCCATTATCTATTTCAAAAGAATTTCAATTGAAAGGATTTCCAATATGGTCATTAATTAACACATAAATTAAAATTTTATAAAAACTACATATCCTTTGGAAATCAAATTCCAATGTTTGGCATACACCTTTGTTTGACTATGAATACAATTTCTATGGAGACTCTCCATATGTGGCCCACAAAAATGGTCTGTCAACAAAAGGTAAATTCTTATATAGGAGTGTATTTTTCTATATTTGTATTATGTATGTCTTTAATGTGCGATATAATGTACAGTATCCATTAATAATAGGTCACGGTAAAGAGGAAACCCCCCGTCCATGTCTAAAAGTTATTGGGACATTCTTGGTTAATGATTCCTAAATCTGGGTCATTTCCCTACAAGTAATCATCGAAGATGCTCAACCTAAAATATCAATTTAGTTGTTGTCAAATATGTTCAACCTAAAATATCAATAGTAATAGTCTTATTGCAAATACATTAAACCTCCCACCAAAGGAGATATTATGCCATCTAAGGTGAAAACCATCAAAGGGATCTTTGGAAAAAAAATCAAGTGTATGCCCGCTAATCATATTCTACATATATTATATGTATTTATTTTCGAAACCAAACAATCAAGACACATGAATCATTTTAGGCCGAAAACCTGAAAAGGGAGTCCTAAGAATAAGTGAAGATATATGCACAAGGACCACAACATAATAGAACTATAAAAAAATTGGTGATAATAAAGAAGGAAAAAAGTGTTTAGGGTTCTCTATGAGGTCCTACCAAGAGTCAAACTATGAAAACTGAGCCCCATGGCTCTGGAAAAAAGTAGGGCATTATCTATTCATTAATACTGGGACAACATCAACATCAGAGTATCCTCCTCTTCATTCTGGCCAGACCCCATTCCAATTGGGGGAATTTATAGTGTTCTAAAAAATCCAAAAAGGGAATTAAAATACTACCATAAAAATTATAAAAGAAAGGGATTCATGTGGGGTTGAAAATTATAGAAAAATATGAAAGGAATGATAATTAGAAGAGTACCCAAACTAGTTCGCATACTAGTTACAGGTAAAGGTAAATGGGAAGAACATACCAAAAACCGAGCGGTACTCAGGAGGCCTATGAAAGGATTGCCTATGAATCATTGGCCAGCGAAATAGGAAGTTCATGGAATGAATGAGGATAGGTTTCAGTCAACTGTGAACTACGTCATAGGAAGAATAGAATTGGGGAAATTCACCAAATGAACTAATTCATTGGTGAAAAAATGACACAGTGGTACCCACTTGAATACCAACCCCACATACTAAGTAATTCATAGTTGAGGAAAAGCTGACGGTGCCCCATGAACCAAATAATTCTTGGAATTGAGGTAGTGATTTCCACATCCATGAACTGCAACACCACAAGCCATGGTCGACCAACTGATCCATAGTTCAGATGATCCCTCCATGGGATTCTGAAAAATATTTTGTGTTCCTATAGATATGGCCTCCTCAACAATCTATAAAAGGACCCTAAGGGGAGCTGAGAGAGGGAACAGATTCTGGGATAACTCAGATTCTACGGGAGGAAGAGTTCAAAGGATATAATATTGGTGACATACGGAACTATGAATTGTTTCGAGCAGGTATAAAATCACCACAAACCATAAAAAACTTAAGCATAATAATCTAGGAAAACCACTAACCTAAAAGGAGAATCATGAACTGTATTCTCTTTGCAGATGAACTTCCATTGGACTGTGAGACTAATGCCCCGTCTTCAAACCGGAATACCGCATAGTAGAACTCTATGTGGACAAAACCCTACCTAGTGTAGCATTCCACGACATGGAGGGACTCTAGCGCAGCATACCACCATGGTATCTGAATGGGTCCCAATATCGTGTGCCACCACGGTACACTAACCTCACCCAGATTTGTATACCACCCCTATACATGTACCACATCTAGATCTTCATACCACCCTGATATGCAGAAAACCCTACAACCCGCATAGAAAAATGCTATGCGGAAGGTACCCCACAACCATAAAAATGGTACAAGGAATAGGGTTCCTCAAAAATTCCACCTTCTATTACCAATCACGCCCTTCCATTTCCAACCCATCCTCTGAATCCACTCTTTGGATGAGTCCATCGACATCATGAAAAATCCTCTTCTAAATCGACCTTACCTTTCTGAATGGACCATTAGGCACATCAACACATCCAAATGAGATGACATAAACACGGTAAGAAGGGTCATGAAGGTAATATGTACATTGTTATAGACTCTAGGAATATACTTAAGTCTACATTCCCATGTTAACCCGATGTCCATCCTTGGGATATTAACAGGGACCTAATAGTTGTAGGGATCAAGGGTAATCACTTGATTTTTCATTCCATGAGGGTAATTGATATTTAGAATGATTTTTTCATTCTTTTCCTTTAGACCAGAAGAATAATTCCTCCCCTTTCCACGAACCCATTCTCGGGCCTCCCTCCCAGATTAAGCCCATATCCTTTCGGGATAAACCTAATGAACATCACTTTCATTTCAAATTGAAGTGTTCATTTATCTCAACCCTCATCCATCTTCGCCCCAGTATCTTCATCACATGCTCCTTCATTTCCATCATGGGAGTAGGAAATGTGTGTGGTTTTCTAGATATACCACTTCTTTTTTTCTCTCATCAAGTATTACTCACATGGTCATAGATGTTGACAATGATTATAGAATCCACCCATTAACTATATGAACTATGATTCCAAACATAATTAGGATATGTACGAAGACTTCATCTAAGACCGAGATCCATATCATCTTTTATATGAAGTGATAGATCACCCCCTTAAATGGGAATATTTCTTGGGTACACCCCAATCAAGACATAAATCAAACCAAACTGTGAGAGATTTGATTCTTAGTCAACTAGGGTAGGAAGGAAACCTACATGAGGTCAAAATCCAATACCCAAAGAACCTTAGCATTCACGATTCCATATTCTTAGTGGGGCCATATTTATCTTTGAGGCCATATCTTTCATGGGAATACCAAAACACCTCGTTCTAATCCCCGTAGTAGATCATTAACATGACCCTTTTGCCTAGAAGTCCTTTCCAAAAGACATTAAACAACACAGATAGGTCCCTGTCAGATGAACATAAAAGGTTATGGGTATATTTAAGTGACATGGATCTATGTGGGATTTAATTTCATGGAAGAGGATACAGAGCAAACCCATACCATAGGGTGAATCCTGATATCAAATGAAATTATCTCTCCCCCCGACTGATGATAACCTCTTCAGAGACTCGTTATATGGATTAAACTATCATTGTATCCATAATCCCAAATCCATGTGTGTCCATGATTGATCTTACAACCCTGGGGTAATCTGTGGGCATGCTCTTTGGGAAAGAACCAAGGATTCACGAACATATTAACATTGATTAAATCTAGAAGATAGTTCTAGAGTGGGAAATAATTTCCCCCAAAATGGTTTGAAGAGCCCGACCACCATTCCTCTTGGCCAATAGAGTCCTAAAGTGATATTGGACAAATATTCATCCAATGAGAACCTAACATTTGAACGAATGTCCATGAATCACAGATACCAGGGTCAATGGGTGTTTCTGAACAACTACAAAAATATCTTATGACTGCTAAATTTTATTTCTGATGTATTACATTTAAAACTGTAATATGGTTTTTAAAATTTATTAAAAAAGGTTAAATCCCCCACATGGTTATTCTACTTATTCCCATTAGGACCAAAACAAATGCAAAAAATCCACACCAGCACCATGTCCCCCAAGACTATATTTATCTTGTGTGTTTATTTTATTGATAAAACATGTCGGGGAACAAATTCCAAGGATGGGTGAGTATACACATACTCAGTGAGACACGCAAAAGAACCAAAGGAGTGACAATCAATTAATTAATGTCATGTTTTAGGTACAAAAAATAGTAACTAGAAAGATAATTGAGAATCAAAATATGCTCTAGAAATCATATTCTACAGGTATATAAGGATTCTCATCTATCTTCTACATATATCTCACAAGGTCACACCACACGATCCATTAAGGGTGCTCAATACACTAAATCATCCATGAAGTCTAAATTCAATATCGAACCACAACATCATATCTTGAATGTATCCCCTAGAGTGTCGAGGAACCACAATTCGAATAAAAACTATAACACCTAGACCTCCCTAGATTAGGAGCATCTCATTATCATAATAGTGTAGGGGGGATATCGACCATATTTGAGGACCCCATGTCCCTTCAGTTCTCCTCATACATAGGGGATATTGACCCCATAGGTAGAAGATTCAAGATAATATAGTTGTAGGGTACTGACCCTATCTGATACTTAGGTAATGTATCATTTCCCAAATCCCTCAGGGGGATTCCGAACATATAAAAAAATGGATCGGGTAAGCTTCACCAAATCGTGACTCTCCTATTAAGGTGGGTTGCAATTGAAGGGTTTTGATAGATACTAATAACAATTATTAGATCAATATAAAGTGCTTAAACCCCTATTCTAAGGAAGTATGAGCATGAACAATTAAACTATGTTAAAATGGAAATGAAGAAACTCTATATATAAGAGTTCCACAAACCAAAGATCATATACAATGTCTACAAACCCCATCACATGAGAGTAATAAATATCACATAGTGGAAACATCATCCCACCACTATGGTTTATTCACAAGATTTCTTGAATCATATGAAGTTTAGATGGAATCCATATTCACTTCATGATATGATAGTACCTCTAATTAATATTAGGAAAATGAATATTGATATAGGTATTTTGTATTTTTGGGAAATCTTTAGGATCTCAATCCACACCCATACACATCCATTTTATGATAATGATTTATATAACAGCTAAGGATGCTCCAAAGGTGTAGTTCATATTAAGTCATTAATTAAAAAAAATGAATAAATTCCTTAGATGAATCATGACCTATATGCCTTTACTACCTATAAATTTCATATAAATATGAAATGATTCCATTTAATGATATAATAGATGAGTTAAATGGTTTAGATGCCCAATGAACATTAAATAATATATCCAATGCATGAAAATCATAATTTTCATGCATTCCAAAATACATCACAAGCATATATTATATATAAATATCACTTTCGAGAATATCTCCATCAATCTACCACATTCATTAAATCCTAATGAACTTTTTTTTTCAACTCACCTTATATTGTATCATATACAATAACATTTAATTACATATCCAAAACACTTTTAGGAGATCATATGAAACACTTTTGTAATGATATCGTTAACTTCACCTTGTATAAAATCATTTGCAATACCTTGAGAATACCCCTCCAAAACACTTTTACATAAACTATACAACATTTTTAGTGTATCTCAATTATTAAAACTCAATCCGCATTCCATAAACTATAATTCATGACCCTGTTATACTTTATAGTATTGAAAACATAAATGAATCATTAAATCTTTATGTGTAAGAAAAGAGCGGCCTCTAACAAAGCATCAATGATACTCAACATATGAAGGGATATGGATTGATCTCTATAAAATACATGTATCTCTATACTTGTTTCCACCCATCTACATAATTTTCAATCATTAATTTCTATTTTTTCTTTTTACAAGTCATTGAGTTACAATAGGACCCAAATCATGTCAAACCCATATATCCAACCCATAAATTCTCAATTATAAATGTGTAAACTAATCTAATTGATGAATGCATCCCATTTGTTTCATCCTTATAGATAAGCACAACACGTTTAAATTGTCTTTATATATGTATAATATCTAGGAAATCCCATATACTTCCATAGTCTACCCCAATCGAGGGACTTGATGTCATAGTCGCCGTATGAGATAAAAATTTCTATCTTTTATAATCTTCAACTGATAACATGATCAATATCATACCCAACCACCCCCAAATTAGTTAGGTAAATATGTATAGTTGATTAATTATGGTATCAAAGTATGTAATTTATCATGATAGAAATATAACCAAACTATGGTATTGGGGAGTAATATATGATCCATGCAATGCTATTATACAAAATACATCTATATGAAACTCAATGGGGTATACTTAGTGGGTCATCCATTGCACAAAAAGAATCTTGTTCTTAGTCTTATTCCTTATGGTCATATTTTATATCTCTATACATAAATCCTACTCATTATAGCTTTAACATTTCTTCATAACCAATAATACTTCATTATGATCATTGTTTAGGGATAATCTCAAAGTTGTACTTCAAGAGGGAAGATATCATTGAACATCATGAAATGTATATCTATATATACCTTTATGTATCAAACATCAAATAATGATAAAATGGTTGTTTCCATCAAATTTTATACATATCAATATTCTTGAATTAATTAAGAATATTGAAAAAAACTAACATAAGTATCTATTTAGTATTTTATATATGATAAATTACCAGATTAGTCTTATATTTACTACAATTTTTATATTTGGTTAACACATTTCATCATATGTAATACTAATCAAAACACAATGTGATCATATGATAAATACCCCACTATCTATTTAGTTATAGGTAACTATAAGTAGTACTAGACTGTATAATATTGATATTTTGGAATAAGATTCCAAACTATTAAACTTTTTGAGCATATTCCATCTCCATAACCTCAAAATATGAAATTTTACAATGCAACATATTTTTTCTACTTAGAAATTGTTTTTAAGTTCATCATCATCGTCTTTTAAAACCTATTCCATAAAAAAATTCCATAAAATAATGTAACTACTAACATTATTGTAAACCATTCCTTCTAACCCTTTATGGATAATGTAAAAATCAATTTATGATGACAAGTAATTTTACTATTTATATTTCTCTTTAACATAATTTCCTAAAATCTTTTATGATTTTAATTTTAATTCGCTTTTAATTTTTACTAGTATAATCCTTTAAGAAATAATGACTTTAATTTTATTGATAACTAAATGAAACTCTTTAAATAATTTCCATCATCATCACATATCCTTAACATCTTAGAATATTAAGTGGAAATCACACTAACATAAGATTGGTGTTTTAATATATTTTTAAAATTTTAAACTATTTAAGCCCAAACATAATATCACTATTAGGAACTAGTAACAAGTAAACTATTGATTTTTTATCAAATTTTGTATTACGTGTGTTTGGAATTTTTTTTGAAAATATTAATTTATTAAAAAATATCCCTAATATATGGTAGAAACACATTCAGAAATATTTTAATAAATATTTGGATATGCACTTTTATCCAAGATAAAAACTTTTTTCCCATATGTTATTCTCTAAACATATTATAGTAATTGATGTGTCATAAAAAATTTATTAAGAAATATTTCTTATCAAAAAAATTTATAATAATATTATATAATTGATATATGGATACACATATTTTACATTGATTCAATTGAGAGTAAAAAAATACATTGAATTTATATATAGTAAATCTTTTTTCATGAATGTAAACTATAATCTAAAATATTTAATTTTTTTAACATATGAATATTTACAAAACATTTATACTATATATTCACCATCATATAACTTTCAAACCTGAAGAATTAATTTTAATAGTGTCCATAATTTACATGGACATTCATAGGAATTTATACAACTCCTTAAGGTATTCTACATAATGCCATCACATGTAATTATTATTCCTCATTCCAGAAAACCCTCTTTTTCAATGACCATGATTGTATTCATAAAGAAACATTGTTGAAAATTCCAACTCAAATTTTTTCTTCAAGTTTTAACTTTGATGCTCTTATTTTATCCATACAGTACCATAATCTAGACATCATATTCCCATTTAATCGATTCTCAACAATTTGAGAATATGAGGTTCTTTTTTTGAATTCAATCTTATTGTAAGAAAACTTCCATAGATGAAAATAAATAAAAATCCCAAATCAAAAAAATATTATTTCACCAAATTACATAGAATACATGAATGAATCACTATATCCTTACATAAGAATATTTATTCACTTGTTAAATCGTTTAAACACTTGGTTACTAAGGAATGAACTATTTTGAAAACAAAAGTTCTTTAACAACATTTATTAAATCACTAATCTTGATTATTAGCTTTTATTAAGTTACTATTCTTAAGAGTAACTTGTATTATGTATATATTTATCATGGATTATTCAAGAAATTATCTTCATGACGATGATGATATCATTTACAACAAAATCATTTATCAAAGGAGTATCAGGTATTATAACCATTCAATATTTACTTTTATTAAATGTTCTCCCACTAAAATGATTACCCTTTTGAAATTATTCATATCCATTGGTGTGAAAAGATCCATATTTTGTGAAGAAATAAGTCCTCAAGGGAATCACCTTGATCACATTATTATTTTTGGTGGACATTATTGCAATTATATCATATATGATTCTTATATAGTTGAGAAAAAAACCCTTTGTCCAATCCATCTCATGGATGAAATCAACATTTTTATATGGTATCCTTACCATGGGTTTCACATCTAATTGTAACTTCAATTATATATTAAAAAAATTAAAAAAATAGTGTAGGAGTGCACTTCTAGGGTAGAACCTACACGAGGATGATCTAGAGGCACCAATTACTTTGTCTCCTAACACAATATAGTTAAGGGTAACCCTACTATGGATGAACCGACCTGGTTGAATGATCATGTTCTTGAAAAGAGTTACTTTGTAAGGAATATCACACATAGTATTTGAAGTATATTTTATCTCACCAAATTCTCTCATGTTACTCCATTTTATTAATGCATGCTTCTAGTAATTTAATTTTGGAATAATATTCTCTCTGTAATTTTAATATCATCAAACCATATTGATGTGTAAATATTTACAAAAACCATATGTTTTATTTTAAAACAAAAAATATTATTTAATCATATTTATACATATTCAAATGAATAATATTCAAAAGGTATGTAAACACATCACAAAAAGTTTTATATTTATATGTGATTGATAATATTCACAAAAGTAATCTTGGAGTGATAGATATCCAACCCTATTCACCAACCTCGGAAAGTAAATATCCTCTAAGTAAGTAGGTATTCAAACCACAAGTAGCACTACCCAATGATACTTCACTCAAGATATAATATGATTCACCATAACTCTAACATGTTGTATGCACAAACAACATTAAATATCTATAATCATTTTTATAATAACAATTTCAAACTGACATCACTGTAACTACTAAACAAAAAAATTTATCAATCCTATCATGTAATAAAATGAACTATTTAAAATCAGTTTAACAATTAAACTAAATCATATAAAATTCATCATATAAAAAAATCGGTATGTAAAAAAACTAAGAATATCCTTAGAAAATGACGATATTTGATATATAAACATGGGATAAATAGTTATGAACAATTCTTAAATAAAATATAATTATAAACAAATTATAATTTTATATTTAACATTATGGATATTAGATAATTATGTATATAAATATCTTATATCTATTCCAACATGAAATATTTTATATTTATTATTATATGAAGTTTTTATTTAAATGTATAATATTTTATGAAATATAAACAATTTATGATTCAATTTCTATTATGTAATCATTTTTTATAATTTAAATATTATATACTTAATCATTATAAAAAACTAGATCCTATCAAACATCAAATAACTTTTTGATGTGGATTAAATAAGATCAAAATAAGACCCCTTTTTATTTTTAATAATTACCAATAATTAATTATGAAAAATCATAATTTAAAAATTAATATTTTATATTTTGGTTTTATTTAATTATTTATAACACTTCATAAATTATCACGTATTACATTAAATAAACACATTGATTTCTAAATCATAAATAATTTATTATAATTCATAAAAGGTATTTTAAATATTAACAATTATTATTTAGAAATAATCGGTTTCATAAAAATATATTTAATTAATAAAAAAAATTATAATTAATTAATTTACAATCCATTTATAATGTAAAAAATTGCAAAAACCTTTTATAATGATTTATTAAAGATTTATAAAGTGAAAAATATTTTAGGAAATAAAAAATGTAAAATAATTTATATTTACCATTACGTTGAATCCCATTCCTGTATAAGGGTAACCATCCTAAACCATTAACCTAATGCTCTGAGGAGGTGTAATACCCTAAAGTATTGCTAACCAAATGATCTTGTGTAAATGAAAGTCACTACTTACCTTTAAATGTATCAAATAAAACCAGTTACATGAGGGTTGTACTTCCCTGACCCTAATTACCTAGAGTCGATGCATTATTACATAACATTAACATGATACATAGAATCGTGTCCAAAAATACCAATCAATTTAGTTTCCTTGGAAGTTCTAGATACATTCATAAGTTTTATATTACATCATGAAATAAAAAAATACCAACATGTTTCCCCATTAGAACACACTTATATCCTTATGCTTTCCCTGAAGGTCAACCATAAAATACATCTTCACATCCTGGAAAAAATAAAACATAGAAAGGGTTGTGCTCAGGTTGTCAGTAAGGATAACAATATAGCAGAAACTTTCATATATCAGCACAATCATTTATGGCAATGTATAAGACTAAAAAAATTATTTTAAACCTATAACTATGCATAATATGTCAAAGATAAAATCTAGTAATGCTATTTACTTATGCTCATGGATATTATACTAGTCATATTATCACATGCATTATCTATACCCACTTTCATAATGATTATATGTATACTGCCATACTTTATAAACACATAGTCCAGGAATTGTGCCAAGACTACAAATAATATTTGTTCAAGGCCTTGTTCCAATACACTATTTTGTCTCATGAGACCTACTGATGCATCAAGGAGCTGTAGTGGGTTCCACATGTCACTAACTAAGACCAATGCATGCCTCATATGAAAAAACATAACATAAACATTCATATTAAAACTAGCATATTAAATGTCAATACTTTATCCATAAAAAATTAAAGGTGTAAAAAAACATCTACAATCACAAATATCAGAAAAACTTCAATACAATATGGATGATTTATATTATAATAAATCAAATTCAAACGTGTTAAAAACCAACAAAGGATGTTCACATAGATAAAATGAAAACTATTTGAAAAAAATACCTATTTCTATTTTGAATTTATTTTCAATTCACATAATTATAGAAGTCAACATTTCTTTTGAAAATAATCGTAAAATATTTTATGGGAAGATTCAACAATGATATAATGGTGGAAAAAATCTACACTAACCGTATAAGTTAAAAAGACATTCTAACCATAATATTGTAGAAAAGGTCATAAGGGACCTTATTTGGAAAATGACAGAAATATTAAATTCAAACCATTTTATAAAAAGTGAAACAAGGGTATAAATGAATGTAAACCAAGTCTATTAGATAGTAAAAATATTTTGAAATACATTTTTAAGAAACATGGTTGTGGATGATAAAGAGGTCCCAGTAGATACATATGTAAAAACAACATTGGATGGTAAAGAGATTATTAATTAACCCTTACCTTGTAATTTTCTATGGATGAGGATACGTTAATTCTTGTATAATATTGAAAACACTTTTATAAAATTATAAAAACTATATACTTAAATATAATATCATATATGATCCTATAATATTGATTTGTTAATAATATTATAGTAGTATCATCGTTTTGGGTGTTAACTGGTCCATTTTCCTTTATATAATCGATTACGTAAGCCATGTTTGTGATATAAAGAATGTAATTTATATATATTTCAAATGATATTAACTTTATAAAAATTATTTTTAATCATAAAATAAAAATTATTTTTGAATGATTGCGATGGGGTGTGACTCTCATCACTTTCGTGGTGATGATAATCTGTACCTATGCAGGAGTGAAATTATAATTATATTGATGGTGAAATCATATGTAATTGGATTTTATATAATATGTAATGAGTCATTAACATGTTATATTTATTATTTAAATAATTTATACTCTTTATTATACCCATCTAAATAATGAAGTGTTTGAATAACAATCTACAACATGAGATGGAGTCGAAAAGCCGTACAAACGCACGTATGGTGACATTGTCATTCATATGATGGATAGAATAATGAATATGGTTGCATGATTTTTATAATAGTATCAAAATATATATAATATACTGAAGTTATTATTTAATAATAGAATCAATAAGGAAAGAGGAAGTGGAATAAGAAAAGAACTTGCAAGAGGGTGGGGAAATTATTACCTCTTCTTCGGTGTTTCCTATGGAGTTGATTAAAATGGATCCTTAGGTTGGGTTTATGTTCAAATTAAGGACTCTAGTATGATTTCATGGAGATTGGGAGTTTATTTGGGAAGTTTTTGGCCAAACTAAATGGATTTGGAGGTGTAATTTGGAGAGAAGGGGAAGTGCCTTTTTTATAAGAGAGGTGAGGGGTGCCTTTGGAAAAGATTGAAATATTATTTTATAATAAAAATACTTTTATATTCTAATGGATCAAAAATGATTTATATCGAGTAATAGGTAGGTATGGGTCTAAAACTATAAAGAATTTTTTTTAGACATGATTGGATCACCATATTAACCTTATCATTTCTATTTAACTCTTAGTTAAATAGTTTATCTTTTACCATGTATTATTCTATTATTATAACAATTGGTTCATAAACTCACTATAAAATTACAATAATACCTCAAGTGGTTAATTAATTATATAATTATAATTATATATGTTTTTTGGATGAACTATAGATTTTTAGGAATATTATTTAATTTAATAAAATTATATTTTTATAAAAAAATCATTTATGTCAATTTTGACACTATTTAGTATTATGTTTTTGTTAAAGTCATCACTACATGAATAATTAAAAACAAATACATTTAATAAATACTAACATGTCATATTACACTATAAAATTATTGGAATTCATCAAAACATTCAAATTAAATTTATTTTAATAATTACAATATCATTTATTTGATTCTTTTGTTAATAAGGAAAATACTACATCATGATTGTGTCATAAATAAATATAATTATTTTATCACATAAAATAATAAATAAATTGTCATCATTTGATAAATATTTTTATCATCAAAATAAATATTTATAGTATAAAAGATCAATTATATAACCCCATATTATTTTTTAACTAAAAGATATATATTTATATCATTTTTGTCTTTAATTCATATGAATTAATATAAAGTGTCATTATTACTCTCAAGTGTCTCCATTAGGTCCCAAAATATACCCAAGGACTTCCATTGTCACACATGTATCATACAATTGTAATATCACCCTTGTGAGGGTAATTCAATATTATTATAATATTATCTTTTACCCTTATTTACCAGATTTTCCATTTGACCATGGTAAATATAATTTCTAATGGAGTAATTATTCATAATGTCTAAAAATAAAAGATACCTATTTACATAATTTTGACCTCATGATTCAAAATATAGAAACCATTTTTCTAAATTAAAACCACAAAAGTGGCAGAAATTAATTTTAAATTAATTAACATTGTCAAAACATAAAGCGTGTTGTTAAAAAAATAACTATCAATAGATTGACACTTGTTTATGTATAGTTTATTGTGAAATTATATAAAGTGACCCAAATTATTTTAAATGATAATAATATTATATAATTATAATTTATAATCACTCAAATTTATAATTTAACATTATAAATTATTTTGATTAAAAAAGTTGTTTTTAATAAAAATATTGTATTTTTCACTATTCGTCAAAAAATGAATGTTTTCAGAAAAGTAAAAAAAACAACCTTAATATAATTTTTATATTCAAAATTCAAAAAATGAAGTCCATTTTTTGAAAATTAAATTTCTAAAATATCAAAAAGCGGTTATTACTATTTATAGTAGCTATTTTGATTTGTCGGGGTTTGATAAAACTCTATGTTGCGTTCAATGCAAGCTACTGCATTATTTAAAGGAAAACATGTTGTGGAAGTTAGGGGGGTTACATTATCCCCTCCTTAAAATAATTTCATCCTCAAAATTACTATAATATTACTGCATAAAATAATTTCGGTGGTTCTTCATCATAAGTTCTTAATGTTCCAACATTGTGAGTTCTATCTTATAGTTTCTCCATAGAACATTCACCAGACCAGTAGTCCGGTTTCTCAGCACTTGTTCCCTGGTATCTTGAATCTTAACAGGCTCTTAACAACAAGATAGATCATGTTCTAGTTCAATTTTCTGATAGGTGAGTACATGTGTTTGGGTAGGCATGTATTTTATCAACAGTGATACATGGAACACATCATGAACTTTGGAGAGACTTGGAGGAATTTACAAATGATAATCTACAAATACAATTCATTCTAGAATTTGAAGAGGTCTGATATACCTGAGACTCAATTTACTCTTCCTACCAAAATGTATATCACCCTTCCATGGAGATACCTTAAAGAAAACATGGTCTCCTACTCGAAATTCCAAATCCTCCCTTCGCTTATCGACATAGAACTTTTACGTACTTTGGGATGCTTTGATGTGGGTTTTGATATCCTTCACATTTTTCATTGTTTCCTCAACATGTTCTGGGCCTACGAGTTTCCATTCACCAACATCATCCAAACAAGTTGGTGTGCAACATCTCTTTTTTTAAAACACTTCAATGGTGCCATCTGAATACTTGAATAGAAGCCATTGTTATATGAAAATTATACGAGATGTAAATATTGATCCCACATACATTGAAAGTCAAGTGAGTAAGATCTCAAAATGACTTATAAGGTGTCAATAGTCTATTCTGATTGTCCATCAGTTTGAGGGTGGTAGGTAATACTCAAACTATGTTCAGTATCTAGGGCCTTCTGAAAACATTTCCAGAATAATGACGTAAAATGAGAATCATGATCAGAAACAATCAATAGGGGTACCCTATGAACTTTTAAATCATCATTAACATATAGTCTTTCAATAATTTCAAGTTGTAAATCATCTCTTATAGCAAGAAAATATGCTGACATGGTAAGGTGATCAATAATGACCCATGTTGCATCATTTCTTCTTGGAGTCATTGGTAGCCACATGAAAAAGACCATCATAATATTATCCCATTTCTATATAGGTATGGGAAGAGGTTTCATGACTCTTCTAGGATGTTTCCTTCCGTCCTTCACTTGTTTACAAACCAAAAATCTTGACACAAAATCATCAATCCCCCCCTTAATGTTGTCCCACCAAAAATGTTATTTCAAATCTAAATACATCTTGGTTCTCCTAGGGTGTATAAAGAAATTGGAGCTTTGAGAATCATCCAAAAATTTCCTTTTATGGATCAGGTATGTTATTAATATATTGTCTCTTCCCAAATTTAAAAATTCCATCTTCATATACGAAGTCAATCAATCTACCATCATCCACAGCTTTAATTTTCTTTTGAAATTCCTCATCATCAGTCTGAGAAGTTTTTATCCTTTCTAATAAATATTTTTAGAAACTATTTGAAAAAGAATTGATGTTTCACCTTCCAAGGTAAATACCATATCTGTCATTACTAGATCCATGTATATATAATAATTTTCATCTATCATTTTTTAAAAACTCCATTATACCTTCTCCCCAAAAGATATGCAACCTTATTTTCTTTCCCTGGTTGGTAGTGTATAGTGAAATCTTGTTCCTTGAGTAGTTAAAGCCATGTGTTTTCATCATGATGAGTTCTTTCTATGAAAAAATATATTTCAATCTCTTGTGATCAGTCTAAATCTCATGTTTTTCACTATATAGATAGTGTCACCATATTTTTAGTGAAAATATTACAGCTGTTAACTCAAGATAATGAGTTGGTTAGTTTTTCTCATGATTTTTATCTATCATGATTCATTGGCAATAACTCTATCATTATTCATAAGGACACAACAATTTCCTTTCTTTGAAGCATCACTATAAATAAAAAAACCCTTCATTCCCTGATGGTAGAATCATGATAGGAGCATTGACTAATCTTCTCTTCAGTTCATCAAAACATTATTCACACTATTTTGTCCAAAAAATTTAATCCCTTTACATGTGAACATGGTTAATGGGTTATCCAACCACCAAAAATTCTGAAAAACATTGATAATAACCTGGTAAACCAATAAAACAAAATACCTCAGTTACACTCATCAGTGTTTCCATTCATGGATTTCCTTGGACATTGAAGGATCAATAGAGATTATATCATTAGAGATAATATGGCCAAGAAAAAAATATCATGAAGCCAGAATTCAGACATGTTAAACATCCCATATAAATTATTTCTTCTAGGGTTTTTTGAGAATAGTGAGAAATGGATTTTTATGATCTTTATTGATTTTTGATAATACCAAAATATCATAAATAAATACCAATACTAATTCATCAAGATATTATTTGATAACTCTTTTCATTAGATCTATAAAGACAGAGGGTACATTAGTCAGTCTAAAAGGCATTACAATTAACACATAATGCACATTCCTTGTTCAAAATGTTGTTTTTAGAATGTCTTCCATTTTCACACACAACTGATGATATGAAGATCAAAGTTCAGTCTTTGAAAAAATATTGAGATCAATGATGTTGGTCAAATAAATCATTAATGCGATGTAGGGGGTACATGTTCTTTATTATTATAGCATTGATCTCCATGTAGTCAATGCACAACCTCATATATCCATCTTTTTTCTAATAAAAAAGGACAGAGGATCCCCATAGAGAAATAGTAGGGGTAATAAATCCCTTATTACTCAATTCCTCTAGTGGATTCCTTAGGTCCACTAATTACACAGTGGCCATTCTATAATGGGTCTTCGATATGGGCCTTTAACCAAGAATTAAATCAATTTAATACTCAATTCCTCAATCTGGAGGATTTCTAGGCAAATCCCTTAGAAACAAATCAACATATTCTTTCACTGTAGGTATGTCATCTATTCAAACATTTTATTCCTCACCTATAGTTATTTCATTCTCTTATTCCATAATAATTGAATTTAGTAGATCTACTAGGGGTTGATATAGATAATAATTGGGCGGTGACATTTCTTATCTAAAGATAAGGTACTCCTTATCATCATTGAAAATCGTATCCTCCGTCTGATTACAAAAAATATTCACATCATGGTCTGAAATCCAATCCATTCTGAGGATTGTATAAAATTATATCATGGTTGTGATGATGAGAATTAGCAGATAAAGAGACTTTATATATTCTAATGGTAACTGATTTACAAAACAGTATTGCGATGACATTTACCATATGTGTTTGGACAGATAACTCCCTTGTTAAGTCAAATTGAAAATTATCTTATTTTTTATCAAACTGGGAAGATATGAAATAATGTGATGTTCCAAAATCAAATAAAGCATTGTCTAAACAAGATGAAACAATTAAATTACCTACCACCATGTCTTTCAAAGCTCCAACCTCAGTAGTAGTGATCACATAAGCATGGCCTTGCCCCCTTGGCCTTTTTTGAGAAATGTTTGCTTGACGTTTAGGAAATTTTGTTTCATAATTCCCCTTTTCTCTACAATTTTAGCATTCAACATTAACAACCTATTTCTTCCCATTGCAATCACGATCACTGTAGCTTTTTTCACCAAACATATAACAGACTCACATTCCCATCAGGCATGTACTGGGGTGTTTCTTCTCTCATTTACCATAGGATGGATATTCAACTTTTCCCTTCTTCCCATTATTTCCATTTCTAATGTATTTAGCTAAACTCTATTACTCTTGATTTTCTATAAAGTCATAAGATGTACAGAATTACTTTTCTACCTTGACTGTGCAAGAGAAAATATTTTAGTATGATGTGAAGGATTGTGAGACTAATGCTTGATAGAGAAATGGATTTTTCCCATCAAGGAATCAATCATTCTTACTCATTTGGTTACATATATAATATACTACTTTCCTAGTTAACCTTGTAAAGTTAGCATCATGTCTTGTGACATTCTCATCCTCCATTTCCCCAAACTCAAAAATTGTCTTCCCATATCAGTTCAATGGTCACGAGGAATGAATTTCTCTCATAAAATATATTTAAACACCCTCCATTCAATATTCGATACTTCTTCATTTTCATTTGTGTTTTGTATTAACAACCACCCATGATCTGAATATCCCGTGAAGTGATAAACCTCCATGAAAACGTTTTCCCTATCGCTACTCTGATAACCATGAAATATTTTCTCTAAGGAAGTTATACATTGCTAAACTAAAAATGGATTTTTACTCCCATTTAATGTTGGTGGTTGTTGCCTCATGAAGTAGTCTAGCATTGATCCTCCGCGTTGTGGATTAGGGTGATCCATATGAGTAATGTTATTATTCTTAACCTGAGGGAGTTTTCCTAGTATGGTTATAAGATAATCAGCACCAGTTGCATCACCAGCTCCACTATAATTATATTGATTAGGAGGGAAATCACTAAATGGATTACGTGGGTTGATATTGTTTATATTCCTTCCACTAGTATCCATTTCTAAACCATGACATACACTGGATTAGTTTATGAATCGAAATATGTAATTCCAAACTTATAAAATAGTAATCATAAATTGAACAGTTTGTGGATATAATCCATTATCATAAAAATGTTTTCTTTAAGGAATTATGTACTTATAAACACATCATAATGGTCTGTAATGAAAATTAAAATTATCCTAAGGATATTCCCTAGGAGTTTCGTAACCAAGAGTGCATCATGGCCCATTGTCGTGCTCCAGTTCCCATTCAAGTTTAGCTCAAAGAGGTTTTTTCAGGTTTTACCCCTAGGTACATCTCTGCCAGAGCTGCCTCTGCATGCTCGTATCCAGACATGGACGTATTTCTTGGAAAACTCAAAAAATCTCTATATTACAAAAATTCTAGGAATTTCTTCTATAATAATCCTCAAACTCTATCTTAGTATAATGTTCTATAATAAATTTGTATCTAAATATAGCTTTTAAGGACTATACTAAACTACCTCTAAGACCAAATATAATGCCTCCACCCTTGTTTCCCAGAGTCAGTGCCTTATTACAAAACATTATCATGATAAATGGAATCATGTCCGAAAATACTGATATGTTTAGTAGCTTTGGAAGTACTAGATACATTAATATGTCTTAAATTACATAATAAAATAAAAACATAAAAAAAAGTTGTTCCCTTTTGAAAACACTTATATCCTCATCCTATCCATGCAGGTCAACCATAAAATATGTTTCCACATCCTGGGAAAAATAAAAAATAGAAATGGGTGAGATCAGATGCTCTTTAAGGATAAAAATATTGCATAAACATTAAAAAACAAGAACAAACATTTAATGCAATGTATAAGATCAAAAAAATCATTTTAAACTTAAAAATCATCATAATATGTAAAATATAAAATCAAATTATTACATTTACATATTCATAGGGATATTCTACTATGTGAATAATCACATGCAATACCAATAGACACATTCATAATAATGTAACTCATAATTCCAGACATTATAACCACATAGTAAAGGCCTTGTGCCATGACTACCAAGTTGATTTTGACAAGGACTTGTGCAAAGATACTAGTTTGTCTAATGAGACCCACCAATGCATCAAGGAGCTATAGAGGGCTCCACCCGTCACTTACTATGTCCAATGCATTCCTCATATGAAAATTTTATACATAACATAAACAATCGTATTAAAAGTATCAAACAAAATGGCAATACATTATCCCTACACCATGAATAGTGTTTAAAATAACACATACATGGTTTTATATACCACAAAAACATCAATACAATATTGTATATTTTTATCATAATAAATCAACCTCAATCAAGTTTAAAATCAATCATAGGATGTTGAAATAGATGAAATGAAAACTATTTGAAATAAATATGTCTTCCTATATTGAAATCATTTAATAGAAAAATAATTATAGAAGAAAAAATTTATTTTTAAAATATTTTTATAAGATAGTATGGGAAGCATTGGTGATGATATAATGGCATAAAACAGTAACACTCACCATATAAGTTAAAAAACATTCTTACCCTAATTTTTTTGAAAAGGTTATAAATTACATTGTTTGGAAAAAAGGAATGATTCCTTTAAAAAAATTTAAAAATTATAAACAGGGTATAAATGACATTAAACCATATTCTAGTAAATATTAAAAATGTTTTGACATTCATTTTTATGAAACATGGATGTGGAAGATAATGATGTCAAATGAGATACTTACGTAAAAACAATATCGGATAATAAATAGATTGTGAAATTAACGCTTACCTTGTACTTTTCCTTGGTCACAGTTACATTTAACTCTTGAATAATAGTTAAATAATAGTTATTAAATTATAAAATAACTATATAAATAAATATTTTATCATATTTGATCCTCTTATATTGCATTTTTTATAACATTTTAGTATTGTTATCCGTTCGGGTGTTAATTGATCTGTTTTACATTATATGCTCGATTACGTATGACATGTTTATTATGGATAGGATGTATTTTATTCATATATTGAATGATATTATGTTCTGAAAAATTATTTTTATTCATAAAATAAAAATTATTTTTGAATTACTATGATGGGGAATGAATCTCATCGCGTTCGTGGAGACGGTAATATGTACGTATGCATGAAAAACGAAATCATTATATTGATAGTGAAATAATATGTATTTGGATGGTATATCATATATATAGAATCAATAACATGTTATATTTATTTTTTACATCATTTATACTCATTATTACACCCATCCAAATAATGATGTGTTTGAATAAAAAACTACCACACGACATGGAGACGGTAAGCCGTACAAACAGACGTATGGTGAATTTGTCATTCATATGTTCGATAGAATAATGAATATTGTTATAAAAGTTTTATAATATAAACATATTATATGCAAGATATAGTATTTATTATTTTATAATGGAAAAAACAATGAATGAGGATGTGGAAGGAGAAAGGAACTAAAAAGAGGGTGGTGAAATTATTACATCTTCTTCGGGTGTTCCCTTTTCAGTTGATCAAAAGGGCTCCATAGGTTGGATTTTTGATCAATGTAAGGAATGTAGGATGCATTGAAGGTTGTTGGAAGGATATTTGGGTAGGTTTTGTTCAAGCCAAATTCTTTGGATGTGTGATTATAAGAGAATGAAATGTGCCCATTTATAAGAGAGGTGAGGGGCACCATAGGAAAAGATTGAAATATTATTTTATATTAAACTAATTTTTTGTTTCTAATGGATCAGAAATGACATATTTCTATTCTAAGGTGGGTATTAGTCTTAAAACTCTCAACCAATAGGTTTTATAAAGGTTTGGGTCACCATATTAACCTTATCATTTAGATTTAACTCTTAGTTAAATAGTTTAATGTTTATCATTATTCTAGTATTATTATAATTATTTGCTAATAAACATAATATAAAATGAAAATAGAACCTCAAGAGGTTCATTAATGATATAAATATAATTATATAAGTTCTTTTTCAGATCCTTATATTTTCAGTACAATTATATAATTTAATAAAATAATATTTTAAAAAAACTCATTTATGTCAATTTAGACAATATTTAGTATTTGGTTTTGGTGAAAGTAATCCCAACTTAATTAGTTTTAACCAAATACATTGAAACAATTATAAAATATCATATTCACCTATATAAATTCTTAAATGCCATCAAAATATTCATATTATATTTATTTCAATATTTACTATATCATTTATTGGATTCTTTTATTAATAAGGAAAATATTGCATCATTAGTGTGTCATTAATAAATATATTTATTTTAAGTATAAAAATTATAAGTAAACTATAATCATGTAAGAAATATTTTTATCTTATATATGAATATTTATAGTCAAAGTGATCATTATATAGCCCCATATACTTTTTTTACTAAAAGATAAATGTTTATGTCATTTTTGTCTTTATATTAAATTAATTAATATAAAGTGTAATTATCACTCTCATGTGGCTCCATTGGGTACTAATATTTATCCAAGGATTCCCATGGTCAGACATGTATCAAAATATAGGAATAGGACACATGTTTGGGCAATTTAATATTATTATAATATTATTTTTTAACCCCTATTTACTAGATTTACCCTTTAACTATGGTAAATAAAATATTGACCAAAGTAATTATTCATAATGTCTCAAAATAAAAGCTAGATATTTATTCAATTTGGACCTATTGTTTTAAAATATTTAATCCATTTTTTATAATTCATAACATATAAGTGGCTGAAATAAATTTAAAATTAATTCCGATGTTAAAACAAAAAGCGTGTTTTTACGAAATAATAACTATCAAAAGATTGACACTTGATTATGTCCATTTTAAAATGTGAAATTACATATAATGACCAAAATTATATTAAATTATAATAAATAAAATATAATTGTAGTTTAAAACCACAAAAATTTATAACTAAACACTATAAATTATTTTTATTTAATAAGTTTTTTAAATTAAAATTTAGTGTTTTCCACTATTCATCAAAAATTGAACGTTTTCAGAAAAGTACAAAAAATCACCCAAAGCTAATTCTGATATTCCGAAATTAAAAATGATGTCCATTTTAAAAAATAAAATTTATTAAATTTGAAAAAATAGTTATTACTATTTATAACAGCTTGTTTGATTGGTCATGGTGTTTTAATACTCCATGCCGCGTACAATGCAATCTACTACATTATTCAAAGGTAAAAATTTCGTGGAAGCTTGGGGTGTTACAAGGGTACTGAGTATATTACCATTACTTGAATTATTTATATAAGGGTTAATCTCAATATACCTTTACAGAGCCTTCTGGCACTGCATTGTAAGGGAACTAAATTTGTTACCTTTACATAACTGCAATCCATGTAAGGGTATGTGACTAATTTCCTTTAGGTAGTCCTTCTTAAAAATTGCATAATTTTATTTCATATGGCATTTTTATTTAGATGATATTTTAAATAATTTAACTACCTTTTCATATAAGGGTAATCAATATCATTCCCCTATATAATACCATTATGAAAACCATTTTCTTAAGTGTTATAGTACACACTAAATTTTTGCCAACCCTTCATGTAAATGTAATTCATTGGTATCCTTAAATTTATAAGAAAAGTTATATTGATAATCTCATAAATCATAGTTTGATAATTGTATGGTATTTTTTACCAATACATAACCCATCTATATAAGGGTAAACACATTTATAGATTTTCAAAAAACATAAAAATTGACACTTTTTTTGTTTTCTTCATCATTTCAATGTAAGATTTCATAAATATAAATCATGAGTTCCTTTTGATACAACTTAATGCTTTTGTTAGAGTCTAACAACAATTATCATATCAATAGGATGTTATTAAATCCCATGTCTGAGGATCTACATAAATGAAATATGAAACTATGTAAAAAAATGAAGAATGACCATAAATTAGAATATCTTACATTAAAGTGAATATGAATCACACACAAACTCCATATAAGGGTTTTGATAAATATCATTGATATTAAAAAATCATCACACCTTCTGGGTGTATCCATGGGCTATATTTAATTTTTCAATGTTCATATGGAATCTATCTTTACTCAATTGTATTATAATACCTTTAATGATCAAGTCATGTTCCACTAAGGGGTATATGAAATGTGGACTTGATACACAAGGAACATATTTCTACATTTGTTTCATCACATGAACTTAATATACATTCCAATATATCCATCTAATGACACATGGCGTGCAGTCGATCCACCAGGTTTGTGTGTAAAAATGGGCTCCAGGTGTTTACTCCCTATACACAACGAGCTATTAAGCTATTAATCACAAGACATGTGGGGGTGAAACAAATTATGTGATATTTTTCTTAGTAAAAAATAGTTCAATAAATTGTAAATGAAAAACACATCATTTTTTCTTCAAACTATGATATGTGTAGTCATTTTTATCAAAATAGGTCCTACACATTTTCTATATTCTTTCCACCTCCACTATTTTCTCCTCTGTTTTCCCACAGAGCTTCATCAAAGGCCCAAATCATGAGTTAAACACATTTAATCAAGGCATCTTCGGTTAGTATATAAGCTTTCTCTCAATCAACGTGATGTATATTTTCTCTCACATTTCAAATCGAGGATTCGATCATGGAATCTTCCAACCACGATCCATCGTTATTTCTCATCACATACAAAAAACAAAAATTATATCATCAATTCTATATCCAAACATAAATTCATAGTACAATCACATATCAGACTACTCTGGTAGTCAAATCCTTGACTTACCATAGTCCAATGATGATATACATTAAGAATGACAGAGGAAAGGCACAATAAATAATTTATCATTATTATAGACCATTTCAAACCTAGTAATTTAAGGTAGTCTTTTAAATATCAAATGTAGGTGAAAAACATGAATTATTAATATTTATATCCAAATTAAAAGAACAATAAATTGATAGGGTCATGTAAAAAGGTGAATAAATTGACTATTCAATGAAAAAAATATAATACAAGCATAAAATATGAAATGATAAGGAAATGGTCTATAAATAATAAATATATTCCTTGATGGTGAATCATCATCACTTCAATTTTTTTATCATTTTCACATGGTTTGATTATTTGCATCATTGTTGATGTGACCTCAATCATGGAATTTTCATCTATGCCAATATCCATTATATTGAACCTATAAATCCGGTACTAATTTTTTGTTGATCCTTTACCACCAATGAATAATCATTATTTTCCCAGAACCTTACTCCTGGGTTCATTTCTAAAAACAATTCCTCTAACCATTTTTTATATAAAGGGAGATAAACATATCCTTATTTTATAACATTATAATAATATAAACAATAAAACTCATAAATCATCTCATAATTCAATGAATACAAGGTTTAGTAAATATGATGATTTTCTACTTAATAAAATTATTTTATGATACTTGTAAACATTTATCCATATACAAACCACACCAGATCCACTTCTATGCATCTTCTATGTTATACTCATCTTTATAACCTAATGAATGAAATTATAATAAATTGGTGATGTCGAGTGCTCTGTGAGGGTATAAATAAGTGAGCATAATATTAACATATTATTATAATAAAGTTACATAAGAAAATTATACCCATAAAATCTTATATCATAAAACAAGAGTCATATCATATGAAATTTCCTAATATAATAAATTAATCAAAAGAGTGGGAAAAACAAGTCAATAAAAATGATCCACGAGAGAATAACTATAAAAACCTAGGTATTATTAATAATATATAGATTTAATTATTTATAAAAATTCATCAATCATATTTAATATAGATATATTCATTAGAATAACATTACTTAAATTTTCAATCAAAGAGGAAATAGTTTTATTCTTTATGAATTCATTTTCTTGTATAAATAAATTTTTTATAATATTCTTTTATTAATTTTGAAATCATAATTTGAAAAAATGAACTTATTATTTGAAATCAGCATATCAAAATTATCTTAGTGTAATGTTTTTTGGATTTTTCAGAAAATATTGATTTTTCTATGAATACAAATAAATAACATTTTTTGTAAAATAAATTTTTATTCACATCGAAAATAATAACTATTATTTGTATTTAATACTTAATTAATATAATTATCATTTATTTTTAAATAATATAACTAATTACAAAGTAATATACATTATATTTAATTTTTGTAGAAATTTATTTTTGTGAATCAATATGCATTTTTCTAAAAACTATTTTCAATTAGTTTATCTTTTTTATCATATAATAACATACGATTCATGTAGATATTGAATTTTGAAAAATGATTCCATAATAGTTCTAGTGCATGAATGTTTTTAATTTTAAAACATATTCTATTGAAAGGATGATTTGGTGAATTTTATAAAAAATATCAGGAATCAAATATTGACAATATCTCACCCACTAATCACTTATGAAATCCGTTTGAAATTCAAAAAATATATTATAGATCCTTTTGTGACCACATTATGTGTAATACATTTATTAATATATAGGATGTGTTATTGTTTATAATTCATTTGTGGTTTTACATTTTAATTGATTTTATTGTAACATCAATAGACAATATTCAGTGATCTAGCTAGTTTTTGTTACGTATATATAATGGTCGAGTTGAAAATGAATAATGATTATATGTTTATAATATTTCAACTTTTTTCATGTTCCATGTATAATATTAATATCAACTACGTAGACACTAAAATTGTTTCCCTTTCTAATCACTTTGAATTCAATTCAAATTTTTCCAATATGAGAAGGATAATTTTTTTACATAAAAATTTAAGGTTTTATCAATACTAAAAAAATATTGTATGGCTATAGAAATAATGATACATGAATAATTAGGATTTACTTTTTTGACATGTAGATTGTGTTTAGGAGAACAATGTTATGCAATATTATGTTAATGACATGCATCACTCTATTTCTTTATGTCGGAATAAATATCTATTATATAATTGTTATATTTTGTTTTATTTTATAAAATTATCTCTTTTTTACATTCAAATTAATAAATATCACTTTTCAACATAAAATATTAATGTTATATATTTTTATATGTATATATATTTTTTGAATATATTATCTTTTGTTTTTTCAGATATTTAGTGTAAAATGTATTGTGTATCCATCAAACTAATTTGTCTTCAAAAAAATCATGGTATATTCTGATTTGATATTTCTTGTGTATTGTTAGATAATTTTAAAAAATTTATATATTATATAATTTTTGTTTTTGACATTGAAAATATTGTTTTATTATTTTTCTAACAATTTCAACTTTACTGTGGAGTTATTTTGTATAATGAAAATTCAATCAAGATTAGATTATTTTAAAATAAAATATTTTTAAAAATTAAAATGTATGCATCATTTTAAAATTTTAATTTTTGTGTTATGGGACATAATTTTTCGTCTTCTAATTTTTTCTAGAAATTATTTTTCATTTCATATTCGGAAAATACAAATAGTATTTTTTTAATTGTTAAATAATACATTTCTCTGAATTAAATTTTGAAAATGTTTGTATATCTTGAAAATCAACATTATTTTTAATAACCAAATATAGATATTTATTTAAATATTATATTTCCAGTACATTAAATTAAATTGTTTAAATTATTTATTTTGGCTTATCTTAAAATACTTGTTTGTTTCCTGGTACGTAATTTGGAATTTTTTTGACATTTATTTTAATTTTAATGTGATATAGTTTTGTTTTGTGATTTCCTTCCTAATTCTAAATGTTTGTTTTAATTGATTGGGTTAGAAAGACACTTTGGGGGAGTGGGATTATTTTCCCAAATGCATCATAGATCTTGAATGGAATATGTTTTAACTCTAGTACATGAACATACCCTAGAATGAATTTTCTATTAATTAGGCTAGATAAAATGAAACCAAATAAGTCATGGTAATTTAGAGGTTTTGTTTTCTCAATCTGATGATCAATATCATTGATACTCATACCTACATGATATATTTTTGGGTTATTATACATAAAAATATATGCTTTTAGAAGAACATCATCTCTAATGTTAATTTTTATCGATAGATATTAGTTGTGTAGAATATGAGTGGTAAATACTAATGAATACTCACCTGGTTTGTTGGTTCCTTTTCAACTAATATAACTTTTATTTTAATATATATAAAATATTTACATACACTACATCCCTAAACATATTTTTTATCAAACCTTCTTACTTCCAAAAATATTATCTCACCCCAATTATATGTTTCCATTACCCATGTATGTAAAAAAATTCTTCTATCCTGGTGAAAGATCTTAATCAATTCCCATAAATATTTCCGCCATATGTAATTATACATAATTCTTTTCTTTGTAAACCGTGGAATGGTATCATAAAAAATGTGTGAGAATAGATACTTATTTAGGGTAAATATTGTAAAATCATAAGCATGACCTGAACAAAGGTTATGGAACTTGATCATAACATTTGAAGATCATGCTCTGCATATTAGGGATCATAATAAATATTTCAATTTCATATGAAAAAGAACAGTATAGAATTAAGTGGATAGGACATGAGATAATAACATAGTAATAAGACATGGAATTGATGAATACACATTAGAATATAATATTATTTATATAGTAGTAATGGCATCACAAGACAAACAATCTTGGTAGTATGGGTTTACTCCCAATACCATCTTGGTAATCTTGGTTCATTCCTCTATCCATGTTAGTAGCAGTAGTTCAATCCTCAAACAATCTTGGTTACCATCATTTATTCCCATGGCCAAACATGTTGTCATGGTTCATTCCCAAGACCAACATAGTCTATCTCATGACAAATAAATCATTACATAATGAATTTGGATAAGATATTGGTCCCACCAATCTCTTAATGAAATCATATATACATATTCCACAAGATCATAAACAATCATATCATAACGCATGTAAATGAAATGGCTATTATAAACATATAATAACATCATAACCTCTAAAAAATATCATAATAATTTCATCAAAATCCAAACCCATGAAGGAGAATAAAATTTAACAAATATATAACCAATGAATGAGAAGTAGATTTCACGAACATATATCCAATGAATAAGAAAAGGGTTTCTAATATACCATGACATTAATAACAACCCATTCATTTAATGAATATGAATAGAACCTTTAGATCATTTCCTAAAAGGAAATGACTAACATCAATGGACATCATCTTGGATGGATTTTTTTTGAAATATCTTTCATATAATTTTCTTGAGGAAAGAATCTTTTATTTTTTTGAAATGTATTTTTAAAATATAAAACCATTTGAAAATAATTTTCTTATAAAGATAATACAAAAACTAATATATAATAATTGAAATCATCCTGAAAACCCTTTCCATTAAATCACAAAAAATAAGCATCCAAATATTTTGAAAACCATATTCATTGAAAACATGTTGAATACCTATAAATAAATCATGAATAGTTTTTTAAAGTATTTTTTACTAAAATCATATAAAAATATGCAAGGAAATATTTTATGAAAATAATCCTTTTAAAATATATAAAATTTTACTGAAAATGTTAAAAAGATAATTTTATTCAATATAAATTGAAAACTTATAAAAATATATTGAAAAAATATTGAATATTGTTTTCCTTGAAATCTTATAAAAGAAACTTGAAAAAATTTTGAAAATAAATTTCCATGAAAAACTATAAAAAATATTGAGAACGTTTGGAAAAAAATTACATTCAAAATATATTTTAAAAATATTCTATTTATAGTTAACCATTAAACATTAAAAAATATCTTCAATGGATTAATGAAGGAAAAATCTATACATGTCGAACAAGTTAAAAAGAAAATTCATCTTTCATGGTAAAAGGGATAAAAAATTCCTCATTAATAAAGTGATAAGAAGATTAATTTTAAAACATTGGTAAAAATAAAAAATGTTAAAATTTTATTTTAATGACCAGAATATATTGGTATATTATTCTCAGAAATCCTTTTTAGAAAATGGTGTTTCAATGTAACAGAGATTTCCGAAAAAAGAAGTTATAATGTTTGGATTCCTTAAAATCATTCTTAACCATACTATGTCGCAAATAGTGGAATATGCGGTACCAATATATTAATAAGTAATTAATTACCATATGAGAATAAAATTCATTAATGTTCATGTGTTTGGGTTTTAATATTTCATTAATAGAAGCATAAACATTAACAATCTCAAAATGCGAAGAGATTGTCTCAATAAACACCTATAACATGGTAACTTGGGATCATTATATCTATGTCAGAAAATGATATTATATAAAAAATAGAATAACATTAAAATATGTAAATTCTGGTTATAACATGTAAAATTTATGTATATACACTTCGAATGAGAATTTAGCAACATAACAGAACACAACTCCCACAGATGGAAAATTTAGACAAAACTATTCCATAAATATGGTTACTATTAAAACTTATACCCCATGATAGGAAGATAACAAAATGGATATTTGAAGACCCAAAAAATAATTATAATTTACATATAATACAATCTTGGTCTATACATTATCCACCAAAAATGAAACAGTGGTGAACATAACATGTATCTCACAAAAATATAAAGTGAGATGAAATCAGTTTACCTTGTGTCTTGACTATAATTGTACTCATTCAAAAGAAATATATAAAAATATAATTTTATTTCCAAAATTTTACAGAACCATATTATTATATCAAATACCATATATAGTTTGATTATGACCATGTATTACACACTTGTTATCCATCCTATTTAAAGGTTTAACATTGGATAATATTCGCTTTGTTCTGCGCATATGTCTTAATTTGTTATATTGTTGGTCCTTAACCATATATCATGATCCTAGAATGTAAAAAATGACGTAAATATCATGAATATTTATTATATTTGTATTATAATAATCTATATAATATATAAGTACATAATGAAATACACCATTCAAGGTGATGGTAAGTCATACGTAAAAATGAATGTTGTTTACATTTTTTTGTAACATTTAATAAAAAAATGAAATAGATGAATATATGTATATTATATCATTATAGTAAAATTATCAATTTATATATATTTTATAATTTTACTAAACCCATACTTAATACATTCTATTTATTGTGTCAATGAATCACATCGCTTTGAGGGGGATGTAGTCCACAAATCCTTAAAAGAAATAATCATATTTACAACAAACAAAAAATAAAAATATATTCTTTGTAAAAGAAATAAAGATGAATAAATAAATAATAAAAATAAAATATAATACTTATAAATATATTTTTCATCATAATTTCCACCATGAGTTGTGTTATGGGAAATTTAGCAATCATCCTTTTTCAAGGCGGAAGTTCGACGTACACATAAACATTATGGTCATTACACAATTGATGGAGGTGTGTGTAATTTTTCTTCAACACATAGAACAAAAAAATATATTATAATTATTATAATATAATTCAATAAAATAATGTCATAATGATAGTGTTGGGGTGGATAATTAAAATAGTAGAATATTGGTTGAGAGAAGACGTTAGCTCAAAATTAGGTAACACTTTTTGGTTTCTTCCAAAAGGGTTACATAAATAGAATTAATCCCAATGGGATGATTCTAATAGGATTTTATGTATGTTTATAAGTTTTTATGAAATTTATTTCCTATAATAAATGGATATAGTGTTGTGAACAATAGGTAGAGGTGGTGTCCTTTTATAGAGAATGAAGAATGTCACTCTTGAAAATATTTGAAGAGAGAATTCTACCCATGTTATTCACTTTTTAAGTGGATCGAATAATTATGGTTATGGTATAGTCTCTTGTTAATCTTAATTAAACCCTAATCGTTGTAATTAATTTTAATAACTTTCACTAATATTTTTGGTCAAAAGATATGTTAACCATATTAGAAATTATTAATTATTATGATTGAAAATATTTCATCCATTTTTTCAAATCCCAATTACATAATTCGAAGAAAGTAATTTAAAAGTAATCTTGTTGACAAGATGACATTTCAGGTTTTTAAAGTAAAAATAATCAAAAGATTGATATCTTTTTATATCTAATTTCAATGTGAATTTGATTCAAATGACCTAAATTGAATTAAATGATAAAATTATTATCTAACTAAAAATTTAAACAAATATAAAATATATTTTAAACTTAAAAATAAATTAATGGAAAAATAAATTTTGAATTTAAATCCAGTATGTTTAATTGTTCATAAAAATTAATCCTTTTATATAAATAAAAATAAAATTATCCTAACCAAAATTTTCTATTTATCATTCAAATATGATTTTTATTTTTACATATTAAATCTCTAAGTGATCAATATATTGGATTTAAAATGGATTTTCCTTTAAAAGGTGTTAAAACTACCTTTATAAAGAAATATAGTTTTTTGTGTAGAAAATTGCGTTTGTTCTTAATTTATGTTTATATAATCAATTGGATTAATAAAAAAATTATTTTCATGAATATATAAAAAATATATTACATTAATATCACTTAATTATTTTAATAAAAATTATTTATTTTGTTAAAATGTATTTTTGACTATAAAAATAATGAAAGTTTCCTTTAATTTCATTGGGATTTCATATTCATTTATAATGAATTAGTAAACTGTGAATTCGAATTATATTTTGTTAAACCATATATTTTTAAAAATTTGTTACAATTATTCATAGACTATAATTTTAATTTGGTGTTATATAAAATTATTTTAAATAATAAAATTTTAATTATATTTTACCGTTCGGTAAAAATCGGTCATGTTTGTTTTCCAAGCGATCAAGGAAAGTCATTGTTTCATGTAAACAAATTTATCCTTAGTGTTCTATATAGGTAAAGATATTTTTGTGTTATTAGTATACTATTAAAATGCTGTTTCATATAACACAAGACTAACATCAGACTTCTATATAGAATAAACTATTTTCAGTGTTTTGTGAAATAAAAAATATCCAAAATATTAAATTAAATCGAAAAATAATAATTCATAGAATCTAAAGGTTTTAAATTATAACCCCATAAAATTAATTTCTCATAAAAAAGTATTTTTTTAAAGGATTAATACTTGACAGTTTAATTCATAGAAACCCGTAACGTAAAAATAAATACTAAAACTTCCCTTAAAATGGGAATGTTGGGACCATAACAGTCACCCAAATCAATTTATAATTGGGTTTCCACATACGAGAACATATGTTAAGAGTAAAGATTGGACATATATGAAATTTTTAATTGTTTATAGGGAGTGATTGATGTCATCAATCACAAACTATTGAATGATAAATGAAAATCATAAGGCCTCAAATTCATAAATCTGTGATGATTTAAAAGGACATCAGTTCTACAAAATTAAGGTATAACAACATCACATTTTCTTTTTATTATTATCCAAATGTTGGTTAATTATTTTATTGAGCAATAATATAAGAAATTTTTTTATTTGATATATTTCAATAAATAGAATTTCGACCATTATTTCTTATTTTATCAATTTCTAATTTATCCATTACATCATGTAATAGATGTTCAGAAATTAGCATTAATGACTGAAGTGCTAAAAATATACTTTTATCTAATCCTAAGCCCCATTAATGAAATAAAAGGAAAACTATGTGTCTATAAATATTCATAAAAAATCAACATTTTTAATACATTATTTTTTAAACAAAATAGTTACACAACTATTTCATCATAAATAATTATTCATCAAAAATCAGTATACATTAACCAATACATCGTGTATACCAGTGATTGATGTGAATCCTTTATAATCATTCAGTCCTGGGTTCAATAACTGTATCCTTGAAGGAATTTATTGGTTGTAACATAAAATAAATGTTTTCTTTTTCTAAAAATATTCTAATATAATTTCTAAAAATAAATACTATGGACATCCTTGAAATATGGATAATCACTATGTAGCCTTTTAATAATGGTTTTCAACACAATATTAGTTCATAAATACTTGTTCTTAAGATTAACACAAATATTTCATGAATTTTTAACCTTATAACCCTTATCATAGATGAGAATAAAAACCCTTATAATGAGATCCATGAAATTATAATATCACTTATCCTTCATATACCACAAAAGTGTACTTGGTTTTAACATTTCAAACACATGAATAACCTTCCGTGTAAATATTAATATTACAAGGTTACAACCTTAATTTTTGTAAATACTTCTATAAAACATGAATTTTTCCATATTCAATATATTACTGGGTATATCCCATAAGTCCAATAAGTTACAAACTTCAACGAGGATAGTATAAACTAGTTGTCAATAATTCCTTAATGTGGTCCAAGGTAATGAGTACCATACCATTTTCTTATTCAAATCCCAGGCATCTTTATCCAAAAAAATTATCATATCATAAAAAAATATTACGAATTATCTTTCCCTTAATATTTTTTTCAATGGAAATCATCTTACCATTAAATCAATATTTTTTTCCAAAGAAACCATTTTATCTGTTCATGTAATTTTGTTGTAAAAAACAAAAACAGAACAATCCTTATATATTTTACCTTTGATATGAAATATTTATTGAATACAAATACATAAAATGTTTTATTATTCAACTTCATCCATATTCCATTTACAATGATACCTCATCCTATTAATAAATACCTATTTCCTTTTAAATTTCATCTAAAGTCTCCTCATCTTTAGCAATTTAACCATTACCCATTACCCCTTCTAATCTGCTTTAAGAGATTTCTATGTTGGAAATTGGGTTGCATAATGACTATTTATTCCAAAGTTAATACTGTTAACCATCGCTAAATTATTATAGATGCCAATATTCTCATCCATTTCATTAAATGAAATTGTCATTTTTTCCATGCACTCACATGCTTTGTGTGATTCTTTACCAAAGTAAAAACATATTATTTTTCATATAATACATTTACATAAGTTATTATTACTATATTGTTTACACAAATTAAAACCAATATTATTAAATCCATGTTCCCCATTACCTTAATTTTTGTTGAACTCCTTCAACATCTTCCTTGGTGAGTCTGAGATTTGTTTAAGGTACACATTGTCAATCATGTGTCATGGAAACTAATTAGGAATAATTATAATATATTGGACATTAGTGATCATCCAACAAGACATCTCATCGTCTAATCACCCATCACATTCAACGTTAATATTGTTCTTTTATAGTTTTCATCCTTGACTGAAACCAGAAGAATGGTGTAACCAATACTTATCATAGCATAAAACCACAAAGTCATGAAATCAATTACATATAGGATGTATATATTATTAAACCTTTTTTAATCTATAACACTTTATATTCATCAATGGTTTATCATAACCAACATATATTTAAATCCTTCATAATTGTTTGTGAAGAGTTTTTGAATTCCCAAAGCATATCCCTTAGGAGTGTCAAACTAGTTGTGCAGCAAGGCACGTTGTTCTGTACTTGATTACCCTGAGTTAGGCTTGGAACATTTTGTTAGTCTATTTACCCTTATGTAAATTATTTCAATATCCATGCCCAATTGTATTATTTAGATAGAGATTTATTTATAGGAAACAATTCAAATTATCCTTTAACAAAATATCAGGAAATTTTTCTATGCACTAACTCATCCACATACTTATCCATAATGACATCCAAAGACATATTCTTAAATTAAACATTGGTATCTCACAAAAAGTTTCTCATTCTAGTTTCCAATGATTGGCTAAAAAATTCCTTTAATACCAAATATAGCGACCCATGATTGACATACATGAATATTAAATAATTTTTATAAATATTATATATATTATAACAATACATTATTGAGGTTCATAACATTTTAGTGTCTTTGGAAATATGTAAAGGAAATCTTCAGTCCTGGTGAAATATCTTCAACATCTAACATAATGTTCTCCACCTTATGTAATTCTACCTAAAACCTTTCTTTATAAAATTTTGAATGGAATTATAAGAAAAGGGGTGGGATCAAATTCACAGTAAGTGTAAATTTATGAAATGTGTATGAATATAATAAAAAATGGAATCAAAAATGATCATAACATATGAATATCATACCCTATATATTAGAGATCATAATAAAGATTGTTATTTCATAATACATAGATCATAAGATAATTACGGTAATAATCATGAAAGAATAACATAGGAATAAGACATGGTATTTTGGAAAACACATAAGAATATAAGATGATGTCCATATTAGCCAACACATCACTACCAAGACCACTTGGTAGTATTGGTGTACTCCTCATACTATCATGGTAGTAATGGTTCAATCCCATGTCTATATTAGTAGAATGTGTTCACTCATCATACCATATTGGTAGTCATGGTTCAATCCCAATTCCAACTTTATAGTCAATTTTCATTCCCAAGAATATATTAGTCTATAACCTGAGATGTAAATCATTATCAAAAACATTATAAGGAGATATAGGTCCCATCCATCTAATAATTAAATCAACCATATTGGTTCCACAATATCACAAATAAGCATATCATAACCTATGAAATGAAATGTGAATTAAAAAGATTTAATCATTTCATAACATATTAGAAAAGATAAGTTTCATAATCATTTCATCAAAATGATAACCCTGGAAAGAGAAAAAAATTACATTACCATATAAATCTTGAATGTGAAATGGATTTCATAAACATATATCCCATGAAAGGAAAAGAGGTTTTAGAAATACCCTAACATTAACCATAATACACTCAAAGATTGAATATGAATATAACCTATAGATCGCCTCCTAAAAGTCCATGAGTAACATAAATGGATGTTATCATAGATAGATAATAATTTTGAAATAGATTTCTAAAACATTTTTTGGGGAAATATTATTTCTACCTTGAAAAAGGATTTGTAATACAAAAAAAACATTGGATAATAATTTTCATATAAAATATCATGTAAACTTTTATAGAAGAATTGAAATAATTTTTAATAATTTTTTCAATGAAATCATATAAATAAATTTAAATAATTTTAAAAAAAATTTCTTTGAAAACACTTATAATACCTTTAAGTAAATATTGAATTGCTTTTTGAAAATAATTTTCGATGAAAACTTATAAAATAAGGATGAAATAATTTTATAAATTATTTCCCATGAAATCTTATTAAGTGTACATAAAATTTTTTTGATAAAAATTTCATTTAAAATACTTTTTAAACATATAAATGATTGTTGAAATAAATTTTAAATTAATTTTTCTTGAAATCATATAAAAAATCTTGAATTTTTTTGAAAATAATTGTTCTTGAAAATTTTTGGAAGGATATTGAAAACGTTTTGAATACAATTTTCCAATATAATATATTTAAAATGTTTTTTTTTAAATTAACCTTTAAAATTTGAAATAAATCTTCAATGTATTAAAGGAAGTAAAATATGTACATGTCATATAATGTCAAAGAAATATTGATTTTTCCTGGTAAAAAGGGTAGAAAATTTACTTGTTATGAATGTGATAATAAGATTAATTTGAAATAATTGGTAAAATTAAAAAATGGAAAAACATATTTTATTCCTTATAGGATATTAGTGGAATATTATTAGACACCATTTTTAGAAAATATGGTTTTAAGAGAAACAAATACATCCGGCCGAAGAGAGGGTAAAGTTAGGATTTATTAAAAAAACCGTTGTAACTATATTATGTGCCAAATAATAGAATAAATGGTAATAATATATGAATTAATCATTAATTAAAATATTATATAAAAAATTACCAATTTTATTGAGATATTATTCATAATATTTCAACATATAAAGAATAAACGTAAAAAATATTGAAAAGTGATGAGATTTTCTCAATAAAATCTAATAACTTGGTAACATTGGATTGTACTCTCTACATAAGAAAATGAAATTAAATGAATCTTAAAATATCATGAAAATAAATAAATTCATTATATAACATATAAAATGGATCTATACACACCATTAAATAAAATTTATGCTCATAACAAAACATGAGTATCAAAGGAGGAAAATTGAGAGAAAACTATTCCACCGACATGGGAACTATTAAATATTAAACCCCATGAATGAAAAATAATAAATTTGATATCTGAATATAGAAAAATTTATTTATAAGATAATTATAATACAATAATGGGTAGTACATACACTACACAAATGAAGAGAGGAAAAAATTGAATGTGTCTCACAGAAATAAAAATTGAGTTGAAATCCCCTTACCATGTGTCTTGACTCTCATCATACTCATTCAATATGTATAATAAATAATATTTTATTTTAAATATTTTGGAGAACCATATTCTTATATATAATATAATTTATGTTCTTATTGCAACATTATATTACCCACTTATTAACCATCTTATGTTAAAGAATCACCATGTATGATATTTTCTTTGTATTTCACATTTTCCTTAATTTATTGTATTGAATGTACATAAATTTATAAAGTGATTACATAATTGAAACAATGATATATATATATATATATTATAGAAATTATATATTTATTATAACAAAAAATGAAATATATAATTATGATGTGGAATACACCATTCAGGGAAATGGTAATCTATACATACGTAAGAACGTTGTTTCTATTTTAATTGTCGCATTGAGAGAATGAAAGAAGATGAAATATATGAATATATGTATATAATATCATTATATTATAATTAAGAATTTATATATATCATATAATTTCATTGAAACAATCCATAATACATTCCATGTAGTTTGTGAATGAGTCACGTTGCTTTGAGGGGTCGTAGTCCACACGTCTTCAAAAACAATTCATATTTAAACCATATTGTATGTAAAAGAAGATATGCATTTTAAAATTAATACCAAGTATTAAAAAATAAAAAATATAATATATATTATATACAAATTAATTTTACATCATAATTTACACCATGATATGGCATATGGAAAATTGAACAATCATTATTTTGTCAAGCGGAAGTTCTCCTGAAACATACACAATATGTTCTTTACCCATTAGATGGAGTTGAGTGTTTGTGTAGGTTGAAACCTTAAAATAAAATCATCCTAGTATATTTATTATACAGTTTTTTATACACTAATGGAATAAAGGGATTGGATGGATATGGAATGAAAATAAAACAATGGAGTTTGAGAGAAGACTTTACCTCTAAATTGGGTAACTCCTTTTGGTTTGTGCCAACAGAATTCCTTGATTTGATTTATGCCAAAGGAAACATTTTTAGTAGTATGGGCGGGATTTTTGAAATTTTATTGTTAATATATTCGATGAAACTATGTTTATTGGAGTTTTGAAGAATAGGTAGAGGTGAACACCTTTTATATAGAAGGGGGAGTGACACTCTGGTAAATATTTGAATAGATAATTCCATCCACATTTTTCTTATTGAAAGTGGATAAAATGATGTTAAAAATCTGAAAATAGGTAGTATATGTTATAAATATTTCCATAAAATTTTTTTTGGGAAATATTATCTACCATTTTGGGCTTTAAGGGTGTGGTTTTGTCCTTTATTAAGCTTAATATTTCCTTAATTGATGAAAATAATTTTTATCACTTTTATTAATATTCATGGTCCAAAACTAAGATGAATTTATTATAAATTTTAAATTATGATTATTAAAAATATATAATCCATTTTCTCAAATAAAATCACAAAAGTGGCAGAAATTAATTTAAAAATAATCTTGTTGACGTGACGACACTGCAAGTTTTTAACGTAAAAATTGATCAAATGTTTTCAATGTTTTTACATAAAATTTCAATGTGAAACTATTTATGATGACCTAAATTGTATTAATTGATAAAATAATTATATAATTAATCTTTTTAATATAATTTAAAATATAATTCAGTCTTATAAATAATTTAAATGGGAAAACAATTTTGAATTAAAATCAAGTATTTTTAACATTTCATTAAAAATGATCCCATACAAAAAAATACAAAAAATTTAAGCTAACATAATTTTTTATCAATATTCAAAATATCAATACTATTTAGACATATTAAATATATAAATGATCCGAAAATTGGATTTAAAATTGGTTCTTCCTTAAAAGGTGGTAGAACTACCTTTATAAAAATTGCTTTTGATGCATAAAATTGGGATTATTCTTATCCTATTTCTATAGAATCTATTGGATGAATATAAAAATTATTTAATTGAATATATAAAATATATATTAAATTAATATTACTTACTAATTTTAAAGAAATTAATTTATTAGTTTAAAAAATATTAGTGACAAAAAATTATAATAGTTTTCTTTTTAAGTAATTCAGTTTTTATATTTGTTTATGATTAATTTTTAATCTATGAATTTATAATATATTTATCTAATTGATATATTTCCACAAATTAAATACTAATATTCATAAATTTTAATTTAATTTTTAGGTTATATCTTATTATTTTAAATTATAACATTTTAATGATATACTATTAATGATAATTAATGGAAATATGTGTTATGAAAGCCGTTGTGGAAAGTTATTGTTTCATGTAATGAAAGATAACCAATTGTGTCGAGTATAATGTACACCAGAAAATATGTTTTAATATAAAATAAACTATTTTTAGTGTTTTGTGAAATGGAAAATATCAAAATGATTAAATTAAATTGAAAAATTGATATTTAAAAAAAATTGGGTGTTACAGCTAGGGAATTACCCCCACTATTAATTATACTGATTGGGAATCAAGGAGTATGCATTAGTAAAAATGGTATTTCCATCTATATTTTTGATTTTGTTGTTATATTTAGGATTCCCTTACTTGTGATACCTTCAAATTTGATCTCTTGAATTTTAATTTATTTTTACTCAATTATTATCTCAAAATTTTCCTTATTTTGAGACACTATAAACCAACATAATGACTAGTCACATACTTTATGCTCCCTTTGGACATTTTTCTTCCCTTCACATCCTAGTGCAGATGTCTGACATGCACACCCTTGGGCAGATTGCATCACCGTCCCAAGGGTAAATACCTAGTTTATTATAATGTCCTTCCAAAGATCAATGTTTTATATGTGTAGTTCATTCCACCTCCCAATCACTTTTCTATGAATAAGAATCCTAAGATGTAAATATATACTCATATGGTATATATTTCAATAAGCATTGAACCATTAAATCGATTGAGAATTGTGAACCACCACTTTAACAACTGATATGTGAGGGAAAGAAATTGTAGATACGATTTGATTGAGTTCTATATAATATATCTTATAGTATTAACATGTCTAAACCTATTATTAAAATTTCTCTTGGAGATTAATTTATTTTCGTAGAGTATAATTTTTTTTAAATTATGTTTAAATATGTTTCATCCAATAAATCAAATGTTTATTATATTTTCAAATAGGTTAATATTAAATTATAATATAATAAATATATTATATAATAATTAGATTGAAAAATATAATATAAATTTATAGAAATAAATAATACAGTCAAAACATTTAATTTTTAATGTAAAATAAAATTTACTAATAGATACAAATTTATAGTAGTTGATATGAAAGTGAATAAAAATGTTGTTAAAAAGTAAATTTTTAATAAATTCTCAATACATTATGACTAAAAAATATGATATCTACTGAAATTTTCATAATTCTAACATAACTATTTTATATATCATGATAACAAATAACATTATACTTTTCCCAAACATTAAACGATAGGGACATATTTGTTGGTAAAACACAATACCAACAAAAAATCTACCTTTTCTAAAGATTTTGTATCTATAGGAAAAAGGTTATCATTTTTTACTATAGAATAATTATCAAAAATAAATAGTCAGATTATATGAAGTACCCATCTTTATTTTATCTAATAATGATCTCTAATTTACCTATAATTTTTAGAAAAGAAAATCAAAATTCATTGGGTTCCAAATTAATTTTTTTTTTACATTTTTTGATCCTCAAACTAGTGGATAGTCGAACTGAATGATTTAGACACTGGAAGAAATACTTTGGGGAGGATCATTTGTCTTTCCGAGATTTTGGGATCATTATCGTTAATTTTTAGAATTTTCATAAAATAATTGTTTTCATTCTAGTGTTAAATTGACTCCTTTTGAGGCAGTATATGGAAAGTGATATCAAACTACAACATATTGGGATGTTGTTTTTGAAAGGTTGTTGTTGGCAATAGAATTGGTAGAAGAGATTTTTGACAAGGTACATATGATTTTTCACCATATAAGGTCATTTTAATGCTCGAAAAATTATATTGATGGCCATTGGAATTATATCTATTTTGAGGTTGGATGTCATATTTTTTATAATGTATCTCCTAGAAAAACTTTTATTTGTTTTTTCAATAAAGGGAAATAAAAATTCTAATATATTGGAACATATGAAATTATAGAAAAAAATGGGATCAGTTACATACATAATCATCTTTCCTCTGACCATATCTAAAATATATAATGTGTTTCATGTTTCAGTATTATGGAAATATTTACATGATGGATTTCATTTCATGATCCCTGATGTAGTTCAGTTGGAAGAGAATATTTATTATGAGGAAAATATCATACATATTTTAGATTACAAAGAGATTGTTTTTTGAAATAATGTGACTCGTATGGTAAATGTTTTATGGAAACCCCATATAATTGAAGAAAAATGGGGAAGTTAGGAAAATTTATGAGGGAAAGACACCCATACCTGTTAATGTAATGAATATAATTGCGAGGATGAAATTTTACAAATGGAGGAAGAATTTAGCATCCCATGTAATATTAATAACAAATTAATTTTATTTATTTGTAATATTCTTTATTAAATTTTATATAAACATTTTAAATTTATTGATTTTATGAATTTTCTTAATTTAAAAAGAAATAACTTTTTCAAAGTAAATTGTTTTTCATGAATTATATAGAATTATTTTAATGGAAATTTTGTAGATATTAGAAATTTATTTTATTAAAATGAAATTAATTTTTGATATTATCCTATCAAATTTATCACATGGTAAATGTTTTATATTTTTCAAAAATGATTTTTTTGTTGAATAGATAAAAATATATAATTTTAAAAACACTGAAAATTCATTTAATGTATTCAAAACGTATAATTTAATTTTTTTAATTTTTTTAATGTAAAATAAGTCACATATTACGGAAATATATTCTAATGAATTTAATAAGAATTAGAATTATACTTTATTTGTTACGATTTCATTTTGAGTATTAAATAATCATTTTTGGGAAAATCTATTTTCCTTACATTTTGTTTCCTTTTATTAATATCAATTTCTTATGCTTCAGGAGATTTAATATTGCTAAATTTGCATCATAATTTTAATCATTAAATAAAAATTTATTAATGAGTTCAATAAAACTTTTGGTCATAATGCATAGTAACCCTGTTAAATTATAATCATGACAATAATTGGTAAAACATCTTAATTAGTGATAATGTATAGTGATAAGATCAAATTATCTCATCTTAAATATTATTTTAATTTATTACTTCATCCCTGATATCCTTATCTTTTAAATTTAATTTATTTAGTACATCTTTACAGTGAATAAGAAATTAATTTTTTAAAGAATTGAATAATTAAAAGAGTTTCACTTTATTCACTTATAAAAGGACATATCATATCCTCTCGTATTCAAAAATATTATGTCATTTACATCAAAAAAACCTAATAAAATTGCATTCCAAAATCCCTCCCCAATTCTTATTGCTTTTTCTCTCACTAATTCACTAATTCTTGATGTCTTACGGGGTATTCCAAATGATGTTTCCTAAATAAGTGGTAATACTCTTAACCTAGTGTTTTCATGTTTATTTCTTCTTCCATAACATTACAAAAATTAAACCAGATAATATAATAACATATTTATATTCAATATTATTATATGTTACTGTAGTGATTTCATAACTATTTTTAATCTCCTTGTTTATCATATGGAGAATGAACACTTCGTTTGTGCATACATGCAGACTACGACTTCCACATAGCGATGTGATTATTTTTTCCTTACATTCTAACATTTTTTGTCATATAAAATGATGTAATGAATGAATATTACTTTTAAAACATATTTATTATTCTATAATAGTAAAATATTATCTTATTTATTTATTTTATACCTGATATAAAAATAAAAATGTCATTTATTTGTTCTTACAAAACAACATATCCATGAAACTATGTTATTTATTTTTCATGGCCAGCACACATGGTTGAATTTAAAATTATATTAAATGTATAAATATATCACATAAAAAATTCATAAAATTCATCATATAATGGAACTATAACCCCTTTGACAATATTCAACACAAAGAAGTTATTGTGATGTTATAAACAAAACAACATAAATAAATCCCAAATTAATGTACAAAAATAGTAACAAAATAAAACGATGAAAAAAATGAAAAAAATAATATTGGTAATGAATTGAACATGAAATTTTTTAGTAATCAACTAAATAACTAATATAAATTTGTTATCCAGCAGTTAGAGAACACAAAAATCTATATGGGACTAACAGTGAGAGATTATTCTTTATAATCATGCTTCTATGTATTCCTTATAAATCATTTTTCTTTCATATCCATATTCATTAATTTTATTTTGATTTAGGCATAGTGTAAAACTATTGTGGTGCTATATATATATATTAAAATTTCATTTGATAATTATTTCATGAAACCATGAGTTAGAATCATGCAAATCAAATTTATAATTATTTTGTGCAATATATGATGAAATAAATACGTGGGCATTGGAAAAAAAATTTAGTGATGATTGTTGATCATATAAAATGATCCATTAATATTTCATTATATTTACTATGAGGATCAAAGGATATAATCCCTCAATAAGTGATCCATACAAGATCCTATAATCTCTAAGAAAGATCACTTTATCTTTTAGTTCTAGCATAGAGAATCGAATGTCTTGTTTTTTTCATTCATGATCACTCGTTCATCAATATTGAAGAAATATATCATTTAGTTATCCTTAATTAAGGATAGAGATAAAGAGGAGTAAATAGAAAATTCATTTTTCACAACAATTCTCTATTCTTAATTTTGGGACCCAATACACAATGCACATAACTCTCTTTTTATAGAGTTAGTGTTTTGGTTGAAATTTTATTGGATTACCTACCATATACTAAATAACATTTAAAACCATTAATAATATACATGACATATAATAATAATAATAATAATAATAATAATAATAATATTTTTTCATGATCAATAATAGATTCAAATTGATATATAATATTTACAGACTTATATATATTTATTTTCCAGTGAACATGGTCATGGTTTGTTCGAACTCATTAATTTTTATTAAATACCCGAATAAATATTTTAATTTATAAATAAGTATTTCATTCAGATACTAGTGAATAGATATTTATTAAATATTCAATGAAATAAATATATTTATATATTTTTCACATATTAGTGAATAGTTATTAAATTAATTTATATGAACTATAAAACTGGAATAAAATTATATATTGTTCAGGAGAGTAATATTTATTCGATTAATTAAATTCAAACAGAATTTAATCGAGATCAATGGAAACACTTAGTGTGTTAACCACTTAGGTTGTTTCTCATTGGTATTAGGTTATCATTCCAAAATTCTAAGATTAAATTCAATAAATGGGTCAAGGAACCCAAGAGAAATAGCTAATTTTTTAATGAAGAATACAAAATATAATTGCTCATAGTGTAATATAATCTCTTTGTTTCAATATCTCATCAAATAGTTTTCACATATGTATCATCAAACAATATTCATAAGTATTTTTTTCTGTCAAATATAAACACATCACTACACCATTTCCACGGTATTTAGCGTGATAATTACATTCCAATAAAAGGGATGAGATATCAGCTTCCATAGATATGGAAGGTTAAAATCATTACTCGACTTATCCATTAATGACATGTTACTCATGACACACCATAAATATCCAACTACTACATGAATGTTTTTAATCATGGATAAAAAAATTCATTTAACTACATGAGTTTTAACATACACTTATAACAATATTAATGACTAAGGGACATCACACATGCTCATAGATAAGAATCTCAAATGAAAACAAAAATATGAGGAATTACTACAGGTGGGTCTGTTCTTATAATATCTTGTCTTGGTGATTACCATATACCAACTTCGTAAGAATAAAACTCATTCTCTTTTGAGTACATAAACCTAAAATAATATGTTTTTTGTGTCCCAACATTGTATTTTATCTAACCATAGAAAATTATTTATGAATATCATAATAGAACATGAATTTTCTCATCATAGAGGAAAACTGTTATGACCTTGTCAATGGGACATATACTCTAATAATATATTTCATTAGATTATTGTAGAACCGTGAAAAATATGTAATAAGACGTTTTAATAATATTTAGAACGTCATATATACATGTAACCATAGTAAAAATAGTTGATCCATGCACACCAACTTTGAAAAAATCCCCCATGAACTAGATCTAACTACCTACAACATTCTATCTGCATGACTACACATGATTTTCATGTATCTGATGAGCCACATATTTATTCAAGGTGTCTGTCATGTTTTCTTACATGAAAATACTACTCACTGCACCATAACCTTCCCTAGAAAAATCCCTAAAGATATAATAATTCTTAATTTTGTTCTTTATTCACTGATGTGACCTTTTCTCATTTGTAGGAGTCATCATTATAGTATTATCATAATATAGTGTGATAGGATATTTACTTCTAGGTACCATGTCATAGTCTTAAAGGAAATATTTTCTTCCATAATTATTCATTATGTATCATAGAATATGATATATACTCAGAATCTATAATAGAATCTATGAACATATCCTAATTTGAGTTCTTCCAACACACAACACCTCCATTCAAACTAAAGATGTATCCCATTTGTGAATTCAGAAAATCATGATAATTTTGAAAAATATAATGTAATTATCCTCTGATGACTAGTTCCTTATCTCCTTAATAATCCTAGAATATATCCTTAGTAAGCCTCATATACATAAGTATAGTCTTGACATCCATCCATCGGAGGTCACCTAGATCATCTTCATATCATTGCATCGTACATAATGTGTAGGCGCCATAAATCCTAGTACATATCATAACATGCATGACTGACCCAGTCAAGTATGTGTATGGAATCATTTCCATTATGTTTCTTTCATCATGTTTGGGAGGACATGTATTCCAAAAATATTAATGCCTTATGATGGTAGACACAATCCCTTCTTGGATTGTTTGATACAGAATATCTTTAGTATATTGGAAATGTATGTATATTTACATAGGCAAATAAAACATTTAGATCTATCAGGATAGATCATGATCCCAAGAATATATGATTCATAATGCAATTCCATTATAGAGAACCCTTTCTTCAACCATTCCTTATTATATTGCATGACTGGTATATAATTTCTAATAACTAACATGACATCAAAAAATATTATTAGAAAAATGACTACACTCCCAACAAACCATTTATTAACACATGGCTCCCATTAGTTACTTTAAAACCAAATTACTTTATGGACTAATAAAAATGAATTTTTCAAGACATTGATGATTTCTTTAATCCTTAAATAAACCATTCTAACTGGAATAACATGTCGGAATACATTGGAGTCACAAAACCTTCAGGTTATGTAATATAGACATCCTCCTATATGTTTCTACAAAGGGAGTCTTTTTTGACATCTATTTCCGAAATATCATTCTTATGGAATGCCCTAATGTCAATAATTATTGTGATGGATATCATAATTTTAACCAGTGAAAAGGTTCCATAGTAGTCGTTAACGTGATGTTTTTGATATCCTTTTTCAATCAATCACGACTTATAGGTACTTACATGTCCTTCTACAAGTAGTTTCTTCTTAATACCGATTTGAAACCAATTGGCTTTACATATACTTTTGGGTTTACCATAATGTTGACTTGGTTTTGGTACATGGAATCTATTTTAGAATTCATGGTTTCTTGTCACATGGAATCATCTCTACCACTTACAACTTTATTATAGGTTATAGGGTCATTTTTATCAACTAATAATGATTCAATATCATCAGTGACTATAAAATTTTCTGGTTCCCTGACATCTTTAGTGCTCCTTCATAGTTATTGTGTCTCTGGAATGCTATCTTCTTCCATGGGGTTTCATGAAATTTGTTCTTATAACTACTCTTGTATATATTGAGCCTATATTTCATTGAATTATGTCTCAATCCCACTATGAATTTTAGATATAATAACATCCTCGTGATAGGTGGGAAATGTTTCCACCATAATATTTTTGTATAAAGGTTTTTATAGGTAATATCCATTTGTTTCTTTGGGATATCCAATAAAGATACACATTTTTCCTCACTGTAAAAGATTATTATGTTAAGAGGCCTTACAAAATATGCCTTAACCCAACACATGTATGTAAGACAAAATGTGTTTCATTTATTTCCATAATTGGTTTGGTATACAATTTTTTTATTTAGTCGTATCTGGGTTTAGTGTGTGTTCTTTGGTTTGTAACGTGACTCCCTCAAAGGATAATATAAGAATCACATGACTTATCATTTATATAAACATCTATAATATTGGGTGGTTCTTCCTTTCGCTTCCAAAAATCCACTGAGTTGTGTAAGGATGGGTGAGTTGAGAGAATTTCTAAAACTCTTGTAAAATACCAATGAATTCATTATGATGATACTATCCACCATGATCAGAATGGAGTTTCTAAATCTTATTACAAATATGGATCTCAAATTCATTCCATTATTCATTGGATTTGTCTAGAGAATCCAACTTATATCTCATTATAAAAAAATATACATATCCACTAAAATCATCTGTAAAAGTTATAATGAATGAGTACCCACCCCTTTCTTCAATAAGAAATGGTCCACACACGTCAATATAAACAGATTAACAAACCCCTTTATTACATTACCCATTAACACTAAAGTGATCTTCAGTATTTTTTCCTTGTAAACAGGTCTGACACACAACAAGTGGATTCAGTTCGAAAGAATCTAAATATCCATATTAATGTAATTTTTCCAATTTTTTTAAATGGCCTTGAAAATAATTCTAAATTTGGGATTTGTATGTGTCATGTGAAATAACTTTATTATTTATTTCCATTTCATGGTTCGTGTAATCCAACACATAAAGAACATTATTTAATTGTTCTAAGGATAAATAGAAATATATTGGTAAAATAAGAAACATCTATTCCTAAATTTGGCAATAAATCCTTCCAAATATATTCTAGATATACAAAAAAAATTAAAATGATGATAAATAATAAAAACACTTTAAAATTTAGATCATTTAGATTAGAAATGTGATCTGGTAGTCCCCAATAGCTTCAAAAATAATTTTATCTCCATTTTCTACTCATATATATACCTTCTCTTGGTTACTCTTTTTAAATCTAGTTGGTTCTTATATTTGAAAATTGTAGCGCATTAGAGTTACATTTGATGTCAGTATTGGTCGAAGTGCATAAGAGTTTAAATTGTTGTTAATGAGAAGTAAATATGGGAATGAAAGGTATTGAGAAAGAAGTTGTTGAAGCCTTCGACAATTATTGTTGATTTGAAGCATTGAATGCTACTCTTGATCAATTCTCTACGAGGAAAACTCTGATGATGGTTGAACTGGTCTTCAGTTCCAAGACTTGTATCAAGGTGATACATTGTTACAACACTTGATGAAGTACATAAAATACTCAATTGCATATGGATAGAAGTGACATCCATCAATAATCACTAAGTGGATGATGTTTTGAAGGCCATGCATTATGCTTTAATAGATGATGAATGAAGACATGATCCATGCAATATCCATGTTTGAATTAAAAGAATGTATTGAATATTTTAGATTTGTTTTTTCAAAAAGAAAAAAAAGGATTGAATTTGATTGTGGTAGGTGGACATACATTTTTTTATGCTTGACACTTGGTTTTTAAATTAAATTTTTCCTACACTAAAAAATATGCAATCCAAGGAGGCCAGCTGTGGACCTCACCTCAGGCACTTACAGGACCCGAGGGTCAACCGCACTCAAAGGAATCCCTCGAGGCCAGCCTCAATGAGGCATGAGTGTGGGTTGTGTGTAAGCCTATAGGTGTAAAACAGTAATGAAACTGTGTAGCATGGGCACTATGTGCACGCCTGAATGAGCATAGTGTGTGTTAGAGAGGGCCCCAAGGAGCATAGTGGGCGCTAGAGCGCGCCTGCAGGAGAACTGGTGTGGAGTGGCACCAGAGGGGTGGAGGGGAGTAATATGGCATCAAAGAGGAAAGTTTTTTTTGTTATAACATGAGAAAATCGTTGCTCATTTCAATTTGGGATGACCAAAAAAATATAGGGACATGATCTCTACCGTCTGATGCATCTCAGAGACGCGGTCTGTCGTTCGATTACCATATCATCGATCTATCACATCCAGGCCATACATCTGATCGCGTTCTGTGTTGTGTTATAACCATGGCCATTCGATCTCTCCACCGAGGTTGTATTAAACCTCCAACCACCCGATCTCCACCTGCGAACCTGCTATGATGATGAACAATGATGTCATCTCTCTGGGCATCATTAGGGCCCATTTCAAGCCCGTGGTGATCATTTGGAAGAACTGAAATCATGCATGCATTAAAAGTTGTATACATGTCATTAAAATGAATAATCCATGAATTCCTAAGAAACCGAAGGTGTGAGCCCACATCATGTCGCTCGAGTACTCTAATAGAATCCTTGCATGCATTCTGTAACACAAGCATGATATGTACTCACCGAGAAAGAAGGAGTCTGTGTCGAATGAAATATATCGAGATTTACGCCAATATCTTTGTAACACCCCAGCTAAATAAAAAATAAAAAATTATTATATTTATCCATATTTGTGAAAAAAGTATTAATATTACTCTACATGGAAGGCTATGCTCGATAGCGTACCCAGTACACAACAATGAGTTTCTTTGAAATCTTACGTTGCACTCTGATAATAAACTAATATTATTTTAAATGGTAGTTAATGCCTAGTCGTTGTAATAGAAGTAATGAACATAACTAACTACAAAATGATTATATATGTTTTTCAAATATTTTTACTTTTATCCAATAAATGTTAGAGGCTTAAAATGCAAATGAATCCAATTTTAAGCGTAAATCTTCTAATATTCGTTAAAAGGTCGATTAACCAAATTTTAATGGAGAACCCTTTTTGAATATACTTTTGACAATTTTATATGTTATATTTGAAATGAAATAAAATCCTTCTTTAGAATCTGGACATCAAAATTTACTTTGTGTAAATTTTTGTTATTTTTTCGATAAAGATCATTTTTATTGAAAATGTTGCATTTTAATTCAAAAACTACTTTTAATCTTATTTATTTATATGGATAGATTATTTTTTTTAATTGAGATAAAATTGTATATAGAATATATTTTTACCATTTAATCCAATGGTGGTCATTGGAATTAATTTCACTTTGAAATTTGACTTATACTAGTGTCAATATTATAATAGATATTGTTCCTTAAAAACATGCTATTTGTTTTGACAGCAAGAATTATTTATTAAATTAATTAATACATCATATATGATTTGAATTTTGTTAAATAGACATCATTTTTTAATTTTGAATATCAAATATAGCTTTGGGTGAATTTTTGGTCTTTTTCTGAATAACATCAATTTATGATGAATAGTGAAACCAGTTAGTGGTAGTGAAAGAAACTGATTTTTCATTTAAATGAAACATTTCCACTTCTTTTATTTAATTTTCAAAAATCTGACATACATGTTTTTCATTAATAATTAAAATGTGGTTTAATGTGATTAAAATAATTTTTGGTGAATAGTAACTTTTATGTTTTATTAATCACAATTAAAGGTAATTAGTGTAATTTAAGTTAAAAATAATGTTTTAATAATATGAAAAGACCTATACACATGTCATACCCTAATTGTATGTGTCATGTACGACCATGAAATTCCAAGGGTCAACTTGGGGACCCCATGGAGCCACATTGGTAGGAAAATGACATAAATAAAATTTTATTTAAAGTTAAAATAAAAATGTCACAAACATGAGTTGTTTTACTAAAACAATTTTTACATGTGGATATAAAAGTCATATTTTTTAATATAAATATTCATTATAAATATAAAAATATTTCCTAAATCATGATTTTTTTTATATTTTTTTATAACATTAAATACATTAAATTATTTATGACACCATAGTGATGCAGCGATTACCTCGTTATTTAACGATTTAAATAAAATGAAATGATATTATAAAATCTAAGAACTACACTTGTCAAAGACCTATTGGATGGGTGTATTTCTAACTATTATCACCTTATCCTTTAAATATATAATTTTGGGACCTTTAAAATCCAAAAATCATTTTATAATAAAGTAAAAATTTATAACATTCCAAGAGTACCCCTCATCTCCTCTTATAGAAGGCCCCCACCTCTACCACCTTACCCACACCTCTCAAGCCATTGGCTCGGCTAAACCCTACCCATTTAATCTCTACACATACCTCTCTTCATCATTGAAGCCTCACCTTTTGGAAGAATCCTTTCCAAGGAAGCCTTTGATCTCAAATCAAAAAGAGTTACCCGATTTAAAGGTGATGTCTTCCCTTCTGTTCTTTTGTTTTATTTTTCTTCTCCAACCCTCTAAACAATTTTTATTACTTTTTTTTGTACAAACACACGTATCTAAAATATACTAGGATGTTTTTATATGTATTATTTTATCTTCACTTACACACACCTTTATCTAATGGTTAAAGAAAATACTGTTTTTGTTGATGGTGAATTTCTGCCTCACGAAACGATGATTGTTCAATATTCTCTTAACACCTTTCATGGTGGAAATTATGATGTCACTATAATTTATATATGATATATATTGTATTTATTTATTCTATATTTTTATGAATTTTATATTTAAAACATTCTTTTATGCTTTTCATGTTGTGCAAATACGATAATTTCATACGAGGAAGTGTGGACTACCTCCCCCTCAAGTGATGTGACTCATTCATGCAATACATGGAATGTATAAAGAATGAAATCAATGAAAATATGTGAACTATATAACATATATATTATACTGTAATTATAATATATATCTCTCTCAATTCTTTTTAATTCCATTAATATGACAACGAAATGAAAGTAGTGTTCATGCGTACGTATGGCCGACCGTCTCCATGAACGGTGCAATTAATTTCTTTTTATATCGAAATGTTATTGAGTAGTATATAATGAATATGTAAATTATATATATGATATTTAAATCATTAATACTATTTTGGGGATGATTTACTTATAACTACTTGGACAATCATTTTCAATCAAATTCATTTTTGACTCATGTACAAAACATCGACAAAAATGTCTGATATGAACTCACATTATTAACCAATTATTATAACATTATAATATGTGATATGAACTGAATAATAATATTTAAAAAAGTTCCTTAAGAAAATATATATTGAACAAGGTTTATTATTCAGGAATATAATGAAACGAACAAGACAAGTCAGACTTCAGCTAAGGGATCTGACCTCTCTCTTTCTTTTCAAGTACCCTCTTTTATGTCATTTAGTTTATGCTCCATGTTCTTATGTTAGAGGATGTTCCTTAATATTCACCATTCTGAAATTTTTATTTTCATATGATGAGTTACCCCCTCTTACTCTCATAAATTCATTTTAAGAATTTTTATATGGCGTCGTTAGACTGCTGAGTTTTCGTATGGGATTTTTCATCTAACTTTTATTCCTGTGACATTTATGCTACATTTGCCACTATTTCCTTTGATTGGTGTATGTAATACCAATTTTTATACACTTTTTTAGTATAATTTCATTTATGGGTATTTACATCTTCATTGTATGACCCTTTTTCCCTAGGGTGTACGTTTCGAAAGTTACCCAACTCAGTAAGGGGACCTTTCACCCTCCTCTTTTTAAAGGACTTCTTTTGATATGTCTTTTAATTCACATACTATTATATTGGGATATTTTCTTCTATATCCTTATTTGTGTAAATTTTATGTCCATGTTATGAGATACCATTTTCTCTCTCATCAACTCATTTTCTGAACTTTATTGTGACGCCATTAGGCTATCAGATTTCTGTAAGGGAAATTCTTATCCAACTTTCAATTCATTGGGTAAACCTATACTTCTTGATTTTATTATGCCAAGATTATCTGTGGAATATCTATGTTTTAATTTCCACAATCCTTTGTGTGGATATACTATTTCTACACATAATCATCTCATTGATAAATTCTTACGAACTTGTATGGGAAATCATAACTCAATCTCATTTCATTGAGTTAAATATATATGTCATTGGTTTTGTTTTTCCAAGATTATGTTTGAATGACCTCTGATTATTTCATACGTAATATCCACTTATATTGGGTGTATTTATATTTCTCACACATAACTTCATGATAGATTTATCCTTAATTTAAGGACACCATCTTTATAATGGATATCATCTCAATTTACATTTCCATTGGGACTTCATTGTTGTTATGCACCAATTCATTCTTATATGGTGTGTATACTGTCCTTTGACATATTATATCACGAATCCCTTTATTCTCATGATATTATAAATTTCAGATTAAATGTCATTTTACAATTATTTGTATTCAAGAGTCTCTTATTTTGCTAAAAACTCTTTAACAAAAATATCGTTTTAAATGTTTTAGAGATTCATTATTCAAAATCATTATCTTTAATGTCCATGTTTTCAAAATGGTTTTTAGTATTTATTTATATGGACATTAATGTTTTAAAATTATAATTCCATAAAAATCTTCAATGTTGTATGGGACACTTTGATTCAAAAATCAATTTTAAATGATTTTCAAAAATGGATTGATTAATTCAATATCTTGGAATTACTTATTGTGATTGCAAATGAAATGTTGTTATTGAAATATTTATATTTTTAATATTTTATGTGTAATGATGGTACATGGACATTTTACGGGTGATTACGTGATAAACCATATGAAGGGTGGTTCCTTTAATACCAGGACGGGTGGTTATATTATAACCCCCAATGCATTGTGTATGGAAGTTGGCCGTATGGCTATTCCATTAAGTGTGTGTTGAAGTCGACCGTATAGTTATTCCATTTAAGTATGTTTATGCCCAAAGTTACCTTTATATGTTATGTGTTCTTTATATGGGTTTATGGTAATCTTATGGTTATAAAAGGGTAAGTAATGGTCTTTTATTCAGTTAAGAGTTTTTACTACTTCATTAAGGTGAAAAGTATTACTTTGGTAAAGTACTCATGGTTTACTTGTTGTTTTGAAAAACTAATATTTTTCCTGCTTTGTGTATCCTTTAATTGGTTTTTTATTCTCATCCCAAGTTTTTGAAATGTTTTCCACCGGACTTAAAGATGAATAGGGTCAAGGATGGGATCAAGGAAAGACATTCTATCTAAAACATGGAACTAGATATGTTTATTTTAATATATTTTTTTATTATTTATAGAATCTGAGTAGAAGTGTCTACATTGTAATCTTTTGAGATGTAATATTTATGTCCTAATTATCTAAAACTCTAAACCTGAAAAGATCCTCAAAGGGAATTATTCATTTAATTCAATAATAATTAATGTTTAAGGCAGGAGCCTTATAGTTGGTATCAGAGGTCGGTTTAGATAACTTTAGAGTTTAGGGTATTCTCTTAGCGTAAGTGACATTACTATAATTGTTAGGATTTTAGAAAGATTCGTAGTTTTAGATAAAGGGAATGAGTAAGTATATCATAGTGTTTATCTTCCTCATTAGTAAATGATGGTTTTGTTGATATACTCTCACTGACCATTCTGGTTTTTGTAAATGGATGGATCTAGCAGGCACCAAAGTGACAATGGGTTTGAAGAAAACTATGGTGGTTCTCTAATTAAGAGACTAGATGATATGAGGAATTCAATGAGAAATCTCATGGTTATTCTAAACCAACTATCAGGAGTCACGATCAACCACTTGAACCTTGGTAAGTTCTCTAAAGCATCATGTACGAGATGACTAATCGATGTGGAAGTTCAGGTAAAAATTAACCATTAGGGTTTATACGATCCTTACTTTTGAAGTAATTATGGGTACTATATTTTATTATGAAATATGAACGACTTGAGATAAACATGAGGTTAAAACATGTTAGGGTTATTTTTGGAGTTTTATTAAAAGGAAAACACACAGACCATGTGACAACCCGTCGTGTCGGACAAAGCTGCAGGAATCGAACCCACGACCAAATTCTGACAAGTATTTATCGCCTACCACTAGACTACGTGAAGTCCCTGGTTAGTATGACTTATTATTTTTAGTTAGATGATTTTATGAATTAAGAGTAAGTTGATTTTCAGTTATCTATGGATATTATTAACCTATCATGGAGGATATGTTATTAGGATAATTACCTTTCAATATGAGACTTTAAGTGCAACTGATGTTATTTGGAGATAAGTGTTAATTTTTACCTTGGAAGACTATGAGTTTAAATCATTAAAATATTTGGGTTTCAATCTTAGTTTTGTTTACATTGAATAATTTTATGGAAAATGTTTTTATTGAATGATCATTGTTGATCTTTGGGTATTGTTTGACAAATTTTGTAGATTAAGAAAAGATTTTTTTATAATGGATTATCCTTTTTGGGTATTATCCGATCTCGTACTAAACTTTTTGGTTTGGTTTTGGTTGATATATAAAGACATGGGAAACATATAGTTCTCTTTTTTCGATTAGGTGATTCTCAAGAAGTTGATTATAGTACTCTTAATGCGAACAAATCTTCCTAAAAACTCGTCTTTTAGAGAAAATATGAGTTTGATTAAGGAATCTAGTAAAAGTTAAAAGTCTATGTGACAAGTAAGTATGTTTCATTATGATTTAGTTGAGCCCAAAAATAAATTCCTCAATTAATAGTAACTTAAAACAAAATGTTGTATGTTATATTTTCCTTCTAGGGAATCGAATACCGTTTAACCCATCAAAAGTTTGTTATTTTCTTGTGGTTATCTTTCTCCTAGACATGTTTACAATCACTCTCCATCAGAACATGACCCTTTGTTTTTCTCCACCATATCCATATTTTCATACTTGTAATCCTGGTATGGGTTAACTCGGGTGACCTTTGTAGTTATCTCCTATTCTTTTAAAGTGATAGTTTTACTGACTCTTGTTCCGATGTGGGATTTTCAATAAAGTTTCCAAGCCCAATTTTAAAATTGCGAGCACGCAATTCCCAAAAGTGGGGAAGGATGTAACACCCCAGGTAAATAAAAAATATGGAATTGTCATATTTATCCATATTTGTGAATATATTATTAATATTACTTTAAAGGGTAGTATATGCTCAATGGCATACGCAATACACAACAACGAGTTTCTTTGAAATCTTATGTTGCACTCTAATAATAAAATAATATTATTTTAAATGGTAGTTAATGCCTATCCGTTGTAATGGAGGGAATGAATAGAACTAACTAAAAATACTTATATATGTTTTTCAAATATTTTTACTTTTATCCAATAAATGTTAGAGGCTTAATATGCAAATGAATCAAATTTTAAGCATAAATATTCTAATATTCCTTTAAAGGTCGATTAACTGCCTTTTGATGGCTAACCCTTTTTAAATATACTTTTGAAAATTTTATATGTTGTATTTGAAAAAAATTTGAAATAATTCTTTATAATATGGACATCAAAATTTACTTTGTGTAAATTTTTGTTATTTTTCATATAAAGATCATTTCTATTGAAAATGTTGCATTTTAATTCAAAAACTCCTTTTAATCTGATTTATTTATATTGATAGAATATGTTTTTAATTGAGATTAAAGTGTATTTAGAATATATTTTTACCATTTAATTCAATGGTGGTCATTTGAATTAATTTCACTATGAAATTGGACATAAACTAGTGTCAATCTTTTAATAGATATTGTTTCCAAAAAACACGCTATTTGTTTTGAAAACGAGAATTAATTTTTAAATTAATTATTGAAACTTATATTTTTTTTTATTTTTTAAAATAGACATCATTTTTTAATTCAGAATATCAAATATTTCATAGGGTTAATTTTTGGTATTTTTCTGAAAAACTTCAATTTTTTATGAATAGTGAAACCACTAAGTGGTAGTTAAAGAAACTGATTTTTCGTTTAAATGAAACATTTCAGCTTCTTTGATTTGATTTTCAAAAATATGACACTCATTTTTTTCATTAATAAGTAAAATGTTGTTCAATGTGATTAAAATAATTTTTGGTGAATAGTAACTTTTAAGTTTTATTAATCGTAATTAAAGGTAATTAGTGTAATTTAAGATAAGAATAATGTTTTAATAATATGAAATGACCTAGAAACATGTCCTACCCTCATTGGATGTGTCATGGCTGACCAAGACAATCCATGGGTCAACTTGGGGACCCCATGGAACCACATTGGTAGGAAAATGACATAAATAACTTTTTATTTAATGTTAACATAAAAATGTCACAAACATGAGTTGTTTTACTAAAACAATTTTTACTTGGGGTTATACAAGTCATATTTTTTACTATAAATATTCATTGGAATTATAAAACGATTTCATATATCATGATATTTTTTTTATATTTTTTTTGACATTAAATAAATTAAATAATTTATGACACCATGATGATGCAGCGATTACATCATTATTTAACGATTTAAATAAAATGAAAAGATAATGTAACATTAAAGACCTACACTTGTCAAAAAACTATTGGATGGGTGTATTTGGAACTATTATCACCTTATCCTAGAAATATATAATTATTTGACATTTAAAAACTGAAAATCATTTTTATAATAAAGTAAAATTTTATAACTTTCCAGGAGTACCCCTCCTCTCCTCTTATAAAAGGCCCCCTCCACTACCACCTTACCCACACCTATCAAGAAATTGGCTCGTCCAAACACTGCCCATTTCATCTCTCCACATTCCTCTATTCATCATTGAAGCTTCATATTTGGGAATAATCCTTTCCAAGGAATCCTTTGAGCACAAATCAAAAAGAGTTACCTAATTTAAAGGTAATGTCTTCCCTTGTTCTTTTGTTTTATTTTGCTTCTCCAACCCTCTAAACTATTTTTATTACTTTCTTTTATAACAACTCCAGTATCTTAAATATACTAGGATGTTGTTATGTGAATGATTCATGCTACACTTACACACACCTTTGTCTAATGGTTAAAGAACATACAGTTTCTATGGATGGTGAATTTCTGCCTCACTAAACGATGATTGTTCAATATTCTCTTAACACCATTCATGGTTTCCGTTATGATGTCACTATATTTTATATATGATATATATCTTATTTATGTTTTCAATATTCTTCTTAATTTTATATTTAAAACATTCTTTTATGCTTTTCATGTTGTGCAAATGCGATAATTTCATACGAGGAAGTGTGGACTACCGCCCCCTCAAGTGATGTGACTCATTCATGCAATACATGGAATGTATAAAGAATGAAATCAATGAAAATATGTGACCTATATAACATATATATTATACTGGAATTATAATATATATATCTCTAAATTCTTTTTAATTCCATTAATATGACAATGAAATCAAAGTAGCGTTCATGCGTACGTACGGCCTACCGTCTCCATGAAAGGTACATTTCATTTATATTTTATCTCCAAATGTTATGGAGTAGTATATAATGAATATTTAATGGATATATATTATATTTAAATCATTAATACTTTTCTAGGGATGATTTACTTAGAACTACTTTGAAAATTATTTTCAAACAAATTCATTTTTGACTCATGTACCAAACATCGAAAAAACCGTCTGATATGAACTCACATTATTAACCAATTATTATAAAATTATAATATATTATATGAACTGAATAATAATCTTTAAAATAGATCCTTAAGAAATTATAAATTGACCAAAGTTTATTATTCGGGAATATAAATAAACGAACAAGACAAGTAAGACTTGAGGTAAGGGATCTGACCTCTCTCTTTCCTTTCAAGTACCCTCTTTTATGTCATTTCATTTATGCTCTATGTTCTTATGTTGGAGGATGTTCTTTAATAATCACCATAATAAAATTTTTATTTTCATATTACGAGTTACCCCTATTACTCTCATCAATTCATTTTGTGAATTTTTATGTGGCATCGTTAGCCTGTAGAGTTTTCGTAAGGGATTTTTCATCTCACTTTTATTCCAGTGACATTTATGCTACATTTGCCACTATTTACATTGAGTGGTGTATATACTGCCCATTATTATACACTTTTTGTAGTATAATTTAATTTATGGGCCTTCACATCTTCATTGTATTACCATTTTTCCATGGGGTGTACATTTTGAATGTTACCCAACTCGGTAAGGGGACCCTTCACCCTCCTCTTTTTAAAAGAATTCATTTGTAATGTCTTGTAATTCACATACTATTATGTTGGGATATGATCTCATATATCTTTATTTATGTAAATTTTATGTCCAAGTGATGAGATCCCATTTTCTCTCTCATCAACTCATTTTATGAATTTTAAAGTGACGTTGTTAGGCTGTCAGATTTCTGTAAGGGAACTTCTTAACCCACTTTCAATTCATTGGGTTAAACCTCTAATTCTTGATTTTATTATGCCAAGAGTATGGTTGGAATCTCTATGTTGTAAGTTCCACAAACATTTTTGTGGATATACTATTTCTATACATACTCATCTCATTGATGAATTCTTACGAACTTGTATGGAAAATCATAACTCAATCTCATTTCATTGAGTTAAATATCTATGTTATTGGTTTTGTTTTTCCAAGATTATGGGTGAATGTCCTCTGATTGTTTCATACTTAATATCCACTTATATTGGGTGTATTTATATTTCTCACAAATAATTATGTGATAGATTTATCTTTAATTTAATGATACCATCTTTATAATGGATTTCATCTCAATTTACATTTCCATTGAGACTTCATTGTTGTTATGAACCAATTCACTCTTATATGGTGTGTATACTGTCCTTTGAAATATTATATCATGAATCCATTTATTCTAATGATATTATAATGTTTTAATTAAGTGTTATTCCACAATTATTTGTATTCAAGAGTCTCTCATTATGCTAAAAACTCTTTAACAAAAATATCGTTTTAAATCTTTTAAAGATTCATTATTCTAAATCTTTATCTTTAATGTCTATGTTTTCAAAATGGTTTTTAGTGTTAATTTATATAGACCTTAGTGTTTTAATATTATAATTCCATTAAAATCTTCAATGTGGTATGGGACACTTTGATTCAAAAATCTCTTTTAATGATTTTCCAAAATGGATTTATTAATTCAATATCTTTGAATTACTTATTGTGATTGCAAGTGAAATGTTGTTATCAAAATGTTTATATTTTTAATATTTTATGTATAATGACATTACTTGGACATTTTACAGGTGGTTACGTGATAAACCATATGATGGGTGGTGCCGAGAATACCAGGACGAGTGGTTACGTTATAACCTCCAATGCATTGGGTAAGGAATTCGGTCGTATGACTATTCCAATAAGTATGTGTAGAAGTCGACCATATGGTTATTCCATATAACTATGTTTATGTACCATGTTACCTTTATATGTTATGTGTTATTTATATGGGTTTTATGGTAATCTTATGGTTACAAAAGGGTAAGTAGTGGTCTTTTATTTAGTGAAGAGTTTTTACTACTTCATTAAGATGAAAAGTAATACTTTGGTAATGTACTGATGGTTTACTTGTTGTTTTGAATAACTAACAGTTTTTCTTCTTTATGTATCCTTTATTGGGATTTTTATGCTAATCCCATGTTTTTGAAATGTTTTCCACACGACTTAAAGATGAATAGGGTCAAAGATGGGATCAAGGAAAGACATTCTATCTAAAACATGGAACTATAAATGTTTCTTTTAAGAGTTTTTATTATAATATATAGAATCTTAGTAGAAGTTTATAGTTTTTAATCTTTTGAGATGTAATAGTTATGTAATAATTCTATAAAACTCTAAACCTGAAAAGATCCTCAATGTGAATTATTCATTTAATTCAATAATAAGTAATGTTTAAGGTCGGGGCCTTATAATCTTGATCTGCGTTTGATTATTTCAAAACACCACATATCTCAGGCATTAAAAGATTTTAACCTCATGTTTTGTAAGAGATCCTCACCTATAAAAGGAGGAGCCCAAGCTATGACGAGGTTAATTATATTATTGATGAAATTATCTCCTGTTTTTACAAAGAAACTGAGAAATCGTGAACCCATCTGGTTTGTGTAAGGTCGAGGTTTCCATGGAACCTTGCTACGCGTAGAAGAGGTGTCATGTGCATCCCTTGTGTGAAGTCGTACCACACATGTATTTCACAGAGGAGAAGAACAAACCTCCCTGGTTCGTGATAGAAGACGAACACGCGACATATTCCTTCAAACCCTTGTCGTGCTTCGTGCGTGAGGAAGAAAACACAAGTACAGAATTGGTGCTTGCACCCTTTTGATTCTTTATGATGTTACTAGAGTAGAAGATTCCTCCATTACTTCACAAAGGATAAGAACCCATGCATACAGAATTCAGATATCAATTCTGGTTGTGTGTGCATTATTTTAAGGAGAAGAAACCCGATGCCCTTAGAGAAGAAAATTAATCATTCCCTCCTATTTTTCATGAAGAAGAAGAACATGTGGCCTTGTGTTTTTCAAAAAAATAACACATGAATGAGTCCTTGGATTTGATAATATCTTGAGATAGGGTGGTCAAGAAGAATAATAAGGTATTTTTAGTGCAAATATTAGTGGATAATTCATGCATGATGCACATCCATGAATATGCATGGGTTTATATAACCAAGTGTCCTAGAACAAGGTGAACCGTGGGCAAAAATAATTTCAGATTGAAGAAGACCCATTCATAAACACATAAAATTGAAGTAATAATATAATAAAAGTGTGTGAGTACTAAGAACAAAAATAAGAAGAGAAATAGAAGTCGAAAAAGGGAGAAGGTTTAGAGAGAAGAGATTGTGTGTGTGCTCAAAGTGTTACACAAAATTGGGTTCTCACATAGGAAAGCAGATAAGAATTATGCATGCATGCATGCATGAAAATGAAAATGTAAAAGAAATTATTAAAAGTGTGTGTGTATATTGAACAATAAGAGAAGATAGTGCAGGTTCCAAAGTAAGAGACCCATGCATGAAATGATGCATAATCACTTGCAGGTGTATAAATTCAGATGATGCCAAGTGAGATAATATTCAGTGTTTGAATAATCATATTGGTGTATGTGATTATTTCCAGGAAAATAAATAGAAGGTTTACTGCATTCAGATATTTCACTAAGGAAGAAGAATTTTAGATACCCATGCAATACATGCATGAACTGAATGTGAACTGAGACTAAAGCCAGACTGAATTAAAGAAACTCTTCTATCTGAGTTTTTAGTAATTGAGAATTCCAGAAGAAAGACAGTGTTGATATTGTGAAAGATCATTCTTGAATAGGTTGTGTGCACCATTGGAACACATCTATGTGAGGACTTTTCTTCATCAGAAGACGAAATAATTCTCTGAGCATTGTTGAGTTGAGCACTGATCAAATGAAGTGATCGGAGTTACTGAAAAAGGCCCACAAACCTAATCAAATGTTGTTGATGTTCCTTGAAGATTATCATAGGCAACTGTGATTTAGAAAGACTATGTGATGATAACAGAATACAATATATAGTGAAACAAATAAGAACTTAAAGAACGAAGCTGCTCGTGTGACTCGGGAGCTAGATGAACCCTTTGAGATTTAAAAATGAGAAGATGACTTCTATGAGAGTCTAGAGCAAGACAGTGAGATGCTGGTCACACTGTGTGAAGAAGTATAAAGAACATCATGTGGGGATCTAGAGAGATATAGTGTGATTGTGTATCGACCATTTTAATTACTAACCAAATTATAGTGGTGAATCTATTATAAGGATAATAATCAATACATCAATGATTGGGCCTTTAAACCAAACCTTGTAAATTCTTGTTTTCAGTTCATTTTTATTTATAACATCATTCGATGTAAGGATGAGAGACACAAGAATAGTGTATCAAGGCTTTAAACATCCATAGATGTTCAATTGAAAAGATTAAATTTGTAAAAATATTTAAAATGGGTCACTGATTCAACCCCTCCACCTCACAGTTATCCACACTGATTTGGGTTTGTAGAAATAGATAAATTTTGTTTCATAAAAATCACACAAGAAGCTTCCATTGTTTATTTGAGTGGGTGTATTTTTTATTCCAGTTTTCTTTCGTTCCACTTGTGAAACAAACAATATTATGTTCCCTTTATTTCCCCTTGATCATCCTCTTCATAGAAGGGTATGATGAATATTTGGACTTAAATATCATTGTTTCCCTTTGTATTTTTTCCACCAATAGAATGGAATGTTTATCACGCATAATATCCAATTATATTTGGTGAAGAAGAGTAATAATATTTGGCAGATGCTTCTCAAATGTTGTTCTTATGAAAATTTACAACAAATATAGAGAAGATCTGAGGGAGTGACTTCTGATGAGGTTGGTGCCCTGTTCTTTTGAAATTTTAAACCATTGAACCTCTATGTTCTCTATGTATCCAATTAACTTGACTACATGGGGCCTAGATATGGAAACCCATTCAATATTTCACTAAAAAATCACCTTGTTAATATCAAACCATTCCTATCTATCTACTCTATGGTATTGAACAAGGAGTTTTTTCATGTATGTTATACAAATCCATGTTTTCATGCGACTTCATAAGTTCACTATATAGAGAAGAAACCATAAATTATTGAGCATTGACCATATCACTCAAATGATTATCATTGAAAAGTAAATATTAATCACTACCCTCTTTAGTAGAAAGATCATTTATTGATTATTCTAGCATATAAGATTTTTTTTCATGGTGTAGATCATCCCCAATGCATCTAAACCAATCTTGTATGTTACTACATATTAGGAGGTTTTTATTCTCCAATATTGATCATATGGATAGAGTAGATGACGAACATGTAATTTAATTGTATAATTAAAATGAGAATATTATTAATACATTTCTTTATTAAAAAATAAATGATATATAAAAAATTAAATTTCATTTTTATAAAACATCCTACCCTTTTATAAACACCCATATCCCTGACCATTATACTCATAATTTTTTATTTCATAAATATTCTAGTGGTGATGACCCACATTACTTTTCTTCATGATAAATAATTTAGACATGAAAACAGTAAAAATGTAAATATGTAGGTGGCCATGCCAACTGGGGATTGTATCTCCTTGATATGTTCGATGGGTTCCCCAGTCCTAAATTTTATTCTTGGATTTCATCAACACTCCGATCCTAATTTCTATTGAATGTACATTGGTCGTTAAACTTATTAAATATTTGGTTAATTAAACCCAAAAATCTAATGATAAATCCCGGATAAAACAATCTTTCTATACTTTGACCTGGTACTACACTTAGTTTTATGATTTTATTCCAAATCATATAATAGAAGGCATGGCCTTACATAATAGTGTGTCGGTGGATTTTAATTAATTTATACATAAATTGTATCATGTTTCATCTTTTTTAAAACTTGTTAATATTATGTGGATGTTACATAATTATTTAACCATAATTCAAAAATTATTTATATATAATTTACATATTTAATTTCCATATTTTTATATTTAATCATTAATTTATATAACTACAGTCGTGCATATATAGTATAAATAATTCATTTATAGGAATAAATAAATAAAGAAAATGACCCAGTCCTGAATTATTATATGGTTGATTTTATTAGAGAATATTAAATCAACATATTACTAAGGTGGATAACAACATTTTTTGGCCCTCACATGTGTTACAACATTAAACAATTATGTCTGTGTATCATAGAGTTGGAATCATCATGGTTCCATCTTCAAATGCATCCACACACCTTGGGATAATCCATTAATTACATGTATTTCTTACTCAAACACATCTGAGGGTAACTAATGGATTGGTAAAAAGGGATTACATAAATAAATTTTGAAATGAAGGTACTGCATAATAATAGAAGGGGATATGACTCACAAACAATCATTTAATTTAACATTTAATAATTACAAACTCATGGAATAAATTAAATTAAAAAATGATAAACAAATTATGTAGGACTTAGCTAAGTGCATGATCAGTAACACATGTAATGAATATGAAACAATTGATAGGATAACAATCATTTCATTATTCTCTCTTTAAGATTAAGAGAAATTCCATTTCATTACTTAATTAATTAACAAATTACATTCCATATTAATGATCATTAAAACATATTTACAGATTCCCGTTATTAATGGAATTCATGAAAAATAAACGGGAGAACCAATAATGAAATATTTTTATAATAAATTAATAAATCAATTAAAAAAATATCAAAACCATTACAAAATTGTCAAACAAAAAATATGTTCCAATCAATAAATTATTTCTTTAATGATGGTATTTTCAATTTAACATAATATAATTATTCTATTTATTGGAAGACTACATGGCATTAAAATATAGCAACTTAACATTTACATCGATTTCCATATATCTGAGTAACACGTCTGGGGCTTCAGTGTGTTAACTTAGTTAAACTATATTGTGTGTATGTGATAGATACATTCCTTGTATCTACTTGTCATTTTCAGGGTTGGCCCAGTCAACACAGTGTGAAAAAAGGAACCACATGTAATCAACTCTATGGTACATATAGGAATGATGTGTATGGGTATATATCATGTACTATGAATACAGGCTATGCAATCAAATTTTACCATCCAAATATTTTGACCTTTTTTAGGACATATTCGTTCATTATTCATCTATTCTTAAACATTTAACAAAACACCAAATGAACAAGATTAATATATTTCTAAAATGTTAATTAAAATAGGATTAATGAATGAGTAACATGAAATGAAAATCTGACAACTACTCTGCATAGACCAATAATTAAAAAAAGATTTATAAATTTAAACATGACCACTCTGAAACCAATTATAGGTTTTAGACACAGTGTAAACAAGGGTTGGAGGGTGATATATTAAAAGTTCATTTAATAATTCTTTCCCAAAATCATGAGCGAGGATCTTTCAAATCAGATTTATAAATTTTTTTCATTTCAGAAGAAATAAATAACCAAGCATAGGAATATTCTTTGTAGATTATTATGGAACATCTTAAGAGATCCCTTCAGACTACCTTCATTGTGTTGTGAGCATCCAATCATTGAATCTCTCTATTAGTGATCTAAATGTTCTCCAATGATATCTAAGAAAAACTACTCGATCTATGTGTTCTACTACGTAAATTGAATGTCTTTTTTTCATTCTTGATCAGACATTCTTTGGTTTTGAATGAATCTCTCTTGCACTTCTCATTCATGAGAATGAGATAAAAAGTGTCGAGAAAAAAATTCTTTGGATGAAATAATTCCATATTATCAATTATTGGATGAAATAAACAATTAAAATATCCATATATTTACAGATCTATGGTTTTGGTTAAATATTATTTAATTGCATACCATCCATTAAATAACATTTAAAACATTTAATAAACCCAATTACACATAATAATAATATTATTATTATTTAATTTTTTTAACACACCAACATGATCAAATTGATAAATAATATTTACTAGATTCTAAATAATTATCTATTACCGGATGCGGTCTTGGTCAGTTCAAACTCATTGGTATTTTTGAGAAATATAATACATATTTTTATTCATAAATAAATATTTCATTCACATAACAGATGTAACGCCCCGACCCCAGTTACCCAGAGTCGGTGCATTATTACATAACATTGGCATGATCACAAGAAAGATCAAATCTCGAAAGACCGATTGGTTTAGTAGCCTTGGAAACACTAGATATATTCATATGTTTTACATTACATCATAAAATGAAAAACTACTACAACAACATAAAGTCTCCATAATCCACACTCATATCCCCACATAATATCCCTGCAGGTCATTCATAATTTACTTCTTCACTTCCTGGGAAAAATAAAACATATAAAAGGGGTGAGCTCAAATGCCCAGTAAGGATAACAAAATAGCGGAAACTTTCATAAATAAGAATAAACTTTTAAGGCAATGTATAACTAAAACAAAAGCCTTTCAAACATGAACGTTCAACATGGTATGACATAAATAAAATGAAATAATTCCATTTACTTATTCACATGGATATTCTACTAATCGAATAATCACATGCAAAAATCAATAACCACTTTCATAATGTTGGAATGCATAATGCCAGACTATCATAACCACATTGTCAAGGCCTCGTGCCAAGACTACAAATAAGATTTTGTCAAGGCCTTGTGCCAAGACACTAGTTTGTCTCATGAGACCTACCGATGCATCGAGGAGCTATAGCGGGCTCCACCTGTCACTTATTAAGTCCAATGCATTCCCATATGAAAAGGTTTAAACATAACATAAACATTCGTATTAAAAATAGAATACGAAATGTCAATAATTTCACCATAAACTATGAATGGTATAAAAATAGCACATCCATAGTCAAACATATCACAAAACCTTCAATACAATATAGATGTTTCGTATCATAATAAATCAACTTCAAATAATCTTAAAATCCATCAAAGGATGTTGACGTAGATGAAATCAAATTTTTTTTAAAGAAATATCTCCTTTTATTTTGAAATCATTTAACATCCATATAAAATAAAACATTTTCTTTGAAAATATTCTTATAAGCTTGTAAGGAAAGCTTGGAAGATTTTATAACGGCGTAAAATAACCGCACCCGCCGAATAAGTTAAAAAAAACATTCTTACCTCAATTCTGTCGAAAAGGTTAAAAAGGACCTTGTTTTGAAAAAGAAGGAAAGATTCCTTTATAAACCTCTTATAAAAAGTCAAACATGGGTATAAATGACTTTAACCCATATTCTTGTAAATAGTAAAAATGTTTTGAAATACATTTTAAAGAAACATGGATGTGGATGATAAAGATATCTCAGTAGATTATTACGTATAAACAACCTCGGATAATGAAGAGATTGTGAAATAACCCTTACCTTGTACTTTTCCTTGGTTGGGGTAGGTTAACCTCCTGTATAATGGTGAAATAGTTGTTATTAAATTATACAAGAATCATATATATTAATATGATATCATATATGATCTTTTAACATTGATTTGTTAATAATATCTTAGAATTATCGTCGTTTCGGGTGTTAACTTACTCATTTTATTTTATATGTTTTGTTACATAAGCCATGTTTGTTGTATATTACTCATATCCAGAATGATATCATGTCCTTAAACATCATTTTTAAATCATCAAATGATAATTATACTTGAATGGATACGATGGAGAATGAATCTCATCGCGTTCGTGGAGACGGTAGTCCGTACGTACGCACGAGCGACAATATCATTCTTTTGATATTAAAATAATATATAAATGGATGGTATATCATATATACATAATCATTAACATGTTATATTTATTATTTACATGAGTTACACATCATTATTATACCCATCCAAATAATAATATATTGAATAACAATTACACCACGACGTGGAGACGGTAAACCGTACGTACGCACGTATGGTGACATGTTATTCAAAGGGTGGATAGAATACTGAATATGGTTGTACCATATTTATAATAACATCACAGTATATGTGAGATACTGGAGTTATTATTTTAGAATGGTAAGAACAAAGGAAGAAGACGTGGAAGAAGAAATGAACCTGGAGAAGGGTGGTGAAATCATTACCTCTTCTTCGGGTTCTTCCTTTTGATTTGATCAAAAGGGCTCCTTATGTTGGCTTTCTGATCAAACTAAGGCCTCTAGGTTGTAGTGAGGGATGTTTGGAGAGTATTTGGGCAGAGTTTGGCCGAACCAAAAGGCTTTGAAGGTGTGAAGAAATGAGAAGGAGGAGTGCCCTTTTATAAGAGGGGTGAGGGGCACCTTTGGAAAAGCTAGAAATATTAATTTATAATAAATTCATTTTCGGTTTCTAATGGTTCCAAAGTTGACTATTCAAAGGTTAATGTGGGGATAGGTCGAAAAGAACTCATCCAATAGAATTTAGACAGGTTTGGGTACTTATATTAACCTTATCTTTAAGTATTAACTCTAAGTTAATTAGTTTCACTTTTACAATGTCTCTTTGTATTTTTATATAATATGGTTAATAAACTTACTATATACATCCAAGCGACCCCCAAGTGGTCCATTAATGATGAACCTATCATTATATAAGTCTCTTGGCCGAACCTTAGATTTTTAGGAATTTAATATCAATTAATAATATAATATTTGTTTTAAGAACTCTTTTATGTCAATTTTGACACTATTCAATAGTTGATTTTTTTGAAACTCATAACAGATTGATTACTTCTAAAAAAGTCAATTAAATCAATCCTAATATATCATATTATCCTAGAAAATTAGTTTAATTAATTAAAAGTTTCATATTATATTTATATGGGTATTTATAATATCAATTATTTTAATTTTTCACTATTATAGTAATTACTGCATCATCATTGTGTCAAAAATAAAACAAATTATTTAATGTCTAAAAATTATAAATAAAATATCATTATGTAGGAAATCGTTTTATCTTTCTAATGAATATTTATAATCTAAAATCCAACATATATAACCCTATGTAACAATTGTTTTTCTAAAAGATATATGCTTGTGTCATTTTTGTATTCATTTTAACTTAATTAAAATAAAGTGTCATTATCACTTACAAGTGGATCCATGGGGTCCCCAAATCGACCCAAATATGCCCTTGGTCTACCATGTATCAACCAATAGGGTTAAGACACGTTTTAGGGTAATTTAGTATTATTATAATATTTTTTTATAACCCTTATTTACCGGATTTACCCTTAACCATGGTAAATAAAATATTTACCGCAGTAATTATTCAAAATGTCTAAAAATAAAAGTTAACTATTTACACAATTTGAACATCCTGATTCCAAATATGGAATCCATTTTTCTAAATTCAAAACACATAAGTGGCAGAAATTAATTTAAAATTAATTCCCGCTGTCAAAACAAAAAAGCGTGTTTTTAAGAGATAATAACTATCAAAAGATTGACACTTGTTTATGTGCGGTTTAATTGTAAAATTATGTCCAATGACCAAAATTATATTAAATGGTAAAAATATATTCTAAATATACTTTAAAACCACTCAAATTCATAATTTATCACTATTAATTATTTTGATTAAAAAAGTTGTTTTTAATTAAAATTTAGTAATTTTCACTATTTATCAAAATATGAAAGTTATCCGAAATGTACCAAAATTTCACCTTAGGCTAAATTCGATATTCCGAATCCAAAAATGAAGTCCATTTTAAAATATAAAATATATATAATTTCAAAAAGTAGGTATTACTATTCATAACGGCTAGTTTGATTAGTTATGGTGTGTGTTAAAACTCAAGGTTGCGTACAACACACACTACTGTATTATTCAAAGAGAGCGTACCGTGGAAGATTGGGATGTTTCATTTTAAATTTTTGATGTCCCCATTTAGTCAAAAAGTTTAAAATATTGTATTTAAAAAGGGTTCACTATTAAAAGTTGATAAAAGTGCAATACTGAAAATGAATTTGTTCTTGCATTATGACTAAGAAACTCATAATATGGATTCTAAAATTATAAGGATTATATAAAGTTTAAAATGTAGTTAATGATATTCATGACCTCTTTTAATGGATTTTTTTTTGTAATTCAAGGTGTGATTGAACTCGGTGTTGTGTGTAGTGAAAGTTATTGAATTATTTTGAAGAAATAACACACTATGAAATCTTGGGGTGTTACATTCTCCCCTCCTTCAATAAATTGCGTCCTCGCAATTTGAAATTGTTCTTTGAAAATAAAAGGTTGAAAGTAGAAAATATATTTGTGGGAAAACCCACATTGGAAATTAGGTTACTAAAATTTAGTCTTAATATGAGGAAAAGAGAAATCAAAGGGTCACCACCAAATTATGATCTCGATTAGGAGAACATTGGTGGCAATTAGAGACATATAATTGGAGGAAAAACGTAAATATTTGTAGGTAGTGATTGAGGAAATCAATCACAAACAAGTATAAAATTGAGGTCCTTAAATTCATCAATCTATGATGATTTGAAATACCATCGGTTCAAAAAAACATAGGGTATTAGGACAACACATTTTTGATGTTTCAAAATATCCTAGTTGAAATCCCACATCGAAAAAAAGAATTAATGAGGCCTCTATTTAAAATAAAGATTCGAAAGTATGAAGATTACCGAAAATAACACATACTAGGGTTCCATGTAAGAAAATATGGATATGGAAGAAAAATCTAACCATCAATTATCGGATGGATAGTGGTAGAGAACATGGCTATGAAAAGGCCAACAGTCCCAAAGCCATAAATTAGTGATGATTTAAGGTACCATCTAGGAAAACATTTTTGTTCTAAGTTTCTTTTCTAAATATTGAGGAATTTATTTATGAGATTGGCTAAGATCATAAGGAGATATACTTACTTTATAATTAGAGTTTTATCCATTAATAAATTTCTACCACAAACTCATCTTTCACTCTAAAAGATAATATAATGTAAAAAAATTCTATTTACACTATTCGTATAGGGTTCCAAAATAAACGAATTTATAATTCATCTATATGATCTTTTAATAAAAACTACATTATTTAATCCAGGACATCTCATGGGCCAGTGGTAGGTGATACACCCTTGTCGCCCTTCGGTTGCGGGTTCAAGTCTCGCAGCCTTGCCGGACGCGACGGGTTGCCGCCCGACCTCCGGGTTGTCATTTTATGGAAATCCAAAATAATCCAAACTAGAACTATCCAAAATACTTCTGTCCAAACTCACAGTCTAACATTTATAAGGAAGGTAAACATAATATAGATCATTTTTACCCTGTAATAGCATATGAATACCTTCATCATGTATTACCATATTCCTTATTGATTACATTCATGCTCCCTTATTCCATATAGAATGCTGGATATACTTCATTAATCCAAAAATGGTTTAAACCCCAACAATGATGGAATATACAAATCATTAATCAGTTCCAAGGTAGTCAAGAATATCCAATATAATTTATCCAAAACAATCACATATTATTCCAAAATCACTACCTCAGTATCAGAACTATATTATGATTTATCATTCTCTCAACCATATATTTTCCAAAAAGTTATCCTGATATTGAGTCACTTTTCTTTGTTCCACACAATCTCATGTCCTTAATGAAATAGTACTGCAGTACAATCCTTATATACTCCATAATTATTATAACAAGTACATTGTTGATACAACACTCAATTGACATAATCAACATAAGAACTCTAATCATTCCTCTTCATCTGTGGTAGTATCATAACTTGATTATTATCCAATAGCATCATTTGCGGCATAGTTTGATGACTGGGGCATAGGTTTGCGTAGTGTCCAAACTCCTTGCAAATGAAGCATTGTACATTTAAAACCATTTTCTTACCCTTGCAGTCACGTACTTTGTGCCCTTTTCCTCCACACTTATAACAAACTCCCATTCCTTTCAGGCAAGTTCCAGGGTGTTTCTTTCCACAGTTACCACATATAAGAAAATTCTTCTTTTCCCTCTTCCCTTTATCCATCTTTCTCTATTCTATCCTTTTCTTCTCTTACTTCCCTTCAAAGCCATAGGACTCAGTAATCTCTTTACTTATCTTATCAATACATGATATTATTTCTTCATATGATGATAATACATGGGAGACTATTTCTCTTATAAATTCTAGCTTAAGACCATGAAAGATATGATCCTTCCTTCTCTTTGGATCATGTGCATTTCTGGAGTTCTCATTCCTTCTACTGGGCGCCATTTATAAACAATGGCATACACTAGATCAGTTTATGAATCAAAATACATAATCCCATACTTATAAAACACTTAACATAAATTGAACTATTTATGGATATAATCCATAATCATAAGAATGTTTTCTTTGAGGAAGTATATACTCATAATCCCTTCAAAATGATTTGTAAAGAAAATGAGAGTTATCCTAAGCACATCCCCCGGGAGTGTCGTAACCAAGAGTGCAGCAAAGCCCGTTGTCATGCACCAGTTCCCGTTCGAGTCTAGCTCAAAGCGGTGTTTTCGGGTTTTACCCCTAGTACATCTGTGCCAGAGCCGCCTCTACCTGCTCGTATCCAGACAGGGATGTATTGCTCGGAAAACTCACAAAATCTATACAATACCAAAATTCTAGGAAGTTCTTCTATACTAATCCTCAAAGTTCATCTTATGTCTACGTGCCCTAATCAGAGTTTATCTAAATCTAGCTTCCAAGGTTTGTACTAAACTTCCTCTGATACCAACTGTAACGCCCCGACCCCAGTTACCCAGAGTCGGTGCATTATTACATAACATTGGCATGATCACAAGAATGATAAAATCTCGAAAGACCGATTGGTTTAGTAGCCTTGGAAACACTAGATATATTCATAGGTTTTACATTACATCATAAAATGAAAAACTACTACAACAACATAAAGTCTCAATAATCCACACTCATATCCCCACATAATATCCCTGCAGGTCATTCATAATTTAATTCTTCACTTCTTGGGAAAAATAAAACATATAAAAGGGGTGAGCTCAAATGCCCAGTAAGGATAACAAAATAGCGGAAACTTTCATAAATAAGAATAAACTTTTAAGGCAATGTATAACTAAAACAAAAGCCTTTCAAACATGAACGTTCAACATGGTATTACATAAATAAAATGAAATAATTCCATTTACTTATTCACATGGATATTCTACTAATCGAATAATCACATGCAAAAATCAATAACCACTTTCATAATGTTGGAATGCATAATGCCAGACTATCATAACCACATAGCCAAGGCCTCGTGCCAAGACTACAAATAAGATTTTGTCAAGTCCATGTGCCAAGACACTAGTTTGTCTCATGAGACCTACCGATGCATCGAGGAGCTATAGCGGGCTCCACCCGTCACTTATTAAGTCCAATGCATTCCCATATGAAAAGGTTTAAACATAACATAAACATTCGTATTAAAACTAGCATACGAAATGTCAATAATTTCACCATAAACTATGAATGGTATAAAAATAGCACATCCATAGTCAAACATATCACAAAACCTTCAATACAATATAGATGTTTTGTATCATAATAAATCAACTTTAAATAATCTTAAAATCCATCTAAGGATGTTGACGTAGATGAAATCAAATTTTATTTTAAAGAAATATCTCCTATTATTTTGAAATCATTTAAGATCCATATAATATAAAACATTTTCTTTGAAAATATTCTTATAAGCTTGTAAGGAAAGCTCGGAAGATTTTATAACGGCGTAAAATAACCGCACCCGCCGTATAAGTTAAAAAAAACATTCTTACCTCAATTCTGTCGAAAAGGTTAAAAAGGACCTTGTTTTGAAAACGACAGAAAGATTCCTTTATAAACCTCTTATAAAAAGTCAAACAAGGGTATAAATGACTTTAACCCATATTCTTGTAAATAGTAAAAATGTTTTGAAATACATTTTTAAGAAACATGGATGTGGATGATAAAGATATCTCAGTAGATTATTACGTATAAAGAACCTCGGATAATGAAGAGATTGTGAAATAACCCTTACCTTGTACTTTTCCTTGGTTGGGGTAGGTTAACCTCCTGTATAATGGTGAAATAGTTGTTATTAAATTATACAAGAATCATATATATTAATATGATATCATATATGATCTTTTAACATTGATTTGTTAATAATATCTTAGAATTATCGTCGTTTCGGGTGTTAACTTACTCATTTTCTTTTATATGTTTTGTTACATAAGACATGTTTGTTGTATACTATTCATATCCATAATGATATCATGTCCTTAAACATCATTTTTAAATCATCAAATGATAATTATACTTGAATGGATATGATGGAGAATGAATCTCATCGCGTTCGTGGAGACGGTAGTCCGTACGTACGCACGAGCGACAATATCATTCTTTTGATATTAAAATAATATATAAATGGATGGTATATCATATATACATAATCATTAACATGTTATATTTATTATTTACATGAGTTACACATCATTATTATACCCATCCAAATAATAATATATTGAATAACAATTACACCACGACGTGGAGACGGTAAGCCGTACGTACGCACGTATGGTGACATGTTATTCAAAGGGTGGATAGAATACTGAATATGGTTGTACCATATTTATAATAACATCAAAGTATATGTGAGATACTGGAGTTATTATTTTAGAATGGTAAGAACAAAGGAAAAAGAAGTGGAAGAAGAAATGAACTTGGAGAAGGGTGGTGAAATCATTACCTCTTCTTCGGGTTCTTCCATTTGATTTGATCAAAAGGGCTCCATAGGTTGGCTTTCTGATCCAACTAAGGCCTCTAGGTTGTAGTGAGGGATGTTGGGAGAGTATTTGGTCAGAGTTTGGCCGAACCAAAAGGCTTTTAAGGTGTGAATAAATGAGAAGGAGGAGTGCCCTTTTATAAGAGGGGTGAGGGGCACCTTTGGAAAAGCTAGAAATATTAATTTATAATAAATTCATTTTCGGTTTCTAATGGTTCCAAAGTTGACTATTCAAAGGTTAAGGTGGGGATAGGCCGAAAATAACTCAGCCAATAGAATTTAGACAGGTTTGGGTACTTATATTAACCTTATCTTTAAGTAATAACTCTAAGTTAATTAGTTTCACTTTTACAATGTCTCTTTGTATTTTTATATAATATGGTTAATAAAATTACTATATACATCCAAGAGACCCCCAAGTGGTCCTTTAATGATGAACCTATCATTATATAAGTCTCTTGGCCGAACCGTAGATTTTTAGGAATTTAATATCAATTAATAATATAATATTTGTTTTAAGAACTCTTTTATGTCAATTTTGACACTATTCAATCGTTGATTTTTTTGAAACTCATAACAGATTGATTACTTCTAAAAAAGTCAATTACATCTATCCTAATATATCATATTATCCTAGAAAATTAGTTTAATTAATTAAAAGTTTCATATTATATTTATTTGGGTATTTATAATATCAATTATTTTAATTTTTCACTATTATAGTAATTACAGCATCATCATTGTGTCATAAATAAAACAAATTATTTAATGTCTAAAAATTATAAATAAAATATCATTATGTAGGAAATCTTTTTATCTTTCTAATGAACATATATAACCCTATTTAACAATTGTTTTTCTAAAAGATATATGCTTGTGTCATTTTTGTATTCATTTTAACTTAATTAAAATAAAGTGTCATTATCACTTACATGTGGATCCATGGGGTCCCCAAATCGACCCAAAGATTCCCTTGGTCGACCATGTATCAACCAATAGGGTTAAGACACGTTTTAGGGTAATTTAGTATTATTATAATATTATTTTTTAACCCTTATTTACCGGATTTACCCTTAACCATGGTAAATAAAATATTTACCGCAGTAATTATTCAAAATGTCTAAAAATAAACGTTACCTATTTACACAATTTGAACATCCTGATTCCAAATATGGAATCCATTTTTCTAAATTCAAAACACATAAGTGGCAGAAATTAATTTAAAATTAATTCCCGCTGTCAAAACAAAAAGCGTGTTTTTAAGAGATAATAACTATCAAAAGATTGACACTTGTTTATGTTCGGTTTAATTGTAAAATTATGTCCAATGACCAAAATTATATTAAATGGTAAAAATATATTTTAAATATACTTTAAAACCACTCAAATTCATAATTTATCACTATTAATTATTTTGATTAAAAAAGTTGTTTTTAATTAAAATTTAGTAATTTTCACTATTTATCAAAATATGAAAGTTATCCGAAATATACCAAAATTTCACCTTAGGCTAAATTCGATATTCCGAATCCAAAAATGAAGTCCATTTTAAAATATAAAATATATATAATTTCAAAAAGTAGGTATTACAATTCATAACGGCTAGTTTGATTAGTTATGGTGTGTGTTAAAACTCAAGGTTGCGTACAACACACACTACTGTATTATTCAAAGAGAGCGTACCGTGGAAGATTGGGATGTTTCATTTTAAATTTTTGATGTCCCCATTTAGTCAAAATTTTAAAATATTGTATTTAAAAAGGGTTCACTATTAAAATTTGATAAAAGTGCAATACTGAAAATGAATTTGTTCTTGCATTATGACTAAGAAACTCATAATATGGATTCTAAAATTATAAGGATTATATAAAGTTTAAAATGTAGTTAATGCTATTCATGACCTCTTTTAATGGATTTTTTTGTAAGTCAAGGTGTGATTGAACTTGGTGTTGTGTGTAGTGCAAGTTATTGAATTATTTTCAAGAAATAACACACTATGAAATCTTGGGGTGTTACATTCTCCCCTCCTTCAATAAATTGCGTCCTCGCAATTTGAAATTGTTCTTTGAAAATAAAAGGTTGAAAGTAGAAAATATATTTGGGGGAAAACCCACATCGGAATTTAGGTTACTAAAATTTAGTCTTAATATGAGGAAAAGAGAAATCAAAGGGTCACCACCAAATTATGATCTCGATTAGGAGAACATTGGTGGCAATTAGAGACATATAATTGGAGGAAAAACGTAAATATTTATAGGTAGTGATTGAGGTCATCAATCACAAACAAGTATAAAATTGAGGTCCTTAAACTCATCAATCTATGATGATTTGAAATACCATCGGTTCAACAAAACATATGGTATTAGGATAACACATTTTTGACGTTTCAAAATATCTTAGTTGAAATCCCACATAGAAAAATGAATTAATGAGGCCTCTATTTAAAATAAAGAGTCGAAAGTATGAAGATTACCGAAAATAACACATACTAGGGTTCCATGTAAGAAAATATGGATATGGAAGAAAAATCTAACCATCAATTATCTGATGTAGAGTGGTAGAGAACATGGATATGAAAAGGCCAACAATCCCAAAGCCATGAATTAGTTATGATTTAAGGTACCATCTAGGACAACATTTTTGTTCTAAGTTCATTTTCTTAATGTTGAGGAATTTATTTATGAGATTGGATAAGATCATAATGAGATATACTTACTTTATAATTAGAGTTTTATCCATTAATAAATTTCTACCACAAACTCATCTTTCACTCGTAAAAAAAATTCTATTTATACTATTCGTACAGGGTTCCAAAATAAACGAATTTATAATTCATATACCAGATCTTTTTTTAAAAAACTACATTATTTAATCCAGGACATCTCTTGGGCCATTGGTAGGTGATACACCCTTGTCGCCCTTCGGTTGCGGGTTCAAGTCTCGCAGCCTTGCCGGACGCGACGGGTTGCCGCCCGACCTCCGGGTTGTCCTTTTATGGTAATACAAAATAATCTAAACTAGAACTATCAAAAATACTTCTGTCCAAACTCACAGTCCAACATTTATAAGGAAGGTAAACATAATATATATCCTTTTTACCCCGTAATAGAATATGAATACCTTCATCATGTATTACCATATTCCTTATTGATTACATTCATGCTCCCTTATTCCATATAGAATGCTGGATATATACTTCATTAATCCAAAATTGTTTTAAACCCCAATGATGATGGAATATACAAATCATTAATCAGTTCTAAGGTAGTCAAGAATATCCAATATAATTTATCCAAAACAATCACATATTATTCCCAAAATCACTACCTCAGTATCAGAACTATATTATGATTTATCATTCTCTTAACCATATATTTTCCAAAAATTTATCCTGCTATTGAGTCACTTTTCTTTGTTCCACACAATATCAAGTCCTTAATGAAATAGTACTGCAGTACAATCCTTATATACTCCATAATTATTATAACAAGTACATTGTTGATACAACACTCAATTGACATAATCAACATGAGATCTCTAATAATTCCTCTTCATCTGTGGTAGTATCATAACTTGATTATTATCCAATAACATCATTTGCGGCATAGTCTGATGACTGGGACATAGGTTCGCGTAGTGTCCAAACTCCTTGCAAATGAAGCATTGTACATTTGAAACCATTTTCTTACCCTTGCAGTCACGTACTTTGTGCCCTTTTCCTCCACACTTATAACAAACTCTCATTCCTTTTAGGCAAGTTCCAGGGTGTTTCTTTCCACAGTTACCACATATGGGAAAATTCTTCTTTTCCCTCTTCCCTTTATCCATCTTTCTCTCTTCCATCCTTTTCTTCTCTTGCTTCCCTTCAAAGCCATAGGACTCAGTAAACTCTTTACTTATCTTATCAACACATGATATTATTTCTTCATATGATGATAATACATGGGAGAATATTCCTCTTATAAATTCTAGCTTAAGACCATGAAATATATGATCCTTCCTTCTCTTTGGATCATGTGCATTTCTGAAGTTCTCATTCCTTCTTCTGGGGGCGCCATTTCTAAACAATGGCATACACTAGATCAGTTTATGAATCAAAATACATAATCCCATACTTATAAAACACTTAACATAAATTGAACTATTTATGGATATAATCCATAATCATAAAAATGTTTTCTTTGAGGGAGTATATACTCATAAACCCTTCATAATGGTTTGTAAAGAAAATGATAATTATCCTAAGCATATCCCCCGGGAGTGTCGTAACCAAGAGTGCAGCAAGGCCCGTTGTCGTGCACCAGTTCCCGTTCGAGTCTAGCTCAAAGCAGTGTTTTCGGGTTTTACCCCTGGGTACATCTGTGCCAGATCCGCCTCTACCTGCTCGTATCCAGACAGGGATGTATTGCTCGGGAAACTCACAAAATCTCTACAATACTAAAATTCTAGGAAGTTCCTCTATACTAATCCTCAAAGTTCATCTTAGTTCTACGTGCTGTAATCAGAGTTTATCTAAATCTAGCTTCCAAGGTTTGTACTAAACTTCCTCCGATACCAACTGTAACGCCCCGACCCCAGTTACCCAGAGTCGGTGCATTATTACATAACATTGGCATGATCACAAGAAAGATCAAATCTCGAAAGACCGATTGGTTTAGTAGCCTTGGAAACACTATATATATTCATAAGTTTTACATTACATCATAAAATGAAAAAATACTACAACAACATAATGTCTCTACAGTCCACACTATTATCCCCTCATAATATCCCTGAAGGTCATTCATAACTTACTTCTTCACATCCTGGGAAAAATAAAATATAGAAAAGGGGTGAGCTCAAATTCCCAGTAAGGATAAAAATATAGAGGAACATTCAAAATAAGCATAAACATTTAAGGCAATGCATTATTAAAACAAAAGCTTTTTAAATATTAACTTTCAACATGGTATGGCATAAATAAAATGAAATAATGCCATTTACTTATTCACATGGATATTCTACTAATCGAATATTCACTTGCAAAAATCAATAACCACTTTCATAATGTTGGAATGCATAATGTCAGACTATCATAACCACATAGTCAAGGCCTCGTGCCAAGACTACGAATACGATTTTGTCAAGGCCTTGTGCCAAGACACTAGTTTGTCTCATGAGACCTACCGATGCATCGAGGAGCTATAGTGGGCTCCACCCGTCACTTATTAAATCCAATGCATTCCCATATGAAAAGGTTTAAACATAACATAAACATTCGTATTAAAACTAGAATACGAAATGTCAATAATTTCACCATAAACTATGAATGGTATAAAAATAGCACATCCACAGTCAAACATATCACAAAACCTTCAATACAATATAGAAGTTTTGTATCATAATAAATCATCTTCAAATAAGCGTAAAATCCATCAAAGGATGTTGACATAGATGAAATCAAAACACTTTTTAGAGAAATATCTCTTTCTATTTTTGAAATCATTTGAGATCCATGTGAAATAAAACATTTGATTTGAAAATAATATTATAAGCTTGTAAGGAAAGCTTTGAAGATCTTATAACGGTGGAAAATAACCGCACCCGCCGTATAAGTTAAAAAAAACATTCTTACCTTAATTCTGTCGAAAAGGTTAAAAGGACCTTATTTTGAAAACGACGGAAAGATTCCTCTTATAAAAAGTCAAACAATGGTATAAATGACTTTAACACATATTCTTGTAAATAATAAAAATGTTTTGAAATACATTTTTAAGAAAACATGGATGTGGATGATAAAGAGATCCCAGTAGATTATTACATATAAACAACCTCGGATAATAAAGAGATTGTGAAATAACCCTTACCTTGTACTTTTCCTTGGTTGGGGTAGGTTAACCTCCTGTATAATGGTGAAATAGTTGTTATTAAATTATACAAGAATCATATATATTAATATGATATCATATATGATCTTTTAACATTGATTTGTTAATAATACCTTAGAATTATCGTCGTTTCGGGTGTTAACTTACTCATTTTCTTTTATATGTTTTGTTACATAAGCCATGTTTGTTGTATATTATTCATATAAAGAATTATATCATGTCCTTAAACATCATTTTTAAATCATCAAATGATAATTATACTTGAATGGATACGATGGAGAATGAATCTCATCGCGTTCGTGGAGACGGTAGTCCGTACGTACGCACGAGCGACAATATCATTCTTTTGATATTAAAATAATATATAAATGGATGGTATATCATATATACATAATCATTAACATGCTATATTTATTATTTACATGAGTTACACATCATTATTATACCCATCCAAATAATAATATATTGAATAACAATTACACCACGACGTGGAGACGGTAAGCCGTACGTACGCACGTATGGTGACATGTTATTCAAAGGGTGGATAGAATACTGAATATGGTTGTACCATATTTATAATAACATCACAGTATATGTGAGATACTGGAGTTATTATTTTAGAATGGTAAGAACAAAGGAAGAAGAAGTGGAAGAAGAAATGAACTTGGAGAAGGGTGGTGAAATCATTACCTCTTCTTCGGGTTCTTCATTTTGATTTGATCAAAAGGGCTCCTTAGGTTGGCTTTATGATCAAACTAAGGCCTCTAGGTTGTAGTGAGGGATGTTGGGAGAGTATTTGGGCAGAGTTTGGCCGAACCAAAAGGCTTTGAAGGTGTGACGAAATGAGAAGGAGGAGTGCCCTTTTTTAAGAGGGGTGAGGGGCACCTTTGGAAAAGATAGAAATATTAATTTATAATAAATTCATTTTCGGTTTCTAATGGTTCCAAAGTTGACTATTCAAAGGTTAAGGTGGGGATAGGTCGAAAAGCACTCAGCCAATAGAATTTAGACAGGTTTGGGTACTTATATTAACCTTATCTTTAAGTATTAACTCTAAGTTAATTAGATTCACTTTTACAATGTCTCTTTGTATTTTTATATAATATGGTTAATAAACATACTATATTCATCCAAGCGACCCCCAAGTGGTCCTTTAATGATAAACCTATCATTATATAAGTCTCTTGGCCGAACCTTATATTTTTAGGAATTTAATATCAATTAATAATATAATATTTGTTTTAAGAACTCTTTTATGTCAATTTTGACACTATTCAATAGTTGATTTTTGTGAAACTCATAACAGATCGATTACTTCGAAAAAAGTCAATTAAATCAATCCTAATATATCATATTATCCTAGAAAATTAGTTTAATTAATTAAAAGTTTCATATTATATTTATTTGGGTATTTATAATATCAATTATTTTAATTTTTCACTATTATAGTCATTACTGCATCATCATTGTGTCATAAATAAAACAAATTATTTAATGTCTAAAAATTATAAATAAAATATCATTATGTAGGAAATATTTTTATCTTTCTAATGAACATATATAACTTTATGTAACAATTGTTTTGCTAAAAGATATATTCTTGTGTCATTTTTGTATTCATTTTAACTTAATTAAAATAAAGTGTCATTATCACTTACAAGTGGATCCATGGGGTCCCCAAATCGACCCAAAGATGCCCTTGGTCGACCATGTATCATCCAATAGGGTTAAGACACGTTTTAGGGTAATTTAGTATTATTATAATATTATTTTTTAACCCTTATTTACCGGATTTACCCTTAACCATGGTAAATAAAATATTTACCGCAGTAATTATTCAAAATGTCTAAAAATAAAAGTTACCTATTTACACAATTTGAACATCCTGATTCCAAATATGGAATCAATTTTCTAAATTCAAAACACAGAAGTGGCAGAAATTAATTTAAAATTAATTCCCGCTGTCAAAACAAAAAGCGTGTTTTTAAGAGATAATAACTATCAAAAGATTGACACTTGTTTATGTTCGTTTTAATTGTAAAATTATGTCCAATGAACAAAATTATATTAAATGGTAAAAATATATTATAAATATACTTTAAAACCACTCAAATTCATAATTTATCACTATTAATTATTTTTATTAAAAAAGTTGTTTTTAATTAAAATTTAGTAATTTTCACTATTTATCAAAATATGAAAGTTATCCGAAATGTACCAAAATTTCACCTTAGGATAAATTCGATATTCCGAATCCAAAACTGAAGTCCATTTTAAAATATAAAATATATATAATTTCAAAAAGTAGGTATTACTATTCATAACGGCTAGTTTGATTAGTTATGGTGTGTGTTAAAACTCAAGGTTGCGTACAACACACACTACTGTATTATTCAAAGAGAGCGTACCGTGGAAGATTGGGATGTTTCATTTTAAATTTTTGATTTCCCCATTTAGTCAAAAAGTTTAAAATATTGTATTTAAAAAGGGTTCACTATTAAAAGTTGATAAAAGTGCAATACTGAAAATGAATTTGTTCTTGCATTATGACTAAGAAACTCATAATATGGATTCTAAAATTATAAGGATTATATAAAGTTTAAAATGTAGTTAATGATATTCATGACCTCTTTTAATGGATTTTTTTTTGTAAGTCAAGGTGTGATTGAACTCGGTGTTGTGTGTAGTGCAAGTTAATGAATTATTTTGAAGAAATAACACACTATGAAATCTTGGGGTGTTACAGGTTTTCTTTAATATTTTTACAAAAGATAAAAAAAATTGTTTTTTTAACATATACGGTTTGATGAAAATTTCCCCACATCATAACCATTATTAAGTATTATGATTATTCTATATATTTTCATGGCTTTCTCAAATAATATTTTTATAGCTCAACTTTGGAAATGTTTCATTTTTATTAGATTTCAATGAAAAGGGATATGTTTATGAAAAATTTGGGATATCATTTATTATGGTTTCAAATGATTTTTAATGGGTTTCATGATCAAAACATGCAAGATTAAAAACATTATATCCATGATAAATTACTTGAGAATTAATTATGATTATGTGTGTTCTTGATATAGCTCATAATGATGGCTAATATCGATATAGCTCTCTAATTCATTAGATAATTATTTTTCTTTGAAGGAAAAAGATAATTTAGATTACTTAATGTGTTACTCTAAAGGAATTAACTAGAAAATAGTTATTTCAACATGGGTTATATATGAGTGAACAAATGTTATGAATATGATGCACCAAGATACTTATTTCATTATTTATAATAATTTTTATGGAAATCATCTGATTTCATAAGGATATAAATGTTCATATCCTATTAAAGGTGAATAGATTTTTAGGAATTTTTTCATGGATTATCGTATACCTCATGTTATATTTATGATTTTCTATTCAACTAATCTATTTCATTTTTTTCTAGAAAATCATTATTTTTGCATGAGTATGTGTTTTATTTCTGTACACAATGTTTTATTGCAATGAAGTTGAATATTTTCATTGTTTTATTGTTTTTCATGGGAAAAACCAGATTATTTTATTTATATATCTCACAATGATGTTTTTTTGATTATATCACCTTTTTAAATGTTTTACACATTATATAAGGATGATTTGGAACTACAGAAAGGTCAATATTTCTACTATGGTGACTTTTATTAAAATATTAATAAGTAACCTAAATTAAATGGGGTGTAAATTTAAGAAATTGTTTTTTTGAAAACAATATACATTGTGTAGATTTTTCCACATTATTATGGTTTCTATAATTCTTCAATTCTCTAATCCAAATAAATCTTGGGATTGAGGAAATGTGATATATTATCTATTAAACACATATTTATTAGTTTTTTATGTAATTTCATTTTATATGAAGTGAATATATCAATTACTACCAATGAATAGTGTATTTAGTGGATTTTGGTACAACACCACACTATTATTGTTTTCCCATTTGATGTATTTTATTAGATGTGTGGTATGTAAAGATCTTATGCCTATTTTGTATAATTTATATACATTCAAAAAAGAAAATATCAATACTTAGGATAAATAATAATTGATAAAATTGTATTAATTCTGAAATATGGAAAATGAAAATTGGTTCATCCAAAAAATATCATTAGAGTTGAACTGTTAACTATAATATCAAGATAATTCGGATTAATGAAATTTGGAAGATTGAGTTGTTTAATATGGAAATATATATAAACTGTGATGTGTCATTCATATTATGATTCAGACATCAAAAATGAGAAACTAAAAAACAAATGCTTTGACCTCATGATGACTCATAGTAGTGGAAGTTCAATGGAAGTAGTGGATAGGATGTTTTGTTCCGAGACCAGGTGTGAAAATGGTAAGTTGTATAGAATACGATTGTGTATAAGATAAAATATATTAAATGTTTCTATGTTGTAGATTACATAGAGAATTTTTCATTCCAGCGCAGGGTAAAAAGAAGTATCTATGGTTTTTCAAAAAGACACATAACATTAACTTTTACTATCATAGGGATTCAGTGGTTGTGTCTTGGTGAGATTTTTAAAATCAATGGTTAACAGGAAAAATTATGGGTCCCCCATAAATCATCAATGTTTATGAAACTAGTAGACTAGTTGTTCCCCATTATATAGGTGGTGTATGATAACATATACAAATTTCATCGAATGATTAGTGATCTAATATTGGTTTCTTTTTCAGTTGTAATTTTATTTTTGTAACTTCATTGATATTAAAGGAAGTATCAATTTTCACAAATATGTGTAGTACTACCGTATAATTAATTTAAATTTTTTTCAGTTTTTTGTATTACTTGTTTCACTTGAATGTTTGATTTCATGAGCTTTGTATATTTTTAGAGTGTGAGGGAATTGACTCAATGTAATGAATTACGTGTGGATTAACTTCAATGTTTTTATGTATCATTGTCACATGGTTATTCTGGTCTAGAAATTTTGGAAGTGTTTTTCCACACAAGAATTTACCTATGGTTTAGCTTCTATTGATCTGTGGTTTTCAAATCCCAAAAAAAGATGCACATTTGAATTCACACCCTAGGTTATCATGTACTAACTACCCAAATAATAAACACATTAAAATATTAAATCATTCAATACACATAACACCCCCATCTCAATAAGATTTATTTTAGTATAATATTATTTATTATCATATCAAACTACACAATCTCATTACATGAGGCAATTTAAATTCTATATCACATATATGTGATTCATTTATTTTATTTTATTTTGTGGTACATTTTTTTAAATCAAACATATCAAAAAATTTAGTGGATTAATTTCGACATTCAAATACACAATGAAAATATCATACTTGATCATATTTATTATTAATCTCTTATTCTTATTTATAAAACTAATTCAATATCACGCAATTTTAAGCTGAATTAACAAAACATTGGGTTTCTTTTAACATCACTTACACAAAACTTCTTACGACACATATCACTTATGATAACTGTGTGTTTATATAAATATTTCCAAATTTCTCTTATTATGTTTCAGAGATTATAATGGGTTCAAAAAATATGAAACATACATTCTTATAACCTAGATTCTTCTTTAAAGTATATTTATGATGGTGGGATAGTCAGTCATTGTCTTCTATACCATTATTAAAATTATAATTCATGACCATCTCATACCTACTTATAGATCTGAAGGCTTAAATAGTAAATTATATATATATATACATATAACAATAATTTTTAAAAATAATTTTTTTAAAATGAATGAAGACTCATATAAAAATTGGGAAGAAATCATAATTTAATTTATTTGTAGAAAATAACACAATAGGATCATTTAATTATAAATTAAATAGTCCAACATATATTTAATTAAATTCATTTAAATTACATTAATATAATTTCATTTTGATATATAGTCTCAAAAATATCATTGTTGAAAATTAATTTTTCTCTCTTGCATGGACTCTGGAAAGATTCCAAAATCCTTCTATGAAATTTTATCTCTTGGGGAGTCTTTATAAAATTTCCCCAACATAAAAACATTCATAAAAAATCAAATCAACATTAAGACCAAACCAATATGGAATATTTTTTAAAAAAAATCCCACCAATATAGTAAAGCACTAAAAATAAATTTACATAATCAATTAAAAAATATTCATAAGGGAAAAAACAATACAAAAATTATTCATACAAACCAACTTCTAGAAAGTAATGAACATCCTAATGTCTTCAAAAAAATCTTTACTAGGTTATCTTATTCTGTATTCCTCCTATCTTGAATTAAAGGTAATCACCTAATAGAAACAAATGTATCAATACATATCATAAAAATAAATTGTTCACTACATTTCTAGAATTTGACTCCAGGTTGACCGAGACCAAAGAATTTTCCTCTATAAGAACCACTCATAGGCTACAAGGTGATCCTTTATGTGTTAAAATATCCAATATACCAAAATCAGGTAAAGAAACAAGGACTTATAATGCATCCGTTGTCAAGAATTATCAATTTCACCCACTCATCCTTTTAGAAAATTGTTTTATCAAGTGTTTAATGGATTATAAAATATTAAAAATCCATACCAACGAACTAAAGAGGTGGATTTTTTGGGTATAACATGAAAATACAGATTAATCACATGAAATAAGGTTGTAGACAATATTACACACAAATGTTGGCCTAAGACTATAGGCTTCATGCCAAAAAAATCCATTTTATATTCTCAACAATAGTATAAGAATAATTTGGTTCGGTAATAATTAATCTACTGCTTTCACAACCACAATAAGTTAAAGACTTAAGGGTGATGTAAAATATTTGGGTATGTATGAAAAAACATTTTAAAAATTCTCATATCACTCACCACTTGAGATAATAGAGTGTTTCAATGTAGCTAATAGTCTATTTGACAGCAATTTCTAAAAACTACATATTGTTATTTACACTTATGGAAAGGTATTATGTATAGGTGCTTCAAGATTACATATTGAAGAATTTCATTTTATGTCATTTATTTTAGTGGTTTATTTTAGGTTATTTAAAATTAGATTATTTATTATGAAATTGAAAAAACACCACATTTTTTTAAAACTCTTATCATAATTAATGGGTGTTGTAAATTATTTCAAATATGTATTTTATACAAATTTTGAAAAAAAAAATCTTCATATTTTCTATATATTTTTCTAATATTTATGTGACTATTTTTCTAAAAACAAAAACTACATCACTTTTTAAAAAAATTATTAGTCCTAAATGATTAGATATATAAGAAGTGATTAGAAAGGATTTTAAACCCTAGTTAAATGTTTCTATGTTACTATTCAGAATCCAAAAAATAATTACTTATTTGGTGGTTATATCATGGACAGAATAATGATAATTTCTTGTAAGGAAATTTCTATTGATGGGGGAATGCCAAAAGTATTGTCAAGTATTTGGATCTTTTATAGGGTATGATCTCAATGTGTTACAAGAATCCCATAGGTTCTAATACTTATGTTCACAACCAATGAAGGTTATTTGTTAAAAAATTATATTAGATACCATATTCATCCTAATGCTATATGACATTTCCTTTGATTCATATGTGAGGTCCACAATGAGAATGAGGTGCATTAAAGGATGGAATGTACTGAAAATAATGGCATCAAAAAACTATATGGAACCATTAATTACAATAATATGTAAATTAATTTTAAATAGTCTACCTGATAATAACACCATAATTAAACTCATTTATCCTATAGCAATTGTTATCAGTGTGAACATAAAAAAGGTTTTCTCAGGGACGGTGTGACTGGGGAAAACTAATACTAAAATATGTGTTGTCTTATGAATAAAATAATTATTCATACCAGTGAAATCAAAATGTAATGGATTGTGGTTAGTCGGGATTGGAAATCATAATTTTATGAGATGTACATGGGGATGGATGATATTGTTCACGGTTTGGGTAGATTAGGTCATGGTAACCAAAATAGTTTTTTCTTAATGATTATTTAGAAATAATGGACCTAATTTAAAATTTATTTATTTATATTTTTAAAAAATGTAATAATAAATATGATATATAATGTTTTGTAAGATAAGGGAAATATAATAAATTGAATGAGTTTCCTTTCAATTTTCATATATTTAGAAAAAATAAAAATTTTATTTTTTCTAAAATCTCTTATTTTATTTTTCATTAGCTGAAAGTTTTTTTCAGTTACATATTAGGATAAATTTTCTAATAAATTTTTGAAATTAAAATTGTGAAATGATTTTAAAAATCAATTATAACCTATTTTCCATATAATTAGCATAAAATGTGTGTATCTAATATTTCAAATTGGCAATATAGTTTAGGTGATGAAAATATAAATCATATTAAACAAATGGGCCTTCCCATAAATGAATATATTTCACCAAATCCCCATGATATAAGATTATAAAGATAAATTATCAAAAATTTAGTCACATAAATAATATTTCTAGCCTTGAATGGAAAAAATTAGTAGTTACCTGAGTTCGGGAGAAATCTAAATCAAAATATTTTGAAAAAAAAATATGAGTCGAATTCAACTCACCAATGCTTTAATCCGTAGCACCCATTGATTTATATTTTCCTTGAAATTTGATGTGTGTGCAAACATATTTCCATTGGTACAACGAAAAAATAGAATAAATGGTTTCCTGATACAAAAAAAAACTAACAAATCATTATTTCCCCACTAATCATATGCCTCATGCCACAAAAGTACATGTACTTATATTAATCAATATTCCAGCTTCACAACAATGATAACAATAGTTGATGTAACCATGTAATCATATAGTGATTTTTTCAGCCAGTAGGAATCAGTTGACAGGAATATCAGGTATTGTGGTGGGGGGACTCAAGAAAGATGGTGATTGGAATTTTAGAACATTTATAAATAATGGACTCCATTATGGTATTTCAATTTTTAAGGGATGGTTGGGTATCCTTTTATATTTTATGTCAATTGGTGATTCACTATTAAATTGGTTCTATTATGGGTGGATCATACCTTTAGGGGATGTTGAAATAATCCAGTTAGACTCTGTGCGTATTTATGTAATAGACCAAACCACCCACTTATTAATTTTTTCAACTATGTGCCCAATATCGAATCCCACCCAAACATGGTTTTGTTTTTTTGGGTTGTACATAGTGAAAACACTTACGGGGGAAAAGTTATCAACACCCTTCTTAATATAATATGTGGCTCATTCCCCTCCAAAATTGATTCTGAAATTGTGAGATCCCAAAATCCTTGACTTAGACAAAAAATCACTACAATCCTTTAAACTGCATTGCTTTCTTTGTCAATTACATACAATATACAACATGAAAAACAATAATTACTATGCGACGAGATATAATTATTGATTATATGTTTAATGAAATTATTATTATTACTGTTAGATTATTACTATTACCATTATTATTTCCTATTGTTATTAGTAGTTGGATGTTGAAAATGAATGAAGGTTTATGATTTTACGTAAAAGGATTAAAAATGAGTTATCTAGCTAGATATATTAAATATAGGTTGTTATGATATTCAAATATGTGGTTATTGATTTTAAAAAATTACGTATCTAATAACCTGGGGGTTACAAACTAAGGGAAATTTCACGAACCAAAGTTTTATCAATGGAAATTCCATTCTTATAATTTTTTTATATAGTATAATCAGATAAGATCACATTAATTACTCTAATAAAACTATATAAATTAATAATGAATGAAATAAAATACATTTCAGTAAGACAAGTAACTTATACCTATGAAATAGTTCCTTGGCAATATGAGTATTAATATGACCCATATTAACAGTAAATTAGCCAATAAAATAGTAAAAACACCAATGAAATTATAAATAAAATTCAGGCATCTTTTAAATGAATATATAATATAATTATATCATAGTATAAGTAAATTAGTGTTTTAATAAATATTAAATAATAGTTTATATATTTATAGTTCATAAATATGTAATTAAAATATTTGATTAATTTAATAAATTAAAAAGTAATATATTTTTATTAAATGTATTCAAAAATTTATTTTTTATTTTCTTAGGAAATTTTTATTATTTTATGATTCCTTAATTAATTTGTCAATGTGTAGTAAAATTATTTATAATCATTTAAATCAATATTTTTCTGTTAAAGATGACTTTAATTATAAATTAAATATCACTTATGTTGTCAATTATTTTCATAAAATCGAGTTTATTTTTAGATTCAAAACAATGAAAATTTGTTAAGGGGAGTGCGGGGAATTTATTAAAATAATGGATTTATTTGTGAACAATGAAATATGGTAATTTAATATATATATATATATACATTATATGTTTAATATGAAATTCCCTAAGTCATGGATTGTGTAAGATCCATCATTTTGAATTTTCATTACCTATTTACTATATTTAGTCTCAATATTCATCACTATTTATTTTCATGAGGAAAATAATAAAATATTTAGCAAAATAATGAGAAAACCTTCCTCCCCTCTATTATAAATACATCATCTTCTCCTCAAACCTCCCCAGCCTCAATACTTGTCAAAATTCTTCCCAATACTCTTCCAAAACCTCCTCCCCTTGTTCATGATAATTTGGTCGCGAAAAAAGACCATAAACAATCCCCTAAGTATGTACTCAAGAAATCGGAATCAAGCGGAAAACTTGTCTCCCTTTCCTTTAATTTAATTTCAAGTTACATTATATTCTACTTCTATCCACACCTACCGTCATCTAAATAATATTATATATTTATTTATTTTAATATAATATAGTTTTGTTAATATAATATAATAATTCAACATCATTTACATTTCCCCCTCCTATTATACTGAATATGAAAACATCATCTGTGAAGTGTTAATTTATAACATTCAAGTACGATGATGTTTTCAATTTATATTACCATATAGAAAAATGGTAAAGAAATAATTTTTATGGTTGAAACAAAATATAATATATATAATAACCTTATTTAATGTTCTGGAACCATCATATATATGATATATTAATTAATATAACAATACTTGTTTGTTGTGATCGAAACACTGCTCAAATTAATGTAAATGATTATAATCAATGTATTATCTAATGATTCATCCTCCCCCAAAATATTGAAATGAATAATATGATCATTGAAACATATGTATTTTCATTAATAACTTATAACTGCACTTCTATATTTCTATTTCCATTTTAAATGAAAATTCATACTCTTATATAAGTGAACCGATGATAAAACTAAGAAAATCAGCACTTCCAAATAGTGAAATTTAACATTATTTCTCAACAAAAATTCCATAAATGAACATAAAAAAATTTATTATAAATATCAAACATTTATGAAAGTTTCATAATTAATAAATTAATGGATTTAATTTTATTACATAGGACTTTAAGATCATGTGTAGAATCATTTCAGACATAAGGTAAGGGACTCTACCAAAACCCCCATTATTCCATCAGGTTACTCTTCATATCTTCTTACAAAAATGAAATTCTTTATTATATTTATTTAAATATTAAAAATTATATTTAAATTTTCTAATATATTGAATCATGATCCATTCATCTATATTTTTGGGGGATATATGTGTTTTTAAAAGGTTCCTTACTAAATTCTTCCTAATAAGCAAGCTCGATTTAGGGGAACATCCGAAATTCTTACCCAATTTCATGTAAAATATATAATATTTTATTAAGAATATATTTTTTAAAATAAATAATTTTATTATTAAATCATTCATGGTTCCCTTGTGGTTAAATATAGATGATTATTCCCTTTTCTACTTGAAATGCTCTAAAATGTTTTCCTTAAACCATAGTAAAATTTATTATAATTTTAAAGTCTCATAAGTAATATTTGTACATGTTATTAATTCATTTTAAAATCACATATCCTGATATATTTCTATATTACCTTATGAATTTACTCATATTATTTAAATACATCATTTTAGATACACCACTATGATAGTCTATTTTGATAGGCATTTTCACATAATTATGATACCTAAGTATTTCTATTGGTAACCCCTTTGTTTATAATTGATTGTGTATGTGTGATTATTTATATGGAAGACATATTCATAAAAAATATATTATGGGTAAACTAAGATATAACTCTAATTCATTGGGTAATTTTTAGTCTCATTAGACATTATGTGAAACAATATTGGAGGTTATCCTTCACTCATGTACCATGTGAAACAATCATGGCGGTTAGCATTGACCAATGCTACTATGTCTGAAATGTGCCTTGATCATGATAAATAATTTTTTATAGTTTTACCACATTAAAAATATTCCATGATTATATTATATGATGTTATATATGTTATTATTCCAAATTTTTAATCATGTTTCATGATTTTTTATTTCACTATGTTATGCTTTGTATCCGATGTGCTATAAATTATTTTAATGTTTATTCCCTTACTAGAAGTTTTTGCTAATCCATTTTTTCATGTTATCCTCATGTTTTCAAATTCTTATGTTTTGTATAAAAGGGATTTAGAATCTCATAATGGATGATAAAAAAATAGATGTTTTATTTAGCCCCAAGTTCTCAGTTTTATGTACCCAGTATTATAAAGACACTATACTTTACCATGATTGGCTTTTAATTTGATATTTTATTATGTTTAAAAGGTTCTAACATTATATTAATAAGGCTCTATTCAATATATTTGAAATCAAATAAATTTTTTAGATATTTTTGTGATTATGATTACTGAACATTAATAAGAATCCTATGTATAAGACTATGTGTGAGAAAACATCCCTAAATTTTTTAAAGTATAGAGTAAGTATTTTATCATGAAAATACATCCCTATGGGGATAATAAAAGTGGAAATTGTCCTATAATAGATGTACCTAGGAGTAATAACTCTGAGAAGGTGTTCCAGTCCTGACTCGTGGTAACCAAATACATGAAAAAGGCCTTAATTGTCATCTGGTATTACACTCCCATGGGATATGATTTGGAATATTCATAAACTCATTACAAACCATTATTAATGAAAAAACATTCCCAAAAAACTTTATGTTAGGAAATAAATCATGAATAACCAATATTGAAGATTAAGTAATAACACGTTAAGATATACTTTCCCTTTTCATGTTTATCCCTTTATGTTCAATGTTTCCCTTTATTATGATTATTGTTTAATTATTCAAGCCCCGTAATATTACTTTATTTTACTAAGTTAATTGGTGGGAATATAAGAACTAGTCTGAGCAATAAATGTGATAATAAATGTGATGATTTCCTTAATGATATTCCAAATATGATGATAACAACTGTTCAAAACTTCATAATAGTACTTTATTAACTTGATTATGTTATGAATAATATCTTGAATCGTGTGGAAAGACCTACATCTCTTAAGAGAGATAATTTTGTGGTCTAATCCGTGGTACAGCAGAGTCATCCCATATTTAGTGGATCATCTACTCCCATACTCTAGAAATAGTGGATTAACTCCATTGAAAATATATTCTCTTTCCTCTAGTTCTTATACAAAGAGAAATACGTCTTGGAGGTCTATCTTTTATATGGGGATGCTAAACATTGATGGACACTAATAATGAACATGAGGTATATAGGGGACATTGATTCCATAGAAAGGGATGAATTCAATAAAATTGTTGTCAATAAATATTTTCCATGAAACCTCTATATTAAGATAGACATAGGGTTCCTCAGTCTTAAGTAGATGAAAGATGAGTCTATTAGGGCGTATGAAGAAAACAATACAAGGTATTCATGATACGCCTCTGAATTTTTGATGAACAATGAAATCAAAGAGGATGAATTTTTGAGTACACTATATCAAAGATTATGAAAATAATTTTTGATTTGAGAATTCGACTTTTATGAAGAGATTTTATGATTTTCATCATGGTTAAAATGGATATTCAAAACTCTCTGTGGTCTCACGGGCCTTGTAAAAAAAAGTAATAAAATAGATTCTAATATGGGTGGATCAGAAATTAAATCCCATTAGGTAATGAAGAACGAATATCCCACATGTCAAAATTTTGGGACGAATCATCCTAGGAACACTCTAAAGGGAACCTACATATGCTTTAAATTTGGAAGATTGGGTCATCTGGAAAATAATTTCTGGACGGGTGTGAATACATCCACTAATGTGGAAGAAAAAATTAATGTACAGATCAACTCTCAATATGTATTGTACTTTTTCAACTACACAAAAAATAGGAATTTTTCAATATAATTCTCTAAGCCTGAGGTTTTCAGAGGCAATCAACAACAACATCTAAGGTAACATATAAGGGCATATGTTATGCATACTATTGTGGTTGAGCTAGATCAGGATATGCTGATAGGTACATTGGTTTTTCTTTCAAGAATAGATAATTTTTATTTAATTTTGGTTCGACACATTATTCTATATCTTGAATGTTTATCATAGTAATTTAAACACCAACTCAAAATATGGGGGTTGGGTTTTCTGTGAGAACAACTAATGGGGAAATCATTGCATCCAAAGTACATAAATCATCACCAGTTAATGTTTGTGGACTAAACCTCCCATAAATACTTTTATTACTTCATTTGGTGTAGTATGATGCTATATTGTTCATGGATTGACTATATTGATACAATATCAACCTCGTATTTCAGGAAAGGTATATCACACTTACCCTACCAAAAAATCCTCCAATTAATTTCATGTATCAGGAGGAAGATAAATCTACTTAAGAATCATTATCTCAAGTGTGGATATTACTACCTTATGATCTAGAATATCTCACTCAAATTAATGAGTAAATTTAGATGATCATGGAAAAATACATGCCCTTCATGAGGGATTACACTGATTTATTCCCTAAAAAATTTCTATTCTTCCACCAGATTGAGAGGTTGAGTTCTCCATTGAAATTATTTAAGGAAATATGCCTATATCAAACACACCATATAAAATATCAAATATTGATCTGGAAGAACTAATAAAGTAGTTATAAGTGAATCTGGATAAGGGGTTTTTACACCTAAGTGCTTCACCATGGAGTGCACCAATCCTCTTGGTGTAGAACAATGGTGGATCAATGTGCCTCTACATTGACTATCGTAAACATAATAAAATCATGGTAAATAACAAGTATCTTCTTCCATATATATATTACTTATAAGATCATCTATGTGGGTCTCTCTATTTCAATAAGGTAGATATTTGGTTGGGATATCATCAATTAAAGGTTAGGAAGGATGATATTCCCAGGACTGGCTTTCAAACATTGTATAGACCATATGTGTTCATAGTGATTTCTTTCGAACTCACTAATTCTATTTTATTATTGAATGACATAATGAATAGATTCTTTAGATATTACCTTAATAAATTTATTGTAGTATTTATTATTGATATTCTAATATTCTCCAAAACCAATGAATAATGTGTTGAGAATTTGAATAGTGTTATACAAACTTTATAAAGAGATAAAATAAATTATAATTATAGTAAACGTGCTTTATGTATTGAGTAAGTTTCATTTATGGGGAATGTTATCACCAACAAAGGAATATCTATAGACCCTTACAAAACCATGGAAATCGAAGAGTACCCCCCAAGAAAACATCTATAATGGAGATCCATAGCTCCATGGTATTTTTGGTTACTACTGATGATTATTGTCAAACGTCTCATGATTGAAATACCCAATAACCAAGATGACACAGATGTGGGTGAATTGATTCTAGTCTTATGATTATGTTGAAATCATTTAAGATCTCAATATGGGTCTAATCACTTTGCTAGTTATGAAACTCATAATAAGCAGAGAACACTTTGTGGTATAAAATGATGCATCAAAGAGAGTATTAGGCAAGGTAATAATTAAAAACAATAAATTGATAGTCTATGCCTCATGGAAGATGAATATTCATGATCAAAACTATCTGCCACATGATCTGGTGTTGGCAGTTGTGTGCTTTGCATTGTAAATCTAGCGACATTATCTATAAGGGGTGAAGTGTTAGATGTATACTGATCATAAGTGTCTAAAATATATATTTCTACATAGGGAGATTAATATATGCTAGTGGATATAGTTATATCACAACAATGATTATTAATTCATAATACACTACTCTCCGAGTAAAGCTAATAAGTTGGTTGATGCTGAAAGTAGAATGGATCCTACATCATTATCAATGGTGAGAGTTGTAAGTGATCTAATACTCTTAGACTAGTAGTGGGTGGATATGTGAATCATTAAGGGAGTAAAATCATGAATCATTTCTCAAATGACTCCTCAAAAATCCCTTAGTGATACAATAATGTATTCTCAGTGAAATGATTTGGAATTTTAGAAAAGGATGGAAGCTATAGAAATGGTAAATCCTCAGAGTTGAAATTTGATGAGGAAGGAGTCATGAGATTTGGGTCCTGATTATGTGTACCATATGATCCAGAGATAATAAAGGATCATTTTCATTATTCACATATCTCAACCATCTCTACTCACTAATGGAGGACAATGATGTATCAAGATTTATAAGAAAACAATTTTTGGGACAACATGAAAAAAAAGATCGCAAAATATACATCAAAGTGCCAGGTATTTTAGTGAGTGAAGGATAAATGATACAAATTCTAAGGGGATGATGTAACCAATACCTATACCAACATGGTTATGGGAGTGAAATACCAAAGAGTTTATCACTAGAGATCCAATTAAATCAATAGAGATTAATTATATATGGGTCATTGTTGATCATATTGCAATGATTGCTCATGTCACGACCCGACCTCAGGGCCCGTGCCGTGACTACCCCAAGCCCGCCTTCCATAGGCCAGGGGCTGGAGACTAGCACCAAGGCGTAAATCCCGCTAAATAGGGAAGGCATTGCCTTTATAAGCAACAACCACCACAGAGTCAGCAAGCAGAAAGTAACTACAAGTGCAGAAAAGTAAAGGGGGGTCGCAATACAAGCCCAACTGAAAGTACAACTGAAAAGGAAAAGAACAGCAACTGAAGAAAAGACTGCGGCCTCGTGTCGTCCACTGGCAATCCCACCTGAAGGGTGGGTACAGATAGCCTCCAGGCTCCTCGGGTCCCACGTCCGCTCCGAGCACGTCCCGCCCAGTGGTCCGCCTCCAGGTACCGTCCTGCTCCACGCCCCAACCGTGATCAGTGTTGTCCGTCGTCTGCATCCAACACAACAAGGTGCGGGCATAGCCCATGCAGGGGTGAGTATAAGCTACTCAGTAAGGACCCCGAGACCCCCGAAGGTCTCCCGAAATCCACAAAGGATATATCAAAAAAAAAGGAAGGTGCAATCACGAAGTAACATCTGACTCGACTTAGGTATATGCCCATACATATACCTAAGTCCCCAATTCTAGCTCTTCTCACGAGCTCAAGAACAACTCAATCCACACAGGAAAGAAAGACTCAAATCCACAAAGGAGAGTAAACAGTAAATAGTAAATCCACATAGGATAGTTCAACACAATCCACAAAGGAGAGTAACATAAGATTCAGCTCAACCAGGTATACTTTTTCAGATGACGTCAAAGATGATCACTGATCCATCTAAGTCGTCGGAACCACGAAGGATCGATAGGTACTAACCCCCCGAAAAAGACCCACATAGGATCGGGCTCACACAGAACCTGTAGGCAGTGGCTCACACAGAACCGGTAGTAAGGACCCACACAGGATCGGTCCCACACAGGACCTGTAGCACTGATCCACGTAGGATCGCTGAGTGCAGTAGTCGACGCAGTCCACTGAGGATCTCTGCACAGTCGTCACCGCAGTCCACGAAGGATCTCTGCTCTGTCGTCGTCGCAGTCCACGGAGGATCTCTGCTCTGTCGTCGTCGCAGTCCACGGAGGATCTCTGCTCTGTCGTCGAAGTCACAACCAGCACTAGGGTTCCTGCACACAGCGAGCTCATTTAAGAGGGTCCGCTCCACGAGCCGAGAGGCTGATACATCAACTGACACGTAGTCCGAAGTTGATGTATCCAAAAGTTCCGTATCGACAACAGGATCTCAACGCAACAGACGGCGCGTCAATCGGACGCCCGGTCTGAGAGTTATTGGCTTTTTCGTCCCAGGGGTCCGGTTGGTTTTTAGGGAAAAACCAACCCGACCGTACTCCGCCTGTGTCCGATCCTCGGGAGGAGTATGCCAAAAGTTCCGTCTCACTTAGAGGAAACTACCACAGCTGACGGTACGTCGATCGGACGTCCGTAGCTCAAGTTATGAGCGTTTCCGCTCCGAGGGCCCGTTTGGTCTCGTGTACGAACCAACCCGGACGAACCCAAAGTCTTCCGAAACCTTGAGTATAATATACCGAAACGACCGTATCGATCCAAGGATCGCGTAGCCGCTGACGGTTCGTCAATAGGAGGTCCCATGCCCAAGATACGGGCAAAAGACCGAAGAGGGCCCGAAAACGGGGGTTCTGGGCCCGAGGCGACCCGGCCCGAACCCCCCCTGGGTCGGCCGAACCGGGTGGATCCGAACCGGGTCGACCCGACCCGGCCCGACCCGGCTAGGCCGGGTCCGGTCCGGCCTGGGCGCGGCCTTGCCGACCGGACCGGCCGGCTCGGCTTCGGCCGAGCGGCCGAAGGGAAACCGTCGCGGGTTTGACCCGCGGCTTGGAGGAACGCGGCCCGCGTGGGCCGCGTGCTGGGTGGCCGGACCGCGGACGCGGTCCGGCGGTTCGCCGCCGCCGCGGCCGAGCCGCGGCGGATTCCTCCGGCGGCGCGCCGGGCGCCGCCGTCTCCGGTCGCCGGCGCCGCCGCTGCCTTCCGCGGGCCGCCGGAGTTGCTCCGGTGGCCCGTTTTGCCTCCCGTCTACGCCATTGCTCCTCCCGGGGGCCGATCTTCACTGCGGGATCAACGGATCGCCCTTGCCGCACGGTTCGTCGTCGTCCACCAAATCCGCACAACAAAAAGATCGGCGGAGGGTTGCCGGGTCTTGTTTGTTAGAAACGCACCCTCCGCGTTAGTCATAAAATCAACGGGAGGAAAAGAAATAACCAATCAACAATTTTAAATAAATTAAAATTGTTCTGTGATCGGGTTCTTTATTTTAAAAGAATAAACACGGGAAATAAAATATTCCAACAACCCCTACCTCGAAGTCGCCGTCGGACGTGAGGTCGTCGCGGAATCGCTCGTCGCGAAAGGAGGGGATCGTCACGTCGTCGCGGAAGAGACGTTCGTCGCACCGCGGAAAAAACGTCGCACCGACGATCTCCGGATCTTAGTTGCCGAACGAGGATCGGTCGCGGAAGAAGAGGCGTCGCCGAAGAACGTCGCGGGTAGAGCTCGTCGACATCGCAGATCACGGTGTGCGTCGTCGAATTCCGGTTCCGGCGTTCTTCGCGTTCTTCACGTTCTTCGCGGGGAGGGTGGAGGCTCAGAGGATTCGCACAACGATAGCAATCCTCCAAAATAGACAAGTTTGTCTATTTTATTAATTTGCCAACGAACGCAAACGCGTAAGTAACGACCCATTAAATTCGTTGAATTAATTCAACGAATGAAACAGCCCATTTAATTCATGAAATAAACCGCCCAATTATATGGTCTGTTAAGAATTAAGGAAAACGCGTCGGTTGACTTTTCAGTTATTTTGACGGGTTTTCGCGGGTGCGTTACTTAGCGAAATAAACGGCGGGGCTCGTGCGGGCCCCACCGCACAAATATCCTACCAAGAGGGTAGGATATTTCCGGATAGCACCCTATCCGCTTTAACTCAGCTCAAGTGGCTTTCAAGTGACTTCCAAGCTGCTTAAGTGAAATAAAATAATGTTGTCGCACAACCTTTATTTTATTTCCGACTTAAAGCCCAAAATTTTAAAAACCACGGTTGAGCAAACGCAACTCCGGAAGAGGCGTTTCTAAGCAAATACCGGCGCTGCGATTTCATCGGTGCCCTCAGAATTCGATTCCGGGCACCGGTTCAAAAGATAGAAAAACCCGCTCGTCTGTTCACTGAACGTACCCGAGCCAAACTTCGGAAATTGATTCCGGGCACACCGGGCCTCGGAATCAGGTGCCGTCTGAAGCTGCGCTCTTGTAAAATTCCAAAGAAAATTAAGAAAAAAAAATTCCCTTGAAATTTGTGGGTCTTTAAATTACTCCCACCTCAGGGCTTTATGCCCCCGTAAAGATACATCAAAAACTAGGGGAACAAATGGGGGTACTGAGCACGCATCTGAGCCTCCCGCTCCCAAGTGCTCTCCTGGAGGTTCCCGTGCTGCCATCTGACGCGCACAAGAGGATTCGACCGCCCACATAGGACCTGCTCCTGTCGATCCGCGATCTCCACTGGGACCTCCGCAATAGTCGCCCCATCGTCCACGTCCAGCTCCCCAAAGTCGATGATGTGCGTCGGGTCGTGCATGTATCTCCTCAACTGAGACACGTGGAAGACGTCGTGCACCCGGTGCAACTGAGGTGGTAGAGCCAGGCGATAAGCCACCTCTCCTATCCTGCTGAGGACCTGGAAAGGCCCGATGAAGCGTGGAGACAACTTGCCGCCTCGGCCAAATCTCCATAAACCACGTCGAGGTGAGACACGCAAAAAGACGTGGTCGCCATCCTCGAACTCTAGTGGCCTCCGCCTCCTGTCAGCATATGACTTCTGCCGGCTCTGAGCTGTCCTCATCCTCTCCTGGATGATCTGGACCTTCTCTGTCGTGGCTCGGACCATCTCTGGTCCCACGAGTGCTGACTCCCCAGGGTCTGTCCAGCACAACGGTGATCTGCAGGGTCTGCCATACAACGCCTCGTATGGTGTCATCCCGATGGTGGAGTGGTAGCTGTTGTTGTACGCGAACTCCACCAAGGGTAGGTGGTCCTCCCAGCTGCGACCAAAGTCGAGAACACATGCACGGAGCATGTCCTCGAGTGTCTGTATGGTCCTCTCAGTCTGACCATCCGTCTGAGGGTGGAAGGATGTGCTCAGATGGAGCCGCGTCCCGAACGCCTCCTGCAACCCCTTCCAAAGACGGGAAGTGAAACGAGCATCTCGATCGGAGACGATAGGCGATGGCACACCGTGAATCTGTACAGTCTCCTGGACGTAAAGGCGTCCCAAGCTCTCCACTGAGCCCTGCTCTCTGATGGGTAAGAAGTGTGCCGACTTGGTGAGTCGGTCGACAATCACCCAAATGGAGTCGTGACCTCTGGAAGTGCGTGGAAGTCCAGTCACGAAGTCCATAGATAAGCCGTCCCACTTCCACTCTGGGACCTCCAAGAGCTGTACCAAGCCTGCTGGTACCTGATGCTCTGCCTTCACCTGCTGGCCGGTGAGGCATCGTGAAACGAACTCTGCCACAGCTTTCTTCATGCCCGACCACCAGTGCTGTCATCTGAGATCCTGGTACATCTTCGCCACTCCGGGATGTACCGCCAAGGGAGAAGTGTGAAACTCTCTCAGCACCTCCTCTCGTAAAGCGACTGGTACGAAGGTACGTCCTCTGAAAAGGATGTCGTGCTCTGCTCCAAGGGAGAATCCATCAGGCGCCTGACCTGAGGATATCATTGCACGCCGGGTCTCACAGTCAGCGTCCCCACGCTGAGCCTCTCTGACCCGCTGTAGAAGTGGAGGAGAGACTGTGAGAGACTGAAGAAAGGTTGCCCCGTCTCTATCCACGAAGGATATCTGTAAGGAGGCTAGCTGCTCCGTCGCCTCCTCAAGTAGCTGAATGCCCGTCCTCCGGTCGCCGCCAAGTCTTCAGAGCGAAGACCACTGCTGCTAACTCCAGGTCATGAGTGGCGTAGTTCTGCTCATGCGGTCTCAACTGACGTGATCCGTAGGCGATCACGGCCCGCTCCTACATCAGGACGCACCCGAGTCCAGTCCCTAATGCGTCGCAGTAGACTACGTATCCAACTCCCTCCTCAGGCAACCTCAAGATAGGTGCGCTGGTCAATCTCTGTCTCAGCTCCTGGAAGCTCTGCTGACATCTGTCTGACCACACAAATGGTTTCCCCTTCTTCGTCAAGGCTGAGAGTGGTGCCGCAACTCTGGAGAAGTCTGGCACAAATCTCTGATAGTATCCGGCTAGGCCCAAGAAGCTCCGCACCTCCGTCACGCTCCTGGGTGGCTCCCAAGCTAGCACTGCCTCGATCTTCGCAGGATCCACTGCATCTCCCGCCTCAGAGATGATGTGCCCCAAGAAGTGGACCTCACGTAACCCGAACTGGCACTTTGAGAGCTTTCCATAAAGCTGGTGCTCTCGGAGTGTGTCTAGCACAACTCGCAGGTGGTAGGCATGCTTCTCCTCAGTCGTCGAGTATACCAAAATGTCGTCAATGAAGACCACGACAAATCGGTCGAGGTATGGCTGGAAGATCCTATTCATGAGGCTCATGAACACTGCTGGAGCATTGGTTACGCCGAATGGAATAACCAAGAACTCATAATGGCCATACCGACACCTGAAGGCCGTCTTCTGCACGTCCTCGTCTCGAACTCTGAGCTGATGATAGCCTGACCAGAGGTCTATCTTCGAGAACCACCGCGCTCCCTTGAGCTGATTGAAGAGGTCATCAATCCGTGGCAGCGGATACTTGTTCCTCACTGTCACCTGGTTCAGGCGACGATAGTCGACACACAGTCGCAAGCTCCCGTCCGCCTTCTTGGCGACCAATATCGGGGAAGCCTAGGGTGAAACACTGGGTCGGATAAACCCCTTGCTCTGCAAGTCCTCCAACTGTACCCGCAGCTCTCGAAGCTCGGCGGGGGCCATCCGGTATGCTGGAGTAGATATCAGGGCTGTCTCGGGGTACAAGTCGATGTAAAAGTCTACCTCTCTACGAGGAGGTAGCCCTGGAACGTCGTCGGGAAAGACGTCCACGTACTGGTCCACCACTACAGGAAAAACTGGACTCCGCACGTCCACTGCTCCTAGGATGAGGCTAGACAACTGATGAGAGATGGGCTGCACTCTCCTCCGCGGATGTCCATCCTGTGTTGCAAAGGTTCCCTTCTCGCCGGTGAAGGTAAACCTGCTCCCGTCGGTGCGAACACATCGCACCTTGCGCCTAAAACAGTCGATCTGGGCATGAACCGTGGATAGCCAATCCATGCCCAAGATGACGTCGTAAGGCCTCTACGCCGCTACAAGGAGATCCCAGCCGAAGCTCTTGCCTCCTAGAGTAAGCTCACACTGCCGGCACCAGTGCGTAATCGTCGAGTCTGCCCCTGTAGGAGTCTCTAGCCGTAAGGATCGAGCCAACGGCTCAGTCGGAATCTCCGAGCTCCGAACAAGGGCAGAGGATATGAAAGAGTGACTCGCTCCTGTGTCTATAAGTACTGCAGCAAGGGTGGAATAGACACAGATCGTACCTCGAATCATCTCTGGCAAGTCGGGGTCGTAGGCCTCCACTACCTGGAGCTGGGCCTGTCCCTGCCCGCCAGCTCCCTGTGGTCGAGGTGGCCCTCCTGGTGGTGGTGGGGGTAGAGCCTGGAAGCGTCGCCCACCACCCGCTGCTCGGCCAGCTCCTCTGCCTCGTCCGCCTCCTCCCTGCGGACCGCCACGGTCGACCCTCTGCCTCTGCCTGGGTGGCCCCTCCACCGTCTGCTGCTCCTCTGATCGGCGAGTCGGGCAGTCACGAGCCATGTGACCCTGCCCGCCGCAGGAGTAGCACAGCCTGACTCTCGGAAGTTTGGCACTCCGATGTGTGCCCCACACTGCTGAGCCGGTGTCCTGAGGTCGTCTGCGTGGGGGTCTGGTCTGCCTGGACCCGAGAGTCATTCGTCGGCTACCTGCTGCCGAAGACTCAGCTACCTGCCGCCCTGCGCTAGGTCTCGCCGCTGAAGAAGGCTCTGCCAGGAAGCTCTCGATCAAGAGGGCTCGCTCCAGTACTCCCGCCTGGGTCGGAATGCTGAGGGATATCAGCGACGCCCGAATCTCCTGCCGCAAGCCCTGCTCGAAGGTCCGGGCCCGGAAGAAGGGGTCCCATACCATGTCGGTCGAGTAGCGAGATAGGTCAGTGAACCTCGCCGCGTACTGAGCGACCGTCATGCTGCCCTGGCGCAGCTGGAGAAGCTCCTGGATGCGCACCGCTCGGAGGGTGGCCGGGACGAACTCAGAGCGGAAGAGGCTCTCGAAGTCCGTCCAGAGCAAGGATGCCTCATCGTGAACCTGGAGCATCAAGCTCCACCATCGTCCTGCCGCCGCCTGCAGGAGGCTCGCCGCGAGAATCACCATGAGATCCTCTGGTGTCCTTACTAGCCTAAAGATCCGTACCACCGCCTCTAGCCAGTCCTCGGCGGCCTGGGGGTCCGCCTCACCGCGAAACCTGGGCGGTCGCTGGCTCTGAAACTCATGCAGTTCCCTGAGGCAACGTGCATCGTCAGCGTCTGGTACTGGTAGCATCGGTGGCTCGGCGGGTAAAGCTACCGCCGGTGCCACTGCTGGAAAAGGGCCCTGCACCGAGGCCTCGTCGCTCGGTGGGCTGCCGTCGCGCCCTACACTCGAAACCCTAGCTGGCTGTCGTCGCGGGGCCATCCTGAAAAGGAGAACAAGAGCACCACAGTCAGAACAGTATACCTGGTGAGCTGGCACAAGTAATCACAAGGAAAACTTGATACTTTTAATGAAGCAGATCAGTATACCCGGTGAGCCGACACAAGTAATCACAAAGAAAACTTGAAACACACACGCAATCAATGTTTTCATGCATTAATTCGGAAATCAGGAGTCAGGGTCCTGGTGTACGGATACGTCGGCCGCCGCACCAACACTGGGCCCCCTGAACTGATAACCACACTCAATACACTAAACACTATTGCTTCATATAGGAAGAAAAGACGATCAGAGTCTGCGGTAGAACCGACCGCCTCTGATACCAATTTGTCACGACCCGACCTCGGGGCCCGTGCCGTGACTACCCCAAGCCCGCCTTCCATAGGCCAGGGGCTGGCGACTAGCACCAAGGCGTAAATCCCGGTAAACAGGGAAGGCATTGCCTTTATAAGTAACAACCACCATAGAGTCATCAAGAAGAAAGTAACTACAAGTGCAGAAAAGTAAAGGGGGCCGGAATACAAGCCCAACTGGAAGTACAACTGAAAAGGAAAAGAACAGCAACTGAAGAAAAGACGGCGGCCTCGTGTCATCCACTGGCAATCCCACCTGAAGGGTGGGTACAGATAGCCTCCAGGCTCCTCGGGTCCCACGTCCGCTCCGAGCACGTCCCGCCCAGTGGTCCGCCTCCAGGTACCGTCCTCCTCCACGCCCCAACCGTGATCAGCGATGTCCGTCGTCTGCATCCAACACAACAAGGTGCGGGCATAGCCCATGCAGGGGTGAGTATAAGCTACTCAGTAAGGACCCCGAGACCCCCGAAGGTCTCCCGAAATCCACAAAGGATATAGAAAAAAAAGGAAGGTGCAATCACGAAGTAACATCTGACTCGACTTAGGTATATGCCCATACATATACCTAAGTCCCCAATTCTAGCTCTGCTCACGAGCTCAAGAACAACTCAATCCACACAGGAAAGCAAGACTCAAATCCACAAAGGAGAGTAAACAATAAATAGTAAATCCACATAGGATAGTTCAACACAATCCACAAAGGAGAGTAACATAAGATTCAGCTCAACCAGGTATACTTTTTCAGATGACTTCAAAGATGATCACTGATCCATCGAAGTCGTCGGACCCACGAAGGATCGATAGGTACTAACCCCCCGCAAAAGACCCACATAGGATCGGGCTCACACAGAACCTGTAGGCAGTGGCTCACACAGAACCGGTAGTAAGGACCCACACAAGATCGGGCCCACACAGGACCTGTAGCACTGATCCACGTAGGATTGCTGAGTGCAGTAGTCGACGCAGTCCACTGAGGATCTCTGCACAGTCGTCGCCGCAGTCCACGAAGGATCTCTGCTCTGTCGTCGTCGCAGTCCACGGAGGATCTCTGCTCTGTCGTCGTTGCAGTCCATGAAGGATCTCTGCTCTGTCGTCGAAGTCACAGCCAACACTAGGGTTCCCGCACACAGCGAGCTCGTTTAGGAGGGTCCGCTCCATGAGCTGAGAGGCTGATACATCAACTGACACGTAGTCGGAAGTTGATGTATCCAAAAGTTCCGTATCGACAACAGGATCTCAACGCAACAGACGGCGCGTCAATCGGACGCCCGGTCTGAGAGTTATTGGCTTTTTCGTCCCAGGGGCCCGGTTGGTTTTTAGGGCAAAACCAACCCGATCGTACTCCGCCTGTGTCCGATCCTCGGGCGGAGTATGCCAAAAGTTCCGTCTCACATAGAGGAAACTACCACAGCTGATGGTACGTCGATCGGACGTCCGTAGCTCAAGTTATGAGCGTTTCCGCTCCGAGGGCCCTCTTGGTCTCGTGTACGAACCAACCCGGCCGAACCCCAAGTCTTCCGAAACCTTGAGTATAATATACCGAAACGACCGTATCGATCCAAGGATCGCGTATCCGCTGACGGTTTGTCAATCGGAGGTCCCAGGGCCATGATACGGGCAAAAGACCGAAGAGGGCCCGAAAACGGGGGTTCTGGGCCCGGGGCGACCCGGCCCGAACCCCACCCCTGGGTCGGCCGAACCGGGTCGACCCGAACCAGGTCGACCCGACCCGGCCCGACCCGGCTAGGCCGGGTCCGGTCCGGCCTGGGCGCGGCCCAGCCGACCAGACCGGCCGGCTCGGCTTTGGCCGAGCGGCCGAAGGGAAACCGCCGCGGGTTTGACCCGCGGCTTGGAGGAACGCGGCCCGCGCGGGCCGCGTGCTGGGAGGCCGGACCGCGGACGCAGTCCGGCGGTTCGCCGCCGCCGCGGCCGAGCCGCGGCGGATTCCTCCGGCGGCGCGCCGGGCGCCGGCGACCCGCGCCGCCGCTAGCCTTCCGCGGGCCGCCAGAGTTGCTCCGGTGGCCCGTTTTGCCTCCCGTCTGCGCCATTGCTCCTCCCGGGGGCCGATCTTCACTGCGGGATCAACGGATCGCCCTTGCCGCACGGTTCGTCGTTGTCCGCCAAAGCCGCACAACAAAAAGATCGGCGGAGGGTTTCCGGTTCTTGTTTGTTAGACCCGCACCCTCCGCGTTTGTCATAAAATCAACGGGAGGAAAAGAAATAACCAATCAACAATTTTAAATAAATTAAAACTGTTCCGTGATCGGGTTCTTTATTTTAAAAGAATAAACACGGGAAATAAAATATTCAAACAACCCCTACCTCTAAGTCGCCGTCGGACGTGAGGTCGTCGCGGAATCGCTCGTCGCGAAAGGAGGGGATCGTCACGTCCTCGCGGAAGAGACGTTCGTCGCACCGCGGGAAAAACGTCGCACCGACGATCTCCGGATCTTAGTTGCCGAACGAGGATCGATCGCGGAAGAAGAGGCGTCACTGAAGAACGTCGCGGGTAGAGCTCGTCAACGTCGCAGATCACGGTGTGCGTCGTCGAATTCCGGTTCCGGCGTTCTTTGCGTTCTTCGCGTTCTTCGTGTCTTCGCGTTCTTCGCGTTCTTCGCGGGGAGGGTGGAGGCTCAGAGGATTCGCACAACGATATCAATTCTCCAAAATAGACAAGTTTGTCTATTTTATTAATTTGCCAACGAACGCAAACGCGTAAGTAACGACCCATTAAATTCGTTGAATTAATTCAACGAATGAAACAACCCATTTAATTCACGAAATAAATCGCCCAATTAAATGGTCTGTTAAGAATTAAGGAAAACGCGTCAGTTGACTTTTCAGTTATTTTGACGGGTTTTCGCGGGTGCGTTACTTAGCGAAAGAAATGGCGGGGCTCGTGCGGGCCCCACCGCACAAATATCCTACCAAGAGGGTAGGATATTTCCGGATAGCACCCTATCCACTTTAACTCAGCTCAAGAGGCTTTCAAGTGACTTCCAAGCGGCTTAAGTGAAAGAAAATAAAGTTGTCGCACAACATTTATTTTATTTCCGACTTAAAGCCCAAAATTTTAAAAACCACGGTTGAGCAAACGCAACTCCGGAAGAGGCGTTTCTAAGCAAATACCGGCGCTGCGATTTAATCGGTGCCCTCAGAATTCGATTCCGGGCACCGGTTCAAAAGATAGAAAAACCCGCTCGTCCGTTCACTGAACGTACCCGAGCCAAACTTCGGAAATTGATTCCGGGCACACCGGGCCTCGGAATCAGGTGCCGTCTGAAGCTGCGCTCTTGTAAAATTCCAAAGAAAATTAAGAAGAAAAAAATTTCCATGAAATTTGCGGGTCTTTACAGCTCACTTTATCTCAAATAGAGAATATTTCAAACTAGATTAAATATTACAGGTATACATCAAAGAAGTTGGAAGGCTACATGAAGTACAAATTTTGATTTTATCAGACTGAGATCCATATTCATATCAATGTTTTGAAATAGTCTCCAACATTCCCTAAACACTGATTTTCACATCAGTATGTCCATTCATCCTCAAACTGATGTCCAAATCTGAGTAGTCTATTGAGACACTTCCTGATAGGTTGTGAGAATTTTCTTTGGACTTCAAAGGAAGATGGGAACAATAACTCCCTCTGGATGAGTTATATTATGATGATAGTTTTAAATACGACATACAAGTTTATCAATATGAATCCATTTATGGGAATAGACATATTTCCCCAACGTGTTGGGGTAAGGTTGGAGAAGATAATCTTTTAGGACCTAAAAAGGTCAATGAAATTGTAGAGAAGGGGAAGAAAATATAGAAGAACATAATGGAATCCCAAAGATGAAAAAATAGCTATATAGACAATCTTAAATTTGACCTTTAGTTTAAGGTTCGAGGAATTTTATTCATATAATGATTTCTATTTATTATAATCATGATATTTTGGAACAATGTAAAGCTGGTCTTGGGTACCTTGGCCCCATTGAGATCCTCGATTGTGTTTGAGCTGTGGCCAATTGACTATGAATTCCACCAACCATGCCTCAAGTGCACAATGTATTCCATGTATCCTTGTTGAGAAAGTACATACCAAATCCCTCAAATTAAATGAATTAATATATATTAAAGTTGGAGAATTATCTTTGTTATGAGGAGAAACCGGTGAAGATATTCGATTATGGAGATAAGGTTCTACGCAACAAGAATACTCCCATTGTCAATGTTGTATAGTGGAATAATAAGAACAAATAGGAATCATGTGAATGACAGAAATTAATTAAAGATATGTACATTCATATGTTTCACTGTAGTGTTTAAAAAGAAATTTGGAGGGAGAAATTTCATAAGGGTGGAAGAATGTAACGAACCCATGTTTCATCAATGGAAATTACCTTCTTATAAGTATTTTATGTAGTATAATCAAATTAAATTACATTAAAATCTAAATACATAATTTATAAATGAATTAGGCATGAAATAAAAGGCCTTTCTAGAAGTAAAGTATCATATACTGATAAACTGTAACATGGCCATAGGAATAGTAATGTAACCCTTGTAAAAAGTAATCAAGCCAGTAAAATATTAACCCCTTCATCAATGTAAAAATAAATTTTAGACATCTTATATAAGAAATTTTGATATAATTATGTCATAGTAAAAGTAAATAAGTATTTTAAAAACATTAAATTAAGTGTTGGTATTTTTGTAGGTAATAAATATATAAAAAAATTGTCATTAATATATAAATTTAAAAGAATTTTTTTAAATATTTTTCATAAATAAATATTTTTTTGACTTATGAATTTAATATTATTGTATGAGTCCTTAATTTATTATTTGAAGTACTATAAGATCGTTTATAATTTTAAAATCAGTATTTTTCAAGTAAATGGCTATTTTATTTAAATATTAAGTATATCAAATTTAAAAAACTATTTTCAAATAATGGAGTTCATTTTTTAATTCATCACATTTAATATTTGGTAGGGTTAATTTTAGGGATTTTTTTAAAATAGTTGAGTTTTCTATGAATAGTAAAATACAGTAATTTACGATATATTTGTATTATATGATTAATAAAATATTACAAGATTCATGGATGATGTAAGCACAATTGGTTCCAATTCACCAGACCTAGTTACTTTATTTGGTATCATCAATCGTTAAAATTTCTTTTCTTGAGAAAACTAATAAAATAATGAGTAAAGTAATGTGAAAGAAGCCATCTCCTCTGCTATAAATACCACCACTCACCACGTATTCTCCTTGCACCTATCAAACCTTTATCTAGGTATAAATTCTACACAATTATCATCCCAAGACTCTCCCCCACATCTAGTTTATTTTTATCGTACCAAAATAAAAAAAAACCAATCCCCTAAAGTGGTTCGCTAGAAGGAGGAATCAAGAGGTAAAACACTCTTCCTTTTCATTTAATTTATATTCACATTCATTTATTTTATTTTTCCTTCCACACATATCATCATTAAGATTGATATGATTACTTTAGTACATTACATATACTATAATTTTATTATTATATTTTAAAAATTCAGCTTCATCTCTCTTTCCCCATCTCTCTATACTAATACTGAAAACATCATTTTTTATTTGTTAATTTATAGCATTCAAGGATGATAATGTTTTTAATTTCCATTATCATCTCCCAGGATGGAAATTCGAAAATATTTATGGTAACCAGATTATAATTTTTGTATTATACCTTATATAATGTTCTAGAAGCATCATATTTATATGATATTAAATAATAGAAAAGATCAAATTTTTCTTGATGGAAAACTAGCTAAAAATACTCAAAATGATTATCATTTACATGTTATCTAATGATTCATCCTCACCTAAAATATCCAAATGACTTATATGATCATTTAAACTTATGTATTTTCATTAATAAATTATAAATTTCATTCTGTATTTCTATTTCAATTTTACATGAACATTCATACTCTTATATAAGTTAAATTGTTATGAAATATAAGAAAACAAGCACTCCAAAATGATGAAATTAACTCTATAATTCATAAAAACTGACATAAATGAACTTAATAAAATTATAAAAAATATAAAAAATGTATAAAATTATATTTATTAAATAATTCATAATTTTAATTTTATTATTATGTATATTATAATCAAGTTCAGAATCATTCTAGACATAAGTAAGGGATTCTACTCGAACATCCAATATTCCTTCATGTTACTCTTCCTGTATTTTTACCTTAATGAAATTATATTGGTTTTTTATGTAAATATCCGTAATGATGTTAGATTATTATAAAATAATGTAAAAATATCCATTCATTCTTCTTTTTTGGGATATACATGATTTTAATGCTTTGGTACTCAATTCATCCAGAATAATGTGCCTAAATTAAGAGAACTTCCCGAATCCTTAACCAATTTCATTTCCACTACATAATATGTTTTTAAGAAACTATTATTTACCTAAAATCACTCATTTAATTAAGAAAAATTCCTTGTTTCACTTCTGGTTTTGTAGAAAATAATATTCTCTTTTCTTAATTAAATACACTTCATTATTTTCCTAAAACCACACTAAAAAGTTATAATCATAATGTTTTATAAATACTATTTTTACTTGATATCACATCAGTTTAAAATCAAATATCAGGATGTCATCTTATATTTCCTTTTGAATTTACATTTATGATTTAAATCCATCCATTCATGGACACCCCTATAATATGCTCTTCTGACATGCCTTTTAATATAATTTTGATCCCCAATTCCTTCCAGGGGTTATTATAATGTTTATATTTGATTGATTATGTATGATTCGTTTTGAGGAAAACTTATTCATAAATATGTTATTATATGTTCAACCAGATATATCTCTAATATATCAGGTAATATTTAGTCTCACGAGACATTCCATAAAATAGATATGATGGTTAGGCTTAGCTCCTGCTCCATGTGCAATGGCCTTAGTGGTTAGCCTTGACTTGTACTCCTCTATGTGCGATGAGCCTTGAATTGTGATAAAGTCATGTTTTATGTTACTTCAATATTACTATGATTCCATGATTATATGATTCCATGGTCTATATTTTATTATTCAATAAGTTTAATCATATTCCATTATTTTTAATATCATAATGTTATTCTTTCTAACCCATGAGATAAGCTTTATATTAATGTTTATTCCCTTATGTTTATTTTTGTCTCATTCCTTTATTCATTTTTTCCTCATGTTATCATTTTCATATGTAAGGGTTCCAAGGATATTCATAGATTATAAAAGATTACAATAAAATTTATGTTCTATTTCATCCCATGTCTTCATTTTTATGTACATAGTCTGGGGAAGATTCTAGAAGTTATGATCATTGTCTTGTAATTTGATAGATAATTATTTTTAAAATCATGTTATAATTTTTGAAAATGGCCGGGGATGTTATATTGAATGTCTCAATGAAACGAGTTCATGAAAAAGATCAATTTCAAGCAATGATAAATATAATCCTTATATGAGTAAACTATGTTATTAATATTGTGTCAAAAGTTAATTTTATCAAAGAGAGATATATATATATATATTTCATAAAACATATGTTATAGGAATAATATAATAAAAGGTAAAATTATCTACTTATGTATGTTATGTTAAATTCATTATATGTTGTACAGACACAAAATTGTTTTGATATGTCATGTTTTTGTCTTTGTTTTCACTAGGGATACATCTCATTATTTATTCTTTTAAAAGGATTTTTCCTCCTCTTTATTCTTTTTTTAGCTTCTAGGGTTTCACCACCATAATTTTAGGAATAAAAAGATTACATAATTAATTAAAAAAATAATTAACCATAAAAAACATATCTGTCGGTATAATTCCTAGAACAAGATACTGATAATTGATGTGAATATTATTATAAAAACAAATATTTATATTTTTAAGGTAAAAAATTACAATATTGACAACATATAACATATTTACATTATTTTAGTGTCATCATATATTATTTTTCGATAATAAAAAAATAAACACTCAACAAGAGACATGAAATAATTATCTAAATTTAGTAATAACACATATTTTTTAAAAGGAAAAATTTTACATACTCATTAAATGGAAAAAACAAATATTATTTTATTATAATTTATTATTATTCCAGGAAGAAAAAATTACCTGATTCCAAAAATGGATATTCTTTTTCATCCACGTTTTCTCTGTCCTCCATATCCTATATATTGAGACTATTATAATGGATTACTTCACATTCTGAGAAAGAAAAGGAAGGACTCAGAAATTCTGAGAACAGAATGTTAGATGGCCTAAAAACGAAGCATTATGAATATGATAATGAGCAAAAAAACATAGGATACAGATATTATTTTTAGTGTCATTAACATGATTTTTGAAATTAGTATTTCTCAGAGTGTGATGACTACAATCACCGTAGACCCTAAAGATAATGGAAATGATAGAATTTTTTTTAATGTATAATTACAATACATAAAATTCATTACATAGAGATGTAATCGTGATAATTTTACATGGTGGTACTTTTATATCACCCAATATTCTTCGTCATACTGATGTCTTAATATCCATTGACCATTGTACTCATCAATAAGACTTATGATATCATTACAGTCATCACACATGTGATAATATTAATTTTAGAGACCATATTGACGAAACAAAATAATCTTTATTTCCCAAAACATGGTTCCAATTATCATGAACCTAAATATATTGTTTGGCGTCACCTATCATCTATTGTTTGGTAGCTCCAAGTTCATCATCGTTTATCTTAGAAGGGATATGAATCGGTAAGGATAGGTATGATAGGCATAATGAAGGAGATATTATCTGGCTGCCCAAGTTGGTGGGTGGTGCACCAACCACCCCAACCATGGTGGACTTCTATATTGGGTGCATCATATTATACATGTTAAAAAAATATTTTTTGGAGGCCATGAGATTGATCCAAGTTGTTGTTGGAAGCCATTTTTGATGTCCAATGGATGGTGGGGATTTTTGGAAATGATTTTTCAAATCTAGAATCCTCCAACAGTGGATCGATAAATAGGATTTGTTATATTACTTTATCATATGTTGAGACAAGGAAATTTCTATATCCATTGAGAGACCCTAGATAGATCCATGATTTTGAAAGAGAGGTGTAGTGAGGGATTTTTTTAATACTTATTCATTGTAAAATTAAGATATGTTTCTTCCTCTATTATTCTATATCCATAATCATAAAATCACAAAAAGTAGTATAGGGGTAGGATTTTGTGAAATGACAACAAGCGGTAATGTTTTTCCAGTGAATAGAAAATTCATGTTTCTCAGAAGGCTTTTTTGAAGTCAAATTTTACTTGTTTATAGAGAGCTTATTCTAACAGCATAAATGTAATTGAAAATGGAGCGAAAAAAAATGTTTCCTAATCCCAGAAAAACATTGTTCAAACATTGCGTGATATAGTACACCCTTACTAGACAAGAAGTTACTTTTCTGTTACATTCAAATTTTCTGATGATTTTCTACTAGCTGCTTGGTTATTCAACATTAATGCCATTTCATCACCACATCATTTGTTAATAATGTCAGTTTACACTATTTTGTACATATCATGATCAATCGGTGTTTTATTTTGATTATATAGTGGTCGATTCCACCATTTTTTACCATTTAAAATTCAATTCTAATCTACGTGTTTCCCAATCCTATATCAATTTTCACAGAGTTGAAATTTTATAGAGGGACCATCCACGAGAGGGTCGATCCTGTTTACTCCATTTAAAAAACTAAATTTTAATGTCGCATATAGAAGATATCATTAATGAGAATTATATTTTTTATTCTATTTATAACAAGGGATTAAACCATGATGCAGCCCTGGAAGAGTAGTAGAAATGGATAAATAAGAATACGATCAGTCAAATCTGCCAATGGTTTGATCACAGTATCTACCACAATGTTTCTCAAGAGACTAGAGTGTATGAACATTGGATGATGTTGGAAAATATGTATAATAAATGATATATCTATACTGTATTCTCTTGTTTATGTAGTTTAGGAATCATTTACTATGGAGTAGAAACTCTATGGAATAACAAAAAAATGAGTTTAAAAGCCTGGTTGACCGGTTGGCGGCTATCGGTGGGACTCTAAATAATGAAGATCATGAGAACCAATTACTCTTAACACATCCCAATTTTTGGGATAAACATTTCATCTCCCAGAACAACTCAACACCCAGTGGAAAACATACCATGTAAATGTTAATGGACATAATATTCAATATGGTGGCCCAGTGGAAAGATATTAGTTATAACCAAATGTATACTCTTGTTCTAGAGATGTGAGGGAGACAACAAGGAGGAGGTCATGGTTTATGAAGTATAGGATGATGAAAAAGAATAAGAATGCCCACACATTGTATGAGGACAATATAAAAATGATGCTATTAAGAAATGGAGGGACACAAGAAGAATAAATGTCGAAATATTCAATAAGAAAAGGGACAATGTAGCAACCAAACATGAATAAATGGAGATGAACAAGTTAGAGTCACCAGATAAATTACATTTTTATTCAATGATGAATAAGATACCTTCTTTGATACATAATTCCATTATTGAGAATGTGTGGTTGATACTATAAAATTTTTAAAAATCACTTCTCATTGTGAGTATTTCATGAATTATCAAGATGGTGAATTTGATGTAGTTAAGATTAGAAATACCTAATCAATAATGATTTCTAGAATAGATGATATCTAATTCAAGATTAACGTTTGAGACACAATCACCCTAAAGGAGGATCGGAAAGATCCAATACCTCGACTATACCTATTATCTGGTATTTCCATTGATTGAGAAGGGTATAAAAATATCTTCAGTAATGGATTATGGAAGATGAAAAGAGGATCCATTATCCTCTCACAAGGACACATCTGTGGTATTTTCTACAAAACTGATGTGATGATATTTGATGAAATCATTAATACCGTGGATAAATATACATCCAATATGTGGAATAAGAGACATAGACACATCATTGAATGATAGTTATCATCCTCGATGAAAAATAAGTACATCAATATTAACAATAATGAAGCACTTCATCATTGTAAATAATGATTTAAAGGAAGAAGCATCGAGTTTCATTCAAAAATACTTTGCCAAGGATATAAGAGTTTCTAGATCTTGTGCACTCTGATAAATGAGGACACATGGAGGGTGATTCACTAGGTGGTATCAAATATATTTTATCCATTATTGATGATTTATCACTAAGGGTGTCGGTGTTATTATTTTAGATAAAGGCCCACATACTAGACTACATTAATATGATCCAATCCATGGTGGAGCATGAAATTGGTAGGCAGCTGATGTTTCTTCATTCAAAGAATAGTTGAGAGTTCACATTTAGAGAAATTGATTCCTATTAAAGGAGTCAGGGAATATTACATGAGAGGATGATACCTCACACCCCACAACACAACAGAGTTAGAGAAAGGATTAACAGAACCATCATGGATACAATCATAAGAATTATGAGTTTGGATAAGATACCTAATCCATTTTGTGGAGAAGCTATTCAGGTTTCATGCTTACTTATCAATAGATCACCATCAAACCCACATAATTTTTAGATTATATAGAAGATATGTTCTGGTAATCATCTATCTTACTTTTATTTGTGAGTATTAGGTGTCTGTATTTTTCAAATGTATCCATGAAGCTCATACAGATATTATATGATAGATATACTCTATGCATCTTCATAGGCTATGGAGGTGAGAAGTTTGAATACATTATTTTGGACCTGAAGGAGAAGAATCTAATCAAATTGTAAGATTTATTTATTCCATGATAACAAGATGGTCTAGGACCTTCAAAATCATAGAATGTCTCAAAGGAAAATTTTGAGGAATCAATTCATAATGAAAAACCTATACCATCACCACCTTTCTCAAAAGAGGATGAGGTGGAAGAATAATTTTTAGTAGTAGACCATGAGGCAGTGTATGAGAATATTATGCTTGGGGAGACCCAATACTACCTAAAAGATGTTTCATATTCATCATAAGTTATATTTTATGTTTTCCTCTTAAATGTATCATTTCACATGTTCAACGATCGTCATGAGGAAGGATTCCATCATCAAAACATTCTGATTTAGAGTAGTTGTTGCGAAGTGATTAGGGTGGTCCTGAAGGAGATCAAGAAGCATATCAAAAATTATTATGACTGGATTTGTGAAGTGATTGATAGATATATATTATGACTTATGAAGATCCACATGAAAGAAAACCAATCAGCTATGTTGTAATGTTCATTTCTCAGGAGAAGCTAGTCCTTTGAATATGATATAGTGGATTATTGGTGGATGGGAGAATTTATGGAGATATTATTCAGCTACCTTGATCGGTGTGTGGTGCACCAACGACACCCACCATAGAGGACTTCCATACTGGGTTCTTCATATTTTATATGTGAAATAACTATTGTTTTGGATGAAATGAGAGTTTTCAATGATGTTGGTCGTAGGAATTTTTTGATGTCCAATAGATTATGGGTATTGGAGGTGGAGTTTTAAAAAAATGGATTTTTCCTTGCATGGTTATATAAGGAGTCCTTTGGGAGCTTCCTTCGTTATTTGATGAGCCAAGAGAGATTCTATATCTAATGAGAGATCCAAGAGTGCTCCTTGTCATTGAAAGGGAGGTGTAGTGAGTGATTTTTGTAATCTTTATTATTTGGGAAATAAGATATAGTTTCTTCCTCCATGCTACTCTAATCATTATTAGTGAATCACAACACTTGATTGGAAAGACAATGTGAGTGGAGAATATATGAACTCTCAGTTTTTCTAAAAATTGGTTCATTATATAGAAACCATATATATTGATATTGAAATGAAGAAAGCTTCATTTTACTGAGATTGTAATTTTTTATCTCTCCAAAACTATGATATATTTTATTTAAATAAAAAAATTATTTTCTATCCTTTTTTATCATGAAATTTTCTCCCTTCTAGAAAAGTAATATATTTTTTTATTAAAATAAAATTAATATTTTTGACCATTTATTGATTGTGTAATTTCATTATTTACAAAAGTACAATATATGTCATTAAAATAATATTCATATCCATTTTCGATGTCATATGTTATATGAATTATACACACATATATAATTATATATTAACTATTATTTTTTAAAAAAATAAAGAAAGGATTTTATTAATAAAATTAACGATTTCGAATCTTAATAGAATAAAAAATAATTAATAGATGAAAGAAATCCTCAAAAATAATAATCATTGAGTTGTTCCCTTTGATAATATAGACACCACAACATGACATATCTAAACGTTTATATTTTTATATAATTATATATAATGAATACAACATATTTTTTGTGCGGTTTATAATGTTTGTAAATATTTAAAATAATATTTTATGTTTCACATAACATATTTTTTATGCATTACACAACAAACACACACAACTTTCACACAAATAAAAATAACATTTATCCATATAATATTAAAAATATACCGTAAAAAAATATTGACTATTATCATTTCATGAAAGTTCCTTTATCACAACCTCATTCCACTAACACATTACCCTAGGATGGTAAACCATATCCTATTGGATGCCTAATTTTAATAAACCGATAACCATTTATTTAAATATCCTAATGCCCCACAATAAATATGAACCATTAACTAACACATATCCAATCCATTTTAAGTGAATAATAATCCCTCTTAACTTTCTGCATCTGTCCACCTCATAATAATAATAATAACCCAATTATGGTGATTTTTTTTCATCACACATATAATCTATAAACATGGAATTTATATTTTTTTGATCTACTTTTTGGTGTGATTTTATGTATGGAGATAGTGAAATAGTGTAAAACTATAGTTCATCTCTACCTGTATTGAGAAAAACATTCTGTATGAAATTATCTTCCAAAAGTGACAATTGCTCTTTGTGGTAAGGATGATTTTTCTCTCTAAGGGAAGTTTATTTAAGTCCCCACATTGGATGTATTGAAAAAATTATGAATACTAATTTAAAAATACATGTGATCATACAATTTAATAAAAATTTATAGGTTTAAAAATAATAGATCTAAATATTTAATTGCTAAATAAATTTACCATTTTAGTCAACAAAATCAATAATTACAATATGTTGATGAAAAGAATAAAAAAATAAATCATGGTAAAAAATTAAACAAAAAAATAATTTACAAAAAAAATAAAAATAGAAAACAATTAATAACATTACAAAAATAATTTATATAATACATATGTAATGTGTATAATAATCATTGTAAAACATGATAAAACAAAACCAAATCCATTAAAATTCAATGTTATGTTCACATAATATATTCTATCTATGTGAGTGCATGCGTGTTCATGGAACATCTTTTGAAATAAATATGTCTAGTGATCTTATAATACATGTTCACATATGTCATATTCTATAGAATATTATTAATATTTTTTTCACATGATATATTGTATAAATGTATAAATGTGAAAATAAGCTCACACAATAAATTGTGTAATAAATATGTAATAAATATTCAGGGATAAATATTTAATGAGTAATCTTCGGGAATATAGTATGTATAATATATTGTAATAAATATGTTTACATAACATATTCTATAAAATAATTTTTAATGAATATATTCACATAACATATTCTATTAATATGATTGTGTGTGTAAATATGTCAAATAACATAATTTATTAAATTATCTAAATATATCCATGTAACATGTTTTGAAAAAAATATGTATATAGAAACATCTAATATACAAAGATTATTTGGTAAGAAATGAACATTCTATGATAAATACATATTTTGTAAAATACATTACAATTTTTCCCATGAGTTTACACCTGATTATGTACCATGAAATAAAAGATATGTCATCATCAAATTATAAGCCGATAAAAATATAAATGTGAAGAGAGAAATATAAAACATTATTGTGAAATAGATACAATTTGATATATTCTGTTATATTTTCTTTGGATCTAAAAATATATTCATGAAAAATGTAAAGGACATCGTGATTTTGAGAACAGATCAACAAGGAAAGAATGGTTTGAATTTATTCAAAGACCAAAAAGTCTTGTATGGGGAACAATTATTCATAACAAACACGCTATACCGACGGCCACACCACATAGAATTCCATCAAAAAAATTGTTTGTGGAACATGATGTTTTTTTCTAGTTCCCATGAAAGATACTAGAACATCGGAAAACCTATATAGTGTTTCCCATACCCCAAAAATGATATGTCTTTTTTGTTGTCATGAATGGTGTTTTCCATCCCCCACAGTGGAAATCATTTGTGAACTTTGACTTCCTTATTGGGCTCCCATAAAAAGTCCCAATGGTCAAATGTGGCTGACCGAACGTCCTTGTATTCAGTTACCTCTATTATTATATAAAATCTATAGAGGTATTTGAGATATAGAGGATGAAAAATTGTGGAAATATGAACAATCCATTGATTTTGAGAGGGTAAATCTACCTCATAATGTTATGGAAGGAAGGGATTTCACCAGACCATCTACATGCACAAAACCCTTTGTTGACCAAATTTTGAAAATCATAAGTGGATTTATTATTCAAGATATATCATTTGCATATTAAGAGCCCATGTTGATGTATCTATGCCCTGCCTAGGAAGAAACTACAAGGGAATAACTTCAACACATTTAGCAATCTTCTATATGGATGGATCCCAAACCCACATAGCCAAATACAATTTGGATGGAACCCCATCCTGTATTGAAACATTATATGTAGAATTGGTCATCCATGACTGAATCTCTTCCCTACTCTCATTTCATTACTTGGGGAACAATTTTCCTCACATTATCCACTCTTTTAACCATTCAAATTGTATAAGGTGAATCCCTCTTCTAAATAATCTAAATTTATATGGACACATGATCGTGTCCTCATAAGCATACATACCTATGGTAAATGGTATCTTAGTGGCATCCAAAATAAAAAGGGGATCCTCAGAATGTACTTGGGGATATATTCCCATGGTATTGAGGGCCCCAACATTTTATGAGGCTCTAAATGGTTTTCTTGTCTTTGCAACTACATTTCAGCCTCGTAGCCCCTCCCTCGTCCTTTTTTCCACTTGTTGAATGGGTTGGAGGGTAAAATCACACAGTTTCATCCATCATGGATAAGCTTCTAGTCTTTCTGGATGGATCTCACACTCCCCCAATTCTTCATATACAATAATTAGAAAGAATGTTAGTCATATGTGACTATCCTTGTTACCAATATAAATAAGTATATGGGTAAAAACACCATTTCTCTCTCCCTTTGGGCCCGAGATACCAAAAAATGAGAGAAGATGCCCAGGATATAATAAAAAGATGGGAGGTTGGTGTTAGATCTCTCTCTTTATCCCTTTCAATGGGACTCGACCTCGTCCAAAAGTAGAAAAAATGGGGTTTTGTGGTTTCAATATCTACCACTTCCTCTTGTTTCTCACACCAACCATGAATCATGTGGGCTTAGAGGTTGATAATGATCATGAAATCTACATGATCCTAAAAAATTGAGAATAATAATACGTGTAATCCCTATCCAAACCTTCAAATCACCTTGATTTATAACATTAATAAATGTTATTGAAAATGGGCCTCCTATTTGTTATAAGACCCAAAACCATGTCACCCCATTCTCAAAGAGATATATTCCATGAAAGGCAAACCTTCACAGGGACATATTATCAATAAAGAAAACATGGTCCTCCTCGGTTGTGTATACTATAAAACCGTGTTACCATTTTCTCAAAGGACTATATTTCCCACAGGACAAATCTTTAAATGGCCACATTCCTGTGATATAAGAAATGAGGCCTCCTCCATGGGTGTATGCTCCAACCTATAAAACTACATGGGCTTCGATTCCAAAGTATCTAGGACACACATAATTCCTCCCTATGGTTTAAATCTAACTCTTAAATTCACCCGAAATTTATAGAGGATACATCCCTGGTAGATTCATATCCTCTGTGGATGACCAGATACTTTGCACTCCCTTTTAACACCATCCTTATTGGGAAATATTCCCAGTGAGATCATACCCCATCGGGGAGACCACACTTCTCCCAGGTCCCTCAAGTCTCTTAGGTGTAATTCCCACACAAAACATTTATTGTGCACCATCCATCTAGAAGTCATTTCTAAATGACATTGAACTACATGGTTTGGTCCTTATCACATTACCTTAAAAGGTAATGATGTGTCCTATTAAGTGGCATCGAACTACGTTGGTTATGATTACATTAATAAAAAAATGTAGGAATCCCATTTTATGGGTCTGAACCCAACAACATATTTATTCCAATCCTCATAGATGACAGTCACTTATAGAGAGAAGCGTCATGGGGATTAAAACCGAGAACTATAATATTAAATGACATAAGGATATATTCTCCACATATCAAATGGTACCATTGATTAAGAAAATCAAATTCATATATATCCATCCATTGATGGAGAACCTCATATATATATATATAGATGTTTTCAAATTAATGACTATAAATAATTGAATGTTAGTTTTAGGGAAATCCATGTCATACTTGGGAATGAAAAAAGAATCATGAACATATCTTAAATAAAAGCATTAATAGAGTCCTAGGATAGGATATTATTCCACCCAAACAGTTTTGATAATCCTGACCACACATACTCTCGACCTATGTGAGTATTTTAGTATTACAGGGAAAGTTCCCAAATGAGAACCAACCTTTGGAAAGAATTTCCATGAGTCATCATGTATATAATGACCATAATGTATTTATGGTTCCACAAACAAACCCCATTGGAAACCAACATGTCACCTATGGGCGCAAAACAAAAATGTTGAATCCAACGTGAATCCTTAACCATGATGAATATACCACCAATATATTTGGCCCAATTGTATCCTAAAATGCTATAGGACCATGTGAAACAGTTGATAATTTATGTTCCCATTTATTGTGATGTTTCTTTATTGATTCATTCTTGTTTTTATTTTTTCACGTATCAAGATAATGTATTTATTGAGACCTCACATCGATCCTGATGGTGTCTCTTCCTTTCTAGCATACATATATCTCTGCCACTATACAAATTCAATGTTTTTTGAATAAAGGATGTTATCACCTACCCATATAATTCAACACATTGTGAAAAATTCAATGATTTTGGATTACAACCTCAATAGTACTCTTCCAACTCAAACGGATTCATGGAATACCATATAGTTCATAAATCCACATCATCCATCCACTCAATGGTTGTTGCAGGTCTAGATATTAATGACCCATGTATTTTTCTCAAACCATTTTAGGTTCTTATCCTCGTAATTATATAATCAATTCTCCCTTACCTTTGGAAGGATAATCAAGTGGTTATTAATGACTTCATCCTAGAAATGCAGGGTTCCCTTTATAGGGATCCTACCAATAGTTTCCACTACAAACGTTGCACAACCCATCATCCTCTACATGGAGAGGACACAACTCCATGGGCTCTTTTCCAATTCATCTTGACCATGGCCCCCAAGGTCATCCAAGGAGGAAGACAATTGAAAAACTTGGTATAGACCGGAAATTATTATTCCTACATATGAATAACTCTAGTCAAATATGATATAAAACTATGAGAATATGTAAATCCATACTTGTACATATCAATTCGTCCAATAAAATTCAATGGAAAAAATGAAAATATACATGTACATGTTAAATATATTTAATACCATCAGTCAAATAAGGTGATAAAAATATGAGCAACTGAAAATAACTTATTATGAAACTCAAGCGCTTCATTCAAATACAGTGGTAGGAAACACACAGGTGAAAATCCTTGATCATGCATATGAAGACCTTTATCGAAATACAACTGCAAAAAATAATAATTAAAAATATCACACCCTTCATATAGAGATCTTCATTGAAATACATTAGTAAAAGAAGATATGGTATAAATCTATGATCATGTATATCAAGATCACCCATAAAATAGAATGGAAAATATAGATCAGATGAAAATCCCGTCTTGTGCATATTAATGACACTAGCCTAAAATGGTTACAAATAAATGACATAGTTGGAATGTATTGGCTTTCAACCAGGGTAGAATAATATTTATTCCCCAAAACTAGAATGAATATATAATTACATTCCCTTAAAGGATATTTCTCATAATGTTTCGGTGATAATGGAAGGTCAGACATTAATTCATGACCAAGTATTTTAGAATTTCAATAATGTAATCTTATTAATAGAAATAGCTAGGATTCAAGACCATGTCCATGTCTCCTCAGGTAGGGTAAATAATCAGCACAATGGTAGGGTCTCTCATGACCACACATACATTTCTTATCCCATAAAAAAAGTTCATCATCATTATTACTTGACAGATGGACTACCAGATCATACATAAATGATCGAACCATGTGGTCATTAATAGCCCATTTCAAGGGACACTCTAGGGTAGGCATATATCCCTACTGAAATTTTATAAAATTTTCATTATACTCTAGAATAAATAAAAGAGTATCCTAAACCCACTCCCTATATATGGTTATCATCATTTATGACATGCGGTTCTTGCTTCCTGTGGGGGAGCATCACAAAAGAAATCCCAGAGTGGAAAATTCCAAATTGAAAAGCAGACTCATTACCCCGCTATGAAAGAATTTGAAGTTATTGATAAAATAATATATATATATATATATATATATATATGTGTGTGTGTGTGTGTGTGTGTGTGTGTGTGTGTGTATTTTATCCAAGGATCTGTCCAATCCCTTACAAATTATATATGTCGAAGTAGAATTCGTGAGGGTTCTTCATGCAGTACGGCTACTAGCAGCTCTATAGTTCCTCTCTAAAATGATTTCCATGAAATCTCTCCACATGGGCATAGTATTATCAATCCTAAGAGTGATAATCCTGATTAGATCCATGATAACCTTCCTTCTATATATAATACTATCCCATAATAAGGTTTTCTCTTTACAAGACCAAATATGAGAAGTCCCTCATATTCCGAGACACATGGAAAGCTGGGGCCAGTCCTGATTGACACCCTATCCATGATAGGTGACATTACTTCTCAGATAAAAGATGGTCTATGGAAATATTCATCCTCATAACAACCTATAGATTCTTTTCGAGACAGTAATACCCTTTTTATCTTCTCTACCTATGGAAAAAGATCTAGGAATCACCCATGTCAGGATAATCAAGTGGAGGTATCTTTCGAATAAGGACGAATAAAAACATACCTCATGTGAAGAAAATTTTCTAGGGATGATATAACCAAAATTATTTATCACAAATCCACTTATTAGTTTAAAATTTTAGATTTATTTTTATGTAATTAATATTTTAATGACTTATTATATTCCCCCTTTACTTATTTTGTATGAAATGTGCATAATTTGTTTGAAATATTAATGTTTTAATATTAAGTATAATATTTGAGCATTTTTAGAAGTAGTCCAATTGAGTCAGTTTAATTTGTTAATTATAACATTCACTATAATGATCCAAATTGTGTGTTTATTGTTTTTTAGAATTCTCCTTTCAATATACAACATTTCATTAGAAGGAACCATGATCCAATTCTGCCATTTGACGGGTCATATGGTCCTCACAAACAAGACCAAAGAATCTGTGAACAAACTGGACCAGCCATGAATATTGATTTACTGGGCTCAATACAGAAGTCCAAAAACCTTAACTCTCCACCATAATTTGGGAGACAATATATGTCATCTTGGATAAAAATTTCATGGCCCCAATCCAAGCACAAGGGGCCCAAATGAAGCTTTGAAGTCCAGCCCACCATTCTGTCCGAGAATTAAAATTAGTATACTATTCATGACATATCTCATGATTTAAGAGTCAAATCGAGCTGAGATTTTGCAGTGTGAAAGAGGCGATATAGGGGGCAGACTTTGTTGAAGAAGGCATTCGGATTTGAAGGCATATTACTGTTCACAAATCCATTCACATTTTGGCCATCGAAAAAGAATGGATATAAATGGACAGTTTACCTTTGTTTAATAAAACCGCCGTAAAATTGGCTCCACTTGTCCAAATTCCTCCATAGTTTGACAGTAGTCTGAAAACGTTATTTTCTACAACTTTGAAGAAGGAGATATTTGGAGATTCGGATTTCTGAATAGCCAAATTGGCGATTCAAGTGGAGGGACAGATTAGGAATGCAAACAGTCCACTCCTTGGGCTATAAATACTCTCCCCTTATCTCCTTGAGAGGGGTTGGCATTTCAAAAGAGATGAGATAATATTGGCATGACCAAAGCATTTACAAAGGCTTGGGAGGACCTGACATACTCATGTTTTCACTTGAGATACCTTTCCACCTCTCTTTGTTTTCACTTACTTTTGTGTTCCTCATTTTTGTAATTTTGTAAGTCCTTTCTTTTGTAATTCTGTTTTAATGCAAGTTTCCTCTTCAATATCTCTTATTAACTTCCACCCTATGTATTTCAATATTAATGTTATTAAAATAGTTTAAATTCTGTTGAATCCCCTTCCCTTCTTTTGCTTCCTCATTCAATCGAAAATCTGTTTTTAATTATCATCATTGTTCGTGTGTGTGTGTTCAACGTACCACACTTTTCTAATCCCTTTCTTCTTCTTCTATTCTTAATTTATCATCATAAGTATTATAACTAGAATATTAAACACCCAAATGAATGAGTAAATATCTAATTGGGGTGAGTAAAAATTTAGGGATGTTAAGTGATTGAGAGTATTTGCTCGATGAGTATTCGTTAATTTAACATTGTGTATGTTGGACTTAATATGTCATGGATTAGTGACATATTTTGTTTAGCATGTGGTTTCTATGGATTATTGGAACCATAAATACACTACCATAAACAAGTAATAATTGATTTTAGAATCCTAGTTAATTTAAGGCTTGTATTAAAGCATTAACACTTAGGAATTCTAATCGACGTCAACTTGTGAAGTGGGTGTTAATTTAAATGCAATATAAAGAAAAGCTCAAGGATATCACAAGATTAACTCCCTAATAATGATCTCACCCCAATATTTATCAATTTTTTAAATCAATTATAGTCAATCAATCATTTCAATTAAGCTCTGCAACAAACCCCCTAATCAATATACACTCAACTAAAAACAAACAACTACAGAAAAGTATCATTGCCGAGGATTCGACCCGAGTGCTGCTATACACATTAGCAGAGCATCGGAACATTGACCGGATGATAGGCGACAATCGTCCATGCGTTTCAAATGGCGTCGTTGCCGGGATGGTGCTTTAAGTAGTCATTAGTTTCTGGTTATTGTAAAAAAAAACCAAAAAATCAAAATTTTTGAAAAAAATTGACGAAAAAACACAAAGAAAAACCTGTCTTCCTCTTAAAAATCATAAACTGAAAAAATACAAAGGAAAACCCGTCCTCCTCATCCTTTCTAAGTCTCTCTGAATTCCCCGCAGCCTCCCAAACAATCCCTCGGATTTGTTAGACCCTGAAATTGATAGAACTCTTCGTCGACTTAGGAGGACCATTAGAGATAACCAAATCACACAAGAACCAATCATTGCCCTACCAATTGAATTAGATATGGCCAATCCTAGGGAACAAACATTGAAAGAACTTGCTGCCCCTGATATGAATTACCAACCTCTTGGTATTCAATATCCAAACATTGAAGCTGACTTCGAACTCAACTTGAGTTTGATTCATCTTCTACCTCATTTTCACGGGCTAGCCGGTGAGGATCCACATCTTCACCTTAAAGAGTTCCAAGTAGTATGATCTACCATAAAGCCTCAAGGGTTTTCTGAAGAACAAATCAATCTTAGAGCTTTCCTCTTTTCCCTAGTTGATTCTGCCAAGTCTTGTCTCTACTACCTCCCACCTGGTTCCATAAACTCATGGGTTGACATGAAGAGAGTTTTCCTTGAAAAGTTTTTTCCCGCTTCCCAAATAGCTTCTATCCAAAAGGAAATAAGCGGCCTCCGTAAATTCCCTAATGAATCACTCCATGAGTATTGGGAGAGGTTCAAAAAGCTTGTGGAAACTTGTCCACACCCTCAAATCCCTGACCAACTCCTGATCCAATACTTCTATGAGGGGTTATTGGCTATGGAGCGAACTCTCATTGATGCCGCAAGTGGCGGTGCACTTGTTGACAAAACTCCTACAGCTGCACAAGAACTCATAAGCAACATGGCTGAAAACACGCAGAAATTCCATACTCGAGCACATGCTCGAGTGAAACAAGCCCAAGAGAATCAATCCATAGAGCCCAACAAGATGACTGAGTGGATGAGTGAACTTACAGGTCTTGTGCGTCAACTAGCGGTGGCTACCAAAGCCCCAACTTCATCTTCTCCACAGTCACTATTCCCTGGACCTATCAAGAATTGTGGAATCTTCAACTCTTCGTCTCATCCGACTGACACATGTCCACAACTTCAAGATGATCCATCTGATTCATCTAGTCCAATGGGGCTCAATGCGGCATATGCTCTGTGAAACTTCAACCCTCAACAATCAGGTCAGTTTGTTAGAAACTTCAACCAACCCCACTCTAAGACCTTCTCTTCTACCTTTAACCCACCTTTGAGGTATGGTAATCCCATTTCTCATCCTCCTCAGTTGCCTCATCAAAATCCAAACCAGTTCCAATATGGTCAAAGTGGTGGTAACATCCATCAACCTTATCCTTTTGTTCCTCAACCCCAAAGGAACAATCCTCCTCCTAGATTCCACTATCCTAACGAGCCTTCCCAATTCCCCACCCAATACAATCTCTTTCCCAAGAACCAAAATCAAGGCCAACCCAATTTGGGACAAGCCTCTTCTTCTAAACAACCATGGGAAAGTGCTGTAGAGGATCTTGCTTCCTTCACCCGTTCTAGCCTCAAGAACATTGAAACCCAAATAGGTCAACTTGAATCCCACCTTAGCCAGCAACAACCATCCAATTCATCCCAACTCCCAGCTCAACCATTACCCAACCCTAAGGGTAATGTAAGTGCAATTGCACTTAGATCGGGAAAGCAAATTGCTATTCCCCATGCTGATTTCTCTACCTCCCCTTTCGATGTTGATCTATAAAATGAAAAGAACAAAAACCTGGAAAAGGAACTTGAATCCACTCCTTCACCTCCTTCCATTCCTCTAAGGAACCCAATTCATTTTCCTCAAGCCATCTCCAAGCCTAATAAGTCCTTTGATCCTGATCCTGAAATGATTGACATGTTTAGACGAGTTGAAGTGAAAATCCCCCTCTTAGATGCCATCAAACAAATCCCTATGTATGCCATGTTTCTTAAGGAATTGTGCACCCATAAGAGGAAACATAGGAAAATTGAAAATGTTTCAACCCAACAGTCCATTCCCATAAAGTGCAAAGATCGAGGGACCCTCATGGTTCCATGTCAAATAGGGAGGTCCAACATTGATGATGCACTCATAGACCTTGGAGCCTCAATAAATGTCATGCCCAAATCCATTTTCTCCGACCTTGGTCTAGGTCCCTTGCACCCAATGGGTGTTTTCATTCAATTAGCCAATCGAATCACTGCCAGCCCTGAGGGGATAATTGAGGATGTTCTAGTTCGGGTCAATGATCTTATCTTCCGAGCTGATTTCTATGTCCATGACATGGAAGGTGAGACGACCTCTTCTCGATCTCCCCTAATTCTAGGAAGACCATTCCACATGACTGCGAGAACCAAGATTGATGTCCATTCAGGCATCTTATCCATGGAATTCGGTGACCAACTGGTCAAGTTCAACATTTTCCAAGCCATGCGATACCCATATGAGGATCACTCTGCATTCTCAATCCATGCTTTTGAGGACACTTATAAGATTCAATCGAACCCCAATCCACCATGTTCTTCGTGTTCTAATGATAAAGGATCTTGTGAAATCTGCACCATGATTAACAATGTCATTAATGGTGAAGTTGATGTGGACCTCTCATTCATATACTTCATCAATCTAGAGGAAGTTGAAAACTCTCTTGAATCCCACATCAACTCTGATCTCTACTGCTCCACCTTGGACAGTGTTGAGGAAAATGATCCAAACCCATCTGGAATCCCTTCTCCTGCTCCTAACTTGTCTAGCTCTCAAATCAAGGCTGAAACTGATCTAAAACCACTTCCTTCACACCTCAAGTATGCATTCCATTTCCATGATCCCTCAAACCCTGTCATTATCTCTTCTTCACTTTCTGAAACTGAGGATTCCCAACTTGATCAAGTGTTAGAGGAAAACAAAAATACCTTAGGTTGGACCCTAGAGGATATTCTAGGAATCAACCCTGCCCTTTTCATGCATCACATCCATCAAGAGGAATCATCCAAACCAATTAGGAAACCTCAAAGAAGACTCAATCCACTCATACTTGAGGTAGTTAGGGAAGAGATTACCAAGCTTCTTCAAGCTGGTATTATCTACCCAATTTCTCATAGTGAATGGGTTAGTCCAATTCAAGTCGTTCCTAAGAAGGGCGGGATAACAGTTGTCACAAATGAGCATGGAAAAGTGGTCACAACTCGAGTGAAAAACAAATGGTGTGTGTGCATCGATTATCGCAAATTGAATGCTAAAACACGAAAAGATCACTACCCACTTCCTTTCTTGACCAAATGCTTGAGAGATTCGACGGAAAGTCAAACTATTGCTTTATTGATGGTTACACCAGCTACATCCAAATTCTAATCACACCTCAAGACCAAGAAAAGACCACATTCACTTGCCCCTTTGGAACCTATGCCTATAGGCGAATTCCTTTTGGCCTTTGTAATACTCCTGCAACATTCCAGCGGTGTATGATGAGTATCTTTTCTAAATTCATTGAGAATTGCATGGAGGTCTTCATGGATGACATTACCATTTATGGTGAGTCATTTGAATATTTCTTACATTCACTCTCTTTGGTCCTTCAAAAGTGTGTCATGTGCAACCTTTTTCTGAATTTTGAAAAATGTCACTTCATGGTTTCAAATGGGATTGTTCTAGGGCACATAATTTCTCAAGAGGGTATCCAAGTTGATCCAGCCAAAATTGAGGTGATCCAATCACTTCCTGAACCCAAATCAGTTCGAGACATTCGGTCCTTCCATGGTCATGCCGGTTTCTATCGGCGATTCATTCATATATTTAGCAAGATATCCCTCCCTCTCACTCGTTTACTTCAAAATGATGTCACATTCAATTTTGATGAGGATTGAAAGAGAGCCTTCATTGAACTCAAATATTCTCTCACATCTTCTCCAATAATCCAACCCCCAGATTGGTCCTTACCATTTGAATTGATGTGTGAGGCTTCTGATAGGTCCATTGGGGCTGTTCTTGGTCAAAGAAGAGAAAACATTCCTCATGTCATCTTTTATGCCTCAAAAACATTGGATGTAACTCAATCACACTACCCAGTGACTGAAAAAGAACATTTAGCTGTGCTTTTTGCCTTGGATAAATTCTGGCCCTATCTCATAGGTGCGAAAATCATCATCTTCACGGACCACTCAGCATTAAAGTTCTTACTTAAGAAAAGTGATTCAAAGAATTATTTTTGGGAAGATAGTAAAGTTTGGAAAACTGGGGATGACATGGTAATTAGGAGATGTGTTGATGAAACTGAACAATCCTGCATCTTGGAGTTCTGGCACTCAATGCCTGGAGGTGGCCACTTTGGAACAAAAAGGACGTCTCGAAAGGTCCTAGATTCTAGATTTTTTTGGCCTTCACTCTTCAAGGACTCACACGAGTTCTGTCAATCATGTCCCGCTTGCCAAAATTTTGGCATAATTTCCAAAAGAAACGAAATGCCTCAAAAGCCATTAATCTTCTGTGATCTTTTCGATGTTTGGGGCATCGATTTCTTGGGACCTTTTCCCCCTTCCAATGGATTATCCTATATTCTCCTTGCTATTGACTATGTTTCTAGGTGAGTCGAGGCCAAACACAGTAAGAAAGATGATGCTCAAACTGTGAGTGAGTTCCTCAAAACCCATATCATCCATCGATTCGAAACACCATGTTCTTTGATAAGTGACTTAGGAACTCATTTCTGTAATAGAACCATGGAGTCACTATTGAAAAAGAATGGGGTTGTACATAAAACATCCACTGCATATCACCCTCAAACAAATGGAATGGATGAACTTTCTAACAGAGAAGTGAAAAGAGTGCTTGAAATAATTGTTAGGCCCACAAGAAAAGACTGGCCCGATAGACTTGGTGAAGCACTTTGGGCCTATCGAACAGCCTATAAAACACCCATTGGGATTTCTCCATTTAGGCTAGTTTTTGGTAAAGCCTGTCATTTACAAGTTGAAATCCAACATAAGTCATTTTGGGCTATCAAAACATGTAATTTTGATTGTGAAAAATCTGGTGAAGAATGACTGTTGTTGTTGACTGAATTGGAGGAGCTTCGACTCGATTCGTATGAGAACTCCATTCTCTACAAAGAAAAGGCATAGTCACTCCATGACAAGAAAATTCTTTTAAAGGTATTTCATGAAGGTGAAAAGGTAATGCTCTTCAATTCTCGATTTCGACATCACCCAGGTAAGCTTAATTCTCGTTGGGAAGGTCCTTTTGTTATTACTAACGTTTACCCATTTGGTGTAGTGCAAGTCCAAGACCCCTCTTCCAAAAGGACATTCACGGTTAACAGACATCGGTTAAAGCATCACCATGAGAGGTCTCACAATCCAGGAACCACGTCGACTTCCATCGAAACCCCATCCACTTCAATAGAACCACCACTGAATGGAGACCCGCCAAATCCAAACCAGGGGGCACCTCTTTCCCTTTAACTCTCTCTCTATCTCTTCCTCTCTCTACCTCTTTCTTCTTCTTCCTCTCTGTTTCAATTTTTTACCACTTTATTCATCAAACCCTTTCTTTTTATCTTTCTTGTGTGGGTGTGTATATTTAAAAAAACCGTAAAAACTAAAAAAACCAAAAAACACAATTACTTAAAAAATTACAAAAAAAGAGTCATGCTTACTCACCATCGAGTTTTGAAATTTCGTCCAACCATTTTGGGGAGTTAACAGACATATTTTCATCTCAAAAATTTTGTATTTTCATCATGACTTTGGATAAAGAATTTTTTGTCAAAACCAACACATTTTGAATTCTCAATTTTTGATTTGGAAAATGCTTTTCCCCTACCGTGAGGAATAACATTACCCTTCATTCCAAGGTCATCTATGGCCATCTTTTTCATTGTATGTCTTCACCACTGATTGTGAGTCTTCAGTTTGTGGACCTTCGAGCTGAATTTCCATCTTTTGTGTGCATTAATATGATAGAGGCATTTTCTAAGCCACATGAAAATCAGAATAGTCAAATAGCCTCCTGTTACCCTTATATTGATCCTACTTTTGAAAGCCCCTTTGAGCCTATGAAAACCTTTCTTTTGATAGCCACATTACAAGCCTAATACCTTTTCCCACCCAACATCTTCTTGGATTTTCATTGTACAATTTATTGAAATTTAAGTGTGGGGGGAATGGACTTCATTTTTTGGCATACTTTCATTGATTTCCAATGTGTCATAATATGCTTGAGGGAAAGCATTCATTCAAGTGTGGGGGAAAGGTAGTAATTCTGTGAGATTTGGGGTGTATATGTGTAATTTTTATTTGTACAAAAGTCATTGAAAAGTGTTCAAAAAAAAGAAAAAAAATGAAAAAAAATTATATTAAAAAAAAAGAAAAAAAGGAATGGGTCGTGTCTTGGGTGGGTCAAAAATCATTCATCATCAACCTTTGATCATGTTATAACTACTAAAATTAGTTCCATGAGAATATCAAACATGGGTTGGTAGATGACTGTGAGACTTGTTTGAAGCACAACTTTCGAAAAAAAGAGCAAAAAGAGAAAAAAAGAACACTTAAATCATCTTGTATTGTGTCATTATTGGAAGTCTTCCATGTTGTACATATTCCATCATCTCACCCTATTCAATTTTCTATCTCCCTCACTTTTCATTCATCACACATTCATGCCCTTGTAAATATGTGTTTCTATTTCCTTTCAAATCAAATTTGAAAAAAATGTGCATTGATTTTTCCATGTTGGTGTTTTAACCCCTCTTTTCCTTTGGACATTATATACCTACCATCCCATAGCCACTGAAAACCCCCTTAAAAGACCTCTTGATTCTTGTACACATTATATTTGGGAATGAAAGCTGAGAGCTCTTACAAACTGTTGATTTTCACTTTTTGTTGGTGAACGAGTGAACCTCCTAAAATACATTTTTATCATCATGAGAGGAGTAAGTTTTGAGTTCCTACATTTTCCAATTCAAACCTTGAACATGAAAAAATGAATTGTTTCTGATGCATTATTGTGAACCAAATTTGTGATGTAATTCAATATGGATGAGTGAAATAGTCTAAACCTCACCTGATTGGAGAAAACAAAATTTTAATATTTGTTGGTGAGTGAAAATGATTTTTCCATGTTTTTATATTTGTTGCACATGAGGACACGCGAAAATCTAAGTGTGGGGGAGTTGATGTTATTAATATTTTCATTACTTATTATATTCCCCCTTTACTTATTTTATATGAAATGTGCATAGTTTTTGTGATATATTAATGTTTTAATATTAAGTATAACATTTGAACATTTTTAGAAGTAGTCCAATTGAGTCAGTTTAATGTTTTAATTATAACTGTCACTATACTGATCTAAATTGTGTGGTTATTTTTTTGTAGGATTCTTATTTCAATATAAAACATTTCATTAGAAGGAACCATGATCAAATTCTTCCATTTGAAGGGTCATATGGTCCTCACAAACAAGACCAAAGAATCTGTGAACAAACTAGAGCAGCCATGAATATTGATTTACTGGGCTCAATACAGATGTCCAAAATTCTTAACTCTCCACCATAATTCGTGGGACACTACATGTCATCTTGGATAAAAATTTCATGGCCCAAATCCAAGTAAAAGGGGACCAAATGAAGCTTTGAAGTCCAGCCCACCATTCTGTCCGAGAATTAAAATCTGTATACTATTCATAACATATCTGATGATGTAAGCATCAAATCGAGCAGAGATTTTTCAGTGTGAAAGAGGAGGTATAGGCGGCCGCCTTTGTTGAAGAAGGCATTCGGATTTGAAGGTATCTTACTGTTCACAAATCCATTCTCATTTTGTCCATCTAAAGATCATGGATAGAAGTGGACAGTTTACCTTTGTTTAATAAAACCGCCATAACTTTGGCTCCACTTGTCCAAATGTCTCCATAGTTTGACAGTAGTCTGAAAACTTTATTATATAAAACTTTGAAGAAGGAGATATTTGGATATTCGGCTGTCTGAATAGCCAAATTGGCGATGCAAGTGGAGGGACAGATTAGGAATGCAAACAGTCCACTCCTTGGGCTATAAATACTCTCCCCTTCTCTCCTTAAGAGGGGTTGGCATTTCAGAAAAGAGGAGATCATATTGGCACGACCAAAGCATTTCCAAATTCTTGGGAGGACCTTCCATACTCAAGTTTTCACTTTAGAGACCTTTCCTCCTCTATTTGTTTTCACTTACTTTTGTGTTCTTCATTTTTGTAATTTTGTATGTCCTTTCTTTTGTAATTCTGTTTTAATGCAAGTTTCTTCATCAATATCTCTTATTATCATCCACCTTCTGTATTTTAATATTAATTTTATTAAAATATTTTAAATTCAGTTGAATCCCCTTCCCTTAATTTTCTTCCTCATTCAATCGAAAATCAGTTTTTAATTATCATCATTGTTCGTGTGTGTGTGTGTTCAACGTACTACTCTTTTCTAATCCCTTTCTTTTTCTTCTATTATTAATTTATCATCATAAGTATTATAACCAGAATATTAAACACCCAAATGACTGAGTAAATATCTCATTTGGGTGAGTAAATATTTAGGGATGTTAAGTGATTGAGAGTATTTTCTCTATGAGTATTCGTTAATTTAACATTGTGTATGTTGGACTTAATATGTCATGGATTAATGACATATTTTGTTTAGCATGTGGTTTCCATGGATTATTGGAACCATAAATACACTACCATAAACAATTACTGATTGATTTTAGATTACTAGTTAAGTTAAGGCGTGGATTAAATCTTTAACACTTAGGAATTCTAATCGACGTCAACTTGTGAAGTGGGTGTTAATTTAAATGCAATATAAAGCAAAGCTCAAGGATATCACAAGCATAACTCCCTAATAATGAACTCACCCCAATATTTATCAATTTGTTAAATCAATTATAGTCAATCAATCATTTCAATTAAGCTCTATAACAAACCCCACTAATCAAAATACAATCAACTAAAAACAAACAACTACTACAAAGTATCATCGCCGAGGATTAGACCCGAGTGCAGCTATACACATTAGCAGAGCACTGGAACATTGACCATTCGATAGGTGAAAATTGGCCGTGCATTTCATATTTTCATAATATAACATACAAAACTACAATTTGAATCAATTGATGACCCTCTGCAATTTGAAATAGATGTTCATGCATTATGGGAGGTTTGAAACCCAGGATAATGTATTGGGAGATCTTTATAATCCAATAAAATGGCAATCCCTTTAAGTAACATTTGGACCATGAGATTAGTGGAATATATATATTCAATAAGAATTCCTAAATAAATTTCAAAAGTATGTCATATAATCATCAACACCCCACCCAGTGTTCACATTCAAGGATCTTATGAGCACAGAGGGTTTCTATTCACCAAAAACCATGGTTATAAAAATACACTAGAGGTGAAAAGCTACAATTTCATTGATCTAAGGTGGAAAAAAACAATACCCCCACTCAGAAGAGGGAGGTTTACAGAAAGATCCTACATTTCACCTTGATCATTCTTAAATGAGGATGCACAAAATCAAGTGTTTGGTTCCAATAGAATCATCCACTACAGTATGAGATCTCACCATACCTTCCATAAGAAGTATTATCTTCTCCTTTAACATATAACCTACACATTGAATTGTAAATGAATATCATCCCAGAAAGATATACATGCTTGTTTTGGGATCTCTCTAAAAATTATCAATGGAAGGAAGGTTGCATATAGTGAAGTAAGCACAAGAACTGAGTGGATCCAATAGACCTGGTAAAAAGAGAAATAAAGGTAGAGTCTACAACCATCACACTTATGCCAACCCTCATGATGGCTTAAGCTCTAAAACTCACACCATATCCTATGTAACCCCTTGGGAAACAATAACAACCCTTGCCTCATCAAGATTAGTAGTGGGTACCAAGGAAAAATCATTTCAAGTAGTGAACTAATAAATTTCATTTACTTTGAGAAGAAAATGTTTATGGTAACATTATAACTTCTATGGAAAACGACTTAATATTACTTCTAGAGCCTAGTAAGCCTGACTATGTAGTTACCAATGACTAACAAGATTATTTCCGATTTCAATAGACACTAGGAAACACATTTAGAAATTAATTTTTTCCACATACATCCTAAAAAAATGGTGTACTCTAGGTATGTAATGTTGGGAAAGCACCAGTACAAATAGTGTATAGATCTACTACTACTCCTTAGAAAGGAGGTGAATGGAATGAATTTGTAATCGAAGAAGAAATGAGTTTTTGGGATTAAATGACTTGAAATAAAATAAATAGAACTCATTCCATCCTACAAGAATTATTGAGAAAACTATCTATTCCTTCATCCACTTTCACTGTGACACAACCAAGTCCATTGGCAATGTGGTCCTCGAGAAGCTAGTCTTTCAAAAAAATGATTTAGAATAAAGTGTGGGAGAAAACACTTAAGGATGAACTTTTACCAAGTCCAAATTTAAATTTGTATCTCTCATAATATTTTCATATGATCTCAAAACATGGTTGTCACCTAACCTAATGATAGAATCATAAATGGACATTTAGACAAAATCATCATCGAATGATGAATTTATCTTAAACTCCATTAATGTCATTAATTTAATGGATCCCTTCTATGATGATGTGTTAATAAAGGAACTGGAGTTCCCCACACCTGAATGATGAATCAGAGGATGTTTCTATAAGAGTTAAGGGTATTGGGGATGATACATTCGTGATAGAAATCAAATTTCTAGCCACGAAACTATTTGGAATTTTGTGCTGTAGAGACCACAGAAGATACCTTTAGGGGGGCCAACGTGATCATGGAAATCCCCCTACCCATACCAACATCATCCCATACCTGATCATATGGAAATATCAAATATATAGTGTAAAATTGTCTAATCCCCCTTGATAAGTATGACTAAATGCTCGACTTGATTAGATAAACCCACCAAGAACATGAGCTCATTCAACTCTTGTTTCAAGGGATGATTCGTCAACATCATGTAATTTTTCCCCTAAAGCACCTATTAGTGATTATCTATACACCAGGAAGTGTAGAAATTTATCCCATACGTATGATATATTAATGAAAATATATTTGGTTTCAACCAATTTATAGATCCACGATTCCTTGAGATTATCTAATTACCTCATGGAATCACTTTTAGAGGCTTTGATATGCCCCTAGTTGTATAAAGATAATTCTACCAGTAATGAGGTTTTTTGGTCAAATAAAAATACACTAGAATTTCATGAGGTTATCTCCTTTAACTAGAACGATAAATATGTCATTATACCTAGACACATCAGATTGTTTTACATTTATAGATGGATAAATTGTATCGATATCCAATGGTAATTCATTGACAATGGATCTGTAGTTAATCTCATTAAAATATCAACACTTCACTGACTAGACTGCAATGAGACTAACCAAACACATTCTTCTCTAATGCTTCACACCTATGAAAAAATTTAGAAAACTTCACTAGGTCAAATCATGCTTATTGGTTATATTAGGGGCCATGATTCTGACTCATAATTTCTTTTTCTTGGGTAGGATATGACCTTCAATATTTTTCTAGGATACCCTTGGTTACATCTACATGAGGAAATCCTCTCATCAAACAATCAATTCACAAATACCATATCAATTGAAAATTTTGGATGTTACATTTTGATAAGGCCACATTCGAATCATATGATTATCATTATATAAAAATATGGTTATACCATAGGGAATATAAATAGCCCCTGGTTTTTGGTGTTTCACAGGTCACTACACCAAATGATCTAGAAATGGTCCTAACCAAACCCTTTAAACCACTCAAGGATGAGTATGTGTTACCCATCAATCAATTCAATCACATGGGACCAAATATAGTTTCATGTTTGATGACCTTAAAGATATCAGTCATGATATTTTACGTCATTAATAAAGAAATGGTCTAAGACACTCTAAACACTAGTAAAATCACTTATGAAAACACTCTCATTCAATCCCATTATTTTCAATAGATCATTACTTCATCATATATGTGGGAAGAAGCCTTCAAGACACCAATAGAAAGTGAGTATACTCATTATATTACCCTTTTCACTCCTATAAAACATAAAGGGCCCCCATATCATTAGTTGGGTCAGATGAAGTCACCTCATCTTTTGGATGTCAAAATATTGACTCCTCACCTAACATTGAAGAATTACTAACATTATTGTCTCCCATTTAAGGTTAAAATACAATGTGAGTAGGAAAATCATAGAGTAGAAGAAGAGAAGGGTTAGTAGTAACACTTCTAATATCCCTCTCAATCATTTATATTGGGCATCTACCCCACCATTGGTAAACTCAAAGAGACAAATTTGGTTTCAAAATTGGACCTACAACCCACTTAGATCAGTGTATTAATTCCATTTAAGAAAAAATAGTTAACGTTATATCTATAAAAAAAGTTCATGTGTTCAACCAAAACATAACAATTAACATCATCCCTCAATCATGATGTGGTTACTCACAAACCAGAGCTTTCTAAATAACCAATAGGTTTATAATCAGGATTCCAGAAGGGCACATCCAACACATGTTTAAAAAATTGAAGCTAAAATTATAAAGATCTTTAAGTAAAACATCATTTGATTGGATAAATACCCAAAATGTCTATCCATTGTCTCCCCAATCAATAAAGAGAATGTGAAAATCAAACTTTTAAAAGATTTCAAAGTTCATGACCGAAAATATTGGAAGGATGATTTCCCAACCCAAACTTAGAGCTACTAATTGATGAAATAGTTGGATATCAAGCCCTCTCCTTCGTTGATGGATATTAGGGGATTAATAAAATCCTAATGTTATATGAATTTGACGAATCCACAATTTTATATCCCCCTTGTAGTGTATTTTAAAATTAGGTAATTCCCTTTGACTTGATGAATGTTGGTGATACATACATGCATGCCATGAATTTCATCTTTAAAACCATAATAGGGGAGTTTTTTGAAGGGTATGTTTATGATATAGTGGCTAAATCTAGTCATTTTTCTAACCCGTTGGATGATCATGAAACCATCTTCAATAAACTATGACTGCAAATCCTAACGATGAAACCATTATAATTTTATTTCAGTGTTACCAAATGGAAAATTCATGGCATCATCTTACACCATAAAGGCATTGAATTCAAACCAAATAAGACAGTGTATATTCTTAACATGTCACCTCCTATATACTTTAAATATTTGACTTAACATTAAGTATACTTACTCTAAATTATATTATGTTAACCTAACCATGTATGAAAGTATTTTACCATCACCATGATAATGAAAATAGGTGTTACATATCAATGGACTAATTATTTTTAAGAAGAATTCGATAGTCTAAAGACATAACCTTTGATCCCACTAGTGGTGATTCATCATGTTGATTTGATACCACTCATTTTATATGTGACATCCTTAGAGTGGTCGTTGTGTACCTTCATTGAAAAAAATAATGTAGAACCAGACCATGATGAATTAGTCATTAGCGTTAGATAATGTTGAATGCTATCACCTTTTGTTTAGGTCAGTACATAATAGATCGATGATGTTAGTATCATTCCTAAACCATATGTTCCTACCACTTGGTGGGTGATACTCATTATGGAATACATTCAAAATGGATTACTCCCATTGAAAAGAGATGGGAAAGTCCAAATATGAATATGGTCAATAAACATTGATTTATATATGACAGAAATCAACAAAAGGTCTTTTATATGTGAGACCATGATAGGATCCTTCTCATATGAATTAATGGAAAAGATACCACTACTTTCAGGAAAAAAATGGGCACAATAGAGCATGTGGTTCCCACCATTTAGGTTTCAATATTTCTCATAAAATCTATATGCTTGGGTACTATTGTCCCACTATGAAACAAGATTACACAAAATTTAGCATTAATGTTTCATTCCAACCAAGTACTTTTCAACTACATTCATAAAACCTGAGAGTTTTTTTCATACTAACAAATACAATTTATCATTTTATATATGTTGAATGGTTTTCATAGGACTATATCCTCCCACCACTGCCAAATACTTCTAGTAAATATTCACTATGGCCCACTTCTTCTTTAAGTGTGATGATGTCTTACCCCTCAATGAAGTTGGGGAAAGTAACATTGCAAGCTTCATTAAATAAAAAATAATTACTAGATTGTGTGTCCCTCATACAATACCGATGAAAAAAACACCAATTTCTATTCTACTGAGTTGTAGAATATATATCAAGAGACAAATATAAAATCCAACCATCCATCCAACTATAATGTAGTGGCTAATGGGCAGACAATTTTCATTAATAAGACCTTATTGAATAAACTAAAAAATATGGTGGATAACAATAAAAAGTATTTGTTGAATAAGATTCTACATGCATTTTATAAATATTCGACTATAACCACCATTTACACTAAAGAGATCACATACTAACTAGTATATGTGACAGAGGCATTACATGCCATCAAATTTCAACTTCCATTACTCTGTGATTCCATCTACTAGTAGATGACCACAAAAAAAGAAATAAACTAAATGGATAAATGAATTGGAGTGACTATATGAGAAGATATTTCATATCATGCATCATTTATATGTCCAAAAAATCTATATTAGGATATCCTTTAACCAAAAATCAAACCTTTGGACATTTGTTGGGGGAGATATGGTGTTCATCCTCAGGACTCTATTGATAGTAGGAAAGAGTACACCAATGATGGAATTGGGGTGGTAGGGACCTTATGAAATACCCAAATTCTACTCCAATGGAACTTATTATTTGATCATGATGGATAGACAACTTACCACATCCCCCACCAACACAATGTTCCTGAAGAAATATTTGATGTCATCAACAGAACATTGTCTTTGTGATAAGAAAATAAACTACTCGACTCTAGGGTCTTCATTGTAAAATTTACAAATGCATATCATCATGAACATGAACTCATGATGTTGAACTGAATGAGATAGGTCTTATAAGAAGGAAATTATACTTTATAATATTTTTATACAATATGTTGTTAGCTATATGGGATCCTTTGTCTTTTATGCATGATGATATAATACATAACACTATGGTCATGGATGCAAGGCCTTAAATGGCACGCCATATCATCATAATTTAATGAGATTAAATTTAATAGAAAATTTACAAAGAGTCTGATGTTCTACTGTATAGAAAATGTCCACTGAACATGGAGATAAACTGTGGACATACCCTACATAATAAACCTGGAATGACTCATGTCGCATATACGCTATTTCAATATCCAAACTCGAAAGGATCTCCCCCGCCATTAGTCATATACCATTTCAATCTCATGATATATGTTTCTCTGTATTCCTATCATTACTGTATACATAGTGAAACCTGATTATCTTATCATGGGTCCATCAACAAAAAGAAGAAAAATTCCCCACTCCCTGTTAATGGGTTAGACTAGCACATGTAGCCTTTCCCAAAACTATGTTTGGATTGACTCCCATCCTTATAGGATATGTCGTGAAAATCGAATTTTGTTTCCAAAGGAGTCTGATGAAGTGGTTGTATACATTGAAAATATAGACTCATATATTCACTCATTCAAAGACATAATTTATTGGTCCAATTATTTATGAGATAATGTTAAATAAATGGTTGAATGAGATGTTTCTGATGAAGATAAAATATTATTGTCTATATAAAATCCTTAATATAATATTAATGGGTTCTTAAATCACTACACCTTGAACATATAGGATGTTGGGTAGATTCAACCACCACTCCCTTTCCAATAGTATACCATAAGGGGTACTGTAGTCGAGGATAACATATCTTCGGGTAAGTGAGATACCAGATAAGTCTCACTCAGTGTAGTAGAGAAAATGGTGGCCGTTCTTGAAGATCTTGTTAGACCAATCTTGTAACACCCTGAGATTTTATGAAAAATATTCTATTAATTTCATTAATGTCTTGTGTTATACGCTACACCAAAAGGATCTTTCACAACACACAACTCTGACATGGCTTGAATTACACGCAATCACGACCTTCCACGATAGCGTGTGTGGTACGCAACACCATGTTTCGCTAAACAACAATATGCTATTAAAATATTATTAAAACTAGCCGTTATGAATAGTAATAACCACTTTTTGAAATTTTGTAAATTTTATTATTCAAAATAGACTTCATTTTTGGATTTGGAATATCGAAATTATCTTAGGGTGAAATTTTGGTACTTTTCGGATAACTTGCATTTTCTGATGAATAGTGAAAATTACTAAATTTTAATTAAAAACAACTTTTTTAATCAAAATAATTAATAGTGATAAATTATTAATTTGAGTGATTTTAAAGTATATTTACAATATATTTTCATAATTCAATACAATTTTGGTCATTTGATGTAATTTAACATTTACACCAGACATAAACAGGTGTTAATCTTTTGGTAGTTATTATCTCTTAAAAACACGCTATTTGTTGTGACAACGGAAATTAGTTATAAAATTAATTAATGCAACCTATATGTTGGGAATTTTGTAAAATAGACATAATTTTTGAATTCGGAATATCAATTATAGCTTAGGGTGAAATTTTGGCATTTTTCTGAAAAACTTCAATTTTTGATGAATAGTGAAACTACTAAGTGGTAGTTAAAAAACTAATTTTTTCATAAATCATAATTTTACCACTTCTGTGATTGGAATTTCAAAAATCTGAGAGTCATGGTTGATGTCAGTAAGTAAAATGTGGTTCAATGAGATTAAAATAATTTTTGATGAATAGTGGCTTTTTACTTTTATTTACCACGGTTAAAAGTAAATAGGGTAATTAAGGGTAAAAATGATATTAATATTACCATAAAACATGTCCTAATTCTATTGGACAAGTGTATATCGACCAAAAACAACATTAAGTGTAAAATATTATCATTTAGGCCCACTTGGATTAGATTAGGACATTTATTATTATTTAATTCAAAGAAGAGTTAAAAGAGTTAAAATCAAAGTTTATTTACTAAAAAAATTTTCATATAGAGTTATACATAAGATAAATTCGATTGTAAATAATAAATAGAAATCTAAAAATATTTCCAACATAATGGAAGTTTATTTTTAATTTTTAGACATCAAATAAATTAATTTATTAATGACACAAAGATGATGCAGTAATTATCTTATTAATAAAATATTGACATAATTGATATTATAAATACCAAAATAAATGTAATATAAGACTTTTTATGAATTACACTAATTTTCTAGGTTACTAAGATATATTAGTGTTGATTTAATCAACTTGGTTCGAACATATAATTCTGTTATGACTTTCACAAAAATCATATATAAAATAGTGTCAAAATTGACACAAAATAGTTTTTAAATCAAATATTATCTTATTAATTGTTATTTTATTCCTAAAAATCTAAGGTTCGGCCAAATGACTTAGCTAAGGATATATATATTAATAATAAACAATTTGGGGTTCGTTTGGCATGTTATAGTAAGTTTATTAACCATATAGTGTAAGAAAACAAAAAGACACGGTAAAAGTTAAATTATTTAACTTAGAGTTAAATCTAATTGATAAGGTTAAAATAATAAGATAAACTTGTCTAAATCCTATTGTTTGATATTATTGGGTCCCATCCCCACTTTAGCTTCGAAATAAGTCCCTTTGGAACCATGATAAACTGATTTTGACTTCAATATAAAATAATATTTTGAGATATTCCTAAGGTACCCCTCTCCTCCTTTATAAACGGGCACCTCCTCCCCCTCCTCCTCACACCAATTTGAGCACTCAAGCTCGACCTACCCCTGCAAAAATCCCTTCTCCACTTCCCCAAAATAATCCTAGATGTCCTGGTCTTCTTCAAAGACCAATCTTAGTTCCCTAAGTGGAGGATTCAAAGAGGCGTTCCAAAGAAGAGGTAATATCCATTACCGATCATTTCAATTTCTTTCTTCTTCAACTTCTTATTCTTTAGTTGTTTCATGATAAAGTAATAACATAAGTATTACTTACATACTGATATGTTATTATAAATATGAAACAACCCTAATTAACCTTCTATCCATCCAACGGAAAAATGAAATCACCGCGCGTGCTTTCGTACGGAATACCGTCTCCACGCCGTGGTGTAATCTATTTTCTACCATCACCTTAAAAGGATGGGTATAATGGTATAATGAGTAACTATTTATGATTATTATAAAGTAATATTGATACTGAAATAATATATATATATACTCCAATACAATTCCACGATCATAGGAACGATATCATCACCCGTGCGTACGTACGGAATACCGTCTCCACGATGTGATGCGACTCGTTCTACATGGTCTTCATTTCATAATGATTATATAAATGAATTGAATGAATGAATATGATATATAGTACACTAATACCATTTTGTAAATGAGGTATATATAACCTAATGATAAGAATAAGAATTTATTCGACAAAACACGCATAAGAACAAAAAGTTATAAACACCCGAATAACAAGTAGCAATGAAATATTACTACTAAGAAGATAAGAATATGACCATATATGATATCATAAAAATAATTATGATTCCGGAATAAGTCAATAACATTATTTAAATCATTATACAGGAGGTTTGGACACTTACAATGCAAGTTGGACCTAAGGTAAGGGAAATATCACAATCTCATTTTTATCCGAGATTGTTTATACTTGGTATTTACTGTGGTGTATTTTATCATCCACATCCATGTTTCCTAAATATGTAATATTATTTCCATCCACCTACAATTGTTTAAATCCAATTTTACCCTTCGGTGAGTTTTTAGTAAAGGATCTGAAATGAATCTTTTGTCGTTTTTCGTACGAGGTACTTTTTGACTTTTCCAACAAAAGTACGAAGAATGTTTTTTTAACTTTTACGGCATGAATGGATTTTAAAACATTATTTTCAAGAAGATTACTTTACAAGTTTTCAAGTTTATTTTTAATCAACTTCTTTTAGTTTATAATTTTACGACAAGTTAAGAAAGGAAAAGTGTTTTTGAAGTAGAAAGGGTATTTTCCTCAAGAATGAAGTTCAATTGTTATATCAAAATTATTTTCCATCTAAGATAATAAAGGGTTCTTTTTTATCCCTATTGTTACATTGATTTGATTATGTTGTGATGGAATTATTTTTATAAATTCCTTTATCGTATATGAATTGTTTTATGATGTCATGATGTTTAAGATTCCCATTTTTTTTACATGGGTTATGCTATGATGTATGGTTTATGATTTTGTGGCACACATAAGAATGGTATCATTATGAGATGGGTGGGACCTGTATCTCCTTCCAATTCATTGGGTAAAGATTTTATATCTCATGAGATAGACATGGCTGGAACGGTAGGTTATACCGGTTCAGTGAAACAGGACTGAAACGAGGGTGACTCGGTTCAGAAAGGGACTTTGTCCACTAAGATAGTCTTGGCAATGAGTCTTGGCAATGAGTCTTGACTAACAAGAAATTATTCTCTATGATTATGTGTGCATGACACAAAGTTTAATGTTTTAAGATATGATTATTGTGATTACATTTCACTGCCATGATTTATCCCATGTTATGAACTTATGATCTCTTTTGCAGGTTAAGATTTCCAAAAGTTATGTTCTTGTGTATACGATGTGATTGATATTTCTTTTGTTTACCCTTACTGAGCATTTGAGCTCACCTTTTTTTATGTTTTCTTTTCCCCAGGATATAAAGAAAGGTTTTAGGTATAAAAAAAGGAAGATCTTTATGGGAGATGTTGAAGATCTTCCACCACGATTAGAAGATTATATTCCGAGTTTCCAAAGACACTAAACTATTACGATCCTTGTGTGTGTGTGTTTTTGTTATGTACTAAGTATTCCGAAAATGTAATTTAATGTCAATGTACGTCAAGATTCGGGTCTCTACAGTTGGTATCAGAGGAATGGTATAGTCAACCTTTGGAAACTAGGATGTGAAAGCCTTAGTAAGAACCCTAAGGATAAGTCTAAGCATAGAACGCAATATTAGTGTTTTAGAAATGGCCATGAATAACCTAGGATAAGACCTTAAGCATGAAAATTTTATTCTTGAATTATGTGGTTTTCCAATTATAATTAGTGTTCCTCACACTATTCTTCTTGGTTTTAGTCAATGGTTGGAACCCGAAGGAACCGTGTTAATGCGGAATGTGATAGGAAATGCAATGACTGTCCCCCTGAGCAACAAATGATATGGGAGCTTTAATGAAAAATCTTGTAGCCATGATCACACAACTTTCTCAAGCTATGAATCATGTAGGACTTCCAAACGAGCAAAGGAAGGAGAAACATTCTGTTGAATCCTTCATGAGGCAACGTCCACCTTCTTTCAGTGGGTCTTCTGATCCACTTGTTGCTGAAAAATGGATCAGTATCACTGAAAAGATATTTTCAGTTCTTCAATGTTCTAAAAATGATAAAATCATCTTAGCAGTATATCGTTTGGAAGGTGAAGCTAATCAATGGTGGAATCTTATCAAGAATACGAGGCAAAGAGATGAAATTGAGTCCATGGAATGGGACGAGTTCAAGAACTTATTTTTCAATAAGTACTTCCCTCGTGTTCTTCGAACAAAGATGGAGAAGGAGTTTCTTGAACTAAAGCAAAAGGATGATGAATCTGTTGGTATATACGAAGCGAATTTTACAAGACTGGCAAGGTATGCATCTGGCATTATCATCCAACCTGAAAGTAAAGTTGATCGATTTTTCAGTGGCTTAAAACCAAGTCTTCGAAGGGAATTAGCTATAAGAGACTTCAGTAGCTATGAAGAAATTGTGTGTTGTGCTATCAAGGTCGAAATGGATGTTGGTTACATATCAATCTCATGGCTTTGACAAGAAACGAAAGATGGAGTTCAAGGAGAAATCTCATAATAATGGTGAAAATAAGATGAATATTTCCTTATGCACAAAGTGTGGAAAGAAGTATGGTGGAGATTGTCTTAAAGGGACTAGAAAATGTTTTATGTGTGGAAAAGAAGGTCATCGAGCAGCTGAGTGTCGAAGTAATGGAAAAAGGGTTTCTAATGATATGAATAAAGAAAAGACTGTAGAGAATGCAACACCAACACTTCAATTTTTCAAGTGCAAGGAGATGGGACATTATGCCAATAAATTCCCTAATCCAAGGGTTAGTGATGATCGACATGAGCAACTGCTTAAGGAAAAGGACAATGGGAAGTCACATGCGATCACTATTGGCGATGTTGAATATGACAATGATGTGGTGGAATGATTAAGTGTTTATGTAATGGGATTCCAAAATAATGTTGTATCATGATGTATTGGAATATTTATTTATTGGTTTATTGTGGGTTTCAATAATTTTAGGGTACCAGTAACCACGGAAAGTGATTGAGATATTTTTGGAAAAATAATGATATGCGCATAATGATGGGAAAGTGAGAAAATGAAATATTTGACAGTATTCATGAGCTCATGATTGATATAATGACTAAGTGATATCATGGTTTGAGTATATAGAATTTTGAGGATTTTGGTATGTGGACGGTGTTAACTTTTAACTGCATTCATTTTTTCACTAAGGATTAATGGGTATTCAAGAGAATACATGATTAAGGACTTTGAATGTTTGGAATGTGACCAACAAAACATATCTTATGATATTAAATCTCTGGTAATCGTTTTCACTATGTTATGAGAGTGGACTGCAGTATTATGGATAAGCCTAAATATTGGAATGGATTATGTTGGACATAAGTTAGTATTTTTTAAGGATAGAAGTTTTTTCGATATTATGGATGGGATGTTATAGTAATATAGTTTTAGAAAAAGGACAACCTGCAGGACGGGCGACAGCCCATCGCGTCGGACAAGGCTGTGAGAATCGAACCCACAACCAAAGTGCGACTGGCCTTTATCACCTACCACTGGCCTACCGGAAGTCCCTGTTTAGTAGAAACTAGTTTTATAATATTAAGCAGTATGATATATGAAGTATAAGTCCATTTTAGGAACCATATATGATTAATCCCACTATAGAATGACTTATGTATATTTAATAACTTTTGCTAACCTTTTGTTTGAGACAGATAGAATGACCTGTCATTCTGTCACATGATCTGCTAACACTTCACAAATAACAAATTCAACATCATTTATTTAAGAGATGAAGTGGAAATTGTTCAAGGCACGAACAACAGTGAGATTATACCAAAATAAAGTAAGTATTTATTCTAATTCAAATTCTTCAACTTTAGGGAAACGATCTTGAAAACCAAAAATGTTTTCCTAGTGATCTTATATCTGAGTAATCAGATGGTACCTTAGATCACCACAAATTTATGGCTTTGTGATTTCTAGCTTTTCCATAGCCATGTTCTCTACCACTCTCCATCAGAACATGATGGTTAGATTTCTCTTCCATATCCATATTCTCACCTATGTGGAAACCAAGTGATTAGTTTATTTGGGTAACCGTTGCGTTTCATACTTTTGTTTTTAAAGATTGGTTTTGGTATTCCTTTTTACGATGTGGGTTTCTATTAAAGAAACTTTCGAATAGTAAATCATTTATAACCCCGACGAATTTCGAGGGCGAAATTCATTTTAAGGGGGGTAGAATGTAACACCCTGAGATTTTATGAAAAATATTTTTTTAATTTCATTAATGTCTTGTGTTATACGCTACACCAAAAGGATTTTTCACAACACACATCTCTTACCTGGCTTGAATTACACGCAATCACGACCTTCCACGATAGCGTGTGTTGTACGCAACACCAAGTTTCGCTAAACAACAATATACTATTAAAATATTATTAAAACTAGCAGTTATGAATAGTAATAACCACTTTTTGAAATTTTGTAAATTTTATTTTTCAAAATAGACTTCATTTTTGGATTTGGAATATCGAAATTATCTTAGGGTGAAATTTTGGTACTTTTCGGATAACTTGCATTTTCTGATGAATAGTGAAAATTACTAAATTTTAATTAAAAACAACTTTTTTAATCAAAATAATTAATAGTGATAAATTATTAATTTGAGTGGTTTTAAAGTATATTTAGAATATATTTTCACAATTCAATACAATGTTGTCCATTGGATGTAATTTCACATTTACACCAGACATAAACAGGTGTTAATCTTTTGATAGTTATTATCTCTTAAAAACACGCTATTTGTTGTGACAGTGGAAATTAGTAATAAAATTAATTAATGGAACTTATATGTTGGGAATTTTGTAAAATAGACATCATTTTTGAATTCGGAATATCAATTATAGCTTAGGGTGAAATTTTGTCCTTTTTCTGAAAAACTTCAATTTTTGATGAATAGTGAAACTACTAAGTGATAGTTAAAAAACTAATTTTTTCATAAATCATAATTTTACCGCTTCTGGGATTGGAATTTCAAAAATCCGAGAGACATGGTTGATGACAGTAAGTAAAATGTGGTTCAATGAGATGAAAATAATTTTTGGTGAATAGTAACTTTTTTCTTTTATTTACCATGGTTAAAAGTAAATAGGGTAATTAAGGGTAAAAATGATATTAATGTTACCCTAACACATGTCCTAATTCTATTGGACAAGTGTATCTCGACCAAAAACAACATTAAGTGTAAAATATTATCATTTAGGACCACTTGGATTAGATTAGGACATTTATTATTATTTAATTCAAAGAAGAGTTAAAAGAGTTAAAATCAATGTTTATTTAATAAAAAAAATTCATATAGGGTTATACATAAGATAAATTCGATTGTAAATATTAATTAGAAATCTAAATATATTTCCAACATAATGGTATTTTATTTGTAATTTTTAGACATCAAATAATTTAATTTATTTATGACACAAAGATGATGCAGTAATTATCTTATTAATGAAATTTTGACATAATTTATATTATAAATACCAAAATAAATGTAATTTAAGACTTTTTATGAATTCCACTAATTTTCTAGGTTACTCTGATATATTAGTGTTGATTTAATCAATTTGGTTCGAACATATAATTCTGTTATGACTTTCACAAAAATCATATATCAAATAGTGTCAAAATTGACACAAAATAGTTTTTAAATCAAATATTATATTATTAATTGTTATTTTATTCCTAAAAATCTAAGGTTCGGCCAAATTACTTAGATAACGATATATATATTTATAATAAACAATTTGGGGTTCGTTTGGCATGTTATAGTAAGTGTATTAACCATATAGTGTAAGAAAACAAAAAGACACGGTAAAAGTTAAATTATTTAACATAGAGTTAAATATAATTGATAAGGTTAAAATAATAACCTAAACTTGTCTAAATCATATTGGATGATAGGATTTCGACCCATCCCCTCTTTAGCTTAGAAATAAGACCCTTTGGAACCATTATAAAACGATTTTGACTTTAATATAAAATAATATTTTGAGATATTCCTAAGGTACCCCTCTCCTCCCTTATAAAAGGGCACCTCCTCCCCCTCCTCCTAACACAAATTTGAGCACTCAAGATCGGCCAACCCCTGCCAAAATACCTTCTCCACTTCCCTAGAATAATCCTAGAGGTCCTGGTCTTCTTCAAAGACCAATCATAGTTCCCTAAGTGGAGGATTCAAAGAGGCGTTCCAAAGAAGAGGTAATATCCATTACCGATCTTTTCAATTTCTTTCTTCTTAAACTTCGTCTTCTTTAGTTGTTTCATTATAAAGTAATAACATCAGTATTACTTACATACTGATATGTTATTATAAATATGAAACAACCCTAATTCACCTTCTATCCATCCTACAGAAAAATGAAATCACCGCGCGTGCGTACGTACGGAATACCGTCTCCACGCCGTGGTGTAATCTATTTTCTACCATCACCTTACAAGGATGGGTATAATGGTGTAATGAGTAACTATTTATGATTATTATAAAGTTATATTGATACTGAAATAATATATATATATATACTCCAATACAATTCCACGATCATAGGAATGATATCATCACTCGTGCGTACGTACGGAATACCGTCTCCACGATGTGATGTGACTCATTCTACATGATCTTCATTTCATAATGATTATATAATTGAATTTAATGAATTAATATGATATATAATACACTAATACCATTATGTAAATGAGGTATCTATAACCTAAAGATAAGAATAAGAATTTATTCGACAAAACACGCATAAGAACAAAACGTTATAAACACCCGAATAACAAGTAGCAATGAAATATTACTACTAAGAAGCTAAGAATATGACCATATATGATATCATAAAAATATGTATGATTCTGGAATAAGTCAATATCATTATTTAAATCATTATACAAGAGGTTCGGACACTTACAAAGCAAGTTGGACCTAAGGTAAGGGAAATATCACAATCTCATTTTTATCCGAGATTGTTTATACTTTGGCATTTACTGGGGTGTATTTTATCATCCGCATCCATGTTTCCTCAATATGTAATATTATTTCCATCCAACTACAATTGTTTAAATCCAATTTTACCCTTCGGTGAATTTTTAGTAAAAGATAAGAAAGGAATCTTTTGTCATTTTTCGTACGAGGTACTTTTTGACTTTTCCGACAAAAGTACGAAGAATGTTTTTTTAACTTATACGGCATGAATGGATTTTAAAAAATTATTTCCAAGAAGCTTACTTTACAAGTTTTCAAGTTTATTTTTAATCAACTTCTTTTAGTTTATAATTTTACGACAAGTTAAGAATGGAAAAGTGTTTTTGAAGTAGAAAGGGTATTTTCCTCAAGAATGAAGTTCAATTGTTATATCAAAATTATTTTCCATCTAAGATAATAAAGGGTTCTGTTTTTACCCCTATTATTACATTGATTTGATTATGTTGTGATGGAATTATTTTTATGAATTCCTTTATCGTATATGAATTGTTTTATGATGTCATGATGTTTAAGATACCCAATTTTTTTACATGGGTTATGCTATGATGTATGGTTTATGATTTTGTGGAACACATAAGAATGGTATAATTATGAGATGGGTGAGACCTATATCTCTCTCCAATGCATTGGGTAAAGATTTTATATCTAATGAGATATACATGGATGGAACGGTAGGTTATACCGATTCAGTGAAACAGGACTGAAACGAGGGTGACTCGGTTCAGAAAGGGACTTTGTCCACTAAGATAGTCTTGGAAATGAGTCTTGACTAACAAGAAATTATTCTATATGATTATGTGTGCATGACACAAAGTTTAATGTTTTAAGTTATGATTATTGTGATTACATTTCACTTCCATGATTTATCCCATGTTATGAAATTATGATCTCTTTTGCAGGTTAATATTTCCAAAAGTTATGTGCTTGTGTATACGATGTGATTGATATTTCTTTTGTTTACCCTTACTGAGCATTTGAGCTCACCCTTTTTTATGTTTTCTTTTCCCCAGGATATAAAGAAAGGTTTTAGGTATAGAAAAAAGGAAGATCTTTATGGGAGATGTTGAAGATCTTCCACCACGATTAGAAGATTATATTCCGAGTTTCTAAAGACACTAAACTATTACGATCCTTGTGTGTGTGTATTTTTCTTATGTACTAAGTATTCCGCAAATGTAATTTAATGTCAATGTACGTCAAGCTTCGGGTCTCTACAAATCTCACTCCCATCCCCTCCCATTGTTCCCATTATTATACCATCTCTATGGATCAATATATTATATTAGAAAACCATAAACTAAGAGATAATTATTTGGTTTGGGATAATAGGTGGTTGTTTTTTCTCTTCACATATAAATTAACTTGTGTATTTCCATGTGATAATTAATCCATGTGCACATGAATTGTTTTAGGTCAGGTGATTCAGCAAGAATAAATCACCCAGGGGACAATATACACTTCATTGGATACACATGCGACAATCCTAGTGGTTGTATTGAAGATCGATGGGAAATCCATACTAATTGAGGACATCAGGGAGGATATGAGCCCAAAGAGGCTAACCCTTCTTGATCAAACAACATCTCCCCCATTGAGAGGGGATCCATTGGGGTTTGATGTCTATATCAAGTATATTTATCTTGTTCCATCAAAACCCACTACAATTGAAGAGTTGGAGACATAGTAAGAAGTTGATACAGACCCAATCATCGGTCATAGTTCTGTGATTATAATTCTTACAAGAACAGTATCAATGAATGAATATACAGAGGACCAAATTATGTCCAAACATGTGTATAACATATTGAATTACTTTGATGATCTTGAGTCAAACATACAAACTGAGGATGTATTAGGTATTTTTCATGTCATTGAGAAAATGGATGCCAGGAATGCTGATACCTCAGAAAATTAAGGTAATTTATCTACCCATCTAGGAAATACATTCTATTATTAATATTGGAATTAACTACTTCAATATTGTGGATTTATGATTACTTTCATTTGAATGTATGGCTACAACCACTACTCTGACATCTCAACCCACTAATGAAACAAGGGAAGTAGCTGCTAAAGATTCATCCCTTGTTGATGAAGTTGAGTTCAGGCTCTCTTTCGTGGAACAAACACTTGAACACATTCCACCATCTAAGAGAAATTCTGATGTGGATCTGAAGGCTCCCTATAATCTTCATGATTCCTCTCAGACTGCATAGAAATATATCTAGAAGCTAATTTCTCAAACTCCCATGGAAAATTTCTGATTAAACAACCTAAATTATGTCTCATGATTTCATTTATTGGGTATGAGGTTTTTTATTATCATATAATACATTGTTTGGTGAAATCAGTGATCACCACATTGGAGAGGGAAAGGATCTCTGGTCTTATCATTCTGCCAAAAATTCCATGGCCCACCTAAATACAAAAAGGAATATCCCTCATAATGATTCTTTTGAGATTCTTGGTGTAGATTTAAGGCAATATAGGCATTTTTTGAGAACATATCCGTGGTCAAACAGAATCGTTGGCAGATGGATCATCTTGAGTAATAACCATCTATTACTAAGGTGATATTGATGAGGGGAAAGAATTAGTGTAAGAGGTATATAATATGATATTAGATGCTACTGAGAGGGTGGATGCATTGGAGGTTGGGGATAATTCAAAAATTGTTACAATGTCTAAGATGCACCTAGCCAAAAAGGATTCAAATCATGTTATGTTTCGACATGCTGAAACTTTCGAGTAGGCTTTGTGACAAAAACTCATTACTCATATCGAGAGACTCCAAGTAATTAATGTTCCTCCCTTATTTCCATCAAACATATAAATAAACAATTTTCCACTCTACATTAACTATCCTTTCTCTAAGCTTGTTCTATCAACCAATTATTAATTTCTTTTTTTTTGAGATATAATCTCTTAGAGTGGTGTAATTGTTTTATCACTCAATAAGAATATCCATCATAACATAGAATAAAAAAGTTGAAATGATATCTTTTGTAACATTTATCATGGATGGTTAAATGAAAAATTAATATCATTGAAATTCCAGAGTCAATATTATTTGGTTGAATGATCATGAAATTCTATAGTATCTTCCTACTTCAAGGGTCCTAAAGAGAAATGTTTTGTCTATTTCAAGGGTTATATGGAAATCCCTAAAATCTTTTCATCTTTTCTGTTACCACCCTTATTTTTCACAAGACTCTTATGGTTAAGGTTTACCAAGAATGAATTGAATCTTATTAGGGATTACCTTTTTTGTTTTCATCCTTCAACATATTAAGTATCATAATGTGGTAGTATAATGACTTTCAATACTTACTAATTCAACTAGTTTTTTTGGTTGAACAAATTTTACCATGAGTAAAGAGGTTACAAAACTAGTAGGTCTTATTGGATGCTAATGTCTAAATATACCTCATTTATATGTAAGAGCATTATAATCCATAGTATTGTGGTTTCCGGACCTGAAATATGATGGGGTACAAGTACAAAAGTAGTAATCGTAGAGCATGTTTTAAAAGATGGTCCCAACACATTGTTATTGGTGATCACCGAGATAGAAGAGGTCCCTCTTGAGAACAAATTTTCCATTTTCTGACTACCCCCCCCCCTTGGGAGATGAATTATGAAAATAAAAATGGGGGGTATCAATTCATAGTCAAACAATGATTTACTCATGAATGTTACATCAAATAATCGATGAAAAATTCATTTTTGAAGAATTAGATTTCCCACAGCCACTAAGGGAAATTTGTGAAAGAAATGTGTTCAAGATTGGTGGTCAAATATGTATTAGAACTAGCCAAGAATGTCAAACAACTCCTATATGAATTTTTATTCTGTTCAGTAGGGTAGACCATACTGTGATTAATTTTATGTGACTAGGAAATGGATTGGTTATATTAATGAATTATGATAAGGAAATTTCACGGTCTATGATTTATGATCTCTTAGCTTTGACCCAAAATTAGTGATTTTCCATTTTTCATGGAATTTTTTTGGGAATACTCTACTATATTCAATAATGATGGCGAAGGTTTTGAATTTACAATCTAGGGGGCTTCCAAAATTGAAAATCTATATGGTATGAAATAGTGTTTGGGGATTACCGAGATAGAAGAGGTCTGGCCTGGGGTAATGCTTTTTGAGGTTGATAGGCCTTTTTTGAGTAACTTATTCAATGATAAATGGGTTATAAAATGAATATTCAAACAACAGTTACATCAAATAACTGACACCTTATTACTAATGTCCATAAAATTTTTATCGATATTCGGAATACCCTATACATAGGTCCTGGTTTTTTTTAATGAAATGGCTAAAATATGGAAGGATATTTTAAAAAAAAAATTACCCAAAAATGGGTAGGATTTATTTTTTCACACAACTATAACCTCTATGTATGAAATTGTATTTTTTAAATCATAATTGTCCCAATAAAATAATGCCTTGTTATCACTCAGTATCTCATCAAAATTAAAATCAATCCATTCATATTTCCATGAAGGAATCCTCAGAAATAGATCAAACCTTTTGTGTAGAGAGGGGTCATTATTACTTGAATATGGGCTCGTGAGCAAGGTGAAAACCTATATTGGACCCTCCTATGAGGATCATGCTCGTATATAAGAGAGTGGGTGAATTTATTAATTACGTATAGACAAGGATATTGGATTAAGTTGTCACTATGTATATTTTCATATAAACAATCATGCCTTATGTAGTTATTTTGAGAATTTTCCCTATGTAGGTCTGACTAATACAGTGGGAAGGGGAAAATTTTATGTTTTTGTTGGTCCTAGAGTTGAATATTCGGGCATCATAATGTATCTAATGATGGGTATTACCTCCAAAAACATGTTATCAATCATCAATGTTCTATCCCTATCATTGTTATAGGAATTATGAACTGGGAAAGACCATCTACTAAAAAAAATGTAAAACTCATGGCAACCCAAATTTAGAAGATATGCCTAGCTGAATCTTGTAACCCCACATAGTATTTTAGACTTCCTAGAGAGTTTACCATTGAAAACCAAGAGCACCTTGATATTTTTTATTCGGATGAGTCATGGTGTGACAAACCATTGGCCTTAGACCTCTAAAAGGAATAAATAGCTTTATCCAATCCCTAAATGGAATGTGTGATGAAACTAATCCTAAGATTTATCTTCCATAACCGATATGTCTCTTTCTAATGGAGGAACCAATTCAGTTTCTTCCCAGGTGTTAGATGAAGGAATAATTTCATCATAAATTTCTCCAAGAATGGTAAAGTCTCCAAATATTTACATATTCCACAATATTATCTTGAAATCACCATGAAATTGGTTAAAAGTGTTGGTAGGTGAACACGAACGGTGAATCATATTAGAAAAAATCTTATTTGGTGAATATACCCCAAATTGAGAAACCCATACATCATGGTATAAGCAAGGAACTTCCAACCATTTGGGGAAATTCCATGAATATCTAGAACACCTAGCATTCCCAAGACAATTCTAATGATAAACTCCTTTCTGACCCAAAATCCCACTTGGAGCTCAACACTCCATTGGTATTGCCTCTTAAGAGGTTAAAAATAGGAAGATAGTCCTGAATGATAGATAGTAGGGTATGTCATGATTATAAGGGTAACTATGTGTCCATGAGGATCCATTCGAGATGAAATCTTCCTCTTGAACCGACATATAAAAATGTGTCTCACTTTTAAAATGCATTCTTGGTCTATATTCGAGGTCACCTCAAACAAAGATGTTGGATAATTATGATCAACTAGTTTAATTGTAGTATCAACTTAAATTCCAAATTTTTTTAGAAGTAACTTTTTGGATAATGGATAAACTAGGATCTCTAGATATTGGTGAATCTTTGAAATACTATCATAAGGAACAATAAGACGATGAATACCGTGTTAAATATTCTAGGCAATTGGAGTTATTCGTTTGAACAAGGTCATGGAAGTGAATGAAATAATTTTGTCATGATATCCATTAAATCTATATGACATGAACAGAGAAAATCTATGAAAATATATGAAACATGGGAAATCAGGGGTAACTGCATAGCATTCTATGTGACCTGTAGAGAATCTCTCCACGAAGATTTTAGTCTACAAGAAATCAAATCCACCACATTAAAGACAATGTGGCTATGAATGAATAATCAATCCACCCAATTTATGACTATTTTCTATTCATGTGACCGAAAATTAGAGTACACGGGCAATGACATTTGAGTCTGTGAGAAATGATTCTGCAAAAGAGTAATGTTATGCATGATTAGTAAGTAATGATGTAACCATAGAGAATTTGTTCAGAGTAATCTTGATAAATGAAAAATGTGTATGAAACCATATTTATAGAGATGGACCCCATTTTGGGTCAACATGATTAACAACAAATGGTTCAAATCATAACAAATGTTTCATTAGACTTACCTACACTTCATCTCGATGAGAGCACATTCTGATGGGGGATATTTGTTGGGTCCTGAAAATATCTCATGAAAAATGTAACCAACATAATTAAATTGATAAGGGATCAGCCAGGGAAAGGGATTTTTTAATGTATTCAATGGAAATAAATCCCTTAATGTGGTTCGGTTCCACATGTGAAATTCTCTATGTCGACAGCCACTCCACATGGCATCCTCTTAATGAAATTGTTTGTTGTACATTATGATATTCTTAAGGACATATGAATTTTAGGGCCATATAGTGTTTCCTATCCCCAAAAATTACCTCACCTCAATAATTATATGGATTTTATTGGCCTAGATGGTTTTCAAATCCCTCTTAAGAAAATCCTTTACAAGCTTGGATGTCATTAATGGGCTCCCATAAAAAAAGTTCCCAGGGTCGACTGCATATAACCAGCCATCCTGGCAGTCAGTTACATCCATTAATCTATAAAAATCCAATAGCGAACCAAGTGGTAGTTTATTGAAAACCATGGAATGGAATACAAGACATAGATATTGAGTAGGTAAATCTATGGAATAACGTTAAGGAAGAGAGTGAATTCACCGACCATCTATAGACCCAATAACCTTCGAAAAGGCCATTCTAAATAGCATAAGCGAATGAATTATTCACTATCTATTTCCATACATATTAAAAGGATATGTGTAAGGATGTATATGCTTCATTGGAATATGCTATGAATGAAGAATTCAGACTCACGTTAAAAATTTGGACATGGATAAAGCCCAATACCATAATAAAAAATTCTATGCAGAGGGGACCCTATCCTACATAAAAACATGCTACACAAAATGGGGAATCCGAGTGTGTACCATGTTCGGACTCCCATTTCATTCCTCATGCTTACAATTTTCATCTACATTATCCTATCCATGAACCATTCAAATGGTATCATGCCAAGTCCTCTTCTAATGAAAGAAGATATGTATGGGCACATCAGCATGTCCTCTTCGACATACATAACCATGGTATATGGGGTCTTATTGGTATCCTACATAACCAGTGGGCATTGGAATCTTTTTTCGTATATTCCTAGGGTAATGAGGTTAAAAACATTATGTATGGTTTCAAATGGTTCCACAGGCTAGGCAGCTCCATCTGTGGGCCATAGCCCCTTCCTCGTCTTCTCTTCCTCCCATCGAATAGGGACGAGGGGGAAATCACACTTGGGAATCCCTCTTAGAGTAATACCTATAACCATTCATGATATAGAATGAACACCTCCTTATATCTATCTATCGGTTCATATCCATCTATGTTATTAAATGATACTATCTTTGTTACCATTATAAACAATGAGATGGGGACCCAACAATCTTTCTCACTCCCATTGGGTCTAGGAGACCAAACACAAGATAAAAGATACCCATGATATAATAATAAGGGAAGACATAGGTACCAAAAATCTCCCTCTCCCTCATCTCATATAATGACCCACATCCCTTAGAAGGTACCAAGTTGATAGGGTCATCTGGTGGTTTCGTATAGGTAACTCATTTCCATGAAGCTATAAGAGTACCCCAGAAAATAATGTAGAGGTTTAGTAAAGGGAAATGATGAGAACCCTATCATTCAATGTTCAATATAATTCCAATAATTAATTATGAATCATTGAAAATCATGTGAATAAATCTTTCTTATGGTTCTAAAGATAACACAAAAACTATGCAGTAGGGAGAGGATGGTTCCATTCAAAATGTAATCCACACTACAAAAAATGAAGGAGGTGTACATACAAAAACAAATAGACATTCTATGAATTTTTGAATCCCTCGAACATTATGTCACTTACCCTCAATGAGCATACACTAAAGAAAAGGGAGAAATCAAGGCTCAAATAACCCATCCCTCAAAGAGGTTCTACCCCCACACACTCACAAAATTATTCGATTGGCTATAAGAATAAATGATAGAGTTGAGAAGAGTCAATACATAATTTCTCCAACACAATATTCATAATGAATATATCACATGGGGAAAACCTAAACTCTAACTTCAGACCCATGTACCTCAGCAAAGAGGGTTCACACTAGTGATTGAATTAGAACAAATACATCCACAGAACCATGTTCTTTGACCATAGGTTTACCTATACTTGATTATGGAAATATTTCAAGAATTTCCTCCATTATTGAAATAACAATAATAGATTTATTAGAACCCCTGAAATATGTCCCATGATGGGTGTAATACTTATATATAAGTCAATCCATGGCATTATTCCCCAGCAATTGTAACTACTATTGATGATTTTATTCATCCAAACATTCATTAAGGGATTATAGACAACATTGAATCATGAGCTGATCAAGTGGATGTTTTGGAGAAACAATGCACACTTGTACAATAAGAATTGAAATATTACCCAAAATTTGTGACATAAATCACATCCTCATAAAATTTTGAGAGCCCCAAATTTCATGTATTCAATGGATCTGGAGAGCTATAATTGAATCTAAAACACCTTTTCCCATTGGTATCCCATTATGGGAACACCCTTTCAACAAGAAGTAGTGAAACATATATGCATCATGCAAATGATTGAAGGGTTGTCCTTTATATGTTACAATGGGTTTTCAACATTTCTAGTCATTGGATGGGAAGACCTTAATTTTTAGTTTCTCTTTCACTTCAAATCAACACTTCCAAAGACAACTATCCTTGAACTCTCAAAATGAATATAACATGATAAAAAGGGAGTGTAGAATTAAATTGTCATATATAATGGCATAACCTACTCTCTGATCCTATAAATTGCATATGAATAACTGAAATCTCATTGCATAGAGATCCACTATGATTATTTGAAAATGTTGTGCATCTCAGTGAGATATAATGAAGGCTTTCTAGATCATGATGTAATTTCAGAAAGGATGGATGTTTCCAAGTAGAGAACTAGAAACAATTTCCATGTTGATCCATTATTTCTAGGAAAAATATCATGAATATTGTAGGCTACATCTATCACACTTAATCCATTCTCGGTGATGAATCTATCTCTAAATAACACACCAAATTATGAGGCACACTCTAAGAATCAACAAAAACCCCAACCTAATTAACAAGAGTTTAGGGGACCCACAATAATTAAATTATAAAAATGAATAAATTTTATACATTATGGGATGATAGTGTACATGGTTACAACATATCTACTGTAGATAACGAATTACCCAGCCTGGCCATGTCGAAGAGGCCCAACCTTGAAGGTCTCGATGACTAGATAGATTATTTCCCATTTCACTATGTATAGGGGAAAAATTCACTAATGATTTATTTTCATAGAAATACTGCAAAAAATATTTGACTCTAGACATGTAATGTTGGGAAAACCGCTAATACAAATAACATATTTTTTATTATTTATGTTGAGAAAGGAGGCAAATAGAAAAAAATTTATTTAAATGGCATATCGATGTTTGGTGATTGGTTGACTCAAAATAAAATCAACCAAATGAGTTCCATCCCGGGAGAACAATTAATACAAACAATAATATCATCGACAACTTCCAATATGACACAACCAAGCCCATCACCCCCACAGTCCTCCAAAATCTAGCATATAAAAAATGACATGGCTGAATGTGTGGGGAAGAGATGTAGGATGGTAATCCTAATCCAAGGATAAATTAGGGTTTTAATCCCACAAACTTTATACCTCCAGTCAATAAACAAAGGGTCCCCCCCCACTAAATGGATGAAAAAAAATGGTTAGTTAGAAACAATCCTCATCGAATGAAAAAATAATCTTCATGAACATTAAATTCATTCATTTAATGGATTCGTTCTATGAAAAAGAATTTTTCTATGAATATGAGTTCAATGATCCCGATTGGGGAACCGATGGAAGAGGATGTAGGAGCTAAGTATATAGTTACAGATAAAACTGTGACTGAAATTACAATTCAATCCACATACCTATTCAGACTATATGTGTTTTGGTAACACTTTGAAGAGACCATCAGTGAGTCCAAATTCAAAAGGGAAATCCCAATGAATATTAAAAAAATGCTAACCTAGCTTGATCATCCAATAATATCAATTAAAGGGGGTAAAAATTCTTGATCTCCCTTGATAGGCTAGAAGACCGTTCTAATTTGTTCTGTCCAAACCACTAAGAACTAAAGCACCTTAAACTCCTATTTTAAGGTCCAATCAATCTTCGTCATGTAATCAGCCCTTAATTATCCTGTAAATGTAATTCTTCAAACGATGAAGTGTAGGAAATTGTCTATGTAGTATAAAATAATAATGAAATTATCTTTTGTGTTGTTCATGTTATCAATCATGGATGCCTTGAGTTTGTCAAAATACATCAGGGAAGCACTCGTAGAAGCTTTTCTACACCCAAAGGAGTGAGAAATAATGTTTAATGATATTGGTGTATATCGAAATAATATCAATCCTATAGAATATCATGTGGTTATATCCTTTATAGAAAAATATAAATATGTTGTTTTATAGGGACACATCAAAAACATGTATGTCTCTTGAAGGATAAATAGTATCAATGCTCTATAATATTTCATTGAAAATGGAACAGAAGTTTATCTCTTTCCAATATGAATGGTTTATTAATTGGTCTATAGTGATACAGACCTATCACCCTCCGCTCTAACCCTATAAGTCTATGAAAAAAAAAGACAATGGATTTAATCCAGCACAAGGCTCAATTTTTGGACCTTGTATCTGACTCAAAATTTTATGTGGTATAGAAGTATATGACCATCTATGATTTATTGGGAATTCCTTGGTCACATTATCATATGGAAATTTCCTCATCATACCATCTGTGCATCAAATTCATCATTGATTGACTAATTGGTACATTATACACCAAAAAATATCTATTCGAATATTATGATTCATATTATATTGAGTCATGAATAAATTAGAGTGAATGAAAAGAACCCATGGATGACAGTGTTTCTTGGGATAGTACCACAATAAATCTGGAAATGATCCTGAGTAACACCAAGATAAATGAAGAGTATGTGTTTCCCATCAACATAATCAAGTACATGGTAAACAATTCTAGCACGTATTCAATAAGCTTCATGATATTAGTCATGAATGGTGTGATGAACAAATACTTAGAAGGCCACTGACACTCTATATGGTGGTAAAAGATCAGATGGAAATGCCCTCATTCAATCCCCTATGTTTTGATAGATCACTACTTTCACGGTTGATTTGGAAGAATCATTTCTGTAACCTCAGGAAAATAAAGATACTCATTATCTTCCTCTAGTATCTCCCCCATAACATCAAAGAGTCTCCAAATCGTCTGTTGGGGTAGAAGAATTCACTTCATATTTTGGATGTCAAAATATTAAACCCACTCCAAAATCTGTAGAAATCCTTTCAATATTTTATCCTCATGTGGTGAAAATAGAAGAGAAGGTGAAAAAGGATGGAGAGGAATAAGGGGAGGAGGAGTAAGACCATAGGGATTACAATTCAACATTAGAGTATGGTGTCTCTACCACCATTGATGAACTCATACAGAAAATATGGATACAGAAGAGGACCTATATACCACTTTTATCAGAGAAACCACCTCTTCCAAAGAATAATATGTAGAAAACTCATTTCTAAAACAACATCAATATTTGTGTAAACTGTGAACTAAACTAAAATTCTTATCCATTATCTTGAGTTGGACACCCACCAAATAGTCTTTCGAGAGAACCATTGGGGCTATAATCATGCATAAAAATTAAATCATTTGATTCAAACAACTACAATTAATGTTGAATTTGATATGATCACTAGTAACAACTTCATTTGAGAGGTATAATACCAAAAATTATAAGAAAATATAGTCCAAATCAAGAAAAATAATTGGAAAATAATATTCAACATCGATCTCTGAGATCTCATCTAGCACTATACATAGGATGATTTCCCAGTCCCAATAAAAAAGTATATGTTTGAAATAATGACTATATAGCATGTCCTCTCTTTCATGAATGACTATACAGGGTATTATCAAATTTGAATTAAACAAGAGCTTGAATAATCCACTACAATTATTGCCCATCCATGTATATTCTTCTATCAGGTAATCCCCTTTGTGTTGGGACAATTTTGGGATCCACATAACACTTAGAGGGGGTGAATTAGTGGTGGGGAATTTTTAATGCATTTTAATCTTTTTATCCATGTAACTCGTAGACCTATTTGGATCTTGCCTCAATTATTCTCTTTTTCTTGTTGCGTGAATGTATCTGAATGTGGTAAGAATAGAAGAAGATATTTTACAAGTTTAACTACTTAATAAGAGTATTTAGTCCTTGGAATGTTCTGGAAGTAATCCTGACCAAAAAACCACTACAACCCAATCCTTTTTTAAGGTTAAAAATAAGAGGGTATACTATTAAACACTTGTGGAACTTTGAAAATAATCTAATAGTTCGTGTTATATAGCTCTTGGATGGATCTTTATACTACATAACAGGAAAGTATTCTCATTGTTCATAAGGCCTTGTAACACCACCAATGTACTCAACCTATTGATTCATATTCAATGCCATCGTTTTTCTTTCTTCTTCCACAAACTTCTTGTTCACTTCATTACCTACACATTTCCATACAAGAAACTCCTCTTACTTCATGACAAAATAAAATATGATTGAAGCACTAAATTATTCTTCATTAAGTCACTACAAAATGAATGTTATGTGGACTAATGAATGATAAATCTTATCTGAACCAACTTATATTCAGTCCCTATCAGGTTGGTCAACAAATCATCTTCACTTATTTCCACTTTCATGCTCAGTAAAAAATCAACTGTACTGAGATATCTTCTTCATTTTTGTATTATCATAAATTTTTTTTGTGATTATTAAATCAGTAAATACCAGCTTAACTTTTCATTATCACAATTAATTGAGCCTAAATAATTTAATATAGATTTACAACTAGCATCGTCTTTCCACTTTCTTCTTCAGTGGTATAAATATGAGTTTAGGTTCCCATCAGGTTCTTCTTCACACCAACAAACTATGTGTACTTTATCTTATCTATTTTTTTATATCAACCGAGTACACACGGTTTTTTACATTGTGAAACATAGTGGGGGTATTATACCCAAGAACTGCTTCATAGATCCATTCTTCAAGAATCCCTAAAAAGTATGAGATTAACTGGTGTTTATGGTCCTTATATCATCTTCTTAACCAAACATGATAATGTTGTAAACACCTATCACATATTCATAGAATTTAACCTTCATGAACAATCTTATTGTCCCTTTGTATTGATTTACACCACATGGTGAAAGTACTTTATGGATATACTTCCTTCTAAGAACCAATTCTTCTTTTTGAGAAATCAATGCCTCATCTACTGTTGATGTATCATGGACCACCCCATCGCTATGGATGACCTTTCATACATCGGTCACCATTTTTCCATGTACCATTTCTTCCTCCAATGGATGTCTCTGCTTCCATGGATTGCCTCTTATTCATTTGAAAACATCATTCATCATAGAATCTTTCATCCATGAACTACTTCCCTTCATGGAATTCTCCCTCACGAACTCTTTTGGTCTTATCAGATTTCTTCTAGCTTTGATGATTTCATTTAATAAAATTCCATGTACATAATTAATATATTTGGTATATTTATATAGGGAAAAAATCCTAAAATTATGCTAATATTATTTAACCAAATTTTCAATGTGGTACATCCTTCACCACATACTATGCTCATTTCACAAATAATTATTCCCTCCATAGTTTGTGTATCAGCTTTCTTCCTTCATGAGGGAAGATTCCATCTGAAAACAGATCACTCCCTCTTAATGGATAATGACATCCTTCATGTTATCAAAAATTTCGAGAGCATAATGTTTTTCCTATACAATGAACCTCCTAAATTTTCTTTCCCTACAAGGTATTTTTACAGTGCTTCACATTCCATATATCATTGCTATGTATAAATATCTCTTCACCAATTTTTCCTTGTCATTCTATTTACCTCTTATACAGTTTGGGAAATATTCTTTGTCAATGGTAACTATACATATTTTAGACATCTTATTTGATAAAAAAACATCTATAATGATATATAACCTTTGAATGATCATCTTTATCATTGTATGATTATTTAAAGAATGTATTGTATATTCCTTATCTTCCATCAACATATTTCTTTCCAATCAAACTAGTATATGATTAGCAACTCCTTTTCTCCCTCATTCCCCTGTAAATATTTCATCTCTGTTTTCCCAAACAAGTTCTCATATTTGTGAAATAAAAACCATAAAATAATTATCTGATTTTACTAGGATAATTTTTCAACCATGAGAAAAATTTATTCTAATGAATCCATAACAATTATCTATAAAATATCCTGAAACTCAATGTCTTAAAAATATGTTTATTTAATTATAAATACTTGAGGAAATATTCCATTATCCATTAACATTAGAACTACTACAACATAATTTACAAACATATATCTTCATACCACATTGATCAATATTAAAAATCAATGAAAATCAGTCGTAAACAAATACAATCCATAAAAAAAATTTCTCTTCACAATGTTAAGAAAAATCAATAGTCTACATACGAAAGTGACTTCCATTGCATATTCAAACCCTTCTTTTGAATGTTTCTTGAATTCTAAATTAATGATAAAGTGGATAAATATAAATTTAATTGTGACCAAATGGCTGATCATGAAACAGCCCTCACGAAACTACAATAACACTACCTCAAGATAGACACATATAAATTTTCATTTGGAGTTAACTCAGGGTAATTTAAGACCATTATATAATGTCATCATAGAATCGTAGTAGACCTTAATAAGAAAAAGGATATCCTTTACAGGTCACCTACTCAAAAACTCTATGAGTTGAGATGAATTCAAGAACACATATCCTACATTAGACACATAATATAAACAAATTGTAGGAAATTTTTTTACCTTCACCAAGTTTATGGAAAATTAGTTACATATCCATAGGTTGATGATTTTATAGATGAATTAAACAGTATAAAAATACAAATTTTGATCTTGTTAGTGAAAAATGATTATAATTGTTATTGAGATATCAAAAATAGTTGTCTAATTCTAATATTTGCAGTTTAGAAAGAGAGTAATTACCTACTGCATCATCAGTTACATTTGGTCTCTCATATAAACATACTCAAATACATTCCCATTTTCCTGATGTTGACAAGGTTTCTTTCATGATGGTTTGTGATCTTAAAATTGTCTGATATTCTACTGGTGCCTCAAAAATATCTAAAATTCTAGATTTCTTCTTGATTTATTAAAGAAAACCACTCAGAATAAATGACATCATTAGATTTTGAAATACATAGTGATGATATTTACTCAATTCAATAGAGATCCATGACATGGGAGATATAGTATGATGGTGCATCAAGAATCCCAACAGAGAAGAGGATGGGATGCCCCATGCTCTACAATGTTAGGCTTAGAGTCATGATAATTTCCCTAGAAAATGCAGTCCTAACATACTTTTTCCTACTTTTAGAAGGGTAAAATAACAACACTGAAGAATATTAGTCTCTCATTGAAGGTCTGGAGATATAACATCTGGTAAATGTAAATTGCATGAAGATAATGTGAAATTTTTAATTGGTTATCAGGTAGGTCAATATTTATTATTCCATCTAAAATTTAGAGCTAATCCCCATAATAAACTACATCCCATGATTTATGGTGGAATTCCCCTAAACAACCAACCCTAGTTCACATCTCGAACTCAAAAAATTCCATGTACGATAAATTATATAATGAAACAATGACCCTAGAAAAACCAGACCATTATGAAACATTCATTAGCATTGTGAATCACTGAATGGTCTTAAATTTTATTCTTGTCATTATGGAAGATATCAATGAAGATAGTCTAATCCCTATGCCATATAGTCCCTCCACTGGGTTGATGACAGTCATTATGGATAACAATAAATTGGACTACTCTTATTAAACAGAGTTGAAAAATAGAATATCAGAAGACAAGTTCATAACATTGTTATATAATATGGAACAAATAATTTAATGGTCCTCTATAACTAGGGACTTGATGGGGTCATTCTCAAATGCGTTGATGGAGAATAGACCACAATAATCATGAAAGAAGTAAACATTGGATACTATATCACTAACCATACAGGGTTCAATATTTTCCATCATATTCATAGGCTTGTGTACTAGTGGCCCACTATGACTCAATGATTCAAAAAATGTAACAAATAGTGTTATTCTTTCTAGGTACATGAAAACAAAATTCATCAACCACTAGAGTTTTTTCATACTACCAAATACTTATGTCCATTTATTATATGGGGAATGGATTTCATATGATCATATCATGCTACTATAACCGATATGTTAAATTAAATTCTCCATGTGACAAATTTATTCTCTTAGAGGGCCAAATCCATACCTCTAAAATAATTTGGGTAAAATGACATTGTCATCTTTATGAAATCCATCATCATTATTATATTTGGTGCCCCACATACAATACTCATTGAAATTAAGAACAATTGTTTTTCTTTTGAGTCGAAAAATCAAAATAAAATATCAATTTAAACTATTCAAATCACTATGAGGTAGTAGAAAATGGACATAAAATAACCTTAAATAAGAACATATTGAATATATTTCAAAATATTATGGATAAGGTTAAAAAAATCTTGTTCAGATAACCTTTTTCATGCGTTTTGTGATTATTGAACTACAAACCGCACCACCACACATGTGAACACATACTGAGTGATATATGGGATAGATGTTTTCCTTCCCATCAAAGTCCAACTTCACTCAATCTGTTATTCTATATATATGTAGTTGTAAACAGACTATCAATTCATGAAAACACATGAAGAATTGGAATGAGTAGATGAAAATATATTACATACATTAATTCATTTGGAAGTCCACCAAAATTGGATTGGGTGATACTTTAATAAAAAAAAGTTCACCTTAGATCATTCCTTGAGGGAGATATGGTGTTTGTCCCCAGGACTCCTATGATACTTTGGAACAAGCCTCTAGAGTTGGAACTTGAGGGGAGGGACCTTTTTTAACACACAAATTCCACTCCAATAGAGCTTATTCCTTGATATCTATGGACAAAAATTATAACACATCCCACACCAAGTAATGGATCCTAATGAAATACTTGTGTAGTCACACGCAACTCATCCATGTAACAATACGATAAAATATTCAACCCCAAAATCCACTCTATGTGATGTTATACTATATAACATACTCATCCTTAACTCATGATGTTAAACTAAATAAGACACGTCCTAAAAGCAATACGTTACATTGTACAATTCTTCCTTGCCGTATAACATTAAATTGATTAATTTATTACATCATTCATACAAAATGTTAAACTATGTAGCATCATGGTTTCAGATTTATGACCATACAAGGAATGACATTTCATCTAAATCACATGACAATAAACTCCTTGGTAAAATTACATTCCTTGTGATGATAAACTACATGGTAACATCCTTGGAACATGATACTAAATTGTATCCATAACCTATGTAATAAACAAGGGTCACCACATGTCCTATGTGTGAGGTTTCAATGTTCTCACTTGAGAGTACATCAACCCTGACGTCTCTCATCTACCATGCCACACTCTGGTATGGTGTGTGGCATGATTCATGTTATCACATGATACATAGTGACACCTATATACTCTACATTTGGCCCAACCAAAAATTTCCCCCACTCAAAAGATGGGTTTGACAAGCCTTTTTCCTCAAGGACTGACATCATGTTGGGTTTTTGTAACTTTTTGGTCTAAAGAATCATATTTACCAAAACTATAAGGCACTATCTACCCTAGAAGACGATATCAAACTGTAGGTCCCAAGTCCTCGATGCACAATGTAAAAAAACTACACATAATTTTGATCCATGCTTGAATGGATCCCACCTTTTTGTGTCGATTCATAATATATCCACATTCAATAACTATGTGTGTATTGATTCACATAATTATAGTACATTTAGTGATTCCCAGATCTCAAATATTGGGTCCACTCAGAACATGAAAAAAAGAGAATAAAAGAAATACATTCCCCAATCCCTATTAATGGATTAGATCTACACAGTGAGCATCTCCAAGAACTACATGTGACTAAATTACCATATGAATCAGATTCACCCTGATTCCTATATTATTTAAAGAATATGATCCATAGGTTAGAAAAAAACCCATTGTTTGAAAATGATTCAAAATAATAAAGGTATCCCCACACTCCATGAAAATTGTAAGTCTCAATTCCTCTCATGTGATCAAATTTTTTTTCCACTATCATACTCTTTGTCTTGCATAATTTTAGATCTCATCAATATATTCTTGGACATCAGTATTAGTGTGTCAGTTTTCAGAGGACACATTTTTTTACTGTTCATAATAGGCCCCACATTGTCTATCTAAAATCCACTAACAAAAGGCATGTCAAAAAGGAAAAAATACATTCCCAAGAGAATATTATCCTATCCCTATTATCCATGTCAATGTCATTCTGGAAACTACTTTTAAAAATCATCTTTGGTTATTCAATTAATTTTTTTCAAATAATTTTTATTTATATGAGAACCCCAATAATCATAGTTTATGTTGTCCTTTATTTTTGGGGAATGTTAGAACATCTTTTTCGGATGAGCCTTTATCACTCAGGATTTCAATGTCATATGGTCCTAGCTATATGACCTAGAATAGGTAGACCCAATGACATCCTAATACCATGATGTTAAACAATTTGACAATTTCTTTACTACATGATGTTAAAATGTATTATCACGTTATATGATAAGAATACATTGTAATGGGATAATAGTTCAAGAAGACTCATAAAAAAATTATGATATTATTCTTTTAAGGTGATTTCGGAGTGCCTAAATAGAATTTTTGAGGCTTCATTTATTCTTTATTACATTGAGTAACCTAAACCATTACCAAATGATGTTAAATACATGATTGATATCCCCATCACATGACAATGAACTACATGATTACTACGGTCTCTATATGTCATGATTCTTATTAACATAGGATATTTAGTGATCACCTAATCCCCAATTCTGAGTTTAGCTACAATATAAAAATTTTCCCCAGCCTTTTGTATGGGTCAGATGGGCATAGAAAACATTAACACATGAAGCACACATAGCTCGATTCTCACGCTATTGAGATATATAGTGACACCATGATCCAAAATACTATTCCAAACATAATTAAAAAATATCCCCACTCTCTTATATATGGTCCTGATTCACATAAGATGGTCTAGTATTGTTTCCCACCCCACTCAAGAGCCCATATATAACTAAAACTTTTCCCACGCCAAAACAATGTTATATCAATCTGTTGGGAGTACCTCCCATAACTACTTATAGATTTATTCTCATTGTGAAGAGATAAACAGTGATGCTAATACCATATATTTTTTTCCTAGTCTAGATTTAAAAAAATACTACTTTCAACAATATAGTTCTCTTATGTGTAAGATAAATATTTATATCTATTCTTTAGTAATATTGATTTGATAACTCCTTTGGTATTCGGGAACATTCTTTATACAAACCAAATTCTATGTTTGGGGAAGTAAAAATCTCAATAATACTTCCATAAATATCCCCAATAGGGTGTCAGTTTCCCAAGGACAACTTTTTTGGGCTATACATAATACACCCCGATTGGATTTTCATAAATTGACTAAAAGAGAAGTCTTGTAAACTAAAGGAAAATTCATCTTCCATAGAGACAAATTCTATATTCATAATCACAAATGTTTTTTTCATACATCTTCAATTATTTATACTAATCCCCCCAGACTAAATCATTCATCCTTTACCCATTATGCCTTATGATTATAGAGTATTCTCGTACTGATTACCAAGAAAATGGAAAATCACTTAACTTTCAGTCAATGTTAACTGACCATAAACTATATCCCTAAGATATCATTCATGTAACATTTTTAACTACAAATTTCATGTACTAGTCTCATGAAATTGAACTACACTATGATTCACCCTCATTTATATTATCCAAATTTTTGTAGGAGTGGGTTACCAATCATAACTAATTCCAATACAAATTCATAAACAATTATCTAACACATTACCTTTAAAAATATCAATTTGTTGTCTTGAGAAATATGCATTTAAAAAAATTTACCTTCTATTTGTGATATAATTTCATTTTTTCTACGGAACCATGGTTGGACTATTCAGTGATAATCCCCAATTATCTTCAAATAAGTTTTCCTTCAAAAATTATGTTTTAGTCAACTAAAGGTATATTTATCCTCATGAAATTCATCTTCTATCATCATGATCCTCAACAACATAATGTTGGAAACCACTATTCAAATAATCTATCTGGTTATTCCTCGGGTACATTTCTTAAATCATGATTCAAATTTCGAAACCACAAAATCAGGGATTAAAATTCCAATTTATATATCTAAGGAATATTGATACATTCTCACCCAACAATAATTGTTAGGTTATTCATACCATAAATCATGGCCAATAAAGTTGTACTTAAATCGCCAATTGAAATTGTTTAGATTGCAAGACTCTAAACTAGCCACACAATGTTACGTAGTAATCACCATGAAAAAACCTACAAAGGGAACCCAATATATATGTTGATTCATGTACTCTAAGTCTTCGCCAAAGGGGATATAGAGAAAAATTAGGGTAGTACTATAAAATTTTAAAATTATATAGGTTTTTCTATTTAACCCTAGTAAAAGTCCAAACTATGATCACTAGGTCCCATGTCTTAGAAACAATTTAAAGCATTACATGATATTTCATCCAAATAAGATAACGTTGGTTTTACGATGATATTAATTATTATTTTACCCACATATGAGAAATGATTTGGAAGTGAAACATTGAACTTTTTTATCCAATGATATAATTGGGATTGTTATCTACTGATAAATCGTTATGGTTATCTAAGATATTATCATTCAAAACATTTCATGTTATGATTGTTTGGTATTGCAGAATAAGATAAACTATAAGTACTATAGGGGAAGATGTTTTCATTTATATTTTGAATGGAAAATAGGGAGAACATCTACATATTGAAGTATATTTTTATGAGTAATAAATTGCAGTTATGAAGCACAATCAGCCAATTCCTAATGTTGAATCATTTCATTATCTGAATCCTCCAAGGAATAGAAAAAACTCAATAAATGTTGTAATTTCTATTTTTTCACTAACCGAAAATACTTATTCCATCATAGTAGTATCTAATCCCTACTTCACTACCTCTCATACTAACTATTCCCCTTCAAAAAAAGAGACATCATCTTGAGAGAGTTTATTCTTTAGGTGCTCCGACCACTAATAAATTTGCTCCACCAAGGATCTATTCTCCATAACATGTCTTTGTTTCCTTGAAGATACTCCAATATTCTTAAAATCATCACTACAAAATATATTTATTTTTATAGAAAGGTGAATCATGGACTCAAAAATAGATGTAAAAGATTGTACTGAACTGTCCCACACTCGAGAAAAGATCACATACTTTACTACTTCATGTATGGTATGATAATCAAAACCCATTACCCGAGATATGAAAGCATGTTGCTTAATTTGTTTCCATTTTTACTAGGTTATGGGAAATTATCTTTCACATGACCTTCCATAATGAAATATGGAGAATGTAACGATTGTTGGGAGAATCCTGATCTTATTTAGAATCACTCTCAAATGGTCAAATTTATTCACAAATTAGTGTCACAATAAAGGTCCCTAACTAAATACACTCAACATAGGATTACTCTATAGTAGGTGGATCCCTTGCAACGTCAGTAGGTTGAGAAGTCAAATATGATGGTATAACCATAGAGGCTTATGGTTTTAATCCCCATCCACATGATTAAAAAACTCAATACATTAACATATAATGAGAAAATAAAGGATGGAAGGGTGGAGAACTTACCTTCACATGTCGAGGAACTGACATCCCAAATTGCATTTATTTCATTGAGGATTAAAATCAATGTTGCATTCAAAGCTGGTGGATTGACTTTAGGCTCTTTGAGGGATATATGTGATTTATGTGCATGTTAGTAGGAATTTGTGACTTCTATAATGTCTCTCATTGATACTACACTTGCGGGAGTAAAAATTAAGGAATAAGGAGTAATGGTTCGGTCTCACTCTCCTTGATCCCGAGTCCTTCCCTCTTACATAGTTGTTCTCTCAAAACGTGGACCATTTACTTCATGTTTATAAATATACATAAAAATTTTTAACTAAGATTAATCATTAAATCATTATTTAAAATTTGAAAATTTTAATATTTTAATAATAAATTTAAATGAATCGATACGAAATCAAATCAATATTTTTTAAAATTTTATTATAATTTTAGAATATATAGTAAATAAAATAATATTAACTAATTCATTCGTATTTGAATTTAAAATTATTTTATAAATCATACATGAACTAAAAATTAAAATAAAATAATACATTTTATATTTTTGTTGTTTTCTAAATACATTTAAGTGATAAATTACCAATAATTAATTTTTTATTATTTGGCTGCCTAAACGTACTACTAAAACAAAGATTAATTATAATCAAGTTTATAATTAAATACTCAAAACCTAAAAAATATTAATTAACCACTACCTTGACCTTATTTATTTGTTTGAATAATGTTAGTTACCAGGTTAAGTTATTCTTGTCATCACCTATATACACATATCAAGGAAGATAGTGAGAGAGATATATTTTAGGTAAAAATTTATGTAAAATTTTATGTATTTGATGGAAACACACAAATTTTGAAATGTTAATCATTGAATTTTAATACCAATTTTTTAAAAATATATGAAAGAGAATTTTTTTAATAAATAATCAATTGACTTTTTATGTTAGACCTTTGAAAAAACTATTTTTTGGACTAATTACATAGTTTACTAAAACATGATTAATGGATTTAATTTAGTTAAAAAAATAAATATAATAACTCAAAAAACATTAATAGATTTATTTTTAAACATATTCTCATGTGGTTCAAATTTTCATGTTTTTTGAATTGCCAATTGCTTATCATAATAAAAAATAAATAATATAAATTGATAAAAGTAATTTTAATTTTTTTTAAATAAAAAATTATTACTCACATAAATTATTTGGTTATAATTTGTATAAAATATAAGAAAAATTTAACACCCAAATATTTCAAAAAAAAAACACTATTTTCAATAGCGTATATAACATGCAATACTATGCTTCAACGACCCACAAAGTATTATTATTTATATTTTACCTTTATAACCTATAATTTAACTAATAGGTTTTATGATTATTAAACATGTTATAGAATATTTATAAATTTCATAATCCAAAAAATAGGTATTAATTATTTGGAAATAAACTCTCAAATTGAAGTAAATAGATTTTATACATTTTTTTAAAAATTGATTTTTTTTATTTTTTTAGAAAATATAATAATTAATTTCATCCAATTTTGGAAAATAGACGTGATTAAATTAACATATTTTTTGAATTCATATTATCAAAATTAACATAGGGTATTGTTTTATATTTTACTACAAACATTTATTTTCCAGTGAATTGGGAAAAATAGCAATTTTTATTAAAAACCATTTTTTCAACCATTACATTTTTAAATTTAATTTTAAATTTATTTAAAATTAAAATTAGTTATAAAATGTTAATAATAATACAAATTTGTACATTTTAATATATTTCATATTTTAATTGGGAATAAAAACTTTGATTATACTAAAATTTACATTTTTCTAGAAAACTATTTTTTATTGCATTTTATCAATATAATATTAATTTAAACAAATTTCACTTCTATGTGTTGGATTTTTAAAAATGGAATCCATATGTAGATCTTTTAGCTAGAAATTGATTAAATTGTTTCCTTTCAACTTTGGTAAATATAAATAACAACCTTAATAATTTTCTTTTATCGTGGTAAAGGGTGAATCAGGTAGGTATCGATAAAAATAAGATGTCGAGGACTAGAAAATGACCCAAACTATAGCAACACAATGACATAAAAATTATATTAATATAGAATTTAATGATTCAACCATTGAGTCTATGTGATAAAATACTTTGTTATTATAATTAATTAAAGTAGACAGTTGTAACATAGCAGTTAAACACAGTAATATGAGTAGTAATGAATATTTTTAAATTTTATTTATAATTGATTCACATAAAAGAAACATATTTATAATTAAATATTTTATTTTTGGTAAAATAAACATCATTTTGTAATTATGAATTTCAAAATATATTTATGGTGAATGTTTAGTATATTTCTGAGAAATTTCATTTTTTTTATGAATAATGAAAAAAACTAGATTGTAGTTAAAAAATATGCTTTTTAGTTTCAATAATTATTATAATTTAAATTTATTATTAAAGTAATAATATATAAATTTTATATATATTAATACAATATAGATCATGGAAATAATCATACATATTTAAATTAGATATGGAATGTATTAACCTTTTGAACAATCTTCTCACCCGCCTTCTTTCCACACTTGCTGGATTAACATTAAAAATAATTTTTTTACTTTTTTGATTTGATGTAACACCCCAATAATTTAAAAATATATTTAGTTTAGAATTCATGAAACATTGAGTCACTAAAAAAAATAAATTTGATAATCTAGTGCTTAAACACAACTTTTCCACTACTATGTTTTGTATTTTGAAAAATGGTCATGTAGAGTGGTGATTAGTATGTAATTTGGATTCTGATAGAACCAATTTGATTTTATTATGAATCGTAACATACCCTTAGGAATATTTATATGAACCTTATGAATAAAAAATAATATTATTATTTTATTTTCTTAAGGTTTTAAGATAATGAGTTCTTAATAAAGTTTTCAGTGTCATATAAAACGAATTATAACTTCAACATTGTTATACTTAAAATTAATAATGATTTTATTAAAAATAAAACTAATAATACATATAAAATTATTTTTGAAAAATGGATTTTATTTTTTGAATTATACATGTAAAAAAACATATAGGGTGAATTTTGGGGATTTTTTTGAATTACTCAAACGTTTGGTGAATAGTGAAATACGGTAAAATACCGTATATAAGAATTATCAGTAAAATAAAATATTTATAGCATCATAAGTTATTTAATGCCTCTGGGTTCGAACTCACATGAAATTAATACTATTAGGTGTCACATTAAACAAAACTATGTGTACTTTTTTATTGATATAATAAAATAATGAATAAAATATTCAAAATTTACCCCTATCCAACTCTAAAACCCTAACCCCCCCCCCCCCCCCCGCACTCCCTCTTCTCTTCACTCCTATAAGCCTTGAATCTCCTCACATTTATGGCCAATTACCCTTCCTTAGTCACTCCCCACATCCTAGAAGCTCTTGGAATTCCCAAAGGTCCAATACCCCTTCCCTTAAGAAGGTTCTCGAGGAGGTTATTTCAAGAGGTTAAGAACCCTTCCTTTTCATTTAGTTTAATTTCAATTTATATTATTTTTTTATATTCACCTAACCTCATTTATCAAAATGAACATGATAGATCATGTATCATCTATATAATAGAATAATATCATGTTAGTGGAAGAACCATCCTCAATATCCTTACTCTCTCTCCCTCTCTCTCTTTTATATTACAAATGAAATCAACGTCTATGAGTTTATAATTTTTAAACATTGTAGAAAATGAAGTTTTATCCTTCAATTTCTCCTTCAATAGTAGTCATGAAAGCAAAATTATGGTTGAACCATACTATTATAATTGTTTATAACCTCATTAATATTCAAGATCCAGTATTCATGTATATTGTTTAATCGTATGACCAAACTAGTTCATAATAATCAAAATACAGCTAAAATTATCTAAGTGAATGTCATAAATATTTCATCAAATGATTCATCCTCTATAAATGTAACAAAATGATATAAATCACCATTAACACATCGCGATATTCATAAATAATATTAAAATTATATTTTATTGATTTACATCCATTCCACATGTACTCCATTACTTAAGAATAAGTGAACCAATTATGAAAATAAAGAAAACAAACACTTCGGGATGACGAAATTCAATATAATAACTTATGAATAAGGGAATAAATTTACTAAATTTAATTATGATAAACTAAATACATGTATAATAGGTTCTTAAAAAATTTATTAATATTTCTATTTTCATATTCCAGGATAGTATGTTTAAGAGTGGTACACATTCAGACTTAAGGTAATGGGTTTCTTCATCTCACTCCCATTTTTGGGAGATTGACCATATTCACTACTAATACTAGTGTATGTTGTATATATACAGAAAATTGATGTTTCATATAAGGGATATATTTATTTTCATGTTGTTCAATGTATCATTTATATATTATTAATTTTGGGGAACACAAATCATTTGTTTACAAAGTTGTAAGGGTTTTCGACCCGAACATCTATTTTCATTCGGGTACATTCATTATCTAATTACCACTATGAAATTAATATTTATTATTATTTACTCCAAAAAAAATTATGATTGAGTGTTTTATATATGTTTACCAACCAGAATACATCATTATTTTATGGGTTGTTACTTGTTTTAAAAGTAATTTCTGAAATAAAAACATGATTCATGGGATCTTTTTGAATTCACACCCTTTTTCAAGTGTACAACAAAATATTTTTTAACCAACATATATTTTTATAAAAACACTAATATTATAATGAAAAATTATCTTGGATAATTTCTAAATTTAATAAAACAAATGTGTCTTTCAACTTTAAAATTCTCTTTATTTCTTTTCTTAAAAAGCTCTAAAATGATTTAGTTCTAAAGAATCTTAAGAACACTTTTTACACGATTTCACATTAGAGGGAAATAATTTATGAATAAAATATATATCAATTACCTATTATAATTTTTTCTGGGATAATCAGGGTAACAAACTTATTTAATGGAATATATAAAGGATTTTACAAAAGAACTCTTCTTTCTAAACATAAAAAAAGGATTTTCCTCATATTACATTATCATTAATGAGAAATATTTGTTTTTCACCATATACTTCTTACTTGTGGTGTATTTAATGAACTATGGTATATAATATCAATATTATACCTCTTTTCATGATATTCAGATGGATTTTTATTCATATATTTCATGGTGGTATGAGATACTTTTGAATGTTTAACGATTACAACAGCAAGGATTTTTCAATGTTCTCATTTAGAAGTATCTTCATCCATGTGAACATTTTTTATTGAATCCTTTACATTAATTAGGTTTATCTCCTATGATATAATATACCATATATAATTTCATGTTTTATGATTACTTTGACTATGGATATGCTATATTAAAACCATTAACCAATTTACTCTGAATGGTTAGTGTTTATGATTAATGTTCAAGGAAAGATATTTACATTTCATATGATGGTTTCAATATGAATGTGCATTTTTTTTATGTCTATACCTATTGATACGAGGAATTCATTGGACTCAGTAAGTGAAGGGTGGGGCTCACTATAGCCTCATGATGCATCAGTAGCTCTCATTAGACAAACTACGATCTTTGCACAATGCCTTGAAAAAATGATTAATTTTTGTCTTGGTACAAGGCTTGGACGGTAAGGTTATGTTGTCCCACAATATTCATTTAGTCATTATGAAAATAGTATTGTTAGTTCATATAGTTATTTGACTAATATAATACCCTTGATTATTTTTTATTATGGTATTACTTACTTAGCTCTTATTCCTACAATTGTGTGTTCAAGTTTTTTGTTAATGGGATATGTTTTTAGTTATTCAACATGACTAATTTTTCTATATATCATCAGTTGTATTTCATAACCTTTCTTAGTGTTTGTTCTCAACCAGTTCTTATGCTAAATTTTATCAGGACATGAAAATTTTAATTATTAATTACCTGTAAGAATAAACATATAGTTGTCAATGTTCTCAATAAAGAAATTTATGTTGTTAATTTTCCATTCAAGTTGTAATGTTGGACTTATGATTGTATCTGGTTTTCCAAAACTTCAAAAATACATAGTCCTTCAGGATTTGATTCCTTGGAAATCATGCTAATGTATTCAAATAAAGCACTAGATATGGGCATCGGGGGTCTAGGCGTAACATTTTGTATCAAAGGAAGTTTAATATAAATCCTTGAAACTATATTTAGAAAATGTATATTAGGGAACAAATCCCTAATATAGTATTTTAGGATATGAATATAGGAACATCCTAGTATTTTGATAAGGAATAGTTTTTGTGGATATTTATAAAAAATTCATCCTTGTATAGATACAAACAGGTAGAGGTGGATCTAGTAGAGATGTACCATGGAGTGAATTCTCTGAAAAGGAGTTTCGAGCCTGACCCAGGGTATCCTAGTACACGAAAATGGGTAATGTTTCCCACATGGTATTGAAACTCCTGGGGGATATTCTTAGAATAATTCACATTTTCTTTACAATCCATTATGATAGATTTCTGCCCCAAAAATAACCAAAGTATAAGGTTTTGATATTTATGATGCATAAATTTATGTTAAGAGTTACACCATGTTTAGAGTAATAGAGAGTTAATTATTTTATGAGATAATCTATATTATGAAATTGACTAAAAATTTATCCTAGAAAAGCAATGAGAACATCACAAATTCACAAGATGATAAGAGTGAGAAGGATTATATATATGATGGTCTTATGCCATAATTTCAAATGTAGATTGTCTCCCAAGTATCCACATCATATGAATAAATAGTATCATGTGTTGATAAAGAATGTAATGACTTATCTGAGTCCTATGGATTTGAAATGAAGAGATAGAAGAAGAATAATTTTCTTAAAAACACGTATAAAAGAAATAAGGGAAAGATGTATTTTCCCACATGTGATATGTATGGAAGGAAAAACCTTGTTATATTCATGAGAGGAAAAGGATATTTCTACATGTGTGGAGAAAAATCCCATCATGATCATTATTTCAAGACTAGGATAGAATTTGCATATATTCAATGCTTCAACTGTACCGATATGGGACACTCTGTAAATCAATATTGAATGCATCAATGAAATATACCATAAATGATGAATTTGGATAATGATCAATTTATGATGTTACCATATATAAAGTAGAATGATTATTCTTCCTAGTTAAAAATCAGGTCATTTAATTATTTTGTTAGTAATGTATTGTTTATAACAATTATGAGATATTTGAGGATTGTACTGGAGTACTATTTCATTGAGGATTTGAGGTCTTATAATTAATGGTATGAGGGAAAATTGATTTAGTACAAAGATAATATTTTTAGGTAAAATACATGATTTAGGGAAAGAAACCCCTTAATATATATATGATATTGAGATAATCTTGATGAAAACATTGATTCAGATAAGTATTGACTAAAATTTAACTGATTATTGATGTATCGAGAAGTGGTATATAGTAACATCGATGGATTTTACAACACTTTCGGATTTAAGGAATAATTCTATTAACAAGTATCGTACTTAAATAATATATAAGAATGTGGGTTTCCTATATGGTTTTTATGGTAATTCAAGTTATTACCATATTTTTGGAGGATACAAGATGACTTTATTCACATTTTTGTGAAGTGAATTTTTGAGAAAATTCTTATTGATTAAGGGTTAATGTTAAGTTCATATTCGAGATTTAGATACCTTGATTATAATGTGTTGAATCATTATATTTTGTAAGTTTTTTTAAAACCACTTACGAAATGGATTAAGTAGATTATTTTATAGAGTTTTTGAAACTCCCTGAACCCAGTTACCTAGAGTCGGTTCAATATTAAATAACATTGGCATGATACAAGGAATCATGTCCCAAAAGACCAATCAGTTTAGTAGATTTTGATGTACAATATACATTAATATGTTTTACATTACATCATGAAATAAAAACATCAACAAAATTTTGTCCCTTTTTGAATACACTTATATACATAGTCTATCCCTGAAATTCATAAATAAAATAATTCTTCGCATCTTGGGAAAAATAAAAAAACGAAAGGGTTGAGCTCAGATGATCAGTAAAAATAACAATATAACATAAACTTATATAAATAAGCATAATCATTTAAGGTAATGGATATGAATAAAAAAATACTTTTAATCTTAAAATTCAGCATAATATAGAAAATATAAAATCAAATAATTCAATTTACTTATTCACTTGGATATTCTACTTTTCAAATAATCACATGAAATATCAATATCCACTTTCATAATGATGTAATGCATAATTCTAGTCTTCATAACTGTGTATTCAAGGCCTTATACCAAGACTACAAATAAGATTTTTTCAATAACTTTTTCCAAGACACTAATTTGTCTCATGAGACATACAGATGCATCAACGAGCTATAGGCGGCTCCACCCATCACTTACCAAGTCCAACGCATTCCACATATGAATAGGTTAAACATAACATAAATATTCGTAATAAAAATGGCATACAAAATGTCAACACTTTATCCATAATCCATGAATGGTGAAAAAATAAAACATCCACATTCATACTAATCAAAAAACCTTCAATACAATATTTAATATTTGTATCTAATTAAATCAACTTCAAACAAGCTTTAAATCCATCAAATGGTGTTGAGATATATAAAATCAAAACATTTTGTAGAGAAATATATCTTTATATTTGGAAATAATTTAAAAGTTTTATAATTATAAAAGAAAACATTTTAAAAAATGTTATTATAAAATTTTATCGGAAGCTTCTACAATGTTATAATGGAGGAAAATAGCCACACCCACCTTATAAGTTAAAAACCCATTCTTGGCTTAATTTGGATGAGAATTTCATAAAGTAACTTGTTTGGAAAATGACAAAAAGATTTATTTGAAAATATATGTGGTCAAATAAGGGTATAAAAGAATTAAAACCATAGTCTAGTAAATTTTGAAACTGTTTTGAATTACATGTTTAAGAAAACAATGATGTGGAAGATAAATAGTTCCCAGTAGATACTTACGTATTAACTACATCATATAAGTAAAGAGATTGTAGAATTAACCCTTACCTTATAATTTTTATTGGTCAGAGTTAAGTTAACCTCTTGTTTTATATTTAAATAAATGGTTTTAAATTATTAAAAGATCATATACCAAAATATTATATCATATATGATCTTCCAATATTACATTGTCAATAATAATTTAGTTGTATCGTCGTTTTGGGTGTTAAATGAGCAATTTTACTTTATATGCATGGTTACATAATCCATGTTTATTATTAATAGGATGTATTTGATTCATATCAAAAATTATATTAAGTTCTCAAACATTATTTTTAATCTTAAAACGAAAATTATTTTTAAATATTATGATGGGGAATGAGTCTCATCGCGTTTTTGGAGATGGAAATTCGTACGTACGCACGGGCGACAATATCATTCCAATGAGGGTTAAATCGTAATTAATTAGATGGTATATCATATATAAAAAATCATTAACATGTTATAGTTATTATTTAAACAGTTATACTCATTATTATACCCATCCAAATAATGAAGTGTTTGAGTAACAAACTACACCACGATGTGGAGAAGATAAGGAGTACGAACACAGGTATGGTGACATTGTCAATTATTGGATTGATATAATAACGAATATGGTGGTACCGTATTTATAATAACATCAAAATATGTAATAGGTACTAGATTTATTATTTATGTCTGGAAACAACAACCAAATAGGAAGTGGAAGAAGAAAAGAACTTGTAAGAGTGTAGTGAAAGTATTACCTCTTCTCGGGTGTTTCTTTTTGAGTTAATCAAAAGGGCTCCTTAAGATTGATTATGGTCAAAGTAAGGACAATAGGATTATGAGAGGGAAGTTGGGAGGATATATGGCCTGGTTTGGTAGATCAAAATGGATCTGAAGGTGTAAGATTAAGAGAAGGAGATGAACCCCTTTATAAGAGAGGTGAGGGTCACTTTAGGAAAAGATTGAAATATTCTTTTATAATAAAATAATTTTCGGTTTCTAATGGCTCCAAAATGATTTATTTCTAGGATAATCTATGTATGGTTCGAAAAAATATCAAAAAAATATATTTTAGACAGGTTTAGGTCACCATATTAACCTTATCTTTTAGATTTAAATATTAGTTAAATAATTTGACATTTACCCTGTTTCATTGTATTTGTAAATTATATGGTTAATCAGCTTACAATAATAAGACTATAGAACCCCAAGTAGTTCATTATTAATATATATATCCTTATCTATGTCTTTTGGGTGAACTTTAAATTTTTAGGAATATTATATCAATTAATAAAATTGTATTTGTATTAAAAACTCAATTATTTCTTTTTTGACACTATTCAGTATTTGGTTTTTGGAAAAATCATAATAGTCTGATTACATCGAAAAAAAGATTAATCAACCCTAAAATGATATATTAACCTATAAAATTAGTGGAATTTATATAAAGTCTCAAATAAAATTTATTTGGATATTTATAATATCAAATATTTTAATATTTCATTAATAAGGTAATTACTGCATCATCATTATGTCATAAACAAATTAAATTATTTAATTTTTATAAATTATAATAAAATAAAATTATTTTTGAAATCATATTATCTTTCTAATGAATATTTACATTCGAATTTATTTTCTATATATCCCTATATAAAAAATTGTTTTGTTTTTAAACTTTGAATTTAACAATCTTGACTCGTCTTTAAATAAAATAATAATAAATGTCCTAATCTAATCCAAGTGGACCAAAAGGACCATATTTTATTCCTAAGGATGGTTTTGGTCGATTTACAATTATCTAATAGAATTAGGATATGGTTTAGTGTCATTATAATATCCTTTTTACCCATAATTACCCTATTTACTTTTAACCGTGGTAAATAATAGTCAAAAGATACTATTCACCAAAAAAATATTTTCATCTTATTGAACCAAATTTTACTAAATAATGTAAACTGTGTCTCTAGGTGTTTCAAAATTCAACTCATAGAAGCAGTGAAATTATGTTTTATGAAATGTTATAAATTCCCCATGAAGGTTAGTAAAAGAGTGTAAAAATTTCAATAAAATTTTATATATCTAAACATTTTATAAAATGAATCTAATGAATTACATAGAACATATATAGGTATTATGTGTCTATTTTGACCTAAAATAAATTAAAATCAATTAACTAATTATTTATATAAAAATTCAGTTTTATTCAACAATGTAGTGTTTTTCACTATTCATCAAAAATTGAATGTTCTCAGAAAAATACCAAAAATTTAGCATAAGGTAATTTGGATCTTCCGAATCCAAAAATAAAGTCCATTTTGAAAATTAATATTTATAAATTTCAAAAAGTGGGTATTACTATTCATAACTGCTAGTTTCATTGGTCATGGTGTGTTAAAACTCCAAGATGCATTCAATTCAATTTACAAAATTATTCAAAGGGAAGCATACTATTGAAGCTTGGGGTGTTACATTCTACCCTCCTTAAAATAATTTCATCCTCGAAATTTCTATAGTATTACTGCACAATATGATTCAGGGGATTCTTCATCATATGTTTCTCAGGTTCCCACATTGCCTCTTCCATATTATGGTTCTCTATAGAACATTCACCAGATGAGTCTTATGGTTTCTCATCCCTTGTTATCTGGTATCAACAATCTTGTCCGGATCCTCCTAAGAATATGGATCAGGTTCCAGTTCAATTTCCTCATAGGTGAGTACATGTGTGGGGTAATGAATGTATTTTCACAACAATGATATATGGAACACATAATGAAATTTGGAGGGAGTTGGAGGCATTGCCAAATGATAAGCTACAACACCAATTCATTCTAGAATTTCGAAAGGTCTGATGTACGTGGGACCCAATTCCCCATTCTTACTGAAATGTATAACACCCTTCCATGGATATACCTTCATGAAAACATGGTCTCCTACTTGAAATAACAAATCCTTTCTTCAGTTATCAGCATAGTACTTTTTCCTACATTGGGATGCTTTGATGTGGGTTTGGATAACCTTCACCTTTTCTATTTTTTTATCAAAATGTTCTGGTCCAATGATTTTTCTTTCACCCACATCATCCCAACAAATTGGTGTGCGACTACTCTTTTTGTATAATGCTTCATATGGTGCCATCTGAGTACATGTATAGAAGCTATTGTTATTGGAAAATTCTACCATTGGTAAATATTGATCCCACAAACCTTGAATGTCAAGTGAGAAAGATCTCAACATGTCTTATATGGTTTGAATAGTCCATTCTGATATTCCATCAGTTTGAGGGTGGTAGGAAGGGCTCAAACGAAGTTCACTATCCAAGTCCTGTTGATGACTTTTCCATAATCGTGATGTAAAATGGCGATCATGATCTGAAAAAATAGATCGATGTACACCATGGAGCCTTACAACATAATAAATATATAGTCTTTTGATACGTTCAGGTGGTAAATCTTCACTTATAGTATGAAAATGTGCTGACTTGGTAAGATGATCAATAATGACCCATAGTACATCATTATTTCTCGTTGTATTTGGTAGCCCCATGACAATGTCCATCATAATATTATCCCATTTTCCACTTAGTTATGGGAAGATGATGCATGAATCCTCCAGGATGTTGCCTTACAACATTCAATTTTTGACAAACTATAATACTTGATACAAAATCAGAAATCTCCCTCTTCACATTTTCCCACCAAAAATGTTCCTTCAAATCACTATACGTCTTGGTGCTCCTAGGTTGTATTGAGAAATTGTAACTTTAAGCGTCATTAAACAATTCCCTTTTTAGATCAGGTATGTTAGGAACACAATGTCTCTTTCAAAATTTCGAAATTCCATCTTCATATATGAAGTCACTCAATCTACAATTGTTCAAAGATATTATTTTCTATTGAAATTCCGCATCATCAGCCCGAGAAATTTTTATCATTTCTAGTAAATATGTTTTGGAAACCATTTGAATAAGCATTGATGTTTCACCTTCCATGGTTAATACATTATCCATCTTTACTAGATCTATGTATATAGGATCCTTTTCAACACTCATCTTGATCAAAACTCCATGATACTTTTTTCTCGAAGCATCATTCACCATATTTTCTTTCCCTGGGTAGTAGTGTATAGTACAATCATAATCCTTCAGCAGTTTAAGTCATCATATTTTCCTCATGTTGAGTTCATTCTGTGAGAAAATAAATTTCAAACTCTTTTGATTAGTATAAATCTCACATTTAACACCATAAATATAGTGTCTTGATATTTTTAGAACAATTATTATAGATGCTAACTCAAGATCATGAGATGGATAGTTTTTCTTATTAATTTTTCGCTATCGTGATGCATAGGCAATAACACTATAATTCTGCATAAGGACACAACCAAGTCCTTTCTTTGATACATCACTATAATTAACACACCCATCATACCCTTATAGTAGAGTCAATAAAAGATCATTGACTAATCTTCTCTTCAGTTATTCAAAACATTATTGACGCTCTTTTTTCTAAAAAAACATAACCCATTTACACGTTGTCTTGGTTAATGGGTTATCCAACTAGGCCAAATTCTGGATGAAATGTCGATAATAACCTACTAAACCAATAAAATTATGTACCTCAGTTATACTCATCGGTGCTGGATATTCTTGGATTTCCTTGGTCTTTTAAGGATCAATATAAATTCCATCCGTAGAGACAATATGTCCATGAAATGAAATCTCTTGAATCCAAAATTCACACATGGTAAACTTCCCAAATAAATCATTTCTTCTATGCATTTTAATAATATTGTGCAACTTATTTTCATGATCTTAATAGATTTTTGAGTATTCCCTGATATCATCAATAAATACCAGTACAAAGTCATCAAAATATTCCTTGAAAACTATATTCATTATATCCTTGAAGATAGAGGGTGCATTAGTAAATAAAAAAGAATTACTGTAAACTCGTAATGCCCTTACCTGGTTCAAAAAGTTGTTTTCAGAATGTATTCCTTCTTCACACATAACAAATGATATCTGGATCGAAGGAAAATCATTGAAAAATATTGATCTCCATGAAGTTGGTCAAATAAATCATCAATGCGAGGAAGGGGATACTTTTTCTTTACTTTTATATCATCGATATCCCTATAATGAATGCACAACCTCATAGATGCATCTTTCTTCTTAAAAAGGACAGGGGCTCCCTAGGGAGAAACACTAGGGAAAATAAATCCAATATTACTAAATTCCTCTAGTTTTTTACTTATTTTAACTGATCACATTGTGGCTATTCTATAAGGGGTCTTCAATATGGTCCTTAAAATAGGAATTAAATTAACAGAAAACTCAATTTCTCATTTTGGAGGATGTCCAGGTAAATCCTCTTAAAACACATCAATATATTCTTGCACAATAGCTACGTCCTCTAATTGAACGTTATTTTCCTCACCTCTAGTTATTTTATTCACTTATTCCCGAATAATTTAATTTAATAGAGCTACTTGGGGAGGATCTAGATAAGAATCAGGTTGTGATGTGTATGCTCTAAAGATAAGGAACTCAATTTCATCATCGAAAATTATACCCTCCTTCTTCTTAAAATATATTTTTGCATAATGGTCTGAAATCCAATCTATTCCAAGGATTATATCAAACTCAATAATGGGTATGACGATAATATCATCAGATAACGAACATTTATATGGCATAATGGGAACTAATTCCCAAAAAAATTTTGTGATGATAATTTTCTTAGGTTTTTTGATTAAAATCTCCCTTTATATGCGAAATTGATAATATCTAATTTTCATAGAAAACTGGGAAGATAATAAACAATGTGATGATCCAGAATCAAATAAAGCATTGGATAAGCTTGAGGAAACCATTAAATTACCAACCACCACGTCTTTCAGATCTTCAATCATAGATGTAGTGATCAGAAAAGCTTGGCCTTGCTCTATTGGACTTTTCTAAGGTATGTTCCCTTGGTTGTTAGGACATTAATTTGCTTAAATCCCCTTTTCACTTCAATTTTAGCATTCAACATTGTCATCCTATTTCTTCCACTAGCAATCATGACCTTGGTGGCCTTTTTCATGAAACTTGTAATAGACTCACATTCCCTTCAGGAAAGCACCAGGGTATTTTTTACCAAATTTACCACTAGATGGATATTCATATTTTCCCTTCATCCATTTACATTCATTTCTAGAGCATTCAAAAGATCACTTTATCTCTTGATTTCCTTTAAATTCGTAAGACATAGAGAATTTATTTTCGGTCATAATAGTGCATGAGACAATATATTCGTACAATGACAAGTATTGTAAGACTAATTATAAATGGATATATGGTTTTAACTGATAAAATAATCGATCTATATTACACTTTGGGTTACGTATATAATCTATTTCATGCCTTACTAACCTTGTAAAGTTAGCCTCATACTTTGCAACATTCTCATCCTCATTTTTCCTCAGACTCCGAAATTATCTTTCTTCATCCATTCAATGGTCACGAAGAAAGTATTTTTATAATGAAATCTATTTATACTACCTCTATTACATGGTTGATACTTATTTATCTTCTTTTGTGTTTTGGATTAATTGCTACTATTGATATGAATCTCTCATGAGGAGATAAACTGCCATGACAACATTTTCCCTTCCACTACTCACCAAGGCATTAAATAATTTCTTAAAATGTTTTTTCCATTTCTCAGATACTACTGGATTTTAATCCCATATAATGATGGTGTTTGTTAACTCATGATGTGGTCTAACATTGATCCTCTATGTTGTAGATCAGGGCACTCCATATGGGTAAAGTTATAATTCATAACTTGAGTGAGTTGTCCTTGTGTGGTGATAAGATGATCAGCACCAGTTGCATCACCATCTCCACTTTATTTATCTTGAGTATGAGGGAAATCACTAAATAGATTATATGGGTCAATAATGTTTCAAATCCATCCATTTGGAGCCATATCTAAACAATTCCATACAATAGATTAGTTTATGAATCACAATACATAATTCCAAACTTGTAAAATAGTTAACATAAATTCAACAGTTAATGGATATAATCTATAATAATAAAAATTATTTCTTTGAGGAAGTGTATAATCATAAACCCTTCATAATAGTTTCTAAACAAAATGATAATTATCCTAACCATATCCCCTGGGACTGTCTTAACCAAGAGTGCAGTAAGACCCATTATCATGCACCAGTTCTCATTCAATTCTAACTCAAAGTGGTGTTTTAGGGTTTTACCCCTAGGTACTTATGGTCCAGAGCATCCTCTATATACTTTTATCCGTATAGGGATGTATTTCATGGAAAACTCACAAAATCTCTATAATACAAAAATTGTAGGATATCTTCTATATTAATCCTCAAAGTATATCTTAGGGTAATGTTCTGTAATCAGAGTTTTACCAAATCATGTTTCCAAGGTTTCTACTAAACTTCCTATGATACCAATGGTAATTAACCAACCCCAGTCACCTATATTACATACGTTGTTACATAACATTGTCATGATATGAGGAATCAGGTCCAAAAAGAACGATCATTTCAGTTTCCTTGGATGTAATAGATACATTCATATGTTTTACAATGCATCATGAAATTAAAACATCCACAACATTTTTCTACTTTTGGAAACACTAATATCCTTAGCCTATCCCTATATGTCATCCATAAAATACTTCTTCATATCCTGGGAAAAATAAGACATAGAAAGTGGTCATCTCAGATGCATAGTGAGGATAAAAATATTGTGGAAACATTCTTAAATAAACGTACACATTTAAGGAAATGTATAAGACTATAACAAAAACCTTTTAAAAAACATCAGAATAATATGGAAATGATAAAATCAAATAATTCCATTTACATATTAACATGGATATTCAACTAGTTGAATAATCCCACGCAATATTAGTACCCACATTTATAATGATGTAATGCATATTGCCAGACTTCATAACTGAATTGTCAAGGCCTTATGACTAGATTACAAACATGATTTCTTCCTGGCCTTGTGCCAAAACACTAGTTTGTCTCATGAAAACTACTATTTCATTGAGAAGTTATACCAGGCTCCACCATTCATTACTAAGCCCAATTCATTCTTAATATGAAAAGAATTAAACCTAACAAAAACATTCGTATTAAAACCAGCATACGAAATGTCAATACTTTATCCATAAACCATGAATTGTGTAAAAATAACAAATCAATAGTCATTCATATCACAAAACCTTCAATAAAATATGGTACATTGATATCATAATAAATCAGCTTCAAACAAGCTTAAAATCTATCAAAGGATGTCGACATAGATGAAATCAAAAAATTTGTAGAGATATATCTTTTTATATTTTGAAATCATTTAAAAGTCATATAATTCTATATGATTAAATTTGTTTTTAAATTATGCTTATAAGTTTTTATGAGAAGCTTAAATGATGTTAAAATGGCAGAAAATAGTTGCACCCTCCATGTAAGTTAAAAAACACATTCTTACATTAATTTTGTTGATAAGGTAATAAAGTACCTTGTTTGGAAAATGACAGAAAGATTCCTTTCAAAAAATATGTGGTCAAATAAGGGTATAAATGACTTCAAACCATAGTCTAGAAAATATTAACAATGTTTTGAATTACATTTTTAAGAAAAAAAGGATGTGGATGATAAAGAGTCCACATTAGATACTTACGTTTTAACAACCTCGGATATGTGAAGAGATTATTGAATTAACCCTTACCTTGTACGTTTCCTTGGTAGAGGGTACGTTAACCTCTTGTATAATAGTTAAATCATTTTTATTAAATTATAAAAGTATTAAATAAATAAATATGATATCACATTTGATGTTTCACTATTTATTTCTTAATAATATTTTAGTAGTATCATCGTTTCGAGTGTTAACTAATATGTTTTCCTTTATATGCTTGGTTATGTAAGCCATGATTATTATGAATATAATGTATTTGATTCATATCCAAAATGATATTATGTTCTTAAAAATTATTTTTAATCACAAAATGATAATTATTCTTGAATGATTACAATGGGGAATGAGTCTCATCACGTTCGGGGAGATAGTAATCTGTACATACGTAAGAGAGAAAATATCGTTATATTAATGGTGAAATTGTATGTAATTAAAATGGTATATCATATAGAAATAATAATTAACATGTTATATTTATTATTTACATAAGTTATAATCATTATTATAACCAAACAAATAATGATGTGTTGGAATAAAAAACTACACCACGGCTTGGAGACGGTAAGCCATACGTACGCACGTATGGTGACTTTGTCATTTATAGGATGGATAGAATAATGTATATGATGGAACTGTAATTATAATAAAATCATAGTATATATAAGGTACTGGATTTATTATATAGGTATGGAAACAAAAAAGAAATAGGAAGTTGAAGAAGAAATGAACTGGAAAGAGGGCTGTGAAATTATTACCTCTACTTCGGATGTTTCCTTTTGAGTCGATCAAAAGGGATCCTTAAGTTGAATTTCTGAAAAACTTAAGGACTCTATGTTTATATGAGGGAAGTTGGGAGGATATATGGGAATGGTTTGGCTATGAAAAATGGCTATGGAGGTGTGAAATTAATATAAGGGTAAGTTCCCTTGTATAAGAGAGGTGAGGGTCACTTTGGGAAAAGCTAGAAATATTATTTCATAATAAACTCATTTTCGGTTTCTAAGGGATTTAAAATTATATATTTAGAGGCTAAGCTGGGGATGCGTCAAAAAAATATCATCCAATAGGTTTTAGACAGGTTTATGTTTCCATATTAAACTTATCTTTTAGATTTAACTCTTAGTTAAATAGTTTGGCATTTTCCTTATCGATTGTTATTTTTATATTATATGGTTAATAAACAAACTATAATAATCCAAAAGAACCCCAAGAGGTTTATTATTAATATATATTACCTTATCTATGTCCTTTGGAAGATCCTTATATTTTTTGGAATTTTATTTCAATTAATAATATAGTATTTGTTTTAAAAACTCTATTATTTCAATTTAGACACTTTATAGTATATGGTTTTTGTGAAAATCATAAGATTACATCATAAAATGTTCTATAGTCAACTATAATAATATCATATAACCATGAAAATTAGTGTAATTTATCCAATGTCCCATATTACATTTTTTCGGATATTTACAATAGAAAATATTTTAATCTTTCATTAATAAGGTAATTTCTCCTTCATCATTGTGTCATAAATAAATAAAATTGTTTATTGTCTAAAAAATATAAATAAAATAAAATTATTTAGGAAATCATTTTATATTTATAATGAATATTTATAGTCGAATTTATATTATGTATAACCTTATATTAAAAATGTTTTAGTTATTAAACATTGAATTTAACACATTTAACTCTTCTTTAAATGAAATAATAATAAATGTCCTAATCTAATCCAAGTTTATCAAAAGTTTTTTATTTTAATCCTATGGTTGTGTTTGATCGAATTACACTTCCCCAAAAGAATAAAGACACGTGTTAGGGTAATTATAATATCAGTTTTACCCTTAATTACCATATTTACTTTTAACCGTGGTAAATAAAATTCAAAAGTTTGTATTCACCATAAATTATTTTCATCTTATTGAACCAAATTTTACTTATTGATGTCAACCATGTCTCTTGTATTTTTATAATTCAGCTCATAGAAGCGGTAAAATTATGTTTTATTAAAATTTATAAATTCTCCTAGAAGGTGGGTAAACGATGGTAAAAAGTTCAATAAGATTTCATATGTCTAATCTTTTTATAAAATGACTCCAATGAATTACATAGAAAAAATATATGTATTGTGTATATATTTGACATAAATTAAATAAAAATAAAATAACTATTTGTTTAAATAAAAAGTTGGTTTTAAACAATAACATAATGCTTTTCAATATTCATAAAAAATTAAAGATTTCATAAGAATACCAAAAATTCACCATAAGATAATTTGAACATTATGAATCCAAAAATGAAGTCCATTTTGAAAATTACAATTTATAAAATATAAAAAAGTTGTTATTACTAATCATAAAGGCTATATTCATTGGTTGTGGTGTGTTAAAACCCCAAGTTGCATCCAATGCATGTAACAACATTATTCAAAGGGAAACGTACAGTGGAAGCATGGGGTGTTACAGTTTTATATTTTAATTTCACTACATGATGGTTTGATTAATCTTCCATGAAAATGTTGTCCAATTAGTTTAATTGTTTTGTAGTAACTGATGCATTCCCCTTTCCTTTTACAAATAGTATAATTTAACGATATTCTTGATGTCACTTTCCCATAAGATAATTTTCATGTCTCAACTATTATCTTTCTAAGTTCAATTTCAAATTTCAAGGACAAATTTTTTGTAAGGAGGGGATAATGTAACACCTCAAGAATTTAAAAATAGATTTCCTTTTGAATGCATGAAACACTGATTCCCTACCAAACAAGTCATTTTATAATCTAGTCGTTAAACACAACATTGCCTCTATTATGATTAGAATTTTAAAAAATGGTCATCTATAGTTATGACCAGTATGTCATATGGAGTATAATAATACCAACATGATTTTTTATGAATAGTAACATACCATTATGGATACAAATGTGAATTGTATTATTACCATTATGAATAGTATATAATAATATTATTTTATATTACTAAGGTTATAAGATGATGTCATCTTAATTAATTTTTAAATGTGAAATAAAACTAATTATACCTTTAACATTGTTAATTTTTAAATTAATTATGATTTTATTTAAAAATTAAATTAATAATATTTAGAATTTTATTGAAAAATGGACTTCATTTTTGAAATCTACCTATCTGAAAATGGTTCAGGTGTATTTTTTTGATTTTTTTGAAATACTTGAATTTTTATGAATAGTGAAATATAGTAAAATTATGAATATACAAATTATCATTTAAATACACTATTCATGGCATAATAATTGATGTAAGGACACTTGGTTTGAGCTCAAATGCACATATTTCTATTAGGGGTCACATGAAATGACCCTGTTGGTTGTCTTGATGCTAATAATAAAATAATGAACAAAATATTCAAAATGTACCCCTCTCTTCCACTATAACCGCCCCCACTCCCTCTTCTCTTCACTCTTATATGTGTTGATGGTCCTCATATTTTTGCCGAATTACCCTTCCATATTCACTCCCCATGTCCAAGAAGCTCTTGGTCATTCCAAAAGGCCAAAATCCCTTCCCTTATAAATCTTCTCAAGGAGGTTATTTGATGTGGTAAAACACCCATCCTTTTCATTTACATTCATTTAAATTTATCTTATTTTGTTATCTTCTCCTCACTTACTCTATCCAAATGACCATGATAGATCCAGTATCTCCTATATACTAGAATTATATTATTGGAATGGTAGAACTGTCATTGATACCCTTACTCTCTCTCTCTCCCTCTCTTATTTTATAAATGAAATCAACGACCTTGAGGTTCAAATTTATTACCTTCATGGATGACAATATTTTTTTCTTTAGTTTCTCATTATTTCCAGGTAGTGAAAAAAATTTTATGGTAGAACCAGACTATAATATATGTTTTATAACATAATTAATAATTAATAATAGTTATACATACATATTATTAATTATTATAACAAAACTAGTTCGTATTAATCAAAAAACTACTAAAATAATCTTAGTGAAAGTCGTAAATATTTCATCTAATGACTCATGCTCTTTCCATGTAAAAAAATGTTCTAAAAGACCATTAAAAAAAATTTATGTTCATAAATAATAATTAATTTCATTTCTGTAGATTTACATCAATTCTACATGAACTCCATTTACTAATAAAAGGTGAACCAATTATTAAAATAATGAAAATAAACAATTCCGAACGACAAAAATAAATATAATAACGTATCAATAAGTGAATAAATAAACTAAACAAAATTATGATAAAATAAATACATGTCTAATAGGATCTGATATAAGTTATTAATAATTATAATTTCATATTCATTAACTATAATATTAAGAGCAGATCACATTCAGACTTAAGGTAAGGTGTTTCTTCATATCACCCTAATTTTTGTCAGAATTTCCAAATTCAATACTAATACTTTAGTATGATTTATGTATACTAACCATTGATGTAACATACTATTAATATATTAATTTTCATGGAATTTAATTTATCATTTAAATATTATTAAATTTCGGTCATACAAATCGTTTTATTACAATGTGGTAATGGTTTTCCGCATGAACTTCCATTTTCATTCGGGTTACATTAATTGTATTTACCTCTATGAAATTCATGTGTATTATTGAATACTCCTCATAAATTCGGTGTGAGCATTTTATATATGATTACCCACCAGAATACTTCGTTATTTTATGGGGTGTTACACATTTTAAAAGTAACATTCAAAGTAATTTCTGAAATTCAAACTCGATTCATGTGATCTTTTTGAATTCTTAACCATTTTCAAGTGTACAATATAATCTATTTTCAACCGTCAATATTTTTATAAAAAAAATAATTTTATAATAAAAAATGATTATAATATCCCTCCATTTCCCCTTGATGCATCGATAGGTCTCATGAGAAAAACTATAGTCTTGGAACAAATCCTTGACAAAATAATTATTTATGATCTTGGAAAGAGGCTTTGATGGTATGGTTATATTGTCATGAATTGTGAATTACCTCATTATGAAAATTGTATTATTGGATCATGTGGTTATTCGACTAGTATAATATGCATTATTATGTTTTATTATGGAATTACTTACTCAACTATAATTACTACCATAATGTGTTCAAGTTTTTGTTAAAGGAATATGTTTTTAGTTATTCAACTTGCTTAATGTTTATATATATCTTCTTGATGTATTTATTACCCTTAATGAGAGTTTAATATCACCAATTTATTATGTTTCATTTTATCATGACAATAAAATGTTTAATATGAATTACCTATAGGGATAAACCTAGATTTGTTGATTTTCTCAATAAAAACATTTGTGTTGTAATTTTTCCATTAAATTTGTTATGTTGAACCTATATATGTATCTAGTTTTCAAATACTACTAAAATAATCAGTCCTTCGAGATTTTATTCATTGTAATAATGGATATGTTTTAATATAGTGTAACAGATATAGGCTTCTGGGTTCGGGGTGTTAAAATTGAATTTCAATAAATGTAAATACAGTGTTTCAATCAGTAGGATATTTAGAGTCTGATATGATCGACATATTTTATTATTAATCATAGAAGGACCATTTAGAATTGTAATGTACCCTTAAAATTAGTCATATGAACTTTATAAATACTAAATCATAAAATTTAATAGTAACCTCAATCATGAATGTAAAAATAGAATTTATGTATCATAAAAATGAAGATATGCTATAATTTTTTCCAAGTTTATGTAAGTGAACATTTTTAAAAAAATAAAAAATAAGTGTCATTATTTTTATGGGTAATAAATATTTAATTAAAATTATATATTTAATAATTTTATTTAATATAATAATCATTTTTATAAAATTTGGTCATATATTAATATTTCATTTTCTTTTTTATTTTATTATAAGTTGACGATTCATTAGTAATTTCTTCTAGGTATTATAAAGTCAATTATAATTTCAAATACAATATTTCTCAAGTAAATGGTGATTTTAATTAAAAACTAAATTTTTATTAATTATAATATTATTTTCATACTATGGAGTTCATTTTTGAATTCTACAAATTTAAAAATGGGGAGGGTGAGTTTCTTTGATTTTTCTAAAATACTTGGATTTTTTTGAATAGTAAAATATGATAATTTACAATAAATGTTAAATACATGAATTATTGAGTCATATGTGTTTTTTAGGATGTAATCACAACTAGATCAAAATCACTTAAACTCGTTACAATATTTGGTCATAATAATCAGCATTATTGCATGTATTGATCAAAATAATAAAATAATGGGAAATCGCTCCTCTCCTCCACAATAAAACCCCCCCTCACCCAATCTTCTCCTTACACAAATAAGCCTTAAATACTTTCAAAATTATTCCCGAATCATATTACCTAGTCTCTCCCCCATGTACAAGATCATATGTAGTTTCTAAAATACCAATAACCATTTTTATAAGGGGGTTCTAAAAGAGGAAAATTCTCTTTCTTATTCTTTTAGTTTTATTTAAATTTATTTAATTCTATTATACTCTTCTCAGATCCACTCTAAAAATGATTATGTGAACTCCAGTATCATATATACACATAATTATATCATTTAATTATAATATCCATCATCAATATTCTTACTATATCTCTTTTATTTTAAAAATGAAATCATCTTTTGAGAGGTGCTGATTTTCAACCTTCAGGGATAACAATATTTGGTTCTTAAATTTCACCTTAGAGGATAGTCATGAAATGAAATTATGGTTGAACCAGATTATAAATATATATTATATATTATTTCTTTTTCTAGAACAACTATATATTCATGATATCAAAAATTAATAATATACCAGTTCAGTGTGATGGAAAAGATACTAAAATCGAGCTAAATGATTATCATAAACATGTTATCTAATATTTATTACTAATACATGGAAATATAATAATAAATAATACTAATTTCCCTACATATTATTCGTTAATAATATTTACTTCCAATTCGGAAGAATTGTACCAATTTTAAATGAAATACCTTTCTTACATAGCGAATACCACTCATGGGAACCAAATAAATGATTGCTCCCGAATAATAAAATTAAACTCTCCAAATCATCAATAATGCCAGAAATTGACATAATAATACTATAATAGATCAAATAAATATATAAATTGGTTATTTAGTTTATTAATAGATTTAAATTAATTATCTAGTACATTAAGGTCATGTGTAGAACTCATTCCGACATAAGGTCAGGGTTTTATCATCTCACTTCCATTTTTTTATGATATTCCTTATTCACCAATATTTTTTATATATTGTGTATGTATACTACCACTTTGATTAATCATATAATGAATATATTTATTTTCATTGTATTAAAAATATCATTTAATGATTATTAATTTTGGTTCATATCATTCGATTGATTACAAACCAGTAAGGGATTCTACCTACACCCCCATTTTTTCATTGGGATAGTCTTTCTATAAATTTACACAACTATAATGCTTCATTATTTTTTATATTTATTATAAATCATATTCATATGTTCTAAACACACATATATATATATCATATAATCCTTCATTGATGGGTATATACATGTATTAAAATGGTTCTCTTCTCCATTCCTTCCTGTAAACAAACCCGACTGAAGGGAACTTCTCGAATTCATTAACATTTCCATGTACACTCTATAATATTTATTAATATGTAATTATTTTTATATAATACCACGTTTTATCATGAAAAAAATATCATGGTTCATTTATATTTTTAGGAAAACAAAAATTCTTCTTCTCTTTAAAATCTATTTAAAATTTTTCTTTAAACCACACTAATATATTTATTTCATTGTTTCATAAAAACAATTATTACATGATATAAATTTATTGGGAAATAATTCTAGACTCAAATATAATTTCAATGTCCTTCAATTTTCTTTTCGGGATAAACGTGTTTAAAATATTATTTAATGACATATAAAATTTATTTTCCCAAAAGAACTCCTATTTCCAATGTAAAAATAGGTTTACTCGTCTCACATTTACTTCGGTGAGATATATTCCTTGTCAACCACCTATTAATTTTGTGTGTTGTATGTGCTATCTTTCTATATATCATATTACGAGTATCCTTATTGTAATTTTATTGTATTGTATTGTTTTTGTAATGTTCCAATGTTGTATTGGACACTTTTCAATGATTGAATATTATTACTTAAAGAATTTTGGTCTCATTTAAAAATATCTTCAACTATTTCAAATTTATTTGTTCAATATTGTGATAGATTTATATTAATCTCTTATGATACCATATATCATATTTTTTTATGTCTTTTGATCATTTTGATTGTGGATGTTCGATTTGATACAATTAATTGTTTATTGTTAATGCATTTACATTTTGTATGCTAGTCATTCAATATGAATATTTATGTTGATTATTATTCACCCTTTTCATGTTTAAAATGTATTAGATTTAGTAATTTATAGTCGGATCCCACAGTTTAGCTTTCATGAAGTAGTAGGTCTTAGCAGACAAAACCTAATTAGGTATTTTTGAAGACCATACCCAATTATTTTTAGACATCCTAGTAGAGGCCACTATTGTGTGTTTCAGGTGTTAGGTATTATGTATTCCCAAATTATTAAACTAGTAATTTATAGTCCATGTGATTATCATACTAGTAGAATATCCATGGTAAAGTTATTTCACTACTAGTAAGATTTTATTCTTTCCATACAATAATCAATATTATGTTTTAATGGACCATGTAATTTTATTTATTCACAATGCCTTATTACAAATCCTTCTGTTATACTTCTTGAACTTACTAATCACTTGAGCATGTCCATTTATTTGGTTTAATTTCTCATTATTATAGAGAAGACAACATTGAATAAGCTTTCAAGGTATTTTTTTATTTCCTTTCATTATTTATCATGTTTTATTTTCATTTCCTAATGTAATATGGGTATAAAGAATTTAATTCAGTCTTCGATGAATGAAAAACTGATATATCTTTAGGATTTTATTCCATGTAATAATGACAAATTATTAAAAATAATACATGTTCATTGTGATAATAGGGTCCGAGAGTTATTGTTGGTATTTGAAGAATTTAAGTAGATTCCATGGAAACTGTATTTAGAAACATTTGATTAGGGAAAAAAACCCTAAGATAGAAATTGAAAAAATTAATACAAGAATGTCCAAAAAAATTAGTAATGTAGATATTATGTCGATCTTCCTAGAATTAAATCCCTTTATAGATACTATATGTGGATTTGGTTATGAAATAGATATTCTTAGGTGTATCACTTAAATATGGTGCCCTAGTTTTGACTTGTGGTAACTTGGTACCCAACAATGGGCATTACTGCATACCTGATTTGACACTCTCATGGGTTATGTCTATTATAATTTACATTTTCTTTAAAAACAATTATTATGGATTTTAAAATATAAAAAATTAACAACCCAGGGTGTTTTATTTTGAAAATAATTTTTCGTGATATTCTATAAATTATTATATGCCTTTTCACAATGGCTATTATTACTCACACTATGCTTTCTGGTTTTAGTTAATAGTTAGAACCCGAAGGGGTCATGTTAACATTAATCATGAAATACAGGGTGTTGGTGATGAGAAACTAAATGTTATGTTGATTGGAGTGAAACATATTGTGTTCATACATATATTTTTATTCCAGAATTTTATTAAAATATATACCTTATCTTACTATCGAACCATCCAAAGAAGAGAATAATGGAGTTTTATAAGAGCTATGGTGGTATGGACAATGGATAAAAGAAGCCTTTATTTCCAAACTACAAGAAATATATAAGGAGACACCTAGGAATGTGTCTCAAAGTAATAGATAAATTATATATTTTTGTGAAGGAATGACATAAAGTAAATAATTTATGAGGAAAATGAATAATTCAATGGAATGAAATAAATTTGATCCTAAAAAGAATTTTGTATATTTTTGCCTTAAATTTTTGGGACCTGGGAATTTTTCTCTCCAATTCCATATTAAAAATTATATCCTCTAGTCCATGAAAAAACATTTGTAAATATTAATGTACTTTGTATTTTTGTACTGATTGTGTATTAAAAATAATAGTTAAAATGATGTTTAGGGATTCACCATATATCTAGAGTGTCCATAGTATTTATTTTTAATTCTATATGGTTTAAGAAAAAGGAAAAATTAAATTTTGGGTGGAAACCTCTTGCATCTGGTAAGGTTGGGGGTTTGATCACACAACTTATGGGAGAGAAGGGTGTGGCACATGCCACTAGTCTATGTGAAGTACGTATTATAATGAATTTTTAGTTTATACATGTAATGAATTAATCTTATATTTATTTTTGGGAATTTTTATCAAATAGATAAATTTTGTATTGGAAAATAATATATTATTTATGTAATTAATGTTATTTAAAAATATGTTCAAAATTTTTGGAATACTATAATATATTTGTAAATATAACATTATGAGGAATAAATGTTTAATTTTATTTTGGAGTCAAATATTCATGTGGACTTTTTTAAATACATGTTACTTATGGAAGTGGATATAATATCCTGGAGATTATGTGATATGAGAAATTAAATTTTGGGTATAAGATATTAAGTGTTATTGATGTCATTTAGAAGACTGTATGAACATATCATTCTAATTTGTGGGTTATAATCTGAAATATTTTTATGAGGAATGATTGTAATTTTCAAAATGATCTACATTGAATAGTGGGTTTAACAAATTAATGTTTTTTTATATAAAGAGGTGTTATCATAAATTATCTTAATCATTTTTAATTTCATAAATTCACAGAGACATGAAGAATATATAATTATACTTTTATGGGATCCATGATGTCCAGAAGTTTAGTAGACTTATATAGGATTGAAAAATTCATCATAAACGTTCATTTGAAAGTATAATGAATGATGTGAAAATAGATCAAAGAAAATCCAAAGGACGATATTATTCTTATGAAATGAAATATAATCATGTAATTTCAATTTCGCAGGGGCTTGCCTAGTTATTAATGGAATACCTCAACCATTGTAAAATTATTTTTAATAAAAAATGATATATATTATATTTAATTACAAAGATATCTTGTTCTTTTAAATGATAAAAATATTTATGTTTTTCGATGAATAGAATTCCAACGACCCTGTTCTCAATCAATCTCCATCAGAACATGATGGTTATATTATTATTCAATTTCCATATTTTCACTTCACAATAATGTTATCCTTTTCAAATGAATAGTTGTGTGGTAACCTATGCATTTCCTTTCCCCTCTTATTAATACAATTTTTTATTAATACCATATCTAATGTGGGTTTCCAAAAAGATAATTTTCAGGTATCATCCTTTAACAATCGAAGTGCAATTTAAAATTGTGAGGGTGCAATTTACTAAAGTAGTGGAGAATATAAGACCACAAGTATTTTAAAATATTATATATATATAAAGTTATTTATTAAACACTTTTTCTCTATGAAACAACATTTATTTGTTATATTTATTTAAAACAGATAGTCATAACCTTTTTGTTAAGAATAATAATTTGAATAAAAATAACAACTACTTTTTTTATTTACAACTTTTTCACATAAATGAAAAACATATATAATGAAATATATAATTTTGGTAAATTAAAAATCTTTATTGAATTGGGACGTTAAAAAAAATTTGGGGTGAATTTTTAGTATTTTTCTAAGAAGTTTTATTTATTTGATGATTAATGAAAAATACTAATTTGTAGTTAAAAATAGTGTTTTTTAGTTTAAATAATTTTTATAATTTCAATTGATTTTTAATGTCATAAAATATCAATTATTCATATATTAATACAATGTAGATAATCAGATTTATTTTTATAGAAATTAGATATAAAAACATATTGAACTTTTGAATGTTCTTTTAACCCACCATCATTCCACGCTTGCAGGATTAGAATTAGCCATAATTTTTCATCTTTTTTGAATTACATTTTGAAAAAAGGACGTACATGGATGAGATTATTAAAATATTTAAAATATAATAGGATCAACATAATTTTTTGGCGAATAGTAACTTGACTATTTTGAATAGAAATATACCCTAATGAATTGTAATATGACCCTTATGAATAACAAATCAGCCAAATTAATAGGAACTTCACTCATAAATGTATAAATAAAAATTAGGAATCTTATAAACGACAGTATGATATAATTATTTCATAGAATAAGTAATATAATATTTGAAATAATAATAATAAAGTGTCATAATTTTTATGTCTAATAAATATATAATTAATATTTTAAAATTAATGAATAGTTTTAAAATTTAATTAATTTTCATAAAATTTCTTCATAAATTATTTTTTTTCTTATCATTTTACTAAAATTTAATTTTACCATTGTTAATTTTTCAGAGTATTATAAAATAATTTATGATTTTAGAAACAATACTTTAAATTCAATGGTGATTTTAATTGTAACACTTCATACTTCAACAATGCATTTCTATATGAATAATATAATAGCTTGTGTTGTTTGCAAACTGGTGTTTTAACACACCACAACCAATAAAACTATCAATTATGAAAATTAATAACCACTTTTGGAAAATTTATAATTTTTTTCTATATGGACTTCATTTTTGAATTCGGAATATTAAAATTAGCATAGGGTGAATTTTTTGTATTTTTCTGAAAATATTCAATTTTTGATGAATAGTTAAAAACACTACGTTATTGTTTAAAACTGACGTGTTATTTAAATAATTAGTTATTTTATTTAAATTTAATTAGGTAAAAATATATATATAATATCTATTTATGTTCTATTTAATTCAAGGGAGTCATTTTATAACAATATTAGATACGTAAAATTGTGTAGAACTTTTTACCTTATTTTACCCACCTTCTAAGTGGATTTGAAAATATTAATAAAACATAATTTTACCGCTTCTGTTAATTGAATTTTAAAAATAATAGAGTCATAGTTGATATAAGTTATTAAAATGTGGTTTATTAAGATTAATATAATTTTTGGTGAATAGTAACATTTGACTTTTATATACCATGGTTAAAAGTAAATAGGGTAATTAAATTTAAAAATGATATTATTATTAATTTAACATGTTTCATAATTCTATTGGATGATTTTATTTTGACCAAAATCAACCTTCGGAATAAAATAACATCCTTTTGGACCACATGGAGTAGATTAGGAAATTTATTATTCTATTATTTAAAGAAGAGTTAAAAGTGTTAAATACAATGATTAATAACTGAACCATTTTTAACATAAGGATACACATAAGATAAATTAGACAATATATATTCATTATAAATATAAAAAAACATCCTACATAATGGTATTTTACTTATAATTTTTAGAAATTAAATTATTAAATTTATTAATGACATAATGTTTATGTAGTAATTACATTATTAATGAAAGATTAAAATAATTGATACAATAAATACCAAAAAAAAATACAAATTGATACTTTTGACACAATACCAATATGTTCATAGATTAATATGACATGTTAGAGTTTATTCTAGGAATTTTTGTTGAAGTAATCAGACAATTTTGTCTTTAACAAAAACAAAATACCAAATAGTGTAAAAATTGATAAAAATGAATTTTTAAAACAAATACTATATTATTAATTGATATAATATTACTAAAAATATAATGTTCCTCCCAAAGACATATATAAGATTATATATATAAATAATTAACCACTTTCATCTCTTTAGGATTTTTACTGTATGTTTATTAACCATTTATTATAATAATAAAAGAATACACGGTAAAAGATAAACTGTTGATCTAAGAGTTAAATGTAAAAGATAAGGTTAAAGTGGTGACCTAAACCTGTCTCAAACCTATTTCTTGAGAGATTTAAAACCCATAACCACCTTATCCTAGAAATAAATAATTTTTTTACCATTATAAATAGTGTTTGATTGTATAATAATATAATATTTCAAGATCTTTCTAAAGTGACCCTCACCTCTTTTAAAAAAGGTTACGTCCCCTTCTATCAAAATGACTCCTCCAAAGCCATTTAGCTTGGCTGAACCATTCAAAAATAACCTCTCAACTACCCTCACATTAACTAAGAATCCATTATTTGATCAGAATGCCATCTTATGGGGGACTTTTGATTATATCCAATGGAAGCACCAGGAGAAGAGGTAATAATTGCATCCCCTCTTTCTCTGTTTTTTTCTTCTTTAACCTCCTATTTATTTGTTGTTTCCAGACCAAAATAATACCTCCAGTAACATATACATATTTTGATTTTAACAAAGATATTTTACAACCATATTAATTATTATATATATCATATGAATGACAAAGTCATCATTTGTGCGTACGTACGACTTACCATCTCCACGACTTACTGTAGTTTGTTATTCAACACATCATTATTTGGATGGGTATAATATTAAGTATAAATGATGTAAATAATAAATATAACATGTTAATTATTCATTATATATTATATACCATAAAATTAAATATGATTTAACCATAATAGAATGATATTGTCTCTCATGCGTATGTATACATTACTATTTCCACAAACGCAATGAATTTCATTCCCCATCGTAACCATTCAAGAATAAATTTAATTTTATGATTAAAAATAATTTTTAAAAACATAATATCATTATATATATGAATTAAATAAATCATATCAATATCAAACCTGTCTTACGTAACCAAGAATATAATGGAATACGAATCAGTTAACACCCGAAACAATGATACTATTAAAATATTGTAAAAAAGCAACATTAGAATATTATATATGATATCATATTTATCTATGGGGTTATTTTATTATATAATAACAATTATTTAAATATTATATAGGATTTTAACATACCCTAGACATAGGAAAAGTGAAAATTAAGGGTTAATTATATAATATCTTCATTGTTTGGGAATGTTTATACGTGAGTATCTACTAGGACCTCTTAATCATCCACATCCTTGTTTCTTAAAAATGTGTTAAAACATTTTAACTATTTAATAGACTATAATTTAATATAATTTATAACCTAGTTTGACTATTTATTAAATGTTTATAATGAAATCTTTTCTTCATTTTCCAAACAAGGTCATTTATGACCTTTTCAACAAAATAACGGAAGGAATGTTTTTTAACTTACATGGTGGGTGCAGCTATTTTCTGTTTTTATAACATCTTCGAAACATCCCTGACAGGCATATAAGAAGATTTAAAAAATAAATTTTTTTTATAATTATGTGACTTTTAAATAGTTTCAATATAGAAAGAGTTATTTCTTTCAAATAGTTTTCTTTTCATCTATGTCCACATCCTTTGTTGGATTTTAAACTTGTTTGAAGTTGATTTGTCATGATACAAATCTTCCCTATTTTATTGAAGGTTTTTTTTATGTTTGACTATGGATGTGTTATTGTTATACCATTCATGGTTTATGGATAAATTATTTACATTTTTTGTATGATCGTTTGAATATTAATGTTTATGTAATGTTTATACCTTTTCATATAAGGAATGTGTTGGACTTAGTAAGTGACGGGTGGAGCCCACTATAGATCCCGGATGCATCAGTAGGTATAATGAGACAAACTTATTTTATGGATCATGGCCTTGACCAAATATTATTTGTATTCATGCCATTAGGACTAGACTATGTGGTTATGATGTTCGGCATTATGCATTCCATCATTATGAAATTGGCAATTGATATTGCATGTGATTATTAAACAAGTAGAATATCCGTGTGAATAAGTAAATGGAATTATTTGATTTATGTTGGCCATATTATGCTGATGTTTATGTTTAAATGGATTATGTTTTAGACTTATACATTGCCTAAAATTATTATTCTTATTTATGAAATATTTTGTTATATTGTTATCCTAACTGAGCATCTGAGCTCACCCCTTTCTATGTCTTATTTTTTCTTAGGATGCGACGAAGTATTTTATGGTTGTTTTGGAGGGATAGGACAACGATATAAGTGTGTTAAAATGGAAAAAATGGTTTTGATGTTTTTATTTCATTATGTATTTAAAAACATAGGTATGTATCTACTACATCCAAGGCTACTAAAGTAGTCGGTCATTCGAGACTTGATCTCTTATGATCATTAAAATGTTATGTAATAATGCACCGACTCTGGGTAACTTGGTTTGGGGTGTAACATTAATTTATAATTAAATTTAACATATTTAGACAATTATATTCATAATATGGAGTTAATTTTTGAATTATACATATTAAAAATTATTAGGGTTATTTTTTATATTTTTAGAAAATACTTTAACTTTTTATGAATAGTAAAATATGATAATTTAGGATAAACGTTAAATACTAGAATTATTGAGTTACAGATTATGTTTTTATGATGTAAGAACAAATGGTTTGACATCATATTCACACCGTAATATATTTTTAAAGAAAAATCAACACTATTTATTGTCCTTATCAAAATAATAAAATATTGAATAATTTAATGGGAAATCACCCTTCTCCTCCACTATGAAAAAAACTCCTTACCCCTCTTCTCCTCACACAACAAAACCTTGATGCTTTTCTAAATTCTACCCAGATAAACGTACCTAGTCTATCCCTGACATTCAGGTGCTCTTGGGCTTTCCAAAATAATAAATACCATTTCCCTATGTAGGCTCTCAAGGATAATAATTTAAGAGTTAAATCTTCTTCCTTCTTTTAATTTCATTTCAATTTATTTTCTTTTCATATCTTATACCCACCATCTCAGTACATATTATCATGATAAATATATTATCATCTATTTACTAATATTATTTCTTATTAATGGAAGATCCATCATCAATATAATTTATCTCTCTCTCTCTCTCTCTTATTTTAAAAACGAAATCATTATCCTTAGTTCTTGATTTAAAACTTTCATTGGTGATGATCTATCATTATTAAATTTCTCTATCAAGGCTGGACATGAAACGAATTTTATTGGTTGAATATTACTATAAAATATTTATTATAACTTATCTAATGTTATAGAACCATTTTAAATAACTCATATTAAATAATATAACAGAACTATGTCTTTGTGATTGAAAAATTGCTAAAATGAAGCTAAACGATTATCATTAACATGTTATCTGATGATTCATTCTAATTCATATAAAAAATAAAAAATAAAACAAATTTCTATTATGGGGTTTAATTAATATTATTCAATTCTAATATTGGAAAATTATACCCATTTTACATGAACTCCATTACTAATAAACAAGATAATTGACCCTGAAAACAACAAAAATGATTGCTATTAAACGATGAAATTAAACTCGATAACTCCATAATAAGGCTAAAAATGAATATATTAATTATATAATGAACCAAATACATTTATATATGGTTTTTAAATAATTAATTAATCGATTTAATTTTATTATCTAGGATATTAAGGTCAAGTGTAAACTCATTCGGTCATCATGTAAGGGTTTTCTAATCCCACATCAATTTTTGTATGATATTTCTTATTCACCAGTGTTTCTTGTGTATAGTGTATGAATACTACACATTGATGTATCATATCATTAATATACTTAATTTCATGGTATTAAATATATCAATTTTTTATTATTAATTTTGGGTCATATGATTCGATTGATTATAATCAAGTAAGAGACTCTACCCAAACCCACATTTTTTCATTGGGTTACACATTATTTACCTTTACTAAAATTTACTACATATTTATTTTTTTATTCGTAATATGGATTATATTTATATTTTTTAAATATATATATCTATATATAACATAACATCTTTATTTGATGTGGATATATATGTTTTAAAATGGATACCTTATCAATTCCTCCTAATATGAAAGCCCGTTTAATGGAACTTCAGGAATTCTTACCCTTTTTCATGTTCACTCTATAATCTATTTTTAGACATAATTATTTTTATAAAAAAACAAATTCTATCAATAAAAACTATATTAATTAATTTATGGTTTTATTAAAACAATTATTCCTTTCTTCTTTAATACCTCCTTCAGAGTTTTCTTAAACCATAATAAAATGATTTATTTATAATGTTTCTTAACAACTCTTTTTACATTATTTTAATTATGGGGGACATCATTTTTGGATCAAATAAAATTTTAATTTTGTTTCCAATATTTTTATTTATATACATGATTTTAATATGATTTTATGTCAAATACAAATGGTTTTCCAAAAGAACACTTATTTCCACTATAAAAACATTTTTTCCCCTCTTACTTTTTACTTCTTTGAGATATATGCCATGTTGACCACTTATTCCTTATGTGTTGTGTATGTAATTTCCTTTTATATATAATATCAAAAGTCTCCTTATTCTCATGATATTTTAATGAATTATTATTTTAATGATACAATGTGGAATGAGACACATTAGAATGTTTGATGACTATTTCCTCAATAATTTTTCAATTGGATCATTTAAAATTATCTTCAACTATGTCAACATTAATTGTTGAATCTTGTAATTCATTAAGGTCCATATCTTATGATACCATCTAAAATATTTTTAAGGTTTTATAATCAGTCTGACTATAGATGTTAAATTTTATACCGTTCATGGTTTATGGTTAATGTATTCACATTTTGTATGCTAGTTTTTAATATGAATTTTTATGTTTTCTCTGTTTCAAAATTATAATATAATGAATGTATAAGAAGTTGTAAGTGATGGTTGGGGGAAACTATATCCCTTAGAAGCATCAGTAGTTCCGATGAGAGAAATTAGTATTGGGTATTGGCTGAGGCCTTACACAAGAATTTTCAGACAACCTGGCTGATGCCTCGATGGAATTTTTCAAGTGGACAAGATTATTAATTCCATCATTATAAAGCTAGTAATTGATAGTCTAAGTGATTATTCTATTAGTATAATATCTGAGTTTATGTTATGAAATTATTTATTCATCTTTTATTACTACCATATTATGATCAATATTTTTTTAATTGAATGTTTACTTTTATTTATCCACCACAACTTATTACTAATGCTTCTAATATACTATTTACCCTTAATAAGCAACAAAAATCGCCCATGTCTAATGTTTTCTTTTACCGTGTTACAAACATGAAATATTGAATAATATTATTGGGATGCAGTTTATTTTATTTAATTAGGAGTCATGTTTTATTTTATTTTCCCTATATATTTTGGGTATCAATAATATAATTTATTGATCTAAGATCGCTAAACCGATCAGTACATCGAGATTTGATTCCTTGTAATCATGCGTATGTTACAAAATAACGCACATAATCCCGGATTTTTGGGTTGGAAAGTCACAATCACATTTTCATAAATCTTATTGGATACTTCCATTTCATCCATAATCATAAAACATTATATTATATTGAATTTTATTTCCACTTTCTGGTGATCATGACCTTTATAGTATTTTATTTAATGAAAATTCAAACATGGAACATTCTTATTTTTAATAAATGTACTACTTTTAAAATGATTTTATCCTAAATAAATTTTTAAATATAAATAGTTTTTTCAAAATATATTTATCTATATCATGTAAATTTATTTTAAATTTTTATGGAATAAATAATTAACATAAATTATTAAATAGTTTCTTTGCAGAAATTATTTAATTGATTGAATAACCAAAAAATGATATTAAATATAGTAAAAGTAATATAATTTGAGATATTTATGGTGATACATGAATTCTATAGATGAACATTGAATATTTAGGACATAATAAAATAGTTGATTTCAAATTTTAAATATATTTTTTATTTTTTAATCTCCTAGAAATAAATAGTATAAAAATTGACAATAATGATATTTCATGGTTTTAATATTTTTAGATATTTTTTTAAAAATTATAAGAAAATTTAACTAGAATTAATAATACAATATAGGGTTGAAACATATTCCCCTTTGTATTTATAGGACATTAGAAAGCATTTAGATCTAGAATGGTGAATATATATTTTAATTTTTTGAGAACTTGTGAAAGTGCCACTCAACTCAATTATAAAATGACACCACATCCCTCATTTAGTCACACCAATTTCAACCTTATAGAATGAGAAAATACAAAAAATTACTTTTATAAACATACTTATACATTGTCTATATGTTTTGGTACTTCAAAAAGACAAACCCTAGATACCTTAAGAAGAGATCTAAAGGAAGTTTGTCGAAGAAGAGGTAATTGTCATTACCATCTCTTTTAGGATTACATCTTCTTATACTCTATATTCATGTGATTTACAAATATTAAAATAATATGTTTAGGATTTTAAATATACAATGAATTTTTATTATTATGTGGCAACTATATTCTATCTCATATTCATCCTATGAAAAGTGAAAACATCACTAATGCATACATACAGATTATTGTTTCTACATAGTGGTGTAATTCATTTTTCATCACCAATTTATCAAAATTATTATAAATATAAAAATAATGAATATATAAGATATATTTTAAATAATAATAATTATTATAATTTTAATTATTCAATAATATTATTTTAATCCATTTATAAAAAAAATGTTGTGTTCATGCGTACGTATGACCTACAATCTCCATGAATGGTGTAATCTTTTTTCCAAAAATATATTTTTGAATGGATATATATATATATATATCATATACATTTTATTTTCCCTAAAATTAAAATTTTCACTAGGATGGAACTATGATAAAAGTATAAGGATTGGAACTATCAAATCAAAATACCTGAAAAACAAAGCAGTTACAACAAATAACAGTGACATTACCTTTGAATTGATAACAAATGGGTTATATAATATTATAATTAAATCACATATTTCAGGATATATTTGATTATTGGTATATAATATATTCATAATAAACCTATATTTTATATATAAGAGGTTCAAACATGTACAATGGAAATCAAACCAGAGGTAAGGGATTTTCATATCACTTTTTTTGGTGGGAGTTAATCCATATTCACCGTTATTTTATTTTGAGTGGTTTATATAATTAATATTTCATATATTATATCATGAATATCATTATATAAGTGTAATTTATTGTTTATTTTTATGTTATTTATTTCATTGGTATTACAAATCAATAAAACATGTAATAACGGTTTATTTACAATCTCATTATTATTATGGATTTCTTTATGATGATGTTTCTATTGGGGAATATTCATCACCCAAGTCTATTTTTTCTAAATGTTTTTGAAAAAATGTTATTATTATTCTCCAACAAATTTTTAAATTCATTTTTCACTATGTATGACTTATTACAAAAAAAATGGAATCTTCTTGAGATTTTCCAAACATGGTACTTTATGATTTTTTTGATAAAAGTAAAAAAGGATTAATTTTTTGACTTATATGACATGATATGATTTTACCTCCATCATGAGACTTTAATTATTTAAATATTCCTTTAAATTTTTACAAGTTTATTTTCAAATAAAATATTTTCCTTTATGTTTGCATAGTTTCTTTTCAAAAAATGAATTTCAAAGTGAATAATATATCTTTCTAAAAATTTATTTATTGATATATTTAAGGAATTTATATTCAAAAAAATCATAATAACTTATTATACTTATAATTCATTGGGGATATGTTGTATTGATACCATTCTATATAGTTTTTTGTATATCTTATGATCATATAGATTGGCGATGTTCCATCTTGAAATCATTCATATTGCGTTAGATAGTTTATTATTAGGTTTATTGATTTTAGTAATTATTAAAATTTCATATTGTAGTTTTTAAATAAGAATGATTATGTTGATTATATTCCACCCATTTTATATTAGGAGTTTATTGGACATAGTAAGAGATGGGTGGGGCCTGTTATAGCCCCTTAATTAATCACTTGGTCTCCCAAGACAAACTATCTCAGCTATTGGCCGGGGACATACCCATTTATGTATATTTCATTTGATAAAACCTCGGTGGTATGTTTTAGATGACTGAAATAATGCATTCAATTATACAACACAGATGTAATAATTATTTAATTAATGTAATAATCAAATAAATGTTATTAAATATATTACAAGTAAAATAATTGGAGATATTTAAGGTGATTCAAAAAATATATATATAACCTAGAAATATTTTTGATATAAGAAAATAGTTTTAAAAATTTTAATTTTTCTATTCGTGTTTTTAATTTAGAAGTATTAAATAATATCAAAATTGATAGTAATGATGTTTTATGAGATTAATATTTTATTACATTATTAAAAAATAAAAAAATATTAAATTTTTAAAAAGGGAATAATATATGGTCTAAAATTCAATCCCATGTGTATTTATAGTTCATTTTGAATCATTTGGATCTATAATAGTCTTAATATATTTTCATCTTTTGAGAAATTCATAAAGTTCCCCTCAAATCAATTATAAAAGGGTTCCTCCTCCCTCACTAATTCACACCACTTTAAGACTTAAATATTTAAAAAAATTAATAAATTACTCTAATAACTATTCATACCCATTTTCTATAAGTTATGTTCCTCCGAAAATACCAACAGTAGATTTCTTAAGATGATATCTAAAAGAAATATGCTAAAGAAGAGGTAATCATCTTTTCTAACTCTTTTATATTTATTTCTTCTTATATTATATATTTATGTATTTTAAAAATACTAAAACATTAACTCCAATATAATCAATATATTGATATGTTATTACTATTATGTGATAATCATATGCCATCTCATTTCTATTCGATGAAAAGAGAAAACATTACTAGTCGGTATAAACGACTTACCTTCTCCTTGTAGTAGTGTTATTAATTTATAATCACCAAATTAAAATTAACTTATAAATTTGAAACTAATAATTATATATTATATATATGACGTAATAATAATTCTATAACGGTTAATTATTTTTCACCATTGTTTCCATCCATTTATCAAAAAATTAAAATAGCTTTCAAGCGTACATACGACCTACCAGCTCCATGATTATTAAATTACATTTTTCTATCCATATAATTATGGATGAATATAAAAATATATATATAAGAAATACTTATGATATCTAAACCATAAGTATTCTCTTTAATATGATGGGACTATGAGAAATTTATAAAGACCAAAACAACTGATTCAAATCATATGCCATGTTCACCACTTATTTCTTTATGAGTGTATATGTACTGCTCGTTTAATATAATGTATCATTTATATCTTTTTATTAGTAGTATTTAGTGTTTCATTTTATGTTATTTATTTCATGGGTCTTATTAATCAAAAGAATCCCAAGTGGTTATGGTAGATTTCACAATCTGTTCATTATCCGGGATTGTTTACATTTATATCTCCCAAAATGAATATTTATCATTCATATCCATGTTTTATAAATTTATTTTTAAAAAGTCTTATAATATTATCTTATAATTATTTATATTCATCCTTATCAATGTTTTACTATTTATAAAAAAATTTAAATAGAATACTCATTTTATTTTCTAAACGAGGTTCTTTTTGTATTTTCGGATAAAAATTTGAAAGGAATATTTTTTAACATATAAATACTAAGAGAAATTTACCACCTTCATTAAAATATAATTCATTGAATATTCGATGAAAAATTTATAATTTTATTTTTAGTATAAATGTTTTCCTTCATATTTTCATAGTTTCTACTTAAAAAAATAATTTCAATGTGAAAAAAATACATATTTTGGAAAATTGATTTTATTTATATATAGATGGAACTTATTTACTTAAATGTAAATAAAACATATTATACTTATTCTTCACTAGCGATAAGTTCTATTTATACAATCATGTTCATTTCTCTAGATGTATTATGATCAGTTAGATTGGGGATGTTCTATTTTGATTTCATTCATTTTAGTCTGGATGGTTTAGGAAAATCGCATGTTGTAGGTCCTCACCTGGTTGTCCAAACAATTCCCATATTTTGTTTTGTTGAGTGAATAATGATCATGTTGGGGTGCTCATTTTGATGAACTAGTGTATCAACACAAAGATTTATAGTATGGAGAGTCTGGTGCTTGTCTCTTTTTTTAATTCTAGCCCCGAGGAACCAATGAAGAATGATCTATAGAACATCTTTACCTCCATCTAGTTGGGTGTTCTCCCCTGGTTTATGCGGGGTGAATTTAACTCCATTATTTACCACTCTGATAAAATTGGTGGTGTTTCATTCATTTCTAGTGGCATACAGGACGTTCAGACCTTACTTTCAGCTACATATCTACTAGACGTACGATTTAGCAACAACAAATAAACTGGGTGCAACAACCATAAGGGTAGTAGTAACATTTAGAGTATCCTAGACAGGTGCCTCTATATCCTTCATGTCTTTTGTACATTTTTGCAATCCTCAAACACCCAATTTTCTCAATCTCTCAAGAATCATGCCCCGAAATTGGTGGATCTTTGAAGGGAGCCTACTGAAAGTATGAATTTCCACTATTCCTGTATCTAGCAGGGTGTGGCAGGTATCATGTGGTTGGTGAAGAGTTCATGGGAACAATATGAACATATGAAGATTTTTTGTGTACTCGTGAACCGTTTGAATAATTTAAAGAAGGATATCCAAGCATGGATGGTCGAGAGGCCACAGGACATCATAGGGGTTTATATAGTTCAGTTAGATATTGATATGTTGGAGAAAGAGTTTCAATCTAACTAGAATGAGAACATGTTTTCTATGATATGTGACAAATGTATATTTATAGCTGAGAAGCTACATGAAATCAAAAGATCCTATAATCAATTTTCTTGGTTTCAACGACTTATAGAGGGGGATAAGAATAGTGATTTTTTCAATGCTTATCTGAAAGAAAACAACAACATATGACTCAACCGCAACCTGGGTGATCTGGGGTCACTGGCCATATTGAACCAGATCCAATTTCAAAGGTTATGGGTGTGGGTGGCCTTCCAGGCCAGATCAACATGTGGTGCAGGTGGCTGATGCGTTCTTGGGATGAATTTCACAACTGGTGGAGGGCCTGATAATTCATGGAAAATGGAAATACCGTTTGCAAATGAGATCTAGGAATCAATTATGGGGATGCCACTAGATAGTTCCCCTGGACTAGATGGGTTTCTAGGGTCATTTTATGTCGGTGCATGGGAGATCATGAGGCCTCAGGTGGTGATGGCCATCAAGAATGTTTTCTAATGTAGTACCCTCCATAAAAGATTTTTTTACTTTGAGGGTTTTTCTTGTTATAAATTCAAGGATCCTTCTAACCTCACTCACTATAAGACTATTTTTCTGTGAAATATGTCCTATAAGATTCATTCTCGTCTCATTTTGTGAATACGTAGTAGTGTGATCCCAAGGCAGGTATCAAGGGAGAAGCATGTTTTTGTCCATAGTTAGAGTATCCATGGGGTGGTGGGTATCGCGAGTGAGTTGGTCAGGGATATCAACAAGAATGAGATACGGTCAAATATAATATTTCAGGTAGTTATGGACAAGGCATATGACACTATGTAAAGAGGATTCATGATTCAGTTGATGATGGAGAATAGCTTCGATAAATGGTTTTGTGATATTTATTTCTAGTGTGACTCTTCCCCTTGGCTATCCACTCCCATTACAAGGATGGGTTTTTCATCAATATGGTTTATGGTGTTCAACAAGGTGATCCCTTATCAACAAGCCTTTTCATTATTTCCCAGCGTGCACTCTCTCGGAACATCCATAGAGGGATAGAAAAGGAAATGTTGTATTCTTTTGTCTCTCATGGTGGTTCAGAGGGTGTTTCCCACCACATGTTCATCGATGATATCCAGGTGTTCATGAATCAGAGGAGCTCTTTGCCTGGATTTATGGAGATCATGAACACATATGAATTCTTGAGTGGCCAATGTATTAACTAGTCAAAGTTTCATTCTTATATTTCTAACATGTTTTTGGACATCAGTTTAGAGACATTCAGGAAATTATTGAATGCCAAATGCAGAAATTTATGATGATCATCCTTGGTATCCCACTCTCCTATGGTCGTACAAAGAACCATTTTTAAAGTGGTTGTCAGAAAATATTGGGGATGAATGATCTACATGAAGAGAAATATCCTATCATTTCGTGGGAGAGTCATGTTGATCAATAGTGTGCTTATGTCCATTCCCATGCACATTTTATTGATTTTCAAAGCATCAAAGGGTGTCATTTCTAGGATAGAGAATATATGAACTGCTTTTCATTAGGCTTCCAATAAAGAGGGGTATATCCATTGGGCCTCTTGGAGACAATAGGTGAGGCTTGTCAATAAGGGCGGCGTGAGGCTCTGTGACATTTATAGTACGATGCACGGGTTTTTGGCACAGTTGGAATGGGAGTTTATTATGGGTGATTAATTGTGAGCTTCCTTCTTTAGAAGAAGATACCAGTGGGATGGTGGGTCCCTGGCGCTCCGTGGGTCTAGCCTTTCCTCACTCGCCATGTGTATGCTCCCTAATTAGGGGGTTCTTTAGGGTGTGTCCCAATGGATTATCAGTCACATCGATGTTAGGTTTTGGAAGGAGAACTGGGTGGGAAATCCAATATTCTTCCCCTGTTGCCCATCCCATTGGTTTACATCAACGATGCGAGTGGATAACCTTACATTACCCATGGTGTTCCCAGTCAGGGCCAGAGTGGGATCTTTGATAGAATTATCCTGAACATTGAGGCGACTAGTTTCTATTTCACAGGGTCGACCTCAGGCCTATATTCAATCTGGGATTACAATATGCTACATCTTGTAGACACAGACCTGAATGAGTGGTCCTCAAAGATATAGTGCAAAGAGATACCTAAAAAATGAACATCCTTTTTTTGAGGATAAAGAACTTTTCCCTTCCTACTTATGATTGTATTCAAATGAATGAAATTCCTTTGGTGTCCCAATACTTCTGTTGTGAGCACCCGCTAATGGAATCCGCACTGTACCTTTTATTTCTGAGTGACTATGCTGGCCACCATTGGTCCATGCTTTCCACTCACCCCCACTCTAGTTGTCCCCGAGCATCTTTTCCTGATTTCATGGCCTCATGGTTTCATGAGGAAGGGGGAAATGCAATGGAGATCAAGATTTGGGCATGTGTTCTCTCTTTTATCTGTTGGACTCTTTTGGGGCCAAGGAACCAGACGAGGAGGGTAGTTCACCCCTTGGTATTGTTTCTTCAGTTGAGGGTGAAGGCTCTGACCATTGAGCTGGGTTTGATCATAAAGGGTAGAAAATCCTCTCAAACATTCTAAAAATTCTTCAACAGGCCATGCATGTCCAGTGCGGTGGGTGGGAAGGGTGGTCGATGGGTTCATTGGAGTAATCACATTCATGGGTTGAAGATGATCATGAATGGGTCCAGCAGGAATGGGATCATGTGGGTATTGTGACGTATTTGTTATTTTCATGGCTCTATGTTGGAGGGATTCAATGCCTTCTTTGTGGCAGGAAACTCTCTCGGGTTAGAAATTAGGGATCTTCTCATTGGACTCACAGTTTTTAGGACATTGAGTTTGTAGGAGGATGTTATTGAATCAGACATGGAGGATTTTTTCAAGATGTTCAAGGGGATTTATGTGGTTCTATTGAAGCTAATATAATTATCTAAAATTTTCTCTATGGAGACGAATCAGGGTCAATATTTCCATCAAAAATGGAGGGAAGCTACCTTAACTGCTGATGTGCTCGCCTACTTGGGGAGCCTAGAGGAGTCGCTTGTCATTTTTGATATTATCGAGTCACTACCTATGGTCTTTATGAATTTTTTCCAACGGGGTTCCCTTGGTTTACATTAATTTCATCCCCCCCTATGGGATCTCGGTACAACATTCGTGTGTCTCTGTACACTTCTTCATTTTAATAAAAAACAATGATTTAGTCAATGTATTGGACTTATTGAGTATTAGTAATGGCCTATTATAGCCCCTCTATTAGTTGGTACGTCTCATGAGACAAACTAGCTTAGGTTTTGTTCAAAGCCTTACCCATTTTTGTATATGTATTTGGTGAGGACCGAATGGAATATTTTAGTTGTCTTTCCTTATGAATTCTATAATTATGAATTAATTTATTCATTTTCCATGTGATTATTATATTATTTTTAATATCTATGGTTAAAATTAAATCTCATGTAATTATTTATATGGATTTTTTTAGCATCATTCATTCCATCCTTATTATGTTCTAGTTATTGATTCAATAACATGTTATTCAATTATTTACTATTTCATATTTACTATTACTTATTTACTCATAGTTTCTACTCAATATATATCCTTAATGAAAATATGATCTCCCCATTTTTTTATATTTATTCTTCCAAGGGTTCAAGGAAGTATTTTATGGATAATATTCATGTATACTCTAAGAGAGTAACAATGATCTCAAATGAAATACTTTTTTGTATTTAATTTTCTCAATTATAATATAATATTCAACTATGTATTTAGTTTACAGGGACTAAAAAACTATTTGGTCCTTCAAGATTCGATTTCTTATATATAGTGCAATTGTGATAAACTTACCATGGACTCTAGGAAACTAGGGTTAAAATATTTACATAAAACATCAGTGATTCCATGATTTTTTTATCCTTTTACAAAATTTCACTCATAATGAGAGGATATTTAACCATTTAATAGGGGAAAGGTCACTCAACCTTTTAAACTTTTAGTAAAAATCTATTGTATCATGTATATATTTTCATTTCTACAAGTTTAGTTGTGGAAGAAAATAGATATAATCTTTAATAAGAAATGATATATTAGAATTCTCTTCTCTATTATTGATTCAATAATTACATATAAAAATATAATAAAATCCATGTTCATGGTAATAATTTTTATATTTTTATGATGAATGTTCCATGAAAAAAAAACTAGAAGATTTTCCGTGTTTTATTTTTAAAAATTTGGATTCAAAACCTATTTATTATTATGCCGTTCTAAATGGGAACAATACCCATATATGAGAGGGGGGTAAAACATCATCCATTGTTTATAATGTCTTCGTTGTGAAAGATTAATTTTTAGAAAAAAATCAAATAAACCAAAAAAATATAGGGGGATCCCAATAATCTAAAGATAATATGGGTGTCATAGAATCAACAGGAACATTTGTGATGATGTTTTGGTGGGGGGGAACCATATGTCAGAGAAAAATCAATAAATATATGATGGAGGGTAAACGTTTTTGATAAGGTTTCTAAGAACCATATATGGGAATTACATGACCACGAATGACAAGAAGGAACATGAAACTCATAATAAATCAATGAAATCCTCATGTAGAGGATATCTAATGGAGGATAGGGTTAGGGGATCATATTCATTTTTTGATATTGGTATGTTGGTATAATATTTTACATGGTTAAATACAAAAATTATTGGATGAAAGAAAAAATATAAAAAAAAATTAATTTGTTAAATAATAGGAATTTCAATAAATCATTGGGAAAATAAAAATCTATGATGCAATTCAGTATTTAATTATTCACTTTCATAATATTAACCATATATCAAGAAAATGAAAAATTATTACTTAATTAAAACGAAAAAAATGAATATAAAAATACTACCTATTATTTAATGAAGTACGGAAAAATATTATAGTACATTCTCAATGGGTATATAATCACACCTATCTATTATGTAAACTAAAAAAATTATAGAATAAAGTTGAGAAAAATTAAAAATCAAATCTCAACCATACACACTCAAGTTACAATAACTATTGAATTTTAGCTTCCCCAACTATGTCAGCCTAAATAGCTTCCTGATGTGTGGTAGTATATGACCATTTCCATAACTCCACACACATCAGAAACTACCAATTAGTAGGGATGATAATTTAATATATTGGGAATATAGTACAATAAATTAAAAAACCATAAAATAATAAGGAAATTATAAAAAACCTATCATTTTCAATACAAAAAATATAATATAATCAATTTAGTTATGAACGATTTACAAAAAAACATACTATTAAAAAATATTAGCACATTGTGATATCATATAAGTCATATTTCAAGTGGAGGATCTCTATATGTGTTAATTTTAAAAATAATATAATTAAATTTCTATAAAATAAGGTGACATATATAAAAACCAGACATGAGGCTCTATACAATCCCATATCCCACTCCAAGTTATGCATATTTAACTCAACCATTAATCATAGGACCCTTTCCCATATCTTTAATCATGTGTATATTGTTTGCACACCCAACATGGTTCACAAGAATTGCGTGATAAAGATACATAGTATTACATCACCAACGATGTTTATAAAAAAATCTTGTATATATTAGTGCACCTGCAGTATGATATAGCCACCGAAAAATATTCATAAATATTTTTGCATCACTATCTTTTAAGAAGTCACTCAGATGAGTGACCTTACTTTATGTATTGAATACTATAATGATACGACACACTCAATATCTGATATAAGAAGAGGGAGATTAAGTCATCACCACTCATAATAATATCCCTTGTTGAACAAGTCACCACCGTATAAACAAGGTATACGCAAAAGGGGAATCATTATCTAATAACTAATTTTGAATGAATCATCACGATAATAAACACCAAGGGTGAATGATATATCACTGACTACTAAGCCTATAGAAAAAATACCCCATGATATGAATATACATGGATAAATGATTTATCACTATATAAACTCACACAAGTGAATGATGTATCACCAATACATAAACCAACTCGGGGGATATTACACCATTACACTTGCTATGGTGAATACTACATCAAATTCTAATGAAACAAGGGTGGATGATATATCACCTTGTCATTATACTGGGGGTGAAAATTGTATCATCGTATAACAATACTATGGTGAACAATACATTACTACATTAGGGTGAAAGACCTATCACCAAGCAGTGTCAATGGTAAATTGAATGATTCATCAATAACATCCATCATGGAGGATACTCGTTGTATATACCCAACCTCACTACACCAACTTCCTTACCCTGCGTTTGATGCCATTAGAATCACACACTAAGTTATAAATATTCACACCTAACCACTCTTGACATGTGATAGTTTTGATGACCCGAATCATCAGGGGCCCACCTAGACTAGAGGAATGACAAATGTGACATCCCAAACTCATATCCAATAGACCAAAGGCCAGTGATCAACATCGAGTAAAAAATACACTATTGGAATATTTGAAATTCTCACTGGTTTTCAAAATTTCCTCTAAATATTTTTCCAACATTCTTTTATATGTTGTTTTCGAAGAAAAATCACTAAATATATATTTTTTAATATACAATATTTTAGTGGTGATTTATATAAATTTTAGTGAATTGGAATCTATTTTTAAAATAACCCGCACTAAAAGTAATGTATAAATTATATTAGAAAATTATTTATTTACTATTTTTAATTAATAGTTATTATTAATAATAAATTATTATTTATTATTTTATTTAATTATTTTATGTTATTTATTAATTATTCATAATTATTAGATAGTAATTATTTGAGAGTTATATTATTTTTCTGTGAATATAAAAATCAAACATCTGAATCAAATGCATAACTTTTGATCTAGGTTTTCATTTTAGCTCCAAAACTAGTAAAATAGAATCTTATAAAATGAAATTGCATATTAATTTTGTAATAAGAAATAAAATAATATTTATTATTGTTTTAATTGAATTTGATAATAAAACTTCATCTAAAAATGACAATAACTTCTGATCTAAGTGTCTGTTTGAGCTCTACAACATATCAAATCAAATATCATGATGAGATATTAACCTTACTGAGTAAAGCGACACTAGTCATTATTTTTTATGTATAAAAAATGCTGATAAGACCTCTTGATTTTTTTGGGATACCTAGATTTTGGAACATTCTATTTGATTTCATCTTCATTTAAGATTTTATTCAAATTCTTTTTTAGGCATCTATGATTTTATTCCATGGATTTACATTCCTATTGAATATATGGTGTTTTATATGTTTTGGTTTCCTCTATTTTAATGATTTGTTATCTGTTATATATATATATATATATATCATTTTATTTCTATACATTTATGTATATTTATTTATATTTTTTATATATCAATCAATAATTATTTAAAAATTATATATCATTGTGTCGATACATACATATATCTATGTTTATACATATTAATATATATAAAAATATTTTTATATCCATTTATGCATATTTATAAACAATTTTGTATATTTATATATATGATGGTGGTATATATATTTATACGTATTATGTTTATTTATCTTTGTGTGTCTTCATGCTTGTATTTATATACATTTATATACATTTATTTATATTTATATATTTTCATTAGATATAAATAACTATATTTAAATAAAAATATTTTTAACTATATATATATATATTTAGTATTTAATATTTATAATTTTCTACTAATTAAATATTATTTATTATATATTATATATCCATTTATTTTTTAATATTAATTTTTTGTGAATTTATTGCTTATTTATTGTATATTTATTATTAAATTAATTTTAAATTATTTATTATCAATTATTTATTCATTTAGTATTTTTTTAATATTTATTGTTGGTTGTTAAATATTAACTATTTTTTAATTATTATTTATTTAATATGTATTTAATATTTTTTTATTTTTTTTATTTTATATTAGTTATTATTATTTATTATTTAATACTTTTTTATTTCAAATTTATTTATCAAGTATGTTTTATTATTATTTATTATTTATTTTTTTATTTCTTCTTATTATTAAATATTATTATTTATATATATATACATATATATATATATGTATATCTATATGTATATGTTTGTGTGTCTATATCTCTATATATTTAATTCCTTTTAATCCCCACCTAAAGAGTTTTAAGGAGTGGTAATGTCATCAGAAAATAACTAATTGGTAAGAGGTCCAAATCCCATCCAATTCACATATATGTTGAAATTTTGTATAACGTGTACGGAATATGAATTTATGGAAGTATAAAAAATGAGTAAATAAATAATAAAAACAAATTGATAAAAAAGATAATAAAATAGAAATGAAAATAAATAATAAATAATAATTAAATTAATAAATAAAGAATGAGAAATAAATAAATATTAAATAATAAATAATATAAAGTAATAAATATAAAACTAATGAAAAATTTTGTTTAACATTTCTCGGTTTTTTTCAAAAGCACAACGAAATGATTCATTAAACCCCATTTCACGGTAGTGTAAACTACCGATAAATACTCTTTTTCATATAATGATATCGTTATATATATGATTTTATTCTGAGTTATTCTTATGTTTATTTTTTATCATATATTTATTCATTGGTTTCCATGGATATTTTTATATAATAGTATAACTTTTCAAGCCTACATCAGTTGGTGCACTACAACGAACGGTTAAGGGAAACCTTGTACCAACCTTGGAGATTTTGTTCACCCTAGACAGTGGAATTGTCCAATCCAGAATAATTTCAGTATGGCCATGTTTCCTCCCTCAATAAACAATGCTTCTAGTTTCCTCTCGTATATAGAGGACTACAGAAATACTGCATGGTCTGGAATACTACGCGGGTTAACTGTTCAGCCTATCCAGGTCATTAAACACTATTAATTTACCAATTTTCCTCCCTATTTTGAATCCCAAATCACACCTAATTCGATCTATATGAGATTTGAAACCCAATGAACATCCTTCTATACCCATTGGGCCTCTTGAGCTTCAATTTATTTGGTTTATTTTTGTGTGCTCTTCAAGAATCATCAAGTAAGCCTCTCTATTCTTTGTTTCTTCTATTTTCCAGGGTTCCTCTTCCCTCATATTTGTGTACTTATTTCACCATGAGGTTGTTTGACCTATAAGGGATCAATCAAGATTTTTTGTGTAAAATTTTAATGTTTATGGTTCTATCATGCACTTATAGGGTTCTTTTATGGTGCAGAGGTGGTTTTACACTGAATTTTGACGTTTCCATGTTTTAGGTAAGGAATATAATTCATTTAAAATTTTGAATGACCTTAGTTTGCTTGATGTTCATTTGGAACATGTTTTATAATTTTCATATGAGGTGAAAAATGTGTTTTCAAGATGTTTTGAGTAACTTATAGATTGAAAAGATATTTCTCAAATGAAAATGATTGGATTCCATGTGTTCTTTCATGTTATGCTCCTTTAAAGGTGTTTGGTGTATATAAAAAGAGATGATGTCATATTTTAAAAATATATTGAGTGTTTTTGGGGTTTGAAGGAATATTTATTATGGAAATTCTTGGTTTAACATGTGTATTTAGATTTCCTTTTCAGTGTGTTCATGAAATTGGTGATCATTGTGACTTGTAAAATTGAAATTGAGCACGAAGTGATTCCAAGGTATCTAGGTTGGTGGACAAAGACTAGTATGCTAGAAGGATCTATGAGGTCAAGGCTCAGTTTTTTTCTCTAGGATTGATGGCACAACAGTAAGAAAACAAGCTGATGATTTACAACCACTAAAACATTATATGGATTCCTCTCTAGTAGTTCGTATATAATAATGATGTCGGTTAATGATTATATACCTTATGTCATAAAAATACGAGTATCTAGGTCCCCACTAGTGCTTGTACCTATATGTATTTCCTATGATGTGGTTCTATCATGGGATGTAGTGTTTTTTTGCAATATGCGGTCTACCTTGTTTTCTTTAGAATTCATTCGAATTCTTTCCTTGATAATGTTTTCTTCAAAATTTTATTTTCACATCATTACACTAAAAGTGATTCCATTTTATTTTTTTAAACCAACATGTTAATAAATCTTATAATGTTATTAAAAATTTAATTGTTTTTGGTGTCATCATAATAGACTATATCTCACACCTTGAATACACCCTTCAGTGTATTTAGATTATATTATGTATGATCCATGTAAAGTAAATATTTTTCACGATGGTGTTGGTGGATACCATTTCTATTGGTCCTTCATTGTATGTATTGGTGGAGGTGGCATGAGGGTGATTACCCATTGTTTCATGGAGATTTTTTGGTTGTATAGTTGGTTCAAATCTCATTTTTTTATTTGAGTTCTTAGTTATAGTTGTTAAATTTTTAATTGGGGTGGTTTTCCAAATATGGTTATGGGTATCGATCATGAAATAATTCTTTATTTTGAATAAAGTTCTTTCTTATTTATATTGGATTAAATCCTTCCAAAAAATTAAATGTGATACTCAGCCACAAATTTTTAGCCTATGGGTATTTGGAATTTCCTTTGGCCCTTGACACTTGCCAGGTTGTGTGCTGTGTTGGATGGAACTGTGACTTGGTTCTTGAAAAAACAGTATCAATTCATGGTTTTTCCCCTTTATAGAGGAAATCATATTTTCAATAGTACAGATATACAAGATTTTTGATAGTTATGGGATTGAGATTGGTTATGAGTGGGTTTTCTAGCCATCACACCTCATTATGGACCTTGAGTCAACATGAGATGTTGGGAATTGGTTTTTATTCTCATCTAGGTGAGATATATAATATTTATATATAATGCTGACACAATGTGGGGTGGAGTAGTTTTTTTATTATTGTTATTATGATGAATTTGAGTTTTCTTTGATCAAAAAATGTTTTTTTAATTGTTATTATTATTTTAGTTTTCTTAAAAAAATTGTGTATTAATCGTTTTTCCTTGTTTTAATTTATTGGTGTATAAAAATGTCTTCCCAAAGACCACTTGTGTAGCCACATGAATTATTTGGAGAGGGAACTTCCTCACCGATTGATCAGATACTAGTGGAAGTTGTGGTTCGGGTTGTCTATGCCATGGGTAAAGGAGTGGGATTTGGACCTTCTCATGTTAAGGAATCTAAAACGAGATTATAAAATAACAATGATTAGTAGTTATCCGTGAAAAGGACTCTAACCTTTTTGGGTAGTACAGATCCCCAAGAAGAAGATTAGTGGACGGAGAAGATCAGGATTATTTTTGTTCTCTTTGACACTCACGATGTGGTGAACCATTGTTTTTTTATAATAGGGACCTAACTGGAGGCGGTGGGACATGTTGGATCATTCTAGAAAAACTGAACAGATGGGATAGAAGTATTTAAAGGCTATCTTCAATGAGCGGTGTTTCCCAAAGACCTTGTTTGTATCCCAGACCTATGTGTATTTGGATCTTTCATTGGGGAATCAAACAGTGATGGAGTATGCTCATAATTTTACAGAGTTTGTTTGGTTCACACCCAATGTGGTTTTTAATGAGTATTTAATGATCAAAATAATGAAATGGGGTTGCGGGAAAGTATCAGATCTCATGTATTCTTGTTCATGTCAAAGGCATACGTGGTGGTGGTTTATTGTGCACAGATGGGGGAAATTAATTATATTGAAAACTCTTCTTTCTCTAGAGTAGTGCCAATAGTTTTCCAAGGTAGTGTAATTTCTTCATAGAATTATTGGAAGAGGATAAGAAGAAGAAAAAGGGTAGTGTACGTTTAGTCCATCCAACCTATCCACTTTGGTCTATTGCTATGGGAGATGGATCATTTCTATATCATCAGTGTGGAAATATGGGGCATATGGGGTCTTCATGTTCATATCCACCCTTGTCATTCCATATATGTGTAAATTTAGAAAACATGCGGAAGTTTTGATGAGATACTCATCATATCATGGTGGAGCATGTTTTTTGGCCTCTAGAGGGATATCACAGTGGTGGAATGTTATAGGTTTGGTCATCACAGTGGTGGATTTGGGTCCTCTTCAAGGTAAAGTCAGCCAAGCTTAGAATAGTAGATCTGTGGTCATTCTTGGGCTCATGTATTGACCAGTAATATTAATGATTTCAAACAATCACTAATATAACCTGATGTAGGATCTACCAAAGTCAGGGTATAATTCTTACTATATGTGTTTATCTATTTCATTGATTGATATTGGTACCCATATCTTTTTATTTATGATAGTATTTTGGATGTTTTGAAATTTTCAACAAAGAATATATCATATGTGATGGATTTGGTTATGTCATCAGGTAAGAAGAATGATTTGGTTTTCATGTGTCAATATTTTTTTCTCACCATGTTAGGGGTTGAGATTGAATGAGATTTTTTGTTTTAAAAATAGACCTCTTTTATTTAATCCTTACTACAGAAAGGATGGTGTCTATCTAGGGGCACAATGATTGTTATCAATGATGGGTGTGTTTTTTTGGTTCTTGAGGGGATTCACTCATATTTTTATGCCTAATGGGATACATGATCAGGGAATGTTCATCCTATGATTTTAGAATTGGCTCTTCCCACATTTTATATCATGTCGCTCACATTGGAGGATGATAATAGTGCTCTTGAGGGTGGATTACGTCTTGTTGTGGATGAGTACCATGAGGTATTTCCAGATGAATTCTCAGTTTTGAATCTAAAGTTGGATGTGTAGTATATAATGGATTTAATGATGGGAACAAAAGAAATATCTCTTCCCTCATACAGTATGTCCCCCCAATGAGTTATGGGAATGAAATGTACAAGTAAATTATTAGGAATCAAAAATATTGATTATCGTAATATTATCACATTGGGTTGCCAGAGTTCTATTTGTAAAGGAGGATTATATATATCTTTGGTTATGTATTGATTACTGGAACATGTGTAAGGTGAAATCAAGAACAAGTACCCTTTTCTCGGTGTTGATGACCTTTTTGGCCAGAATAAAGGGGTTAGGTTTTATCTAAGATTTATTTTCATTCTAAGTGACACCAAATCATAATGAATAAGATGGATGTTACAAAAATCGATTTATGATGTAGGTATGACCATTTTGTCTATGTTTTAATACCTTTAAGGTTGATAAATTATATAGATTTCCTTATGGAACATATGAACCAAATGTTCTATGAATACATTGACTTTTCTTTTATTTGTAGATAAACATATGGAGTATGTTGGGAGTGTGGAGATGAATGAAGTGAATTTGATGATTATGTTGGGATCTATTTGGCATCATCACCACTATAGGAAGTTATCGAATTACTGCTTCTCAATCAAGGATGTAAGTTTTGTGGGTCATGTGTTGTCATCCCAGGGTGTTTTGGTTGACCCATATAAGATCAGTGAAATGATTTCATTACAGAAGTTGAAGATCGGTTTTTAGATTAGATGATTTTTTGTCATGGTAGGGTATTATTTGCAGTTTGTTCGGGATTTCTCTCTAATTTCATCACCCAAGGAAGCACACACCCTAAAGGGTGTGAAGCTTGAATGGAATTCGTAGTTTTATGAATCCATTGTAGAAGTTATGTTGTGGTTGACCGTTAACCATATTTTGACCATTCTGACATCTGGGAAAGGGTGTTTGTTATTCTATGATGTGTTAGGTATGGGCCTTGGCTATGTGATGGTGTAAGATAAACGTTTGGTGACATATAGATCTCACAAAATCTAACCACATGAAAAAAATTACCTAGCCCATAACATGGAATTAGTGGTTGTGATTAATTCCTTGAATAAATGGAGTCAATATCACTCCATGAAAAAGTTTGTAGTATTCATAGAACATAAGATCTTAGTCTACATTTTCTATTAGAATTATATGAATTTGTGTCAGCATTGATAAGTTGAGTACCTTTAGGGGTTTTATATTGATATCTCCTATTACGCAGAAAAAGGTAGTGTGGTTGCAGATTCCTTGAATAGGATTGTGCTAGTGAAATCATTAAAGGATTATAGTATAGATTGGTAATTGATTGGTCATTTTTCCTAGCTTCAAATAGAAACAAATGAGTATAATTTAGGTTTCTTCTTGGCTAGTTTTCAACTAACACATTACCTTCTAGTGATGTTTCGGAAGGAGCAGTCGAGTAATGAGTTGTTTTAGAATTTTATGAGACCCCTAAATTATGGGTAGGTTTTATGAGAATTCTATTTGTATTAGTATGGATCTTTTTGCTTTAGGGGTTGGTTCATGGTTAAATTTTCATTAGAGATGTTGGTGATGCAGGATAGCCACCATTCTTATTTGGATATTCATCATAGGATGAAAAAGATGGTTTATAATTTGTATAATCAATTATTATAGTTAATCATGAGACAAGACATAGATGACACTGTATCATAGTATTATATAGATTATTAGGTTATATTAGGGCACCAAAGGACCTTTAGTTTGCTTCATCCCTTACCCATTCGTACATGGAAGTGGGACACAGTCACCATTGTTTTTATTAGTGGATTAAATCATACACCTAAAGGATGTAATTTCATATGGGTAATGATTGAATTTTAGAAAAATTATGCTAATTTCATCCGGATATGGGATTTATCCAAGGTGGAGATATTGGGTCAGTTGTATTTTTAAGAGATAGTGAGGCTTCATGGTGTTTCATTGGATATAATTTTAAATTGGGAAACCCATTTTACCTTGAGATTTTGGGATAGTGTTCATAACGAAATGAGGTCAAAAATCAAGATAAATATGGTATACCATCCTCAAATGGATTTTTAGAAAATGTGGGTGAATAAGATCATGGAATACATGATCTAGAAATGTGTGTTGGATTTTGGCAACTCCTGGGATTGAAATTTTGGGTTGTTTGAGTTTTCATTTGATAATATTTTCCAATCCCCAATAAAAAATGAAACCATTTTAGGAACATTATATATATTCATTTTAGTATCCATTGTGTTGGGATAAGGTTGATGAGACCTTGTTTTTGGGCCTGAGTCTCATGCATGACATGTCTAATAATATCCTTTAGATCAAGAATCAGTTTTTTAAAAGAACATATTCAATATAATTTCAATTTTAATCATTGGCCATGAAACTTGGAGTTATATATGTGTGATTATGTGTTTATGAAAGTGGTAACCTGTCTAGTTCACTGTTGTTTAGGTAAGAAGAGTAAGATAACTCTGAGCTATGTCCTACCATTGAGATTATCAATTGGGTTTTCAGGGTGGAATTCTGGTTAGCATTATCATATATGTTGACATAAATCCAGGACGTTTTCCATGTTTCTTAGTTCAAAAATTCTTATCTGGATCTATATACTTTGTTGAATTTGGAATATTTTGATTTGGAAATATATTTTCCAGTTTTTGAGTGTTCAGTTTGGATTGTGGACTTCCAGGATAAAGTTATTTAGAGGAATCCCATATCGATAGTATATGTTCTTTTTCTACATGGCAGTGAGTATCATGAGAAATAGATGCAGTTATCATGGGTTTGGAACAAATATATTTTTTTCTCTGATTAGAATCAGGAATAACATTATGAGGGTTAAATGTTTCCATGTTGGGGAGAATTGTCACATACGTGATTTTACACTGATGTATTATTTTTATTTTTTTTGTCTTTCAATTGTTATTTTGTTTCTTCTAGAGTATATTGAAAAAAATGGAATTTGGGCCCTATAAAAGTTGTCCCTGGGTTGGAATACAGTTTGAGGAAACTACGCACCATCCCATGAGAAACTATGCTCCTTGGAATGTGGAATTATCAAGGCTATATAACCTCCCACATGGGAATTTTCTCCAATAAAAAAAATATTTGGTCAATTCTCCCTTGGATAGAGGAAACTGGATGGTTTCTGCATGGTTTAGAAAACCTTATTGGCTATCCTTATGGCTTATCTAGGTCCTTAGAAATAGAGAATTTTCCTTTTCTCTCATATTTTTAACATCCAATCACCCATAATTAATTTCATATGATATTTTTATATATATTATCTTCCTCTACCCATTGGACCTCTTGAGCTTCATTTTCTTGTTGTATTTGGGGTGAGTACTTCAATAATAATCATGAAAGTATCTCTTTTATTTGTTTATACCTTCTTATAGGGTTCTCTATCCAACTTCTCTAGGTTTTTATTTCTTCAGTGGGATAGTTTATCTAATGAGTGTTCAATATTGAGTTTTTGGATGAAATATTTATGTTTATGATTTGATATTCCATTTATTGGGGTTTTTTGTGGTGTTTTTAGGGTTTCATATATATTCCATAAGTTTCTAATTGTGAGGTATTTGATTTAATCCTTTTACATTATTGGATGATTTTATTATGTTTGACATTATTCATTAATATTTTCAATAATTTCCATATATCGTGTGAAATTCTTTTTCCAATGCTTTTGAGGTTCATATGGATTGAAAAGTTATTTTTCAAATTAAATTCATTGTATTTCATGTTTTTTTCATGTTCGGCTCATTTAATGGTGTTTGGTGAATTGTGAATGTGGTTTGAAACATGTTTTAATATGAATTTGGTGTTCGCTATAGTTTTGAAATATGTTTTATTACAGATAGTGATGCTTTATTTGTGTATTCATATTTCATTGTGTGACTATGTGAAAGTGGTGATCTATAAGACATGTGAAATTTAAATCGAGAAAAAAGGTAATCATAGGAATCATGGTTGGTGGTCATAGACTACTATGATTGTTTTATTATCAATTTTTAAGCTCAATTTCATTAAGAATTATTAATGACACATGACTAGTAGAACCTGATAATTATTTTAAACCACTATAATTTTTTTTGGATTTTTCTCGAATGGACCATGAATAATAATGTTATGGATTGTAGATTCTATATGTTTTTTCACTGAGATATGAGGTTCTGAGGTACCAAAAGTATTTTTACCTATGTGGATTTCATTTGATGTGGTTCTCTCTAGTGGTGTGGTGTTATCCGTCGACATAGTGTGGACCTTATTTTCATTTTTATTTTATAGTAATATTTCTGTGATAAAATTTTCTTCAAAAGTTTATTTTAAAATATTTCCTAAAAAATGATTCCATTTTCATTGTTGAAACTTGCATGTTAATTATTCGTCTAATGTTATATCCCGAAGTCTTTATTTTGGGTAACATCGTACTAGGATTTGGATCACACCCTACAAACTCTCATGGGTGTATATACACTATGTTATGTATGATAATGGTAAATAAAATATTTTCTATGATGTTGATGGTGGATCTGATTTGTAGTGGTTCTTTCATAGAGGTGTTGGTGGGGGTGGCTTGAGAGAGATAACCTCCATTTTTCTGGGAGGTTATTGGGTTGTGTAGTTATTTCCCCACCAATTTTACTATTTTCATTTTGGGTTAAAGTTGGAAAATATTTAACTTGTATGGTTGTGCCTCTTTTTGTTATGGATATCGATTATAGTATAATATTTTATTTTTAATATTTTTATTTCTTATTTTTCATTTGAAAAATTGTTCCTAAAAGTGCATTGTTGATACCAAAAAACTAGATTATGGCATCTCAGGATCGGGAACGCCATTCGGGTCATGAAAAGATTCGAGTCAGGTGTCATGTTGGATTGATCCCAAACATGGTTAGTGAAATATATTACAATATATGAGATTCCATAACCTATAGCAACCCACAACAATCACAAACTCTCTAATGCACAAGATAAACAATAATAACGACAATATATATATAAATATAATAAAGTAAATTGTTTAAAATGCATGAATAGTACAATAAGTACAAATAAAACTCCCGACAGGGGATACAAGGGGAGAAGTGTGCATTCAAAAAGTTCATAGACTAAGAATACATAATACATTAAAGCTCTACCACACTGCATGAACACCAATATCAATAACTAACAACAATATTCATTTCCACTATTAGGGTTCACTTTACTCTTCCTGCACCACAATGAATCACCATGCACCAACTTGTGGAAGTGGATCCTTGTATCTCATTCACTAAATATGTTTTCATAATTAAAAATTATTCTATTTTGTTTAATTATAATTTTCACAATCTTTCCAAGTATTTTTGTTTTTTTTATTATTATATTAATTGATTAAAATCATGTTTAACATTGATTATATGTTTTTAATATTTGATTAATTTATATATATATATTTCATGTATTAATTTTTTATAACTTGATATACAAGTTTCATGATGAGATGCGAAGTTAAATATGTAATTTATGAACATTTAATACTGTTTTATAGTATTGAATAATGGTAACACTATGATTATATAGGTTAAATAAGGTAAAATATTGTTTTATAATGATGTGTTAAAGTTACCTAATGTTTAAATTGAAATGTAACTATGAATTTTTTATATATATTTTTGTAGAGGCTATTTGGGCATTACAATAGTTACCCAAAGGTAACCCACACATTATATTAGTTACAGAAACGAAATTTCGAATTCTACTAGTTATAATAGGATAACCTATAAATTTTACTTGTCACATAAAGGTTCCACAAACATTCTACTAGTTGTGTAAAGGTAGATATATGGTTTAATAAAGGTGCCAATGTATTGTTTTAAGAGAATTTCCATATTCATGTAAATGTATGTTTCACCTAAGTAAGGGTACTATCATTTTTCTATAACACACATAAGGGTACTAGTGTAATTCTATATTTTCATAACGGTACATCCATATTTTCAGATGGGTTACAAAACATTTATACTACCCAAATAATGGTAATTTAAGTATCATTCCATGGAATGTACAGTTCATCAATAGTTATGTAAGGGTAGTAAGCTTTGTAAGGGTAAAAGTATTTTACTCCTATACAATAGGTATGTTTCCCACAAGGGTATCTCAAATTAACCTAAATGGCAAATTCATCTATGTGAATTTTATTATCTATGTGAATATTTTTCTCATGAAATTATTTTGGTTATGTGGTGAAAATATGACATGTGGGGAGAATTGGATGCATAGTAAGAATTGGATATACGGTAAGATTTGAACACATGGTGAATATTAGTGATTTGAACAACTTTGAGTATAATATTTTTAAAAGGTTTTGTGACATTATATATATGGTTCCCGAACATGGAATGATTCTTCAATTTTTATATTATTTAATTTTTCTATTTGGCATATGTTAATTATAAATATTATTAATTATTAAGAAGTTATATGAACATGTATAAAATTGTTATCTGATTAATTAAATAAGATCATCATGTATAGATATTCAATCTAGAGTTATTTGGAACTATAAATATTTAAATTAAAATCATTTGAAATATAAATAGTGATAGTCTAATATTATCCGGGTGGTTTCCTATGACATTAATTCTTATTATTTTATATTATATTAAATCTTCTAATAAGTTCTACTTTATATTTGTTTTTTAATGGATAACAGGGAGGAATCCCATGAATATTATTCATAATTTATGAATGATTTACAAGTTGAATATTATCAAGGAAATAGACATGGATAACTCTAAAATAGTTTGTTTTTTTCACTTTCACAACTCTTCCTTCTGGAAAAAGAAATATGAAGTGGTAATAAAATTTGAAATACATGGTTCATGAAGAAACTCTATATATACTAAGAACCAATGAGAAGTAATGAGTCTTTGTATATTATTAGTTTTTAAAAGTGAGTCATACCATTTCTATAAACTAATTATCTCAACCAAACTTTAATTAAATAATACATTTCTTCTAGTGAGTTCCCTTCCACCTCGACACTCAGATTATAGAGTGTTAATTTGACTATTTTTTTCATTATTTATATTCTATTATGTGTTCACAATTTCATTGGGTTATATTTCCCTTCAAAAGCTAGGGATGTGGATTTTGACTCATACAAAACATTCAAGCATTTTCTTGTCCCTCCCTATGGAAAAAAGGTATGACTTTTCGAGTTGTTCCTCTATGTGAAAAAAGTCTTGTTGGTTTTAGGTTTAAGATTATAGGGGGAATATCATTGTAATTGGGTTTGTGACATCATGTATGACAAAGTTAGAATAATATATCAATATATTGGGTTTCGTCACTAAATGTTCTTAATAAATGTGAAAAGTAGAGTATGATCATTTTTTTTCAAACCGGTATAAGAATCTATTATGCCTATTTAATTTTATTCAACTAAACTAACTATATAACTATGATATAAATTTTAAAGTTGATTTTAAAAGGAAAATCAACCATCCCCCCCCCCCTCATTTTTTTTATTTTACATCATCCCTTTGAGACTAAAAATTGGTATGAGAGCCTGACCCCTATTTTGATGAATATTTTTATATAGACAAACCATTTTCTAACACAAACATAAAAGGTAAATTATCTTTTTTTGGGATTTTTTAATTATTGATTGATACAAAAAATATCCCCTCATTTTTATTGTATTTTCTATCACTAAGGGAAATATCATATGAAATAAATTTCAAAACCACTTATCATTGATAACTAGAAAATCATGAAAACCCCATAATAACTTCTTGAAGGTGAACCTAAATCATTATTTGGTAATATTTCAGTAAAGTGTGTGTTGATTTACAAGGTGATTAAAATTTTATATTTTACAACAAATAGAAATATTTTCAGTCATGCATCAACATGTAAAAATGAACATGAAAATTGGAAAATTCCACAAGTTATATATTTTGTCTCAAATAGGCACGTTGAATAATTTTTAGGCATTTTATGTTCCAAATAACAATAATTTCAATTAGGGGAATAAGAAATTGTAAATCAAATCTTCCATAGATTTACTAGCATTATAAACAGAATGTTTTATTTAGGAGAAATTTTTAAAATCATGTTCATTTTAAAAGTATTCTTTGATAACTTATTAAAAAGATGAATTCTAAAAAGTTTTTTATAGATGAAAATTAAAAGTTAATAAATATAAACATTATGTGCATATTGGATAATTATTAAATTATCATTTATTGCATGAAATTATTATTGAATATTGACATGGAAAGAATAATATTTTTATGTGTGTCAATTGTTTCTAATAATGTTGCTAATTATGAGTTACAAATCAGTGTCAAGAATGATATGATATTTGTAATAAATAGAGGATTTAGAATAAGTAGAAGCTACTCAATATGATCTCAAATATAATATAAAAAATATAATGTCGATGGGAAGAATATAGGAACTATTATGTTTAATGATACTCAATATATAATCTATTATGAGTTCATTAAAATGGGTTAATATAATGATTTAATTCCAATGATTAAAGTAGAATTAAATAAGAAGAATAAATGGAATAAATATAAGAAAGAAATGATAGCTATATAGATTTTCACTTAGAATTCAAGTATTTATAGAGAATCTAGTTCACAAAATGATGTTGAAATTACTTTCATAATATCTTCATCAAATAATCTATGTTGTTCAATTAATTATTATTCTTCTAAATATGATTATAGAAAACTCACTATAATGATATTTCTTATGGTGGTTGAAAGAATTTATCATACATTGAAATGATCACTAACTTATATTACATTATTAACATTTAGTTTAAGGTTATTATTAAGGAAAATAAATAATTGGAGAAATATTCCCAATAAGATTTAATATTTTCAAATACAATTTAAAATTCTGGTCTTTAAAATCTAAAAACATCTCTTACTAATAATAAAAAATTAATGATATAACTTGAGATGTCAAAATGCCATGAAGGTGAGGTAAGGAATTTTGATAATGTTTTTAAACATAATAAGTAACTAAACACTGAAATAAAACATTTTATATAAAATCAATTTCTTTTTTTCCAAGTTATAAAAAACAATGATAAAATCATGAGTTTTAGTAAAATGAATAAAAATAGAACTTGTTGTAGTTATTGAAATAATTTAAAGGAAATGTATAAAAATTTATTTGTTAAGAGTACTAATGTGAGTGCATAAAATACTACATGATTTAGATTTCAAATGAAAGTTCATTATTAAATTGTGTGTTCCTTGATATTTCCACAATTGTATGAATTTAATAATAATTTATTTTATAAATATTTATATTATATATTATATGTGAATGATTTTTTAAATTTAGTATATATTTGAAAATAATTTATATATTAATGGCACCAGACCTAAATTTTCATGGTTACAAAAACATTTCAATGTCTATTTTTATAAGAACTATGTCTTTGAAGCATAGAAAAGTATATTTGGTATATGGATCATTGATTTTAATAGAAAATTACTATTGGAATATCAAAATTTCTATAATTTAATCCCTGTGATGAAGGTATTGTTACTTTTGGTGATAATTATAATGGAGAGATAAACGGTTACGATGAGGTGGGAATATAAAATTTGGTTATTATCTCTAAATAATTATATGTTGAAGTGCTGAAACATAATATAATGATAATTCAAAAAATATGTGATGATATATTGTTTATAAAATTTAAAAATGGTATATTAATTATATTTAATGATAAAATATTATTTTTTTATAAATATAGAATGGATAAAATGTATTTAATTATTTTTATAAATTAAATGATCAAAATATAAATTTTTTAGGTTATACTAACTAATAACATATTTTGGAATAAGAATTTGTCTGATTATAATTGTGGGTTGATGAACTAGATATCCAGAACCAAATAGTTCCTCAATAACCAAAACATTAAGAGGACAACACCTTTGTTTATGAAACCTACATGAAAGGTAAAAAAATAGAAGCCGTTCCAAGTCAATCAAAGAATCAATAACTATAAGACCTTTTGATCATGTTAATTTGTATTTATTTTGTCATGTAAAACATTATAGTTTGGTTTGTAAATTATTTTTTTTAAAATATTGATTATTTTACTAGAAATGAATGGGTTTATTTTCTTACACTAATATTTGAAGTTTTATATATGTTTACTAATTATTTAAAATTTGTTAAAAATGATTAAGGACACTTAAGGATATTAGTCAAAGTTATCGTAGTTGTGAATTATTGAATATGTCAATTATCAAGTCTTCTAAATAAAATGTTTATTTTTTAAATTCTCATCTCCAAGGAAACCATAACAACATTGTATAGTATACAAGAAAAAAACTCTTTAAAAATGGATCAGACCATTATAATGAGTTTAATTTAATTGAATAAATTTTTGTAGAATATATGAAAACATTTTTTATGTTACCAATATAATTATATTAATACCATTTTTGAGAGAAACACTTTTGGAGATTTGAAACTACAAAATACCTAGAATTGGATATTTTAGAATCTTGGGGTGTAATGTTATCATTCTATATACTATTAATTCTTTAGATAATTTTTATATAAATTCATATGAATATATTTTCTTATAATATTATAACAAACATTAAGGTATAAAATGTTTTAAATAAAATAACCATTATTGTTGAAGAATAAATTCTTGTTATGTTTGATGACAAATTGATAATTATAAGAGATGATGATATTGATCAACTTTAGGATGACTTTAGAGCTTTTTTGAAGAGGAGGACTCAAAATTTAAATATGAACATACTGTAGGGGAGAATATTTATTCTCAATATCATCCTAATGATGAAAATCTAGGATTACTCATTGAGAACTTCATATAGATAATTTTATTGGAAATATTGATTCAAATGTTCATACTAGAAAATATGCTCTAAAAATTTTATCTTAGTAATGTTTCATTTCTAATTTTATACCTTAGAATATTTATGATACATTAAATGATTTCAAATAGATCATTGATATGTAAGTATTGTTAGATGATATAAATATAAATAATGTATGGAATCTACTTAGTCCACCAAATGACTCATATTATTTAAATAAAATGGATATTGAGAAACTAATTAATGATTTTGTAAATATAATTAAAAATAATGCTATTTTAGTTTCACAAGGATATTATCAAGAAGAAGTTATTGATTTTGAATAATATTTTTCATGCATTGGTATATTAGAAGAAATTAAAATATTATTATCTTATTATAATTTTCTAGGATTTAAATTATTTCAAATGGATGTCAATAGGGATATCATAAAAAATTATATTTCTTATTATGTTTATGTTAGAGAACCATTTATATAAATTTAAATTATATAGATTATATTTTCAATTTTTATAAGGATTAATATGTTCTGAAATAAGATCCTCATGGTGGGTATAAAAGTTTAAATAGTTTTCATTTGAAAAATAACATTGAGAAGGGAAATGTTGATCTATGTACAATTTTTATGGAAGGTCACAATTATATTTTGATTGGGAAAGATTATATTGATGAATTTCTTTTTGGAAATACATGTTAAAATCATTGTAATTAATTTTTCATAATTAATGTCTTATAAATTTGAAATGAGTATGATGGGGGAATTGAAATTATTTCTTAGTCAGTATATTTTTTAAAGAAATCATTGTATTTTTATAAATCCATAAATTTTTGATAGATATGTAGTTAAAATACTTAGTTTAGACTATTTTAAAATTGATAAAATTCCATTGATTGCTACTTGAAAATTATATTTAAATAACTTTATAAAATTTGTTGATTGTAAAACTTATATAGGAAAGGGTTAACTGAATCATGTATTCATTTATAATATTATAATTGAATATTTACTATATTTTATCATATCCCTATTAAATGTCACAATAAATATGTTAAAAATATTATTAGTTATGGTAAGGGATCATTGTATCATTGATTTTTTTTCTATTGTAGATAATTTTGATTTGACAAGCTATTCTGATTATAATTTTATATTATGCATGATAGATAGAAAAATAACTTCCGGTATTTTACTTTTACTTGGAAAATATTTACCCACTTGTTGTCCATTGAAACAAAAATTTGATGTTATTTTAACTACTGAATTTGAATATATAGAAACTGTATAATGTTATGCTAAATCATTATTGATTAAAAAAACATGTTTTAATTTTGTTTTTGATTAAGATAAGATTCTTATATATTTTATAATAATTATGATATCTATATTTATAATAACAATTAAAATTCTCCACAGTTAATCATATTGATGATATATTTCATTTTCGCATGGATCATATTCAAAATGTAAATATATGTATATAATTTATTTCTTTATAAAATCAGGTTATTGATATGTTTAATAATACATTGTAAATTTCAGTGTTTTAAAAAATCATGTTTCAATTTTATCAGATAATAATTTAATTTTAAATTTTCTCTAACATGAATTTGAAGGGGGTTCATGTGTTAAAATGTTGAATTTACAGATTTAAATGAAATATTTTTCATTGTGGAAATTTTTTCAAACAGTACTAGTTTATTATAGCATAATTATTAAAAATTAATTTGGTATTAAAAATTTTTTATTAAGGGTTTCTCATTATTTTTTTTGAAATTAGCATAATTGTATATAACTCATGTTCATTCAGTGAATCTTTTTAATATGGATCCTTGAATCATGTTAAGAAAATTTATGCAATATTTCATGTCCTTTTTATGTAATTTTCTCTTGTAAAATCATTTTTTGAAAACAATATTTTCTTCAAGCTTGATTAATTTTAAAGTGCAGTTAATATAGGAGTATCAATACGAGGAAATGTAAAATTATGGAGGAGAAACCTTATTAGTTAAAATAGATAATTTTTTCTATTAAAATTTTATATTTATTTTATTTCCAAAAGAGGGAGTGTTTTTTAAAATAAATTGTTTTTTATAATTATCATAAAAGTTAGATAATATTGATGTTACTCCTTGGGTTACAATCCCGAATTTTATATTTATACTTATAAAATGTCATATTATATTTAATTTTAATTTTCAAAACATTAATAAGTATTATATTTAATTATTTATTTTATTTATTAATTAAAAATTTTCTTAAATTGGGTTACCTCTTCTTATTCCTACATTTATTTATCTATATATTTTATGTATTTTTCTTTTATAACTTGTTCCACAATTATTGTGATGAGATCCTTAGTTAAATATGTCATTTAGAACCTTTAAATATTATTTTATAGGATTAAACAATGTTAATACTATGCTTACTATAACAACCTAGGTAATGATAGAATAAATCACATTCATTTTTATTAATATGGTTATTTTCATTATAAAAATACTCTATAATTTTTTAAATAAAAAAAGAAATTCTTCTAACTAAACATATTTATTATACGATTTTATTTGAAGTTCTAATTTATAAATTTTAGAATTTTAATTTTAATAAAATAATATAATATTTTAAATTAGAATATAAGAATTTATTTAGCCTTAAATTTTGGTATTTATTTTTAAAAATAATGATTTTTATGTTTGTAGTGGAAAATAACAATTTTTGTGAAGGAAATCCATTTACTTTCAATAAATTTGGTTATTTGAATGTAAAATTTTAGTTTTAATATTATTTAATTTATGATAAGTATTAGTTAATTATATTTAGAAAAAATTCTTATGTTTTAATGAACATTATATTGTATTTTAGTATTATTTGTGGGACTCTCAAAAAAGGTTTTTAGGAAAACTTATTTAATGTGCATAATGTTTTACATTTTAATTAATTAAAAAAACACCTAATAGATTTTTTTTAATTTAATATATAGATTATAAAACAATAAATAATAATTTTTATTCAGAAAATGATTATTATAATTATTTATAGAGTTAATATAAAATCATATTTTTCTCTAAATAATACACTCCATGAAAAAGCTCTTTTTCATCGCAACTGTGTATTTGTTTTAAATTAAAAATTTCCAATTATGTTAATTTAATTTGGTAAAAGAGATTCAATATTTTTAATTATCATAAATTATAATTTTTAATAAAATTAACATAATCTTTACCATAATGAATAGTGAAAATATAAAAAATTAATTTTTGTAGTTATGGTGAAAATAGATTTACCAGAGGGTTAAACTAAAAATATAGGGGTCAAAATTACCTAAATGTTTTTATAAAATAAATTTTATGAGAATATTTCCACTATATAATGTCTAATACTCTATAATTATCCATTTTAGACACTTCTTTAAGTGAAAAGCATTGTTACACCTCTTTCATTTAAAAAAATACTAGTGTGCCACTCACCTAACTTAAAAAATGACATTCTCTCTCCTTTCATCTTCAAAACTTCAAATTTGTTTTATTAAACATGATATCCCCATGAACCTTCCTAAATTAAGTACTGATAACTTATAACCCTTATTTTTTTTAACAAATACATCCTAATGAGGATTTTAATGCTTACATAAGGAGGTTGTCCGAAGAAGAGGTATCATGGTTTACTGAGTGTCTTAATTTTATTTATTCATCCACCAATGTAAAACATTATTCGGTTATTATTATATAATAAAAAATCATCTCCCATATACTGAAATTTTATTATGTTAGTTTAATAAGAAAAATCCATATCATCTTCGATCAAATGAGATATGAAATCATCATTTCTGTGTATGGTGGACTGCCGCCTCACAAGCAGTTGTCATTGGTTTTCCATCATTGCCTCTCACAGCTTGTTTTAATGATGGATTTAATGTATATATATATTATATTGGTAATATATTTACATGTATAGAGATATTTTATCACATTTACATTCTTACGTTTCATTATTTGGGGATACATTTACTGCGCTTATTTGTACGACGGCATACCTCATCGTGAAGCGATGTGATTATTTTTTCACTAATGCTTTACATAGAAGATAATAGGGACATATTTTATGAATATATCTGATATAAATAAAATAATTATAATATTTATGATATATTTATCATTATGAATGGATAATAAATTATTTTATTTCTTATGCTGAAAAATATTAACATCATTCAATTACATCTGGCCAAGATAATCCACGAAGCAATGTGATTCCATTTTTTCACCACCAAATAAAATGATATATATTTATTTATTTAGAAATAAATAATATTTTATTTATTATATTAATATAATTTTATAAGGATAAAATAATAGAAACCATCTTTCCATAAGGATCATTGAAAAATGGAAATAATACTCATGTGTATGCCTAACACAGTATCTCTGTGATCATTACATATTTTATTTCTCAAAATAACAGTTGAGGATTTTCCATAAAATTATAATTGATGTGTAAATAAAATAATTATTGCATGATTATTATTTTTTATATGATAAATAATGACCTCTTTAACAGTACTCAACCTACTATAGTCATTTTTTTACACATAAGTAGAATATCATTAAAAGAACCAATGTCAACTAAATTGATTAAGTGAATGTATATAACATGGTAATAATTGAAATAAATTCCATAAGAAACATTGTAAATGTTACTATTTAATTAAATAATTATCTTAATTTTATTATTCATGAATTTAAAGAGCAAACGTGATGAATCGAACTCGAGGAAGGGGACTTCTTGTGAATCTCCTTTCGTTGTGGCGTATTTTGATGTTCTAAGCCTATATTCTTCTAAGATGTGTATATACATCCTATTTGACCTGTAATATCATGACATTATCTATTAAAATTATTTTAAAAAATTTAAAATGTTTTTATTTTATGGGGATTATTATTTAAATATTTCCAATGTGATAAGGGAATATTCGTTTAAAAAATTCACTATTAGTATTTTACTTGTACCTCCATTTTCCTTCCATTCCCATGTTATTAAAATGATTTCATTATTGAAATTATATTTTTAAAAATGGATTTTTTTTCTTTAATTTTTTTTAAAAATGGAATCTTTATACAGAATGTGTGACTTTCTTTATGAATGACAAAAAAAATGTTTTGGGTTAATGTATATAGAGACAATGAATTTTCTAATAGCATAACCATTATTTTATGTTTGGGCAGCTGTATTTTCATTCATGCTTTCTCCAAATAGAATCCATCATTCCCTTTTCCTGTTTATTTTATTATTCAAAATGGATTTCTAAAGTAAGAGGGTATTTTAATATTCAAATGTGATTTTCATATGAGTTTAAAAAGAGTTTTCCAAATTTTTTAGTATAAAAAATAAAAGAATAAATTTTTTATTTATGGTGTTGTAATTTTAAATTATATGAGAAATGTTTTCACCTAGATAGAACCATTTGATCCTATTATATATTACACTATAGTTGTAACTAGATATCAGAATGTGTTCTCTATAGAGATTATATGATGGGTCTACCAAGATAGTGCACCAACGCATTGGGAAATGTTCCTTGACTTAATATGAATGAAGATTGGAGTTAACAAATGATTCTATTATGGATTTAACTAGGCTCCTGTTACATCAAAAATATGATAAAAATGGATTTTGGAAGTGATTCTCTATGTTTTCAAAACGTTTTTAGATTTTATTGCTATGAGTTTTAATTAATTTATTTGAAAAAAATAGTGTGATTTTCATTTGGAAAGGACATGTTTGTTTTTCTCAAATAACATTAAGATAATGTTTAATAAAATTCATGGCTTTCCATGTTTGTTTCATTAAAGTAACTATTTTTCTTTCTTTTATTTCCTTTACTTATATTCTTATGTTCATCCTATCTTTTAAAATGTTTTTAATTGGGTTTAAGGATGGGTAAGAGAATGTGTGAAGTCATGTTTTAAGTTAAGAAGATTATACATGAAAATAAATCATTCTTAATTATAAAATATTATTATTATCAGGATAATGGATAATAATTTGAAGTGTCCACTTTCAAATTTATAGTTCTTATTATGTGTTATTCCTGATCAATGTTTCTATAACTCTAGTACTAAAAAGATACTAAATTTAAGATTATTATTTATTGAATTAAAACTGAACACTATGTAATATTTAAGGCTAATAACTTATTATTGGTATCATAGGTTAGATAACATAAATTTAGATTTTAGGATACTAATTATATAATACCCTTGAAATATTTTATTTTATTGTTATGTAAAGAGGATATAGTTTTTAAAGATTACTATGTTTCTTGATTTAATTATTTCTATCAGTAATAGGGTTAAACAAGTTAAACAATTAAGATATTATCGTAATACATTGATAGTAAAATGTCCTTCCAAATCAGTGTATGGATAATGATGGAATTAGAACATAAATGTTTTCTAAATGGATGGATCAATTGACAGAAGACATAAATGGTGGTGTTATCTATGCTAAATATAAACCTGATCTACAATTAATGAATATTTATATTGTGGATAATTTCATGAGAAAAATCTCTAATCATTTAGTGGATCATATAACCCTTTGATATCCAATGGATGGATCAATGCAGTAGAGAAGATATTTGATGTCATGGGTAGTTCAAAACATCAAAAGGTTACCCTTTTCAATTTATAATTTGATATGTGAATCTGATCGATGGTGGTATTTGGTTAAGAATAATATATGGAAAGATGATCATGATTTTATATAATTAGAAACATTTATGGATATTTTACTTGAGAACAATTTACCTATGGTTTCTTACGCTAGATAGAAATTTTTTTCTGGAATGAAGGAAAAACGTTTAAAATATTTCTGGCTACATATGAAAAAAAAACATCACAAGGTGGGATAGGTAATTGTCAAAATTTATTAGGGGAAATAATAGTAAAATTAATATTTTTTACTCATGGTTAAAGCCATGTTTACAAATGTCATTTTATGAATGAGAAGTTAAAATTTATGAGAAAGTTGTTTGTCATGTTGCAAAATTTGATATGCATTTTTCTGTCATCTAAGTTCCTCGAGATGAAAATAGTAAGAAACTTAAAGGGGGTAGAAATAGTGAAAAAAAAGCAGCTAAGAATCCCATTGGTAAGCCCCCAAATGGTAAAAATGTGGTAAATAAATTTTCAAGGAACATTTGATTAGATCTAGAACGTGTTTTGGTGGGGTATGTTTATTCACAAGGCTTATGAATGTCAAGAAAAGAGTCCTGAAAAATAAAATAATATGTTAACAGATAGCCATTAAATGGTGAATTTTTTATTGTAATGATTTGGTTCATTATGTTAATTTGTGTCTAATGTTAGTTAAATTGGATGGAAATCAGCACGATCAGAAATAGAAAGGTGCAGCTGTGTCATTTTTACTACTATAGTTGATTTCATACCATCAAATGATGTGGTGAAATGTACAATACTTGTTTATTAAGATTATTTAAATTCTATATTTGACTGTGGATCCCTGGATTCCTTCATTTATAATAACTGTACATGTAAATTGAAAATATCACTACATGAAAATATGGTAAATTTTTTTGTGAAAACTCTATGTGTAAATATAAAGGTAATAAATATTTATTGGAATCTTCATGTTGTTATTAATGGTTTGGTCTTTCCAAAAAATCATGTAGAAATGACTATAATTATGTTTTGTTTTATTTTTGGAATGTATTATATTTTAACATATCATGCTGTGATTGATTACTATGATAATAATGTTTTTTCTAGGTTTTCATGCCTTTGATAATTTACAATGAAGTAGATAAATTTATTAGTGATGGAAGTGAATGTTACTTCTATCCAATTGTTGAAAATTAAAAAACTATAAACATAGTGGCTTCATTATAGTGAGTTAATATAAGGTAGTATTTAATAATAATTTTCATTTTGTTTTTTCTAATTCGGAGTGTGAATTTACTATTGACTATGTTCATGATGATAATCTTATTTCGAATCCCCCTTATTGAATGAATCACATAAACCTTTTAGAGTTGAAAAATAAATTAATGTATTTTTTAGATAAAGGTAACATTTGTCCTAGCACTTCATCATGGGAGTCTCCTACTTTTCTGTTACAAATAAATATGGTTTGATGAATATTTATATAAATTATATTTCTTTGAATAACTTTATTGATAAGAAAAAATATCAATAGAATCATATAAATAATTTTTTTATTATATTTGAGGAGAATTTTATTATTATAATATTGATCATTGGTCTAGGTACCATCAATTAAATTTAGAGGAGGGTGACATTACAAATACAACATTTCAGACTACATACGGGAATTGTGAGTTTTTATTTATGTTATTTGGGTTTTCTAATGAGAATTAAATATTTTTTGAACTTACAGATAGAGTTTTCACTAACTTTAAGGATATCTTTTTGATTGGATTTGTTAAAGAAATATTGTTTTATTATAAAATTAATTCTTAATATGAGTGATACATAAGGATTGTTTTTATGTCATTAAAATAAAATAAACTATAAGTTAAATTTCATAAATGTTAATTTTTTTTACATAAACTTTAATTTTATGGACATATTGTTTATAAGGATGGAATAATTATTAACCCTACTAAAATAAGTTGTTGAAGAAGAGAAAAGACACAAAATATCACATAGATTCATATATTTCATAGATTACAATGTTACAACCATTGACTTATTATAAACTTTTCATGGTTTTCTAGACTACTGGATAATTCAAATTGAACTATACTTAAAGTCATCCATAAAAAATAATGCGATGACTGTTTTCTGGAACTAAAAAGTAGATTGTTGAATGCTCCAATTTTGTCCAAGTCTTCTTGAAATAGAAATACTTTCATCAACAATGACTCATCATTGAAGGTAATTGGATGTGTCTTCATGTAAAATGAATTAGGTAATTTCTTATGTTTTATATCATTTGAATCCTCACGATCTAAATTACCATACACATGATATACAATTAGTAGCACTTCTTTTTATTAAAAAAATTGGAGACATCATTTTTGTGGTGTAAAGTGTGAAATATAAAGGGATAAAAAAAAAATTATGTACATATTCATATAGAAATAATTGAACATGATATAGATAAAATGGCTATAACTAATCTATTATTATTAATTTATGATTGATTAGTAATCTAGAAAATAAAGAAAATTTGTTGATGCTCTGAGCTGAAATAATAATTCAACATTAACCATGTTGCATTTGTAACATGACCCTTTGGTTAATTATTTGACTAATCTTATCCAATATGTTCTGGATATAGGGACATCCTCTATTTTGTTTTTGGATTTTGTGAAATTGACTATTTCTAAATGATTTAAAAAGGCCCAAAAGGGGGATCATGCTTTGATGAAAAGGGTATAATCTATTAATAAGTGTAAGATTCCTAATTTTAATATTAGTGCAGAATGTGTTTTACAATTGTTTTAGAGATTTTTGGTGCCATGTAATTCCAATATAAAGAGGTATGTATTGTTTGGAGATTATATTTCTCTGTTTTATGTTAAGTTGGTTAGTATTAGTATTTACAAACACGTTTAGGAGTATTAATATTTGGATGAGATAAAAATAGATTTTTCTTAATTTACTATGAGGTTTTAAAAATATATAAATGTTAAAGTAGATAGAAAATTAATTAACGTATTTATAATATCTATTCACAAACTAAAGTGGAATAGGGAAAACATATTAATGGATTTCATGGTTTGATTTCCAAGGATATCACTAGGTAATAATGTGATTTATTTTATCTTGGATCGATTAAATAAATTTATACATTTCCTTATAAATCATGATAGTGTGTATATAGATCAGATTTTAGAACTATATCATAATGAGATATTCATGTTACATGGACTTTCTCTCTTAATTATTTAAGACCATAATCTCATGTTCACATCTAGTTTTTTAAAAGTACTTTATAAATATTTTGGTATTGAAAAAATTTAAATGCATCTCTTCATCCCTAAACTGATGGTTAGAATGAATGGATGATTCATATGATGGAAGATATTCTGTGTTTTCTTAATGGATTACAAGTGATATCTGGATCAATATCTCAATTTTGGATAGTTTTCTTATAATAATATTTTTTATTCCTATATAAAAATGGCACCATGTGTGGCATTAAATGGAAAGTAGTGTCTGGTGAAAAAAAATTTGGGATGATGTAGGAGAAATAAAGAGGATGAGATCAGAGTAATCAAAAGATAAAGATAAGAATGTATAGTTGAGCTTTAGATATATGGTAATGGATTAGAGAATACAAAAATGTAATGTGGATAACTCTAGGAAAGATATTTCTTTCGAGGTTGGTTATCATGTTTATCTTAATAATGTCAATGGAAAAGAGTTATGAATTTTGGTAAATAGGGAAATATAAGACCACAGTTTATTGGACAATACAAATTCCTCGAGAATGTTGAACCATTTTCCGACCAAGTGTCTTCCCCCTGAGTTCATTCCAGGTACACAACATTTTTCATGCCTTGATGTTAGGTAAAAGTGTGCCAAATTCATATAATGTTTTGAGACCCAAAACAGTTTAGTAAGAAGAGAAACATTCTTATAAGGGAAAACCTATTCATATTCATAAATGTATTTTATAACATTTTTATATATTGTGATTCACCTTGTTAATGTTTTATAAAAAACTCGTATGGTTTAAAAGGAATCATGAGAATATGAAAATTCTATGTGGAAAAGATATCCCCCCCTTGTTTAACATGTGAATAAAAAAGATATGATAAAATTTAAAAAATATGGGAATAATTTCTCAGTCGAGGTTGGGCTTAAATAAATTAGATTCATTTTTATTAATATAGTTATATTCGTTAAGAAATTGTTAATAAATATTTTAACACAAAATAGAAAGTGTTTTAATTAAGCACTTTAATTACAGGGATTTATTTAAAAGTTTAATTTATAAATTTTAGAATTTTAATTTGAAAAAATTAATATCTTTTTTATATGATAATATCTATATATAGTAATTTGAAATTTTTTTATTTTTCAAAAAATATTGATTCTCTATGATTATTAAATAAAACAAATTTTTATAAAAAATAATTTCTTTACAATAAATTAAGAAATAGAAAATTTAAATTATTTATTGGAATATGTTTCAGATTTAAAATATTATTATTTAGTTTTATTTAAACCACTTAATTAATTTTGTATCTACATTATATTGAAATTTTGTATAATTTTTTTGGTTTAAATATGAGGTTTTCTTAAAACTGATTAAATTAAATAATGTTTCTCTTCTAAAACTGATTATGATAATACGTAATGAGAAGAGTTTTAACTTAATATTATAGAAAATATATCAGTACGTATTAATTAATATTCATAAAATTATTATTATTATTTATATATTTAATATAAAATCAACTTCCCTAAAAAAATACCCTTTTTGAAAACCCAATTTTTTATCGCATATGCGGGTTATGTTTTATAATAAATTTTTTAAAATATATGAATTTAATTTAGTAAAATTGATTAAATATATTTATAAACCATAATTTATATTTTTTAATAATGTCAAATTAATATTTTTCCATTCTCAATATAGAAAATAGTATAAACTAATTACAACAGTTAAGGTGAAAATAGATTTATTAGGGGTAAAACTAAATAGATAAAGATGATAATAACCTATGAACTTGTAGAATTTTTTTTTAAATATTTCTATATTATAATGTCTAATTACTGAAAACACTCTATTTTTAGGATTCTTTTTTAATGTGAAATATGTTTTCACAACTTTTTATTTTCAAAAATTAAAATTGTTCATTTCATGTAAATTATAAAAAACCACACCTATCATATCCTATTAACAAATTAAATGCTCTTTTTATTGGACATGAATATAACAAATACAATTAAAAATAACATAAACACAACCTATATTATTTATTTCTATCATAAATCCATCATACGACGTCTTCGGGTTCTTACCTAAGGAGGTTTCTAGAAGTAGAGGTATCATGCTTTTCTAAACATTTTTTTATTTATTGTTCCACCATCATCAAATTTTTATATATTATGATTATATAATAAAAAATTATATAAAATATACAAATATGTTATTATTTTAATTTCATAATGAAAATAATCCCCTATTCCATCAAATGTGATACAAAATCATCATTCGTGTGTAAGGTGGACTACCGCCTCACGAACTGATGTCCTTCATTTTCAAAAATCGCCTCTCTATGATTGTTATAATGTCGAATTTATAATATATATACTATATTTTTGATATATTTGTACTTAATTAGTTACTATATCACATATAACTTCATAATTTTAATTTTATAGGTGATATAAGTGTGCTGCTCTTGTGTACGGTGGACTACCTCCTCACGAAGAGGTCGTATTGTTCTTTACTAACTCTTATGATGGATGTAATAAGAAGAAAGATAATGAATATATGTGATATATATGAAATAGTAATTATATTCATGGAATATTTATCATTATTAAACAATTGCATATTATATTCTATCTTACACAAAAAAAATGATAATGTCGTTCACGTACATATGGACTACCGCATCTACAAAGCAATGTTATACATTTGTTTTCATAACCACATCACAAGAATAATATATATAAGTATATATAATGAAATAATATGATATTTAGGATATTTTTATCATTATTTAATTAAAAATAACACATAACTTCATTCCATAATGATCATTAATAAATAGAAACATTACTCAAATATTTGTACGACTTACCGTATCCATGATCGTAACACACCTCATTTTTAAAAAAAATAATGTTTAGTACTAAAATTATAATTTATATAAAAATATTATAATGATTTAATGATTTTTACGCTTTATATGTTCTATAATTCCCTATTTTAACAATTCTAAATCAACCATATTCATTTTTGACACATAAGCTGGATATCATCAAAACTCAAATTGTAGACATAACTGATTAAAAAACTTGTATAACATGGTAATAAGTGAAATAAAAGAAATAATAAACTTTAATAATTTTAACAATAAAGTAATTAATTAACATAACATTAATATATTAGAAGATAAATGTTGAACTTCAAGAATCAAACTCAGGGTAAGAGACTTCATCTCAATTTTCTTTTATTAGGTCATATTTTGATATTATACACCAATATTATTCTATGATGTGTGTATACAACCCATTTGATATTTATATTAATAATTTTTTTAAACTCAAGGAATTTAATGTTTTTTAGCTTTCTTCATTCATATGCCTTATGATTCAAAAACATCCAAAGTCATACAACGTTATTCCTTAAATAACTCTCTTTTAATTTTTTCCTTATTACTCCTTTTCTACTATGTAAATTTTTATATGATTTTATTATGATTGTGAGAGTATAATAATGGGATTTTTCTGACTTTATTTAATTTTTTTGGAAAAGGAATATTTATATAGAATGTTTGAATTTCTTAACAAACAACAAAAGGAATGCTTTATTTTACCGTATACGGTGACAAAACAATTACACGCCTATAAAAACTATTAGAAATTTGTATTCCTTTAAAATATTTTATGTTTATTCAAATAAAATTTCTAATTCTCCATATCAAGATATTTTTTAATTGAAAATTTATTTTTAAAATAAAATGATATTTAATATGAAAAGTGACTTATATATGATTTTAAAAGAGGGTTTCAAATGTTTTATGATGAAAACATTAAATCAAAAAATGTTATATTTGTTATATAATACTTCATTATTATATGAGAAGTTTTCACCTAGATAGCTTTTGGTAATCCTATTATATGTTATATAACTGATGAACTTAGATATCATTGGGTGAGCCTAGTTTTGTCTATATGAGGGGTATTCCCATATAGAACTATAATGCATAGGGTAATGTTCCTTATCTTAATAGGAAAGAGTTAGAGAATTACAATAATGAATCATCATTAACCATTACATATTATAGTGTTTTTAACATAGTATTCACATTCTAGGATCATTTGTTTTATAGTTTTATATAATTTGGATAATATTGTATAATGTAAATTCCATGCATTATAGGTGGAAACATATACACAGTATCCATTTTTGGCACAAAACGAAAATATTTAAAACAAAACATCATTTATCTTTTTGAGAAGACATCAAAAAACATTCCATGATTTTATCTTCGTCATTATTCATCCTTATACCCAGTGAAAAACATTTTTAAAGATGGGATGAGACCAAATAATTCAGTATGTATTTAAAAGAATGTAAACCATTAGTCCTGTAAAAAACATGAGAACACATTTAATTTTATTTATGAAATTGATATAAAAACATTTCAAATGAAAATCACACACATGTTTTTATAAGATTAATCCTTTAAAATACATATAATGACATTTATAACTCTTTTAAGTGTCTTTGTGCATCATTTACATGATACAGATACAAAATCTTTCAGTTAAAATACCAATATGGCTGAATTCCAATTTTATTATTACACAATGAATTGGATATCTATAATGGGGATCACCCTTTATATATGTTATATCTGGCTCACCTATGAGATATAATGGTGCTCAATACTTATTGTAAGTCATATAGGGATCACCCAATTATCATGAGCCATAATAGGGATCGAGAATTTTTATAAGCTATGTCTAGATAACCTTTGTTCTATAATGGGGATCAACCCTTCGTATAAGATGTATCGGGCTCACCTCTAAGAAATAATGGTGCCCAAACCGTCTTATATATTGTATTAGGCTCACATGTTTCTCATATAATTATAAAGTACCATTTAATGAATAAAACCATTTCATTATAATACCCTTTGAGAAACTATTTTCATCCCATTTGAAGAACACATTAGTATAAAAATACCCATTTCTATTGAAAATACATTTCAAATACCAAAACATCATTTTCATTGAAAACCCATATTAAATTCAAAAACAGCTAAACAAATAAAATAAGAATTTAATTTATTAATACTTGTATGATTTCTAAGAAATATATAAATTAAATAATAGTCATTGTAATGGTAAATTCATTGTCACCATGTACACTAATAATATAACATTCCTTCTATTGTTGGTAAAAATATATCATATAAAACATGTAAAAAATTCTTTTTGAAAAAAATGATTGAAATTTAAAATATACATAAAATTAATTTTATAATTATTTAATAATCATATAAATGAACATATAAAATAATTTAAATAATATTGGCCTAGAGGAAATTATTTTGAAATATAATATTTAAACATTTAAAATCTGTTTTTAAATCGTTTTCTCATATTCCAAATTTAATTATTTGAATCGTTAACCCACTTGATGATAAAAAACTAAAATTCATTCAATAACATTAGAATAAATAAGTTCATTATAAAATAGGTAAAAGTTTATGTATATAAACCTCATAAAATAAGGTAGGTTTATAACATCATAATATGCCTTAATGAATGGTGACTGAGACGATGTCGCTTACCTCTACTTTGACATCATTCAATCACATTATATCCCATTGTATAATGGTTTAAATTAAATAAATAATTAATTAATAAAATATATTAATATTTATAATGCCTATGTGATTATTTTATAACATCTTATGACCAATTATTTAATAATATTTAATTATTTTCATGGTTTTTGAAGCATTTATTTCATGGTTTCATTAACGGTTCATTTGTGTATAATTTTTTACATTCTTTAAAAATGGTATTATAATAGATTAAATAGAATTAAATATTATTAATAAACTTCCATAAGAATTATTTTTCTTTTATATCATTTTTATTTATTTTATTTGGATTCTTCATTTGATAAAATCTTAATGAAAATTATTTTGTTTATTTTGGTGGGTTTTTTCTATCATCACAGACTAGTATAATCATTTTTATAATTATCTTTATATGTTAGTTAAAGAACATGAAATGGGTTTTAATATAGATATTAAAATTTTATTTAAACGTAGTAATACATTTATGACCATCCATGATGGCGATAATGGAAAACAAGAAATCATTACACATGGAGATGGTAAACTTCCACAATTTCGATAGTAGTTTTGTTTATTTGAATAATATAACATGAGAAATGAAATAGATATGAGATATTCCATTAGAAAAATAAAAACCCATATATGAATTATTGTAGACTGATCATTTTTTGATGGATTAATTATATGAGTATAATGTAGAGGATGAAAATAAATTAAGAGAGTTGTTCTGGGAAAAATTCCTCTTTAATATAACCTTCTTGAAGGATATTTTAAAGACCTTAATTATGGTATTTGAGCAACTCCATCAGCACTATGATGTATGCAGACTAAGTAAAATTTGTTTTGATATTTTTTGGGATATTATAGGATTTTTTTGTGAAATTAGGTGGTGAGGTATGGTATTTATACTTTAGGAGTGGCAGTATTAAGTGATTAAATAATGATTCTTTTCGGATTAAAGCCATAAAAATTGATTTGGTATTAATTTACATGAATTTGGATAATAATTAATGAAATAAATTTTATTTGTGGTTGGTAAATAACCCAACAACCCATTAAATTTTTTAGTTTTTTTATTTTATGACTTTTCATTTTATCTTTAATCATTTTCATTATTTTACCAATATTGTGGTAAATAATTTGTTTCCATGGTGACGATAGTTATGAATAAAAAATCAAATTAAAGTAAAACAAAAATTTTAAATTCTTATTATAAATATTGAATACATTTTAACAAAATATATTCACAAGGTTAGAAAATATATATTTCTAATTAATCATTTATACAAAAATGGAAAGAAGGTTTTTAAAGTGAAAAAGTTCAAATGTTCAAAATGTTTTTACATCCAATTTCAATATGAAATTTCTTCAAATGATATAAATTAGTTTTATTGAATTATATTTTAAATAATTATATATAATTCTAATTTAACATATAATTTAATTATATTAACAGACAATCTTATAAATAATAAATCAATTAAAATTCAGTATTTTTTATTATTAGTCAAATAATGAAACATCTATGAAAAAGAAAAGTATTTCCCCATAATATGACTAGGATATTATATTTTAAAAATTTATAAAAAAATCATATAAAATTATAAAAATTATATACATTTAGTTTTAAAATAATTGTTCCATCAAAAGCTATGAAAACAGCATTTTGAAAGATAATATCATTTTCAACTTAAAATTGGATTTATTCTTATCCTAATACTATAAACAAATATTGTATGAATTTAAAAAAAATTATTGAATATATGACACTATATTTCATTATCATCTTTCTCTAATAGTAATTAATTTATTTTTTTAAGATCAAAAATCATTGTGGGTATAAAAAAGTTATCTATGTAAAGACATCCTTTATATTTAATTAGATTTTATTTTATTTTATAATTAATTAGTAACCAAATAATTCACCTTATAAAAATGTGTGAACTATATTTTCATTATTTAATTAAATTCATTCATTCCCATTATTCCTAAATATATTTTATAACTATTACATTTAAATAAAAATATTTAGTCATTTGTTTAATCTTAATGTGGAGTATCTTATATTATACTCATCAAAGTATTTAATTATAAAATATAAGGATGTGAACCTATCCCACTATGTAATAAATTGTGTTAGTTATATTTGAATTCTAGTTTAAAAAACATGGGGTTTTACAATTCAAAATACCATTTTTTAAATCCCATATCGAAAAATGCACCAATAAAACTTCTTCTTGAAAAGTGAAAAAGGAAAATGAGAAGGTCATCTAAAATAACACATAATTGGTTTAAATTTCAGAAAAATGTATATATAGTAGAAAAAAAAATCTCATGTTATATTGTAGCGTGATAGAGGACATTTTCATTATAAAATTATCCATCACAAATTAATAAATATATAATAGGTTAAAAGGATATTTATTTATTGATAAGAATGGTAAATGAAAAATACTTTGTTTCAAAATAATTTTCATAAAATTGAGGAACTATTTTACTACCTTAAAAATGATTCATTAAAATATAATTAATTGAAAGGTATAATTTCATTCCTTAATAGATTTTCACTAAAAGATCATGTTTTCTAAAAATGATTATAATTCAAAGTAAATTATCATACCTAGAGATTTAGAATCAACTTAAATGGAAAAAAAGTCAACAAAACTATAATTATAATATTCTATTGTGTTTAGGCATTATCCAAAACTATAATGTTCAGTACAAGATAATGAAATTATCCAAAAACATAAACCATTATGTAACTAAAAACTACTTTATTCTCAAAAATTAAATAGTAATACACAAAGGTTAACATATAACATTCAACAAATAACTATCCTAAAAATTCTTCAAAATATTCTAGAGTAAAATTGAAACCCAAAAATCTGAAGGATTTGATCAACTAGTATTCCAATATAATATTTATCATCAAATAATGTAAATGTTTCTTAAAGTTTGATACCAAAATGTAATTTCCCAAATATCATAATATCTAGGACATGTTAATTACTTATGATTCACCATGCATACAGAATAAAATCATATATTATTATAAAATATAAATCAACATTTATTCCTAAAAAATCCCATAGTATTCTATTTACCTTAATCATAAAGGGTCCTTAAAATAGTGAATTTATTCTTATATTACATTAATCACAAAATACAGAAAACATTTTCCAAACCCATGGATATCTATTCAATAAAAAATATTTTCAAAACTCAATATATTTTTCATCCATCAATTATTTTAAATAAAATTCAAATTCATACTGACCGAGAGATCAGGTAGGCTAGTTGTATGTGATACGACCTTTTTCCCTTCAATTGTTAGTTTAATTCTTGTAGCCTTTTGTATATGAAATGTTATCACATAATCATTGGTTTGAATTTTTCATAAAATATGAAATTCTTATAAAATTCCCAAATATATGATAAAATCCTAAATATAATAATAAAATATTTTGTATTTACGAAATATTTTATCCTAAAATTTTGTAAGAACTATGTTTTCATTCTAGTATAGAAACATTAAATTTTAGATTAATTGTTTTCTGTTTCACCTAAAATGAATTCCTAATAAGTTGGAAAATGTCTCAAGCATGCTTGAGGATTGATTAAATCCGAAAACCAATATTTTTTGGAAAACTATTCATGGCATACGGTTTGTAGTAAACTATGCAATAAGGCCACATGGTTAGAGAAAACCATGTGGGGCATGTGTTTTTTGGAAAGATCCTGACCACACAATGGGAACATGATTTCCCTAACCATTTAGTCTAATCATGTGATTTCCCCACCTTCTCATGGTACTCGTTCTTAGTTTTCTAATGGTTTTAATAACAATGTAGACAAACCATGCATGTGCTAAGTTTTGGGTAATTTTACATTTTTCTCTTAATGATCTAATTAAGCCCCTCATTCTTCCCTAATATGATACCTAGTCGGATTAGCATACATTTATCTCTTTTTATATAGCTTCTTATGGCTTACCCATGTTATCATGATATATCCTTCATCTGATATCTATTCAAGCATCCGTTCATCACTTTGGATGAGTAATAGTAAGTGATCGAGTAATTTTTAGTTATTCTTCTTCACTCTCTCTCTCTCTATCTTGACCCAGTTATTAAGGATTAATTATTTTTACTCTTTTATTATATCTACTACATTCCAATCCAAATTAGAAGTTTATACTAGAGGAGGAGAGTTGTGTGAGTACGAAGTGGTTGGTCTCTAAATCATCCCACTAGTTCATTGATTTTTGGAATTTCCTTGTGGGAATCTCTAATAACATTAGGTGTCATATATTTAATTTATATTCAATTATTATTATCATTATACCCATATGGGTATTCTCTTTCAAAATATGTGATTACTTGATAGTGGTTTCTCCAATAACTCCATCCATCCCATGTTGGATGTTTTTCCTATATTGTCATATTTCTGTTTTTACACATTTGAGTTGTTGTTTTGGTATGCCTTGTCTTAACCTTTATAAGGGTAATATTTTCTATATTAAAGTCCTTGATATAAATTTTGAATTCAAAAATATCAAGTACCATGTATTCTCACCACTTCACATGCCTAAGGTATGTGTTTCAATTTCATAACTAAATGTCAAATGGAAATTGGCTATTATACATACTATATTAATTTGCATTTATATATGTAATTGAATAATAGGTTTCCTGTCCATATCACCCTTAGATGTTTTTATGGTTACTGGAGTGAATATTAAATATTGAAAATTACTTCAATAAATTAAATGAATGGTTGTAAGCTGCATGGCCTAGTCAACATAATGAAAGACATGGATTGAACAAAATGGACATATTGATTTATTATGAACAAATTAAATGGTTTCATTCTCAATTATATTTTTCGAGCTGATGAAAGGTAATGGATTAAAGATTATGAATAATATGAATTCAATATCAAATATGAGTGGTCTCACATGAACTCTCCTTGAATTCCATAGGGAATTCCTTGAGCACTTTGGAACCCAATTATGATTCAAGGATGTGGATATCTTTGGATGAGACCCACCGGGAACCCGATCATTTTATAGAATTGGGTACATTGTAAGACACTATATGATCCCTTCAATAATACTATATGATTCCTTTTATACACTCCTTCAATCAATCTTTGAATGTATGTGCCATGGTTATGTCCCATTAGGCCTAGTCTTTGCTTAGCCCGCTTTTACATTTGATGAACTCATTAGACTTAGTGGGAATATTATTGCGGAATTCAATGGACTATACTAATTATATTACACACTTAACCTTATCTAGGATATCGTCATTACTGCATTGGTGACCCTTGAGGTCTACATTCCCTTGGTTATAACCTTGTAACTTAATTATTTAATATAATTATTGGTTGCATTGTTAAATCTTGGAACCATTACTATTGCTAACATATGACTTATTTATGAAATTGTAACAATCAAATAATGAACTGGTTACATGTTCAAACTCCATCTGTGGACTGAAGATGTTACTTTTGTATTTAGTTACATTTTACAAATTTACATTACATGTGAATTCTTTCACACTATTACATTTCCATTACATGGGACATATGTTATAGATATCATTGGTGGTGTCCCATTGAGCTTTATCTCACACCATATCTAAGCACCATTTCATACCCAAGGGATAATATATGTATGCATGTGTTAATAAAGGGAAAAATAATTCTTTGGACACATGATTGCATACTGTGCTTGGATTGAATTGGTAGCAGATGAATGAGCTATAGCTGAGAATGCATGGGATATTTTATGTATTACATTTGTCTAAATTAGGTTTTTCATGTATACTTTCTAGGTTGTATCTATATTTTCCAACATAATAGATACATGACATACCGTCATCAATTGATGTATTTTATTCCAGTCATTATAGTTATTTTATCCTTCTCTATTTATGTGTGCATTCTATTTACTTATATTACTTTATCTATTTACCTCTACATATAATTATCCACCAAGATACACTCGATTAATGAGGGAATAGTCTCCCCAACAACACACCCTAGTTCTTCACTACTAGTTGGTTGCCTCTATAATTTGTAGAGTTTCACTTACGGCCATGTGGCCCACCGGACTCAGGGCCCCCATTATGTTGTTTCTGTGTTCGAGTTGTCACAAATTGGTATTAGAGGTGTTAATTATTTCTATTCTATTTAGAAAAATTATATTAGATATTTGAATCACTTGGGACTCAATCGTAGGAAGTGATTGGGATTTATGAAACCATGTTTGTGGTAATAGCCAAATTGACTAATTTATGATTATTGTAATGTTTTTTCTATTACAGATGACATTATTTCACCTATGGGTGACACACATTCTATGTGGACTTCTTGGTTATTATTCTGATTAATAATTTAATTTCATATTTTGACTAATTATATGAGTTCTAGGATCAATTTAACATGCATCATTCCGGGAACCTAGAATTTTCATGTCATCCATACTACGAATCAGTATTGGTGCATTTTGCAAGCTGCATTGCTTGATATGCCTTTGATTTTTGAGTTATGTGGTGATATTTACCTTATTATTGTATTATTCTTTATTTCAATTGAGTGATTACATGATTCATTCATTAGCTGTTTCGGGAACCTGTGGGTTGGGATGACTAATTTATCGAGTCCATTAATTTTTTATAAATAATTGGGGTTGTTTTTTGTGATAAGGTGTATGGAAACTAATTCAATGGTAATGGATATCCATTATAAAGTTAAACATGACATATAAAATGAAATGTTTTCATGCTATTATCATTCCATGTAGTGTTTATAAAAGTTAATTGTGTGAACAAGGAAATCTAATATAAAAAATTAAATGAAACGTGTACATGATCACTTACCAATACCTGGTCATAAAAGGATGTAGATGTGGTCAAATATCAGGGATAGTGAGTCCTTAACTATTAAACATATTTATGTTTTTCTATCTATCTAATTTAAGATAATTCTATGGTGTGTTCTTGGAATTTTTATACCAATACTGACCCAACATCCTCGTAACATACATTTGGAGGGTGGTGACAACCATGATCTAAACCTGGTGGCCCCTTAAAAGACAATAATATCTATATGAGTGCCACTTGAGGAACCAATTTCTATGCTTGTTCTAGGTATTGATTCCCAATTTCATGGTAGTTTTCTACATCTAACGTAGTCCATGTCTGGTTCTCCATGAGTTGAACCTATGATGGAGGATCAGACTCATTATTTTCAGCAGCCGCATCATCCAAATTTACCTGGGGATGGTAGTAAATAGGTTTTTGGTTCTTGTATACATTACACAATTTATAACATTGAGAATCTAGAGATACCTCCAGAGCACGAGGTCAAAAATTTTACTTATATAATGCATGATTTGACAAAGAGATGGTGGGATGTGATTACTGTAGCTGGTCATCGTCAGGGAATGGTATAGTTTTTTTAGACTTCCTTCTAGGATCAGTTTTTTCTTCAAACACTAAGATAAGATATATCCAGAGAGTTCATGCATCTCGAGTAGGGTACAATACTAGTAATGGAGTATTATGTGCTTTTCACTTATTTATAGCATTGTTTACCACTTCTAGATGGTGACGATCTTTAACGTGCTAGATGAATCATTGATGGGATTCTATAAGAAATCCATATATATGTGAAATTATTTTTTCTACCAACATTTTTGAAATATTGAATCATTTTATTATCACTGAGCGGAACCTAAGTCAAGGAAAATGCACCAGGCATAGAGAATTAGTCTCATTGTGAGCTTGTTGTTCACTCGATGGTAGGAAACATTCCCTCAATATTTATCACCAGGGCAGGGACAACCAGAGTACCCATTTTGATAGCTTTATGGCATGTCATCAATGTGGATGACAGGGGGGAAAGAAAGCTTCATTATGATAGATACCCAATGGAGATACTATCTTGAATCCTATATGAAGACATTCAAATTTCTATTGAAAAATCCCATTAGATTCTTATGGAAGAGGATCCACACCAACACCACCTTCAAAAGTAGGTTCTTTTGCACCACATGAGGTGGGGAGTTTGAATAGAACTGATAAGACTAGTCAAGGAGGAATTTATTGCTGCAGTAGTCAGACTCTTGATCACCAGCAGTGTTGTAGTGTACTTTGATCATGGTACTCTAGTTGTTGCAGAGGTTCATGGACTATCCCAGATGCATGAATGGTAGTTCATACTTGAGGATCGGAATGTGGGACCATCTATAGTATGTGGTACAATTCTAGTGGCTTCTACTATAGTATCTTCATAATTTGATACACATTATCCAAACTATATTATCATTATATCTAGCATGTAATCTATCAAACTTGAGATATTTTATTACTATGTTGTAATGACCCAAAACACATTATAAGTAGTGTGGTAAGAGGTAATACACCATTTTAGGGATTTTACCCTTAATTTAGGTAGTTATTGATTCTTATTGAACCTCCTTGTTCTCAAAATGGTAGGATTTTATTTCATTCTTGGGATGGGTTGGTTGGTTTCCTATATATTCCATTATAGATTTATATCATCAAAGGGTATCATTTACATCACCAGAGTGAAGAATTTATCTATATAGGGGTGAATGGGTTGTTCAACATGGTATAGTAGGAACAAAGTATCATGGGCTATGTGGAGTAACCACCTAGAGCACCAATCCCTTCATGTAAGATATAGGTTTAGATCAGGAATAATTCCCTCAAGTTGTAGACTATTTCTGGGGTATTTTTCTGGATGAATTTTTTGGATTAACTCATCATAGAAATATATATTTTATCATCAATCATGTTCTAAGTGCAGCTCCAACGTCTATTCCTCCTTATAGGATGGTACTTATGGATCATCACAAACACAATAAGATAATAGAGGATTTAATAGACAATGGATTTATACATCACATTATAGCCTCTTGGTGTCATTCCATTCTTTTTTCCAAGATAGATGATTGAAAGTAACATGTATGTGAGGGTTATAGAGAATTGAACCATCTTACAATGTAGAATTGGAATCCAACACCTCACGTAGATGATCTCTTCGACTAGATATAAGGATCTAGGGACTTCTCTATGATCAACCTGAGATAGGGGTATCACTATGTGAATTTATGTCCATTAGTCATAATTCATACTACCTTACGTAGTAGGTATTTTTTGTATGAGTACCTTGTAAGGTTATTCGGTCTTACGAATACACAAGATTTTTTCATGGATATAATTAATAGATTCTTTCCTCCTTTTCTCTATTCCTTTATCATAGTCTATGTGAATGAAATTGTGGTGTATTCTCGCACTCATAGTTACCATGAGAATCACCTTGAGATCATTATGAGTGAACTGAGAGAGTTTCCTTTTATTCCAATATTGATAAGGTCTGCTTCTGGATCAACAAAGTTTTCTTAATTGGACATATGATACCAAAAACAAGAGTATCTATAGTCCCAGAGAAGGTAAGTTTTGCAGTTTTTCAGGAGCTTCCAAAGAACTTGTTCGATATACAGTGATTCATGGGGTGATCTTGATATTGCATTTCTTTCATACATAACCTCTCACACCTTTTCTCTCAAATTATTGGACATAGAAAGAATGAAATTTATTTCATATGAAATGAAACATATGATGATGTATTTGAAGAGCTGAAAAGAAGGCTTGAATAAACTCATATTATGATTCTTCTAGTGCTTATAAGGGGTCATATAATCCTATATGATGTATTAGGAATCAGCATAGGATACATTCTGATGCAGGAGGATAGATTCATTAAATATGGATTTTGGCAGTTGAGGCATCATGAATGAAATTACCCAACACATGACCTTGCGATTTAATTTTTCCTTGCCTTAAGTGGTTGGAGACACTATCTATTAGCTGAGAACTTTTTAGTGTACACAGACCAAGAGAAACTCAAATATATCTTTTCACAACTCAACTAGAACATTAGACGGTGAAGATGGGTTGAACATCTTCATTCCTTGGAATTTGAGATTGCCAATATAATTCGAAAGGGCAACGTAGTCACATATTCATTATGTAGAAAAACATAGACCCATGCCATATGAGAATCCATACATGAATTGAAATATTTTATAAGTATCATCTAGACATTCATTTTATTCATGAGTAGTATCACCACTTATACATAACAGTTATGTCTTATCTACTTATGAAGATAAAAGGTTCATAATTTTCAGATCATAAAGGATTGGAATTCCATGTGAGTGTATCGTGCGATAAACCACATATGGATTGGTATATGGATATAAACAACATCCTAAGTATTCATAGGCATGTATCAGTTCCTATAGATATGATATAAGAGTTGATGTAAGCATCACATGATTCTCTATTATCATTTCTTCCTAGAATTCACAAGATATATCAAGATATATGACACTGATATTGGTTTCATTGGCTGATATTTTAGAGAGAAAACATTATCACTATGTGTTTGACATATGAGTTGGTTAAGATATAGTACTAGAAACCTATAGGCTTGTTATAACCCCTTATAATCCCAATGGAAAAGGGATGATATTTCTATGGATTTTACAGTCAGCTTACGATGGTTGTCGAGGAGTAGTGACATTGTATAGGTAGTTATTGACTGACTAATGAAATAATCCCACTTCATTCATATTTGGGAGACATTATCAGTTGTGGATATGGAGAGAATATATGTTTTTTATATCATACGACTACGTAGGTTCTCTCGTGAATTTATTTCATATTTGGATTCTATTTTCACATCACAGTTCTAGAAGGGTTTGCAGAAAGCTCTGGGTACATAGGTGATTCTAGAACAAATTTTTACCCACAGATCAATGAAAAGATAGAATGGATAATACATGTTCTAGAGGGAATTCTCTAATAATGTTTCCTTGATTTCAGCAGTTTATGGTAGAATCATATCCCTCCCATCAAGATCACCTATAATAATATATTCTATGAAACAATTCAGATGAATCCTTTTCATGAATTATATGTTAGGTTGTGTTGTTCTCCCCTATTCAAGATAGAGGAAGGTGAGGCAAACCTACTAGGTCCTCATCTCATGAAGGAGACTTAGGAGTAGGGTTTGATGATTATGAATCATATGTATACTGCTCAGTCTAGACAAAAATCTTATGTCATTCGCTAGCAATGGCCTCTAGAGTTTGAGGTTGAGGATCATGTTTTCTTTTAGGTATCACCAAGGATAGAGAAAAGACAATTATGAATGAAATGGAAGTTATCGCCTCATTATGTCGGGCCATTTGAGAGTATTGATAGATTCGGGCATGTACCCAACCAATTTCTACTACCTCAGAGGTACCGTACCATGAACGATATCTTTGACATTTCACAGCTTAACTAATATCATTCCATCCAATCTCATACCTTTGATCATAAGGAAGTTGACTTAGATGTTGATCCTACCTTTGAGAAGTATACATCACGCAATGTTGAATGGAGAATGATGGCTCTCTGGGGTGGTCTATCCCTCTAGTATGAGAGTTAATATATCACAACAATGTGCATGACAAGACATGGGAGATGGGGACCAATATACATACCCAGTGGCCATACATGTTCTTAGACAATGTTTCACCACCATTGGAAGGTGAAATCAGCGATGGGTTCTTCTAAGAGGTGAAGAATTTAAGAAACAATATTTTTACTCGGGTATGGATCCTTTACATTGTGTTAAAATTCATTAATTTGAAACTAATACAGATTCCTAATGAGTTAGAAAAGGTCTGAAGGGTGTCTAGGGCTTGTTCAAATTCCATAACCCATCTTTTTTATAGAACTAGGCTCGGTGCATGGATTCAAGGAAACCAAGTGGGAACACCTCCCAATTAGAGAAAAAAGTGTGGGTGGAATTATTTTTCGGAGAATGACATATACCATGGTTGGTGCATGATTTCCCTAACCAAGTGGTCTAACAATGTCAGTGCCCACTATTCTCCGGTTGTGCATGAATAGTCTGTTCACATTTGGGAAAACCTTGTGGCAAACATGTGCAGAGGGTAATATTACATTTTACCTTTAATGGTCTAATTATGCCCCTCCTTCTTACCTAATATAATCCCAATGGTATTAACATCAATTTAACTCATTTTGGAGCTTTTTGAATGCCAAACCTGTGGATCAAGAGATCTACTTCATCCAAGATATGTTTGAGATTTCATTCAACATGTTGGATGTGAAACGATAAGTACTTGTGTAATTTTTATCCATTGTTAGTCTCTTGTTATCTTGGCATATTTATTTATGTATAAGTGTTTTTATTGTTTTTTTAGATATAGTCCTTTCCAAACCAAATCATATTCCATAATTGGAAGAGGTGTGTTTTAAGAGTACAAGATGTGTGGTTTATAACTCATCCCTCATGTTTGTTGATTTTGGAATTGTTGTGTGGGGACCGCTGATTTTATTAGGTGTCATTTATTGAATTAATATTTGATGAATATAATCATTATAATTGTATGGTTATTCCATTCTTTGATATTTTATTTATTGTCAGTGGTTTTTCTCACTTCTCTATCCATCCCATGTAGGATTTTTTCCATGATTTTAGTTGTAGTGTTTTTACATGTTTGATCCATTGTTTGGGAGTGAAATTGTTTGAATTTAATATGGGTAAGTTATTCTATATAAAATTTATTGATATAAATTTTGAATTTCATAATAGGAAGTACAATGTATACTTAACACTTGACCTACCTATTGTAACTGCTTCAATTTTATAAATAATTGTGAAATGGAAATTTGGAAGTATACTAAGTATATGATTTGTACTTTTCAAATGTAATTGAATAGAAGGAATCAAGTCTATAGAACCCCTTAACATGTTAAATGATGATTGTGAAGTGATCCATGGTTATTGAAAATTACATCAATGGATTAGATGAATTGTTGAAGTATACTTGGCATCTTCACACTAATTAGAGTAATAACTTGAACTAAATAGATGTATAAATTAATTATGACTTGATTAAATGGTTTCATACTCAATAACATTTGTCACTCAAAGGAAAGATAATGTCTTGAATGTTATGAATATTATATGGAATCATTATCAAATAGGCATGGTCTGACTTGATATCGACTTTGATTCCTTAGGGAATGACTTCGGCAATTGGGAACCCCAATCCAATTCAAGGATGTGGATTTCCATGGATGAGGCTCACCTAGAAATTAATACTTGTTAAACTTTGGATTTCAAGTATTACAAAGAAGGATCCATTCAATAATACAACAGGTTGAATTGGATACACTCCTTGGATCATGCATTGACAATTAAGTGTCACGGTTAAAACCCATCGAGCTCAGTCATTGAATAGCCCCATTCTACCTTGGATACCTTCCATAGACTCGGTAGGCATCATATTGTGGAATTAATTAGACTGTGATCCAATATTATACTCATTCCCTAGGTTAGGCTACATTCATTACTAAGTTGGTGACCCTTGGGGATTATGTTTCTATGGTTGTTACCATGGAAGATCATTTTTTAATTTTATTACAGGTCTCCTTCATACATATTGTGACCTTCAATATTGTTAAAATGTGACAAATTTATAAACTGGTAACAATAACATAATAAACTGGTTACATGTTCAGACACCAGTCGAGGGACGATGTATTTATGTGGTTATTTTGTTACATTGTACTGCTTTACATTACATATGCGTTCTTGTTCATTGTTACATTTCCATTACAAGAACCAGATTTGATAAATACCATTTGTTTTGTCCCACTAAAATGTATCTCCCACATGCTCTATGATTTGTTTACCACCTATGGAAGATTACATGTATGCAATTTTTCATATAGGTAAGTCTAATAGTTATGAAACATTATTTCATGTTATGCTAGTATGGAGATGTTTTCAGATAACCTAGTTGTATATTGGGATGCATGGGATAATTTATGTATTTCCTTTTTCAACATTCAGATTTCAATGTATTCTTACTAAATTATATCAATTTTTTTCAACTTACAAGATACCTAACATATATTCATCATGTTCTGAATGTTATTCCACTTATTACAGATATTGGTATCAAGGTTTATTTCCGTTGTGCATTCTGTTTACTTATATTTTTTTTATATTTACCTCTATTTATATTTATCTCTTGTGATACACTCTTGTAATGAATGATTAGTCTTTCCATCGACACAGCATGGGCCCTCACAACTTGTCAGCAACCTCTGGCATTTGGGGACATGCACTTGAGACCATGTTTCGCAACGGGATGGCAAATCAAATAAGTGGTATCTAGGTCAAGGACGTCACTGAGGTTTTATTTTTCTTTTAATTTGGAATCTGAAAAGGTGGTACCCAAAAATTAACTCATAATAAAATATCATATAATCCCCATTAGTTATATACAAATTCTAAAATTAATCTCTCAAAATAAAGGAATTTTTCATGAATTTTTTTTTTCATATCTTAAACATATGGGTTACATGTAACTCCAAAATTTATCTATTCTCACTAAATGTCTCCTAATGTTTATACATTACTTAGAATATAAAAATAGTTGTTCCTAAGAATTTAAATATATGATAGTCCTTCAAAAAATATTGGGTTCCCTGGATATTTCATCACTTCTCCAAATGGCACAATATCATCTTTGGTAATAGTAAATTACTTCACTACACCATTATATTTTTAATGATAAAGATTTCTATCTAGTGTAACTAACTTCGGAAAAATATTAGAATAATGACCCAACTCATTGTAAGTAAAAAATATCACTTTTAATTGTATTAGTTTCATCTCATTCATGGATTATTTACGAATATTTTCTTTGGAGTCACGATCCATGTGACCAAACATACCACACAAGTCAAACATTATAGATCTTGAACTGAATTTCCCACAAATAATTTTATCATAACTGGAAATTGTTTAAGATGTACCTCCATAATTCCAAGATGGTTACTTCTCTATTTCCATCAGCCTGGAATTTTTCTTACTCTTGTAATCTTGTGGAACATAAGAGTCAGAAAATTAAATCCCAACATTTTTTTTGAAAAACAAACCTCTTTATCATAACATTTAAATTACTATAAGGTTAATTATCTGCATTAATATGGTTTCAATCCTATTTAATATATATTAATTTTACTATAAATTACCAGAATAAAATTCAAAACATACCTATCCAAACATTTCTGGGTTTCGTCACACACGACTACTAAATCATCCTTATATCGCTTGAACTCCTGGATTTGATTTTGTATCCTAAGATAAAAAACATAGGAAAATATTTTACAAGGAATATTTTTATAAATGGTTCTTATTTCATGGAATCAATCATATTAATTTATATTTTTCTCAATAAAATACCCTCATCAGTGAGTTTAACATTCAAAATGATTAGCAAAAAGAGTTACCATTTCATATTTTGAACATCCCATGTAATCAAATATTTTATAAATATAATAGATCCATCCTTGGAATATAAATTGTTTTATCTTATATATTTTACAAGGGTATAGTTTCTTCTAAAATGGGTTTAAAATGGGTTATTATTGTGATTCTCTTTGTTTTTTAAAATGGTTTTTTTCTTACTACGAGTTTTAATGGTTTTCTTTGAGAATCATTTTTGTGATTTTATTTGGAAAATGATTTTTTTTATATCTCTAAATGAACATTGAGGAAAAGAAAAAAATTCATGAGTTTCTATATTTTTTACTAGGTTAATGGTTTTTCTTTCTCTTATATCCCTTACTGATATTTTTTTCCTTTCCATATTTTAAAATAATTTTTATTGGGTTCATAGATGGATAAGGGAATGGAAGAAGTCAAGATGTTATTTATGAATACATTATATGAAAATAAATCATTATTTATGTCAAAAGTATTATTCTATCCAAAAAATGGATTCCAATCTGAAGTGACCACATTATAATATATGATTTTTTATGTATGAATTATTAACAAATTCTCTAAAACTCCAAAACAAAAAAGACCTTAAAATGTAAGAGAATGAATTTTTGACTCACAATTTATTATTATGTAATCTTTAATATCATGTCCTACTATTTATATATGTTTAATAAGGGTAAAAAATGTATAGTGTTGTGTAAAGGAAACCATAATTTTCAAAGGGTTGATTAAGGGTATATTAAGTTTTACGGAGATACATATTGGTTTCCCAAACATTATACAAGTTGCATAAAGGTGACCCAAAAATTATACTACTTACATAAAGGTAACCCACACATTATAATAATTTTGTAATGGTAACATTCTCATTATACTAGGTATGTGAAGGTATCCTTTTCATTTTACTAGTTACGTAAAGCTAACACACAGTTTCTGGTAGTTCTGTAATGGTACTTTTATAGTTTCATAAAGTTACTAACATATTTTCATTAGAGTATTTTCCTATTCATGTATTGTTCATTTGTATCTAAATAAGGATAATAAATGTTTACATAATATTTCTGTTTTCTGAATTTTTATTACCATTATTCTTAATATTTAATTTTTACTAAAATTACATATTAATTATTTAGAAGACATGAAAACATTTTACAAATTGTTTCATGATTAATTAAATAAGATCTTTATCTATAGGTATTCACATTGGAATTTTAAGAACATTAAATATTAACATTCATATCATATAAAATTTTAAGGGTATATGTCAAATATTATTAGGGAGTTCTCTTAGGATACTAATTTTTATATTTTAATACTATAATAAATTTTCGAATTAGTTCTACCTCATAATTTTTGTTTTACATGATATCATGGATGAATCACATGTATATTATTTTGAGATTATGAAACATCATCTTAAAGAATATTATATTGGAAATAAGAATATACTACAATGAATTTGTTTGTTGGTTTCACATATATAACTCTTTCTTTAGGAAAAAGAAATATACAACAATATTTAACATTGAAATAAGTGTTATTAATATATATATATATATAGCTGATAGAAACAGTTAAAACATAATGAGGTTTATGGTATTATTTAATTGTAAAAGTGTGGAATGAATTTTCCATCAACTACTAAAGTTAATTTAATTTAATCATTTGATCTTTTACTGCTAGAGTGTTACTTTCTGACTCAATACTCAGACTCTGATGTGTTCTATAAGGACCCAAACCCCAGTTTCCCAGATCTAGTTCCTTATATTAAAACACTATAAAGAATATTGGAAAGCCTTATCACAGAGGAAAACATATTTTAGTATTTATGGAAACCCAGCTATATACATAAGATCATCGTTACATCTTTAAATGAAATAAAATTTAGCAAATCCATTAGTAACTCCCATAACTCCTAGATTATCCTTAAAATACATTAATAATACACTTATCCACATCACAGTGATATATAAAACATATCAATGGGGTTATATAATATTTTCAATAATAGTAAATAATAGATACAATGTAATCATAAACACAAAAACTAAGTATGATGAATTACTAAATACACATTCCTTTAAAAATTAACATTAGCATAATATGAAAGGAATAAAAAGTAATTAAATAATTCCATAATAAATTATAATGGATATTCTACTAGTTGAATAATCAAATGGACTATTAATATATAGTTTCATTATGTGGGAATGTACAATTTCATACCTTATAACCATTCTTTCATGACCTCATAACAAGACCATATATAAACAGATAAAAACCCAAACATGTTTTTTCTCAAAAGAGCTACCGATGCATAGAGGGGCTATAGAGGGACCAAACCATCACGTAAAAAGAACAATTAACTCCTCATATGAATGGTTATAAAGATAAACAACATATACATTCATATTCAAGAATACATATGAATTTTAAATAAATTTCCGCAAAAATTAAATATGAATACCTACCATTTGGAGTAATACATTGAATGTTATCAAGATAGAACATCCATAGTCAATCTAATCATAATCCATTAAATAAAATATGGTATATCATATCATAAAATATTAATCCCAATAAAACATAATAACAAACAGTAGTGTATAAATAGATGAAAAATAGGCCTATAAAATCATCAGGTAATTCAAAAGACAAGTACCCTTTTACTTTGAAAAAAAGAGTTATTTTGGAAAATTAAATTCTTAAAACTATAAATGAATTAATATATTTATTTAACTATATAATTAGTTATTTTATAAAAAAAATTTGACTAAAAATAGATAGTGTAATCCATTTTAAAAGAGTTTGGAATTTGAGATGTTCCATTGAAATGGGCTTGTTTATAAGGAATATTTTTTGAAATGTCATTTTAAAGCATATAAATCCCCATAATGGAATGAAGGAATTATTACTCTTACACATATATGTTTTTAAAATAGATTTTATGATGAGTAAATATGAATAATTAATAATTTCATAGAGTTAAGAAAAGAATAATATAGCCAGAATTAAAATGGAGGCTTTGGTAGAAAACCCTTACCTTATGTCCTACTGTGTTCTACACATGACCATAACTTATTGAATAATAAAATTAAATTCATTAATTAATTAAATCCTAAAATCATAAAAAATAATTTGATTCATTATATTTTTTTAAGTTATTTTATATCATTTTTTTAAAAGATATTTTATTGAATTATGTTTTTCCAAAATGTTCATTTCATCTATTTCAAGATCAGTTCTCTTGATTATAAGTAATGGAGTTCATTTATAATTGGTATAATTATCTAGAAATGGAATTTAGTGTTTTTTATGAAAATTTATAATTTTAAATGGTTATATATATATATATATATCATTTTCTTAGATAATATGAGTAAGAATCAATAGATAATACAATTAGTGACAATCGTTTAGATTTTTATAGCAGTTACACTCATTTTTCTATTGTTTTGTATTATGTAAATATGTTACATCTAGAATATAAAAAGGGTAATATTATAAATTTTTATTTTGTTTCAACCATTAAAATGGTATCCTAACCAACTGTGAAGAATATTTTGAAGAAAGAAACATTTTCGTCTACAATGGTTATAGATTGGCACCTCCTAGATGATGATTTCATTTATAAAAATAAAATATGGGGATTAAAGATATTTATAATGGTTATTGTATTAAAATTATATAATTATAGTTTATTGATGATAATTGAGTCATTAATATCAATTGACTTGGGGGCCTGGATAGAATAATAAAAGAAGATAAATTAAAATGAAATTAAATGAAAAAGTAAGGGGATTTACCTATTGAAATAACCTCCTTGAGAACCTCATAAAAGGAAATGGTTTTGGTCTTTATGAAATACCAAGGGATACTAGACATGGGGATGGACCAAGGAATTGTATTTAGGTTGATCATTAAGAAACATAAATTCTTAGAGGGGTGAATATAAGAGGGGGAGTTTTTTAGAGTCTTTGAGAGGAAGGTTTTTCAATTATTTTCATCATTATTTTACAATTTTGGTGACTCAAAATAGAAATAAGGGCATGTGAGTTCAAACCAAGGTCCATGCATCCATGAATCATGCATGATGCAGATATTCATTTATTTAGCATATTTCATACATTATCGAATTTCACTATTAATAAAAAATTCATGAATTTCATAAAACTCCCAAAATTTCACCCGAACCATTTTTTGACACGTATAATTCCAAAATGAACTCCATTTTATCAAAATTATTTTATAAATACAAGAAATTTAATTTTTAATTAAAATAATCATTTACATGAAAAATATAGATTTTAAATTTAAAACTGTATTTATAATACTTTTAAAAATTGACTAAACTCTCATAAAATATCCTAAAATCATTAGAAAACAATATTTATCTAGGAATAAATTTAATGAAAATGAATTTTATTTTAAATTAATTTATTAACTAAAAATTGTAAATAAATATTTATTACTCACAAAAATATTAACAATTAGTTATTAATTTTTAAAATTTTCACTCATTTATATGTTGCAAAAATTTTAATTATACATACACTGGTGAGGTTACTATTCATGAGGGACAAATTACTATTCATAAAGGCACATTACATTTCACAGGGGTCAAGTTATTATTCACTAAAAATGTTAGTTGATCCTATTAGACTCTAAATATCTTACTGGTCTCAAATGTGTATGTCCTTCTTTTGAAATTCAAAACATAGAGGTGAAAAAATTATATTTAATGGAAATGTTATAATAATAATGTTTTTTCGTAGATACTCATTGATTCAGGAATTACATTCCATATTAAATTTATTTTTAAAAACACGGGTCGTTAAATTCATCCACCTTACAAAAATTTCATCCACAAAATTTCCAAAATATTTCCTCATATAAATATTTGGGTAGGTCTCAATCATTTTTCACTCATTCTCCCATCTTTCATATTTAATGTTTTGATTTTTCAAAAGTAAAATTACCAAAAATGTTGTCTGATTCCTCAATACATATTCTTTAGAGTCCATAATTTGGTGAGGCTCTTTTATTTAAGATAATTCAGTCCCCAATTCCATACCTTTAAAAGTGATTTCATGTGTTTGGTTTGTCATGTACCTTGTCAACAATGAGACATGGAACACATTTTATACCTTAGAAAGGCTATGAGGCATTTCTATCCAATAAATAAAAGCTCTAATTTTCTCCAAAATATAAAAAGTACCAGTGTACTTGGGGTTTAGTTTCCCGTTCATCCAAATTCATGTAAAACCCATCCATAGAGATACTTTTACAAAAATGTGTCCTCCCACATGAAATTAAAAATCCTTCCTTCAATTATTAGTATATAAATGTTTCCTTAACTAAGTTTCTTTTATATTAGTTTGAGTATATTTTACCTTTTCTGTTGTTTCCCCTATATGCTCTAGTTTCAAAAGCTTCATTTTAACAACTTTATCCTAATATGTCTTTGTACAACTTCCCTTTCTATTCTATGCTTCATATGGTTCTATTTGAATACTTTTTTGAAAAAAAATTATTGTTGGAAAACTCCACTAAAGTTAAATTTTAATCCTGCATACCTTGAAAGTCAAATGAACATGATCTCAACATGTCATTTAAATTTTGGATCAATGTTTCTAATTGCCCATAATTTTGAGTGTGATTAGCAGAACTCAAATAAAGTTCAGTGTCCAATGTTTTTTGTAGAATTTTCCATAATTTTTATGTGAATCATGGATCATGACAAGACATAATTGATAGAGGTTTTTCATGAATCCTCAAAACATTATTGATATAAATACGTACTAGGTGATCCAGTGGAAAATCTTCCCTTACACCAAGGAAATGTGTAAATTTCAAATATTGATCTACAATTACCCATATTGCATCAATCATTCTAGGAGTTATGCGTAATTTAGTAACTACATCAATGGTGTTTTCATCCAATTTCCTTTCAAGAATAGGTATATGTTCTAATAATACCCTCTGATGTTTTTGTTCGACCTTGACTTATTGATAGACTAAACATCTTGATACATAATCATGAATTTCTCACTTCATTTGTTCCCACAAAAAATATTCCATCAAATCCCTATTCACTGTTCTGCTACCATGTTGTATAGGGAAATTTGAGCTATGGGTATCATCTATTACCTCCCTTTTCATCTCACCTAGAGAGTGATCACATATCCTCTTCCCAATTCAAAAAATTCTATCCGCACACATAAATTCATCCAACATCCCATCATTCACACCATTAATTTTATTTTAAGGATTCTAATCATGAATCAAAGAAGTTTTAATCCTTTTTAATATAGATATATGAGAAACCAATTGAAAAATTAATGATGTTTCACCTTCATTGATAATTACCATACCTATATTTACTAGTTCCCTAAACATAGGCTCCCTTTTAATCATAATTTTATTTAAAACTCCATCATACTTCTTACTCAATGCATCATCAAACTTTTTTTCCTTTCATGGGTGGTAGTGTATGGAACAATCATAATCCTTTAGAATCTTGATCCATCACCTTTGTGTCATATTAAGTTCATTCTATGAGAAGATATATTTTAAACTCTTATGATCTGTATATATCTCTCACCATTCTCTATAAAGATATAGTCTCCATATATTCATAGAAAATATTGAACTGCTAACTCAATATCATAACTTGAATGGTTCTGTTCAAGAATTTTTAACTCCCATGATGCATAGGAAATAACTCTATCATTCTACAAAAGGACACATCTAAGTCCTTTCTTTGATGCATCATTATAAATCACAAATCTACAATTTTTTTATGGTAGAGTCATTATTGGAGCATTAAATAATCGCTTCTTCAATTCATCAAAACATTCATCACATTATTTTTACCATATGAATTGAACCCCTTTACGGGTAATCTTAGTTAACTGGTTGGCTATTTGGGTAATGTTCTTACCAAAATGTCTAAAATAACATGATAGACTAGTAAAACTACACACCTCGGTTATTTTAATTAGATTAATCCATTCCCAAACTGCCTATTTTATTTGCCGGTTCAACTAATATTCCATCCTTATAGAAAATAAGGAGAATATAATAAATAAAATGAACTAGAATTCACACATTCTAAATATCACATATAACCCATTTCTTCAATTAGTCTTATGAACATTGCACATGTGATTCTAATGATTTTAATTTATATTTGAGTATATGAAAATATTGTAAAGTATTAATGCCCATTACTAGTTAAAAATATTGACTTTGGAATATCTTTCATCCGCACATGAAACTAATGATATCCAGATTGATGTTCCATCCTTAAAAAAATATTGGGCTTTGTGAATTTAATAAAATAATTAATCAATGTGAGGAGTAAGATACTTGTTCTTTATCATAATATAATTGATCTCCCTATAATATATTCACAACCTCATAGATCCATCTTTCTTCATAACAAAAAAAATAGGGGATCCCTTAGTGAAACACTAGAGTGGATAAATCCTTTATCACTCAATTACTCTTGTTTTTTCATTAGTTTTTCCTAATCCACTATGGCAATTCTATTAGGGGTCTTTCATATAGTATGTTCACATAGAATTAAATCAATATAATCCACAAGTTCTATCTTCGTAGGATGTCTAGGTAAATCCTCAGAAAATACATCAATTTATTTAATCACAATAGGTACATCCTCAATTTTAATATGTATTTCCTCACCGGTAGATGTTGATTTATCCTCCACCCCATGAATTGTATCTAGCAGACCTACTGTCAGTGGATCTAGATAATAATAAAATTATGAGGTTTCTTCTCTATAGATAATGTATTATACATCATTCTAAAAAATTATAACTTCCATATCCTTACAATATATTTCAGAATTATATCATCAAATTCAATTCATACCAAGAATTATATGAAATTCAGTCATGGGTATGATTATATGTACAACAACTAAATCATTTTTATTTGTCTTGAGTGGGATTGATCAACACATCTTCATTACAATGATACATCCCCTAGTAGTTTGTACTAAAAACTCATTTATTAAATCAAATTGGAAATACATATTTTTCTAGAAAAACTAAGAAGATAAAAAATAATGAGATGATCAAGAATCAAATAATTCATTGGATAAGTGTGAGGAAATAATTAATGTACATTCTGCCACATGATTAATATCTTTAATATCTTAAGTTGTGATCGCATAAACTTTATTTTTCTCCCTTTTCATTCTTTGGAGAAAGTTTCCTGGACTCTTAGGAAAATAATTTTCAAAATGTACCATCTATTTGAAATTGTAGAATTGAGCATTGGTGTTTTCTTTATATCCCTTCCAATAATGGGATTGATGGCCTTTTCCTCCACTCATTAAATGGGAAACCATTCCCTTCAGGAAAGTACTACGGTGTTCATTCCCATAATTATCATAGGATGGAAAATCAATTCTTCTCATATTCCCCTTTCCCTAATTTCATTTTCCATAGTGTTCAATATCCCACTTATTCTATTTCACTCCCTTAACGTGACAAATCATAGGGAATTTTTTTCTTATCAGGATATCACACAAGACTGTATATTCATTTGATGAGAAACTTTGGGAGTCTTGTTACATTTAGAGGAATGGTCTTAATCCATCAATCAATTGATAAATCTTTATCCATGGATGGAATATGTAATCTGCAACATTCCCATATAACTATGTAATGTTAGCTTCGTACAGTGCAAAATTCTCATCAGCTTTCTACCTTAAATTCAAAAACTAACATTCCAAATCCACTTGTTATTCCCAAAGAAAATATTTTTACAAGAATTTTTCCTTAAAATACCTCCATTTAATATTTTCAATTTCATTATCTTCCTCTATGATTTGAATTATGGACCATTATTGATCAGCATATACTAATTAATGATAAACATCCCTAAAAACCCTTTCCATTTTGTTACTTCCCAAAGTGAGAAATATCTTCCTTATGGATCATTTCCACTACTCTACAATGAATGGGTTTGAATTACAACTAAATTATGGGGGTTATTGTATCATAAAGTGATCTAACATTACTCTTCCTCGCTATGGATTAGGATTCTCTAAATGGGTTAGGATATTGTTTATAACCTTAGTCGGTTATCCCAATATAGATATAATTTGCTCATCATGATTGACATCTTTAAAACAAAAATAATTATCCTTCATATGATGGAAATCCCATCATGGGGTGAACATGTTCATACAATATCTATTCCTTCCACTATGTTTCTTTTCTAAATAATGGTATACACTAGATTAGGTTATGAATCATATTTCATAATCTAAAATAGTACTATAATTAATATAATTTGAAATAAAATTCACAATTAATCCCATAATAATAAGCATGGTTTTATAGAGGGAAAGATTATTTTTAAAACCATCATAATTTCATATAAAGTATATTTGAATTATCATAAGAATGTACCCGAGTAGTATCAAAATAGGTCTCGGTAAGGCTCATTGTTATATACCAGGTTATCCCAAGTCAATCCTAAAACTCCATGTTCGAGTAGTTTCTTCTAGGTACATATGTTTCATAACTACATCAACTTGTAGTATCTAGACTGGGGTGAATTTTTATGAAGAAACACATAATATCATCATTAATAATATTATAGTTTTTTCTTGTATGACTATAATCAATGTCTATATTATGGTTTTTTCCCTAATATATGTTTTCTAAGTCTAGTTCCCATGTTTTGTACTGAACTTCTTCTGATACCTACCGTAAGGACCTAGTTCCCAAATTCCCAGAGTTGGTTCTTTATATTAATACATTATCATGATTACAATAGAGTTTTATCCAAAAGGAATAGGTTATATAATAGTTTTTGAAAACCAGACACATACATAAGTTCAACAATATAACATCAAATGAAATAAAATATAACATTTCAATTTTTAACTCCCATAACTCCTAGATTATCCCTACAAGTTATTCATAATACAATTCTTTACCTTCTGGGGAAATATAAAAAATAAGGAAGTGTTGATATTATATTCTTAATAAGGTTAAATACTAGAGTGGAATAAATCACAAACATAATCATTAGTTATGATGAAAAAACACATGAATTTAAAAATAAACATGATCATAATATAGAATTAATAAAAACTGATTAAATAATTCTACAATGCATAACCATGGATATTATAGTAGTTCAATAATATCATGGAATATCAGTATTTTTTTCATGATGATATAATTCATAATACTAGATGTTCCATCCATTATTTTAGGGTCTCATTTCTAGACCAAACATAAATGGGTAAAAACCAAAACGAGTTTGTCTCATAAGACCTACTGATGCATTGGGGGGCTACAGAATCCATCACCCATAAAATAATAAGTAAAATGCATTCTTTATATGAATGGGGTAATATATTAACAATATATACATTCATATTTAATATAACATATGAAATATAAATAACTTTCCCCAGTTATAAAATATGAACACTTACCATTTAGAGTAATACTATGAATTGTATCAAGATAACACATCCATAGTAAATATAGTAGTAAACCACTACATAAAATATAGAATATGATATTATAAAATATTAATCCCAATTAAACATATGAATCATCAAGTGTTTTTAAATAGATGAAAAATACTCATATAAAATCATCAGCTAATTATTAAGATAAATACTTTTTTAAATTGAAAACAGTAGTTATTTTGGAAAAATCATTGCATAAAACCAGATGTGAATTAATGTATATTTTCCAAAACAAAATAAGTGATTTCATAAATAAAATAAAGACTAAATATATATTATAGGGTGTACATGAAAATAGGTAGTATTTCACAATGTTCCTTTGAAACAGGATTGTTTTTCAGGAATAATTTTTTAAAGAACCATATAAAACAAATAAATCCCCATAAAAAAACTAGGACTACGATTGGTAAATATATATAGAATATTAAAACATGGTTTATGAGTATTATTTATTAATATTTAATATTTTCATTGAGGTAAGTATATAATAATAGTATCCCGAATGAAAATGGACGTTTGGGTAGAAACCCCTTGCATTTTGTCTAAGTGTGTGCTGCACATGACCTTACCTTCCTGGATAGTCAAATTAAATCCATTAATTAATTAATTAAAATCCTTATATATATATTTATTTTATTCATTATTTTTTTAATTAAGTACATGTATGGCCTTATTTATAATTTATATTGTTGAATTTTTTAATTCTAGAGTGTTTGTATAATTGATTTCCTGATCGGTTTTCTTCATTATAAGTAATGGAGTTCATTTAAAATTTGTATAATTACCCAGAATTATAATTTCATTTTTTTAATTATAATATTGAATTTTAAAAGGTTATATATATAATTTTGTACCATTTTATGATAATGATTCATTAGATAATACAATTTGTGATAATCGTTTAGATTATTATAGTGTTTATTGTTCATAATGAACTCATTTTGTCTTATCATCTGGTATTATGCTAATATATTGCATATAGAACACAAAAAAGTATTATAATATGAATTTTTCAATATTTATCAACCATTAAAATGGTTTCATGAGAATATTTGATGAATAATTTGAATAATGATACTTCATCATCCATGAAGGTTGTAAATAGGCACCTCTTTGTCGATCATTTCATTTATAAAATAAAAGAGAGAGAGTAAGGAGATTGATAATGGTTATGAAATTACATTGATATAATTATAATATATAGAAGATACTATAGTTATGAACATAAATTAGATATATGATTTTAGAAGAGAATAAAAAAAGGATATAAAATTAAATGAAATTAAATGAAAAAGGATAAGGATTTACATCCTAAAATAACCTCCTTGAGAACCTCCATAAGAGAACATGTTTTGATATATTTTCAGGAAGGGATCTTAGAAATTTGGAGGTACTAGGGAAGAGTATTTGAACCTAAAAGTGAGAAAATTAATGGCATAGAAGAGTAAAGTCAAGAGGGAGTGGGGGTGGTTTTTAAAGTGCAAGAGAGAAGGCATTTTATATTATTTTATTCATTAGTTTATTATTTTGGTTTAATAATATGGATGGTCATGATTGTTATGACTCATAATATTAATAAGTGCAAGTGAGTTTGACCCAATTTCAATTAACATCTACCTTGACTCCAGCAACATGCATAATTTCATTTATTCAGCGTATTTCATAAATTATAGAATTTCACTATTCACCAAAAAATCATGTATTTCAGAGATATCCCAAAAATTCACCCTAAAAATTTTTTGTAAATGTAGAACTCCAAAATGAATTCAATTTTATCAAAAAATATATATATTTGATAAATTTCATATTTATTTAAAATCATCATTAACTCAAAATATAATGATTTTAAATTTCAAACTGATTTTATAATACATTTAAAAATTAACTATGGTCTAATAAAATTATCCTAAAATCATAGAAGAAATAAATATTTATTTTGTAATAAATTTTATGAAATTTCCTTTTATTTTAAATCAATTTAATAATTTCAAATTGTAATTAAATAATTATTACTCACAAAAATACCGACAGTTAGTTATTAATTTTTACATTATTCACTCTCATTTATATGGTGCCTAAATTTTATGTATACTTACATTGGAAAAATTACTATTAATAAGGGTTATATTACTATTCATAAGGGTACATTACTATTCATAAGCGTCAAGTTATAATTCACCATAAATGTATGTTGATTCTATCTGACTCAAAACATCCTAATGATCATAACCATGTATGCCTATTTTTTAATGTTTAAAACACAAGGGAAGAAAAATTATGTTTAATGGCTATGTTATAATAATAAAGTCTTGTTTTCAAAAGACTTAGTTTTTTATAAATTACTTTATCTTTTAAATTTATTTGTAATACCATTGGTTTTTACATGTTCATCTATTTATTTGGATATAATTCTTACTATTATTTTATGTGTGCATTATTTTATGGGGTTTTGCTACCCATTATAACATTGGATTGTGGTTTGTGTCTCCCAATCAAATGACTAGAATTGGGTTGTGCCTCTAAGTGGAAAAAGAAAGGCACATTTGGGTTGTTCCACTATATAGGAATAAGGTAGGTTATTTTTGGGTTTAAAAAATCCTGTGAAAAGGATTTTTAATTTTGTTGTGAATCAATGTGGGAAAAAGATAGTTTCGGATTCAATTATAGTGGGTGAAAAATATTTTAATTTCTGTCATGGGTAAAGAGTGAATTATGATTATTTAGAAATTAACCACTATTAAAATATCTTATAGATATTTATTTTATTTCTATTGTATTAACATTAAAACTCTAATATAATTGTATGAATTTTTTTAAAATAGATAATCTACCCCCCCCCCCCCCCCCAATCTTGGTTATTCTACCATTTTCCCATTAGGTCCAACAAAACCTCAAACAAGACATTACATCACCAAATCCATGAATTCTATATTCATCATATGCTTTGATTAAATTGATGAAACATGAATGGAAACAAATACCATGGAAATTTGAGAATAAAATTACTTTGTAGGATACCCATTGATCAGAATGAGTGAATATAAAACATGTTAGTTGATGTATCATGTATAAAAAAGAGTAACTAGAAAGATAAATGAGAATATAAATATTCTATAAAAATAAATGGCTATAGGGATATAAGGAGTCACATCCATCTTAGATTTATCAATAACAAGTCACATTACATTATCCACCGGAGGTTCTAAATATGCTAAAGTATCCATGAATTCTAAATTCAATATCCATCCACAAAAAAAATTATGGTATTCCTCAGGGCACCGACGAACCACAAGTCTCATAAGTGTCTATACCACTTAGACCACCAATCATCATGCCACCACAAGAAACAATAAGGGGCCCCCATTAATCCCTTAAGTAAATTCATCAGATAAGGACACATTTCCACATTTTGTATCTCAATATTTAACCACATATCATGAACCCAATCAATAAACTAATATATTCACTATATAAAAATAGATTTGGATCCCATTCAACTAAAAGTGTTGATGTGGTTTTGACCCTAGTTGAAGATCCCATGCCCCATCGGATCACTTTATTCATGGGGATATCAAAGGCGCATATTGAGGATCTCAAAGCATATAATAGCAGGGGATACTAACCAAATCAAATTAATAGGTAATGGATCCAATTCCCTAATACCTTAGAGATTTTACTAACACTACCAAAGAATGGTTAGAGGAAACTTCACCCAGATTTGACTCTCTTGACTGGGTGTGTTGTTGGTGAAGGATTTTTTTAGAGTCTAATATCAATTATTAAAACAATATGAAGTAAATAAAACCTATTCTAGAGGATCAAAATCTATTAAATATGAAGAATAATAAAAAAGAAATGAATACCTTCTATAAATAAGTATACCATACACCAAAGAGCATCTGCATCTATAACAAACTCCTTCTAATGGGTTTAATAAAGATCACATAGTGGAAAAACAATCCCACCACTATAGTGCATCAATGTATTGTGGTGATTCCTTCAATATTTAGATGGAATCCATATTCAATTCATGTAATTTTAGTACCTCTAATTAAAATAAGGAAAAAAAGAGATATATATATATAGGTCTTGGGGAGGATTTTCTAAGCATGAGGATGTCAATATACATCTATACTCTAGAAGAATATGGAAGTCATTTATATAAAAATAAACTATTTTCCAATGGATTCATCATGTTAAATCATTAATTAAAAAACATGTATAAATTATATGGATGATTTATGAATTTTATGAATTTACTCCATGTACATTCCATATAAATATGAAACGATTTAATTTTACAATACCTTATGTTGGAGAAATGGTTTGGGTGTCCAACATATATTAATAATATACCAAATATATGAAAATCAAACTTTTCATATAGGGTTAAATAAATCCTAGTAATATGTCATATATAAGTAAGGATTTTGAGAATATCTCCTTTAATCTAAAACTTTTACTAATTCCTAATATTCTTTGTCTCATATCACTATGTGTTGTATCATATATAATAACTTGTGACACCATATCGAAAAAAAATTCATTTCCTCTAAGAAACTTTTGGAAATATATCAATAACTTCCCCTTCTATCACATAATATGAAATACCTTGGGAATACCCTTCTAAAAAAACTACATTATTGACTATAAAAAAAATTTAAGTACCTCTTTGAGTCAATATCAATCCCCAATTAGGCAAAAATAAATCATGACCCTATGATCCAATATATAATTTAAAAATGAATCTTAAAATATAAATCTGTAAGAAAAAAACAACTTATATAAAACCATCAATGTTACTCAATATATGAAGGGATCTGTTTTGATATCCATAAAACACATATTTTACTATACCTCTGTTCACCAGTATACAAAAATTGAGAATGTTAATTCTCATATTTTTCAGTTTTCCAAGACATTGAGTAACCATGGGACAGAAAACATTTCAATACCATATAGATAAATCATTTATTCATGATTCTCAGTGTGTATACTAATTTGATTGATGAATGAATCACAAATCATTAATCATTATGGGTAAGCACATCACATGTCCCTTATCTAGATAGATATATAATATCTATGTGTGGCCACACAGTCCCATAGTTTATCTCAACTTATTACCTTGATGGTATACTAGTCATATGAGTTGAGAAATCCCAACATAGCTATGCTCCTATCGACGACATGATGAACAACATACCCATCCACCCCCATATTATCTACGTCAATTTATTGACTTTTTTAATTTGGGTATCAATGAAATAATTTTATAATTCTAGGAATCTCACTACCCTTTAGGATTGGGGAATCATCTATGATCCATGCACCCTTAGTATAACAAATTCATATGTATGAGACTCTATGTGGTAAATATAGTGGGTCATCCATCACACACAAAGAATCTCATTCTTTGTCCTATTCCTCAAGGCCACATTATATATCTCTATAAAAATAATTTACTCATTATAAACTTCGAATTTCATAATAAATTATACCAATCCATGATAAACATCAGCTATAGATAAACACAACGCTGTATATTGAGAGGTAAATTATCAATTCCCATCCTAAAATTTATATGTATATATATTTACGTAGCCAGTTTGAAAGAATGAAAAAATTTATGCTTCCTATAAATTTGTTAAGTTTTAGTATTCATAAAATATATATGAATATTTAACAAAACTAACCTAAAAATTGTTTTAACATATCATATATGACAAACTAAAAGATTAGTATTATGTTTACTACACATTATATATATTGTTAACTAATTAAATTAAATGTAATCCTCATTGCAACACTATGTGATCATCTAATAAAACACTCCCAATTATTTTTCTATGATAAAAAACTACAAAGTAAAATAGTATGAATAATGGTGAGATTTAAGAATAATATTCCAAACAATTCACCTTTTTGAACATATTTTGACTTATTAACTACATAATATCAAATAGTTTTGTGTAAAATTATATTCTCTACTTAGAACTCTATCTATGTACATTACCACCATCCTTAAAATCCTATTCAATATTACCATTTCCATGAAATAATATAATTATTTATATTATTTTTAATTACTAATCCTAAATTCATTTTGGATAAAGTGAAGATCACTTTGTTAAGATAACTAGTTTTAAAAATTCAATTTTTATTTACCTTAATACCCAAAACCCTTTTATGAAATATATTTCCATTCACATATAAAGTGTTATTAGTATAACCCATTAAGAAATGATGTCTTTAATTTTTCTTGATAACAAAATGAATCTCGTTAAATGCTTTTCCTTACCATCACATATCAAAAATATTAGAATATTATGGGGAAATCCCATTAATATAATATTGGTGTTATCCTTTATTTATTAATTTTGAACATCCATATATCCAAACATACTCCCACTAGATTCATAGGCATTATTTTTTTTTTAATAATACCTTTTTATGGAAGACCACACCATTTTTGTTAGGAAATCAAATTTATTTCCTTTTGGTATAAATATTTAACAAATAAACAATTTTTTCATATCATATATGTTATTATATGTGTTTGTGATATTATGTTTTTTAAATTAATTCTTTATTAAAATATATCATTGATGTGTGGAAGGAACACTTCATCGGTATTTGAAAAAATAATTGGATTCAAACTTTTATCTTTGATAAAAGAATTTTATCCATATCTTATTCAGTAAACATATCAGAAAAATTTAGGTGTCATTAACCATTTAATAAAAACTATATGTTAAAAAAATAAATTTCTTCTCGGATTAGTCAAATTATATAATGATATACATGTTTTACTTAGATACATTTGATGTTGTTAAATAGTTTACATTTATATGTATAAACTATTTTCTTTTTGAATGTAAACTATAATATCATATGTTTTTTAATATTTAACTTTAATATATTTACAACACATTTGGTATCATATTTCTTTCAAAATCAAAGAATAGATTTCAATAGAATCTGTACATTACATGGACACTCAATGGATTTTCTAAAACTCTTTTACGTATTCTTGATAATTCCTTTATATGGAATTATTATTCCTACATGCTGAAAATTGTTGGGTCTAATGACCATGATTAGATTATTGAAGGAATTTTTTTTACCTTTAATACTAATCTTTCGTGTTCTAATTTGAACTTGTATTCTCTTGTTGTATTCTTTAGAGTACTAGAATCCCAACATCATGTACCCAATTCCTCCATTATCAAAACTTTGATAATATTGGGTAAAATTTTCATTAATTCATTCATATTGTCCCAAAATTTCCAAAGATGAAATTATAATAAATTCCTAAACCAAAAAAAACAATTTTTTATTGAATTTCTATAAAATAAAGAATCAATCCTAGTATGATTTAATAGGCATCTAGATTTACTATTCACACAATTTCTATAATTGGTTACTGAGGATAAATATATTTTTGAACCTATATTTTTTACTTAGAAAGTTTTCCTAAATCACTAATCATACTTAAGAACATTTCTTCATTTACCATTTTTATGACTAATTATATTAAGATTATTATTATCAACAATTAATCATAATGTTTATCTTGTTGATGTTAATTATATAATTTTCAAGACAATATTTTATTATATGAGTAACATGTATTTTAACCACTCAATAAAGAATTGTATTTAATGTTCTCACACTAAAATGGTGAACCCTTTTAAAAATTTCATATCCATTTGTGGGATAAGATCCATATTTTACTAATCAATTATTCATCTTGAACATTCATCTCTTCACGTAGTTATAAATGTTGGGAATTGTCCAAATAATTTCTTATATGATTCTTGTATAGATGATCAGACAAAACATTATATAATCCATCATATGGATGAACTCAACTATGTTCCACTATAGTGATAAAATGCAAACCATATTCATCAACACGCGCAAGGAACAATCCTCCAGGTTGGTAAGTAGTCCAACCCCAATTCCCTCTACCCAAGGAACTTAATTCAATAGATAATCAAATTCATCATAACTATAACACCTAATATGACCAAACTATATTCAATATCTAAATTAAGGTTCATAACATTAGTTTCAAACAGTGTTCGAGGTTAAAGAAAAACTAAATTCATCATCATGCCAAGAATGTAATGAAAGGATCTATTTTGAAGAATTTAAATATTAAAAATAAAACATACAACATTAATCATATAAAAAAATTATAATGATTAAAAACACAGAGAATAACCAATTAAATAAATGAAAAAATCAGATATTTTAATATGAGATAAGTTTTTATGAAAAATTCATTAATAAAATCTATTTATGAACACCTAATAATTTTATATTTAATATTATGGAAATTCCAAATTTATGAATATATAATTTTTATATCCTTTCCAATGCGAACACTTTTATATTTATCATTATATGGACTTTCCTTCATAAATATATGATATTTTCTTAATTATAAACAATTAATGATTCAATTTCTATTATGAAAACATTTTACATAGTCTAAATCTCATATACCGAATAAATATTGAAATATTTATCATAACAATAATCAAATAACATTTTGATGTTTCTTAAATAATAACCATATAAGTACCACTTTTAATTTTCAACAATTCAAAATAAATCATTTTGAAAATTTTATAATTTTAATTTAAATATTTTATATTATGGCCTTATTTAATTATTTATAACCGTATTAATCTTATCAAATATGATTTATAAATAAAAACATTATTTTCAAGATAATAACTTCCTTTGTATAATTTCTAAAAGAATTTAAATATAAATATTTAATATTTCAGAATAATATTTTTCATATAAATTTATTTAATTAATTATAAAAAATTTAAAATTAATTAATTAATCCTTTTATAAATTAAAATATCCAAATAATAACATTTATAATGAATTAATCAAAAACCATATAAATTATTTAAGAATTTAAAATATTTAAAATATTTTAACTTTACCCTTATGTATGAAACTATTTCAACATGAGGGGAACTATCATATACCATTACACAAACTCTCTGTAGAATAGTAATACCCTAATTCAGTGCCAACCGAAAGATTATGTGTAATGTAAATTCACTAATTAGTTTTACACATCTCAAATGAGATGTGTTTTGTGAGGGTAATAAGGATATTACCCATAAATGGATTCTTCACATAAGGGTAGTTTTCGATTTACCCTTAAAAATACATCTGCAATTACTATGTAAGGAAACTAAATTGTTAACATTTATATTAACTCAAACCATGTGAGGGTAATTCACTAATTACCTTTATGTAGTCCTTTGAAAAATTAAATAACCTTTGTACATATTCCATTTTCTTCATTGTGATATTTTAGAACTCAACATTAACTTTAGATGTAATGGTAATCAATATCATATCCTTACATAAAACCATTATCCAAACCATTTTCATAAGGGTTACAGTATGAACTAACTTTATATGATCCCATCATATAAATGTTAGCCTCAAGTGTCCTTACTTTTTTAAGGGTACTGTATTGGTAACCCTCAAGAATATCTATTGCATAAGGGTAAGGCCTTGGATATTGTTATATATCCCACCTGTGTCAGGGAAAAACCTTTTTTATATTTTCTATAAACCTGAAATTTGAGGATATTATTTTGGTTTTATTCTTAATTAAAATGTAATATTTTCGAAATTTAAATCATGACTTCATTTTTATACTACTGAACTGTTTTTTAGAGTATAATAATAATTATTAGATCAAGTGGATGTTAATAAAGCCCGTGTATGAGGATCTCTTTGTAATAAATATGAATCCTTGAAAAAACCTAAAATAAAGATCTATTATATATAAGAATATGATGCGCTGAAGGCCATCTAAAACATCCAAAAACTCCATCACATGGTGTAACACCACAGGTAAATAAAGAATATGAAATTTTCACATTTATCCATATTTGTGAATAAAATATTAATATAACTTTAAAGGGGACACTATTCTCGATGGCGTACCCAACACGCAATAACGAGTTTCTTGGGAATCTTACGTTGCACTCTAATAATAAAATAATATTATTTTAAAGGGTAGTTAACGCCTAGCTGTTGTAATGGCGGGACTGAACAGAACTAACTGCAAAATGATTATATATGTTTTTCAAACATTTTTACTCTTTACAATAAATGTTAGTGTATTAAAAATGCGAATGAATCCAATTTTAAGTGTAAACATTCAAATATTCATTAAAAGGTCGATTAACCTCCTTTTGATTGCGAACCTCTTTTAAATCCACTTTTTGACAATATTGTGTGTTATATTTGACAAAATAAAATTCTTTTTTTGAATCGGGACATCAAAATTTACTTTGTGTAAATTTTTGGTATTTTTCCGATAAAGTTCATTTTTTAATGAATAGTGAAAAATGTTGTATTTTAATTCAAAACCACTTTTTAATCTAATTTATTTATATAATTAGATTATCTTTTGAATAGGTTTTAAAGTGAAATTATAATATATTTTTACCATTTAATCAAATAGTGGTCATTGGAATTAATTTCACATTGAAATCGAACTTAAACTAGTGTCAATCTTTTGATACATTTTGTTTCATAAAAACACGCTATTTGTTTTGACAGCGGGAATTAATTATTAAATTAATTAATGCAACTTATATGTTTTGAATTTTGTAAAATAGACATCATTTTTGAATTTGGAATATCAAATATAGATTAGGGTGATTTTTTGGTAATTTTCTAAAAAACTTCAATTTTTGATGAATATTGAAACCACTAAGTGGTACTTATAAAAACTGATTTCCCATTTGAATGAAATTTTGACAACTTTGTGTTTTGAATTTTAAAAATCTGAAATACATGGTTTTCATTAATAAGTAAAATTTGGTTCAATAGGATTAAAATAATTTTTTGGTGAATAGTATCTTATTATGTTTTTAATCGCGATTAGAGGTAATTAGTGTAGTTTAAGGTAAAAATAATGTTTTTAATAATATTAGATGATCTTTACACATGTCTTACCCTCATTGGATGTTTCATTTCCGACCAAGACAACCCATGGGTCAACTTGGGGACCCCATGGAGCCACTTTGGTTGAGAAATGACATAAATAACTTTTTATTTAATGTTAAAGTAAAAATGACACAAACATGAGATGTTTTAATAAAAAAAATTCATGAGGGTATAAAAGTCAGATATTTTACTATAAATATTAATTAGAAAGATAAAACTATTTCCTACATCATAGTATTTTTGGTATAATTTTTCGACCTTAAATAAATTAAATTATTTATGACATCATGATGATGCAGCGATGACCTCATTATTTAACGATTTATATAAAATGGAAAGATAATGTAAAATCTAAGACATAAACTTGTCCAAAACATATTTTATGGGTGGATTTTGAATCCTTATCACCTTATCCTCGAAAAACATCATTTTGGGACCATTAAAATCCGAAACTCATTCTAAAATAAAGTAACATTTTCTCACTTTCCAAGAGTGCCCCTCCCCTCCTTTTATAAAAGGATCTCACCTCTACCTCCTTACCCACACTTCCAAAGCATTTGGATCAGCCAACCCCTGCCCATTTTTATTCTCCACATCCCCTTATAACTCTCAAAAACATCACTTTGGTCAGAAGTCTTCCCAAGGAATCCTTTGAGCTCAAACCAAAGGGAGTTACCCGATTTTAAGGTAATGCCTTCACTTGAGTTATTTTGTTTTATTTTGATTCTCCAACCCCCTAAACTCTTTTTATTCATTCATTTTGTAACAACTCCAGTATCTTTAATATACTAGGATTTTGTTCTAAAATTTATTCAAGCTACACTTACACACACCTTCATCTAATGGTTAAAGAACATAATGTTTCTGTGGATGGCAAATTTTTGCCTCACGAAACGATGATTGTTCAACACTCATATAACACCTTCAAAGGTGGACATTAAAATGTCACTTTATTTATATATGATATATAATATGTTTATTATTTCCTTAATCTTATGTATTTTTCATTTATGGCATACCTTTATGGCTTCCATTATGGTTATACGCGATATCTTCATTTTAGGAAGTGCGGACTACCGCCCCCTCAAAGTGATTTGATTCGTTAATGCCATATGTGGGACGTACAAAGGATGGATTTAAAATTATTATATATGATGTTATACTGGAATTATAATATACCATTATATCATTATTATTTTATTTCCATTAATGTATGAGATAGATATGAAATTAGCGTTCATGTGTACGTACTGCTTACCGTCTCCATGAATGGTGCATTTAATTTCTTACCTCTAAATGATTATGTAATATTATAAATACATTTATATTATGGATATATATTATATATATGATACCCAAATCATGAATATCATTCTTGATATAATGGATATTTGACCACGTGAACAACATATAATTATAAAAAAGTTCATTTTTGACTCAAGTACCAATGATCGTTAAAAAGACCGTTATTAACATAAATAATAACATAGTGTTCATGACATGGTAATAAGTTATATAAAAGGAATAATGAACATGAAAAAGGTTCTTAAGAAAGTAGAAATTAACTCAAGTTTATTATTCAGGACATTAAAGAACGATCGAGTCAAGTCGGACCTGAGGTAAGGGATCTTACTCCTCTCTTTCTTTTTAAGTAATCTCTTTTATATCATTTCTTTTAAGCTCATCTTTCTTCTGTTTGGGGGTGTTATTTTATATTCCTCATACTGTAATTTTATTTACATATTATGAGAGACCCTATTTGATCTCATAAAACCATTTTTGGAAGTTTTAAGTGGCGTCGTTACGCTGCTGAGTTTTCGTAAGGGATTTTTCATCTCACTTTTAGTCTCGTGAGATTTATGCTACCTTTGCCACCATTTAATTTGATTGGTGTATGTAATTCCCATTATTATACTCTTTGTGTAATATAATTTCATTTATGGGTATTTACATATTCATTGTATGACCCTTCTTCAATGGGGCGTAAGTTTCGAAAGTTACCCAAGTCGGTAAGGGAACCTTTCAACCTCCTCTTTTTAAAAGACTTCTTATCTTATGTCTTTTATTTCACATTCAATTATGTTGGTATATGTTCTTATATATCCTTATTTATGTAAATTTTATGACCAAGTGATGAGAAACCCTTTTTATCTCTCATCAACTATTTTTCTGAATTTTGAAGTGACGCTGTTAGGCTGTCAAATTTTTGCAAGGAAACTTCTTAACCCAATTTTGATTCTTTGGGATAAAATTTTACACCTTGAATATGTCGTTCTATGATTATGGGTGAATTTCCTATGATTTTTATACACTTAATATCCACTTATATTTCATGTATTCATTTGTCACACAAAATTATGTAACTGATTTATCCTTAATCCAAGGATACCGTCTTTGTATGGGACATCGTCTCAATCTCCTTTCATTGAGGCATATTTTGTATTATACACAACTTTCTTTTATATGGTGTATAAACCCCTTTGACTTTTATGTTTATTCAAAAGGAATATTTTTTATACGAAGCATTTACTAAATGACAAAAGAGAATGTTTTTGTCATACGTATGCGGCGACAACGACTTCTCTGCCGCCGTGACCATTATTTGAATTCCAACTTCATCTACAATCCATACCTTCTTTTTAAAAGAAAAATAAATACCATGTTTTACTTTTCTTTTATTTTGGTATTAAAAATGGTTTTCATAAGGTTTTTTATATAATTGTGTTTTATTGATATCTTGTGATTGAAATGTGGAAATGTTATGTTTCATTTCTGCATGTTTTATGTGATAAGATTATGTTATGGTTCTTGGGAATTGTTATGAAAATGGGTTGTTCCGTGATAAACTAAGGGCGGGCAAGCCCGATATAGCTCTCCAATGCATTGGGTAATGCGAAGGAGTGAAACGTTATGGTTTCTCCGAAGAGATTTAGGGAATATATTGTGGTGGGTATTCTAACCGTATCCAAGAGGGTTACTCCCTACGTAAGAATGTTATGAATACCTCAAGTTACCTTCTATATCTTATGATATCTATGATTTATTCATGATTTAATGAGGTATGTTAAAGTTCCTATGTTTTATTGGTAAAGTATGATTTCATTCTTTTGTATATATGAACTCATGTTTCCTTTCCATATTTTTATAACCCTTACTGAGCTTTTTATGCTCATCCCAAGTTTTTGAAATGATTTTCACAGGTCAAAGGAAAGGTACATGATATGATGATAGTGTCAAGGAAGTGTCAAGAAAGAATCCAAGCATTATTTTTAAATATGTTTCCATTTTGGGAAAAAAGTGAATACTATCTTTTATGTAACCACTTTGTTTAAATGTGGAATGTAATGTATGTTTTATGATCTAATTCTCTAAAACTCTAAACCTGAAAAGATCCTCAATGTGGAATCATGTAATAACTCAATATTAAGTAAGGTTTAAGGTTGGGGCTTTATAGTTTGTATCAAAGGTCGTTTTAGATATCTTTATAGGTTATGGTATTCTTTAAGCATAATTGACATTACCATAATGGTTAGGATTTTAGAAAGAGTCCTAGTATTAGATAAAGTGAATGAATAAGTATATCTTAGTGTTTATCTTCCTCATTAGTACATGATGGTTTTGTTGATATACTCACACTGACCTTTTTGGTTTTAGTAAATGTCTGGATATAGCAGGCACCAAAGTAACAGTGGATGTGAAGGAAACTGCGACAGTTTTTTGAGCGTGCAACTGAATGATATGGGAGCTGCAATGAGAACTCTTGTGTTTATCCTAAACCAACTATCTGGAGTCATTATTGACCACCTAAAGCTTAGTGATTTCTCTAATGCATCATATATGTGAGAAACAAATACCTATGTAACTACAGGTACCAATCATAAAGGTAAGTGTGTTCAAAAACCTATGTGTCAAAGATGTGGAAAGAAACACCAAGGAAAATGTTTCAAAGGGACAGAAATATGATATAGATGTGGAAATGAAGGTCATAAAGCAAGAACCATCCATGGAAAAAGGAAGCATCCAGTTGACTCAAGGAAAGGGAAAGAAGTTCTTTTTGAGGGATCAATTAATGTTTTAAATGTGGTGTGCATGGTCATTATGAAAACACATGTCTTATGAAGAAGTTTCGTGAATGGGACCACCAAGATCGTACAAATATTCGTTTACCAATACATAATTCCATTCTGACTGAGGATGAAGAAACTAACAATGACCAATCAAAGGTATGGATTATTTCATAACTTTTGTTTTCCTATTTTTGAATCATAGGATATGATTCATGATTTTGTTTGTAGGAAAGAAGTATTTCAGAATAAGTTGGAAAGGAATGGTTAATGGATCATGAAGAATATTGAATGAGTAAGAAGTCAACATATAAGGGCTTCAAGAGTTATGGTGAAATTCTTAAGAGTATTAAGTCCCTCTTGGTGATGGGGTTACATTAGAATATTTTTATAGTATGTGTAACCCTGATGATTAATATATGAAAATTTTATTCAATGAATAGTTATCTATTCTTTTGTGGACATAGTTATAAAGAACCATTTCGGTTTATATGATCCTTACTATTGAGGTAATTATGGGTTACTATATATTATTATGGAAGTGAAATCCATGAGATAAAATTGAGGCTAAATTATGTTATGGTTATTTTTGATGATTTTATCTCTTTTTGGGGAATGGTTTGAGAATTATATAGTTTTGGAAAAAGGACAACATGCAGACCGTTTGACAACCCGTCGCGTCGGACAAAGCTGTGGGAATCGAACCCACTACCAAAGTTCAACTGGTACTTATCACCTACCACTGGACTATGTAATTTTCGTGGTTAGTTTGACTGATTCTTTTTTGTTAGATGAATTTATGAACTAAGAGTAAGTTGATTTTGAGTTACCTATTTGAATATAATAACCTATCATGGAGGATATGCGATTAGGTTATTTAATTTTCAATACAAGGCATTAAGAGCAACTGATGATGTTTGGAGATAAATGTTATGATTTAACTTGGAAGACTATGTGACTAAATCCTTCAAATATTTGGGTTTCAATCTTAGATTGGTTTACATTGAAGAATTTTATGGGCAATTTGTTTATCGTATGGTCTTCGTTGAACTTTGGTTTTTTTTGGGACAGATTTTGGAGATTAAGAATAGGTTTTTTATAAAGGATTGTACTTTTCAAGATTATCTGATCTTGTACTAAGTTTTTTGGTATTTGGTTTTGGTTAGAGTCTAACGACATGGGAAGTATATAGTTCTCTATTGTGGATTAGGTGATTCTCTTGAAGTTGATTATAGTACTCTTAATGCGAACAAGACTTCCAAAAAACTTGTCTTTTGGAGAAAATATGAGTTTGATTAAGGAATCTAATAAAAGTTGAAAGTCAACATGATAAGTAATTATGTTTCCTTATGAATAAATTAATCAATAAAAAGTAACATAAAACAAAAATGTGGTCTATTAACTTTTCATAATGGGGAATTGAATACTGTTTAACCCATCACAAGTTTGTGATTTTGTTGTGGTTAACTTTCTCCTAAACTTGTTTTCTATCCCTCTCCATCAGAACATGACTCTATGTTTTCTCCACCATGTCCATGTTTTTCTTACATGGAATCCTAGTATGGGTTAACTCGGGTGACCTTTGTATTTCTCTTTCTTTATTTTAAGGTGATTTTTTTACTGACTATTGTTCCGATGTCGGATTTTCAATGAAGTTTCCACGCCCAATTTTAAAATTGCGAGGACGCAATTCCGAAAAGGGGGGAAGGATGTAACACCCCAGGTAAATAAAGAATATGAAATTTTCACATTTATGTATATTTGTGAATAAAATATTAATATAACTTTAAGGGGACACTATGCTCGATGGCTTACCCAACACGAAATAACGAGTTTCTTGGGAATCTTACGTTGCACTCTAATAATAAAATAATATTATTTTAAATGCTAGTTAATGCCTAGCCGTTGTAATGGCGGGAATGAACAGAACTAACTACAAAATGATTATATATGTATGTAAAATATTTTTACTCTTTACAATAAATTTTAGAGGATTAAAAATGCGAATGAATCCAATTTTAAGTGTAAACATTCAAATATTCTTTAAAAGGTCTATTAACCTCCTTTTGATTGTGAACCTCTTTTAAATCCACCTTTGACAATATTATGTGTTATATATGTCAAAATAAAATTCTTCATTAGAATCTGGACATCAAAATTTACTTTGTGTAAATTTTTGGTATTTTTCCGATAAAGTTCATTTTTTAATGAATAGTGAAAAATGTTGTATTTTAATTCAAAACCACTTTTTAATCTATTTTATTTTTATGATTAGATTATCATTTGAATTTGTTTTAAAGTGAAATTAGAATATATTTTTACCATTTAATCCAATAGTGGTCGTTGGAATTAATTTTACATTGAAATCGAACTTAAACTAGTGTCAATCTTTTGATATATATTGCTTCATAAAACACGCTATTTGTTTTGACAGCGGGAAATAATTATTATATTAATTAATGAAACTTATATGTTTTGAATTTTGTAAAATATACATAATTTTTGAATTTGGAATATCAAATATAGATTAGGGTGAATTTTTGGTAATTTTTTGAAAAACATCAATTTTTGATGAATAGTGAAACCACTATGTGGTACTTATAAAAACTGATTTTCCATTTAAATGAAATTTTTCCACCTTTGTGTTTTGAATTTAAAATATCTGACATACATGGTTTTAATTAATAAGTAATACGTGGTTCAATAGGATTAAAATAATTTTTTGTTGAATAGTAACTTATTAAGTTTTTAATCGCGATTAGAGGTAATTAGGGTAGTTTAAGGTAAAAAATAATGATTTTAATAATATTAGATGAGCTTGAAACATGTCCTACCCTCATTGGATGTGTCATGGCCGACCAAGACAACCCATGGGTCTACATGGGGACCCCATGGAGCGACTTTTGTTGAGAAATGACAAATAACTTTTTATTTAATGTTAAAGTAAAAATGACACAAACATGAGATGTTTTGATAAAACAATTTTTTCATGGGGTAATACAAGTTAGATTTTTTACTATAAATATTCATTTGAAAGATACAAAGATATAATACATCATAGTATTTTTTCTATAATTTTTAGACATTAGATAAATTAACTTATTTATGACATCATGATGATGCAGCGATGACCTCATTATTTAACGATTTAAATAAAATGAAAAGATAATGTAAAACCTAAGACCTAAAATTGTCCAAAACCTATTTTATGGGTTGATTTCAAACCCTTTTCACCTTATCCTAGAAAAACATCAATATGGGACCATTAAAATCCTAAACTCATTCTAAAATAAAGTAACATTTTCTCACATTCCAAGAGTGCCCCTCCCCTCCTCTTATTAAAGGCCCCCACCTCTACCTCCTTACCCACACTTCCAAAGCCTTTGGCTCGGCCAAAACCTGACCATTTTTCCTCTCCACATCCCTCTATAACTCTTAGAAGCCTCACATTGGTCAGAAGTCTTCCCAAGAAAGCCTTTGATCTCAAATAAAAGGGAGTTACCTAATTTTAAGGTAATGTCTTCACTTGAGTTCTTTTGTTTTTTTTTTCTTCTCCAACCCCCTAAACTCTTTTTATTAAATTATTTTGTAACACCTCCAGTATCTTCAATATACTAGTATGTTGTTAATTAAAGTAATCGAGCTACACTTACACACACCTTCATCTAATGGTTAAAGAACATATTGTTTCTGTGGATGGCGAATTTCTGCCTCACGAAACAATGATTGTTCAACACTCATATAACACCTTCAAAGGTGGACATTAAGATGTAAATATATTTAAATATGATATATAATATGTTTATGTTTTACTTAAGATTCTGTATTTTTCATTTATGGCATATCTTTATGGCTTCCATTATGGGTATACGCGATATCTTCATTTTAGGAAGTGCGGACTACCGCCCCCTCAAAGTGATTTGATTCGTTAATGCCATATGTGGGACGTATAAAGTATGGATTTAAAATTATTATATATGATGTTATACTGGAATTATAATATACCTTTATATCATTATTATTTTCTTTCCATTAAATTATGAGATAGAAATGAAAGTAGCGTTCATGCGTACGTACGGCTTACCGTCTCCATGAACGGTGCATTTCATTTTTTACCTCTAAATGATTATGTAATATTATAAATACATGTATATGCTGGATATATATGATATATATGATATCCAAATCATGAATATCATTCTTGAGATAATGGATATTTGACTACGTGAACAACATGTAATTATAAAAAAAAATTATTTTTGACTCAAGTACCAATGATCGTTAAAATGACCATTATTAACTTAAATAATAACATAGTGTTAATGACATGGTAATAAGTGATATAAAATGAATAATGAACTTGAAAAAGGTTCTTAAGAAAGTATAAATTAACTCAAGTCTATTATTCAGAACATTAAAGAATGATCAGGTCAAGTTGGACCTGAGGTAAGGGATCCTACGCCGCTCTTTCTTTTTAAGTACTCTCCTTTATGTAATTTCTTTTAAGCTCATCTTTATTATGTTTGGGGATGTTATTTTATATTCCTCATACTGTAATTTTTATGGTCATATTATGAGAGACCCAATTTGATCTCATAAATCCGTTTTTGGAAGTTTTAAGTGGCACTGTTAGGTTGCCGAGTTTTCGTAAGAGATTTTTCATCTCACTTTTAGTCCCATGAGATTTATGCTACATTTGGAACCATTTCCTTTGAGTGGTGTATGAAATTCCCATTATTATACTCTTTGTGTAATATAATTTCATTTATGGGTATTTACATATTAATTGTATGACCCTTCTTCAATGGTGCGTACGTTTTGAAAGTTACCCAAGTCGGTAAGGGAACCTTTCAACCTCCTCTTTTTAAAAGACTTATTTTGTTATGTCTTTTATTTCACATGATATTATGTTGGGATATGTTCTTAGATATCGTTATTTATCTAAATTTTATGACCAAGTGATGATATACCCTTTTTATCTCTCGTTAAATCTTTTTCTGAATTTTGAAGTGACGCCGTTAGGCTGTCGAATTTTTTCAAGGGAACTTCTTAAACCAATTTTGATTCTTTGGGATAAACTTGTACACCTTGAATATGTCGTTCTATGATTATGTGTGAATTTCCTCTAATTTTTGTACACTTAATACCCACTTATATTTCATGTATTCATTTGTAAAACATAATTATGTAACTGATTTATCCTTAATCAAAGGATACTATCTTTGTATGAGACTTCGTCTCAATCTCCTTTCATTGAGGCATATTTTATATTATACACAACTTTCTTTTCTACGGTGTATAAACCCCTTTGACCTTTACGTTTATTCAAAAGAAATATTTTTATACGAAGCATTTACTAAATGACAAAATGGAATGTTTTTTTCATACGTATGCGGTGACAACGACTTCTCCACCGCCGTGACCATTATTTTAATTCCAGATTCCTCAACACGCCATACCTTCTTTTTAAAAGAAAAATAAATACCATGTTTTACTTTTCTTTTATTTTGGTATTAAAAATGTTTTTCATAATGTTTTTTATATCAATGTGTTTTATTGATATCTTGTGATTGAAATGTTGAAATGTTATGTTTCCTTTATACATGTTTTATGTGATAAGATTATGTTATGGTTCTTGGGCATTGTGATGAAAACGGGTGGTTCCGTGATAAACTAAGGGCGGGTGAGCCCGATATGGCGCTCCAATGCATTGGTAACACGAAGGAGTGAAACGTTATGGTTTCTCCGAATATATTTAGGGAATATACTGTGGTGGGAATTCCAAACGTAACCAAGAGGGCTACTCCCTACGTAAGAATGTTATGAATGCCGCAAGTTACCTTTTATGTCTTATGATTTCTATGATTTATTCATTATTTGATGAGGTATGTTAAAGTGCCTATGTTTTATGGGTAAAGTATAATTTCATTCATTTGTATATATGAACTCATGTTTCCTTTCCATATTTTTATAACCCTTACTGAGCTTTTTATGCCCATCCCAATTTTTTTAAATGATTTTCACAGGTCAAGGGAAAGGTACATGATATGAGGATAGTGTCAAGGAAGATTCAAGAAAGAATCCAAGATTTATTTTTAAATATGATTCCATTGATTGGAAAAAATTAATACTATCTTTTATGGAACCACTTTGTTTAAATGTAGAATGTAATGTAAGTTTTATGATCTAATTCTCTAAAACTCTAAAACTGAAAAGATCCTCAATGTGTAATCTTGTAATAGCTCAAGATTAAGTATGGTTTAAGGCTAGGGCCTTATACAAGGGTTTGATAAAGATCACTGAGTGGAGAAACCATTTCACCTACATGGTGTATCCACATGTTATATTGAATTTTTCATCATTCTTATGGAATCCATCTTCACATGAAATTATGATAGTAAACCTAATTCACCTATCATAATCCACTAAGTGGTGCACAACACGTGGCCTTGATTCGCAATAAATGAATTTATGCTTGGGTTAATGACCATGTACACTATATAAATTCCATGATATCCATCATAAGGCATAGGGTGTTTAGCTGAGGACAAGTGGTGTCTAAGGCCAAACCGGATCTGGGTGTGTACTCCATATAGACTCCAAGTTGGTTAGCTAGTCATCAAACGATGATTTAGTTGGAAACAAATTATGTGTGATATTTTTCTTCATCCAAAACTATATACGCCACACAAAAAAAAGAACATGTTTTGTGTTCATAAAAAAGTTAATATGTGTATTTGTGTTATTCAGACTAGGTTCTATTCATTGCCCTTATTCTTGTTACCTAAACTATTTTAGACCTTATTTTCCCAAAATGTATCATCTAAGAACCAAATTAGGGAAGTAAACATGATTAATCAATTATTTTTTTCCATTTTTTTATCGAGATATGGGTTTTGATTCGACCCATGTGATGTCCACAATGTCCCTTATTACCACTCACAGATTCCATCATGGCATCTGTTATCCAAGAACTACTTTCATTTGTCATAAATTCCACTAGACTTCATTCCTATAACTTATTTCACAACATGAAATAAATCCATATTTTAATCTAATATCATATTAGAATTGTAGTCAAGTCATAGACATACCAAATTCCAATGATGAAATATGCCAAGAATGAGGGTGAAGGAAATATAAATAATGTAATATAATAAGTGACCAATGCAAACCCAGTCACCAATCATAGTCATGGAAATCTAAATGGTGGTTGAAAAACCAGCCTAATTATTTTTTAGTTCCAAATTAATAAAACAAAAAATTGATTCGGTCTTGACAAAAGGAATTTAAATTTGGATTTAATGTAAAAATCTGAATCCATGATTGAATTTTGAAAAAAATGGAAATAATCCATAAATAAAAAATCTTTACATTTATTGTGAATCATCATTACTTAGATTTTGTTAACATAGTCACATGATTCAATCATTGAAATCTCTTTTTATCCATTCATTATCCTTTAATATGACATCGACACCGAGATCTGTTTTTTCAAAGCTACAAATTTTTTCCATATTTGTTACCAATCATTTCCTAACATCAAATGATCTATATCGCACCACACCCACACTCCTAGTTTTTGTGCTAAAAAACATTCTTCAAACACCATATATATTACAATGTGAGACAAAATTATCTTTCTTTTACAACATTATAATATGATAAACATTTCAAATCATCAATCATTTCATAATACCACGAATAAAAGTTTTATTACCTTTAATGGTCATGTAACTCATAAATTTATTTTTTGATACATTAAAATATTTATCTGCATTCTAACCACATAAAATACACTTCTTAAAATATCATAGGGTATACAAATCTATATAACCTTGTAAGTAAAAAATAAAAATTGGGTGATATGAAAGGGTCAGTATGGGTAAACATAAGTGATAATAATATGAACATATGGGTATATGTCGATACATTATAAAATAATACTGATGAAATATTTTATTAGGAAACCTATGGCATAATATATTGAATGTAATAATGTTTTCAATCTTAAGCATATAATTTGGATGGGGTGGGAAACCCCACTAGGGTGGGGGTGAAACCTAGCATTGTCTGCAACATCATCGACCCATATATCGAAGGTAGGATCCTATCTATGGTGGGGCTAATTATTCCCACAAATTACTATTTTTTATATTTGATGAGGTCCTTAGACACAAATTTCTTCACGGTTAATCTTTTCCCATATGTTACTACTATAAGTACTCCATTTAAGGTATCAAAAAATGCTCAAGGGGTAACCAACATTCTCTTTATCACCATATGAATTCCAAAATGTTTCTAAAACTCACTCTCATACATTGGTGGAAATGATTGGTTTAGACAACCCACCATTTAGTATCTTCAAAATTTATGAAAATTATTCTTTGGGGTTACAGAGAGTAGTAGATAATGGGGTACTTGGTCAATTAAATGTTACTATTCATGTTCGTTATATGGATAATTTTTCCAATGTCTTGTTGTGTGAGTGAGAGAGGTGTGATAGTCATCCTTTCCTCCTATTTTGATGGACGATGGATTTCTTCAGGGGTCATGACTATAAGATATCAACATTGTGGATCCATCATCCTAGTCTTCCACTTCCTTTTTGGAAATCTTGAATCTTAATGGAAATCAATGACCTGATTGAGTGTTTCTTATGCACTAATGACTTTAATTCTTACACGTTACATCCTTGGGTACCTGAGTTTTCATTACAATAGATTTTTCAAAGGGTTATTCTTTATCAAATATGTCTATTATTTGATGGTGAGGATGGATTCAGGAAATGGATATTTTATGAAGAGGTTGTGGTTTTTTCTTTCTATACTTCCATCATGGGAATTGGAAATCAATATGTCATCGGTGTGGATTCCATCCTTGTAGAGGTCATAGCATAGATCTATATGATATAGTGGATGTTTCCAACATTAAGGATGATATTCCTACTCAAAATCCAGCCACTATATAGAAACAAGATTCCTTTTATATCTATGATCCTCTCTTTAAGACCCATAGTCCCTCAGAATCTACAATGAGTGCACCTTTGGCACTATCTAAGTTCTAAGTTAACAAAGGGGATAAGATATATGGTTATTTCTAAATAAAGGATTCCTAAAATTCTCGTTATTTTCCTTGGTCATGTGGGAAAGAATCTAATTACTGTTTGGGAAGAGGTTCATCCTTACAACAATATTGTGTTTCACCCCTACCTGAGGTATCTACAAGGCATATCTCTAGTTGGCGGGGTGACATTTTCCTCTCACTGACTTATTTGGTGACTTTTTTAGTTACTAAGATTTCCCATATATCACCAATGAATAAGGGTAAACTATAGGGGGTTTTTACTGATGTTTTTACTCTCTATAATTGAAAGAAGGTAAAAAAATTCACACAGATTGTTCCTCATCTAGGATGGCCGGCTTGGTTAATATTAGAGTTGTTTTCACACTATTCATTCATGGTGCTAGGGTTAGTGAACAAAATAAAATATGAGATTTTATAGGATAACTACATCAGAAATCTATGAAAATGGGGGTTTTCTATCTCAATTTGATAGCCCTTAAGTTATTTCTAAATGGGAAACTATTAAAGCTCATTCATACCAGGGCTTCAGTTCTACTTTTCAAAAATCTAGTTTAGGAATTGAGGTGAGACCTCTATTATGTAACATTAATCAAAATATATATAACTCCCCTCTTAGGGGACATGTCAGGAAGATGGTACAGGTGAATATAGATAACTCTATTTATAGGAGGATTCAGACTAGAAGTTTATCCAAGTGATTAATTTTTTACCTCCTATTTCAAAATCAGGCATTATGGGATAACAATGGTCAGATTGAGTACTTTACAGGGTGAAAGTGCCTTTTTGATTAATTCATCCTTACATTTTTTTGATATATCATTAATTCTAACTTCATGTGGTTGTTTAGGGTTCAGGTTCTCACTCAACTCTTCTAAGTGTTTTATTACTCAATAATAATGTAATTTTCAGCAATGTGGAATGACAAAACATAATAAATGAATCATAAGAGTATGAAATAATTAATGAATAAACATGTGTGAGGAGTGAATAACTATAAAAACCCATGTAATGTTGATTATAGATCAATTTAATTCATTATAAATATTCATTAATTATATTTTTATATAGTTATATTCATCAAAATAATTTCAAGTAATTGTGAAATCAAAAAGGATATAGTTTTCTTATTACTAAATTAATTTTCATCTATTATATAGTTTTATTTAAAATAATAATACTCAAATTTTAAAACATTACTTTGCAAAAACAAACATACTTTTTGAAATGTGCATATCATAATTATCTTATGATAAATATTTGGTATTTTTTTGAAAAGAATTATTTTCTGGGGAATAGTAAAAAAATATCGTTTTTTGGTAAATTTATCATTTCTTTACATTAAAAAAGATTCATTATTAATTTATTTTATCATAAATTAATATAAGATTCATTTATTTTGAAATAATATAATTATATATATATATATTAATCAATATTATATCTGTTTTTGTTATAAGTTCATTTTTGGGCTTAAAAACATTTTTTAAAGTATTTTCATTTCTTTTTTCATTTTTATTGGAAATTAACATCTAAAACATTTAGAAAATGAATCATTAAAAATGGATTCCATGTTTTGAATAATGATCTTCAAAAGTTTTAAATACATCCCTTTTTTATTATTATGAATAGTAACATTGGTAAATATTTGATTTCCCAATAAGGATAAAATGGGTACAAGAGGCTTAAAATTGTGATGTAAGGACTAAAATCTCCCTAAATGTTGTATTTAATTTATTAGATTAGTTTTTTTATACTATTTAAATACAATGTTAAATTATGTTTCAATTTCTTACCTCTTTACTTTGATTATATCATTTATTTTATATTATGTAAATGAAAAATTCAAAATGTCACTCTCTTTATTTTGATATCTATAAATTTTATTATAGAGATAAAAACTAGTTATGTTCTGTTTTGATTTTTTATTTTAAATATTAATTTTTTTAGCATGATAAAATATTTTTAATTTTCAGTGATAAAATAATTACCTTAAATTCTTGGGCAACACCAATATAATGCGTGTTCATGTAATTGGGAAATCAAATAAATGATTTTTTAAAACATAAAATTTAACACAATTTGAATGATATTTGGTTTTAAATAAATTATATATATAAATAAAACACATTAGTATTTTGTTAATGGTTTATATTATAATTACATCACCATATTGATGTCATTAAATTCATACTAAGTTAATAGTCCTGAAAAGGACATTAATTGCTTATTTTGTTAAATAATATTCCGGTTAATGATTTAAATTTAATAAAAACCATATATTCATACACGATAGTGTTATGTAGCCAAACACATAATCCATTAACAACTTATGGGTCTCCTATAATTTTGTAGTCACTTTCTTGACATCAGTAGTTTAATAGTTTTTGCTATCATGGTAGTCATCAGTAGGGTTTACGTTGGGGGGTTAAAACTGATATATAAGGGTGAAAAAATCATTTATACTCAACCAAATATTATCATTTAAGAGTATTTAGACCCATGTTAATGATATACTAAATATATTTTAATTTTTTCCACTTTAACATGAACATTAAATTATTTTAATTTAATAATTTAATTATTTCCAATGGTTCCCCTCTATTCATCTATAAAAGGGATCATCTTATCCTCTATTCCTCAAAACCTAATCAAAATTATACGTTTTACAATACATACAATAGTCAACAACCAAATTAAATTTCCATTTACATGGTTTATTTTTCTCAATGAAAGGCCAAACCTATAACTATTAATGTGTAAGCCAAAGAGGATATTTGAGGAGAAATCCTGCATCCTAAACATCCAATTTCATCATTGCTTATTCATATAATGAATTAAAATATTATTTAAAAAATAAATTAAAAAAATAATTAAATTAAATATACCAATTATTATTATGTTACAACAAATTTTCTCATTCTTTTCAATCTTATGAGAAATTAAAACTTCACTCATGAGTATGTGTGGATTACCACCTCTACAAAGTGATGTGTTTTATTTTTCATCATTCCTCACATGGATGGATATTATAACAAATTTAATTACTATATATGATATTTATGACCTAATTATCATTATTAAATTATAATATATCATTTATTTTTTTCCTTTTCCTTCCATTAAAAAATGATAACGTCGTTCATGCATTTGTGTGGACTATCAACAATACGAAATGAGATAATTAATTTTTCATGTACTATTTCATTGATAATAACAATATTTTATTAAATTTATATAAATTAATATAATTTAATGATCAATATTTTAGGTCAGAGTGGATACTCAAGTGGGGGTGAATTGAGTTCCCATTAAAAAAATTATTTAAAATATTTCTATTAAAATCCCACATTTTAAATAACAAGCTAAACTGTAGTGAATTTGAAAAACAGTAAAGGTTTAGTTAGGTTTTCAAGATATTGATTAGTTCTCATTTAATCTAATATGAAGATTAGATTACCTATTGAAAATAACCTACAGGTTTACAATAAATATAATCACATGCTAGTTTAACTATTAGAGTAACATTAGAATAGATTTATATTTAAATTATATAGCAGCAGAATATTGAAAATAGTTCTTACTAAATTAAAAATGCACCGTAGTTTTAAATAAGAGGTTCTGTCTCAAGTAGAGACTTAGTCCTCTCAAAAAAGATTTTATAAACTATGATTAACACCCAGTATTGGGATTTTACAACAGCAAACAGACTGTCCAGGTCCTCAAACCTCTACCATAGTTCTATGTTGGAAAACTAAACAACAGCAGATAGGTTTTCTAGGTCTCACTTGACCTCTACCACTATTCACAGTGGGATATAAGAGTGTAAGGGAACGATTGAGTAAGGATTTAGAAATACTCCAGTTCAGCACAGGAGACCGTGTGTGCCTAAATTACAGAGCACACACACTACTCAAATTGTAAATAAATGAAACACAATAGATCTATGAAAATAGAGATGAGATTAGAATGCCCTGTCACGTCCGGACTTTATTGAGGTATACGTTTAATTTTAAATTTTTTTTCATAAATTAACTACCGGTTTATTTAAATTATTTGGTTGTATCATGAGCCGAACACGGTTTGGGTTGCCCGTTGGGGTAACGGTGCGCGCGCGCGGGCCTTGCGCCGCTCGGCGCATAGGTAGGGGATGGGCAAAGCCATGCAGCTTTTCCATTTCAACGCACGGTTCCCATTGCGCGGACGAATCAATTGGCAGCTGTTAACTTCAGTTTTAATATTATTATTTATATTATTATTATTATTATTGATACTATTATTATTATTATTATTATTATTAATTTTATGCTTTTATTATTGTTATTATTATATTATCATTACCGTTATTATTGTCTTTATAATTATTATGATATTATTATTATTATTGCTAATATATTATTATTATTATTATTATTATTATTATTATTGTTATGCGGTTATTATTATTAAGATTATGATTATTATTATTACTATTAATGTTATTGTTTCCAATATTATTATGATATTTAACATTATTATTTCATCTTAAATTGTTAACTTTATTCCCCATGAATAACCCTAGCCGCCGCCACCCCCTTTTTTTGTTTTCTTTTTTTATTTTATCTCTTTTCCTTCCTTCTCCCCCACGTCTTCCTCTCCATCCCCTGCGGCACCCCATTTCTCCTCTCCTCCTTCTTCTTCCCTTTCTTTTTCTTCCTCCTCTTCCCCTGCCGGCGCTCTCTCCCTCACCTGCTCATCCACGCCCCCCTCTCCCGTTGTCCTGCCTCGGGCCACCCCAGCTATCCCCCTACTGCCTGCTACCTCCCGCACATCCCAGCCCAGCCGAACCTATCAGGGGCCGCGCCCTCCTGGTTTTTGGTTCTCTTTGCCCAGGCGAGGCTGCACCTCCGCCCTCCCTCCGCTCAATCAGGCCGCACCCCCTCCACCAGCATCCAGCAAGCCGCCGCTCCCACAGTCCCGCGTCGGACCATCAGTCGGTGCTCCGCCATACCTCCCTGATCAGCCGTGCTCCACCGGATCTCTCCGCCAGAGCTCCCCGCTGGACAGCGCTGTTGCGCCTCGCCCTGTTCGGCCGCACCTTCCATCAACAGCCGGCACACCCCTCGCTCCACTCTCCTTCCTCATCCGCCCCGGCCGGCGCACCCCCTTCCTGTTCGGCCGCCCTCCTCCGGCAGACCGCCTCACACCCGCTCCTTCTCCTCTTCACAGGCAGGGTTGTTCTTCCTCTTTTTTTTATTTATTATTATTTATTTTATTTTATTATCTTATCTAATAAGACATTAACATTTTCTTTTAATTTCATTACTATTATGTTAATAACACTATTATTATCATTATATTATTATGGTTATTATTACATTAATAATACTATGTTCTTATAAATATATTAATGATTTATTATTATTATTATTATACTATTATTGTTATTATTATTGTATTATGTTATTTTTATTATTACTATTATTATTATTATTATTATTATTATTATTGTTATTATTATTTATTATTATTATTATTATTATTATTATTATGCTATTATTATTATTAAAATTATTATTGTTGTTATTATTATTTTATGATTATCACTATTATTATTTTTACGTTATTATAATCATCATTATTATTATGTTAACAATTTTCTGAACCCGTTGAGCGTTATGCTGCTTTTAGGACCTGGTTAACGGCTCAAGACGGTGCAACCGTGGTGCAACTGGAGTCTTGCGCTGTGTCTTTTTCCGTTCCTGTTTGAGGTAGGTGATTCCGCACTCAATTATCATCTGGTGATCTTTTGTGTGTTGGTTTAATTTTTCAGCACCCTGCTAATTAGTTTCCATGTTGAAAATTAGTTCTGATTACTTTTTGAATGTGCATCAAATTTTCTAGAGGTATATTTATGTGATGCAAGTCCATTTTTATTGTGAAAATTTACTTTGGCTGTTTATCATTATTTATAAACTGTGCAGTGTGTGAGTCAGGAAGTTCGAATGACGCAGGTTGTGTTTTGGCATGTCAGAATGTGTTTTATTATATAAAGGGGTTTTGGTTGACTTTTTAACCTTTAAAAATTTTTGCGACATGTTTGAAAACTGTTAAATAATTTTTCTTAGTGGTTTTCTTAAATAACGAAGTGATTTCGTTAAGTTATGCGTCTAGTTTAATTTAATGCGTAAGCAGTGTGGTTTAAGTTTTTAAAAAGAATCGTTTTGGTGTGTGTGTGGTTTTCAAAGAGGATATCAGTGTGCAGGTGACCCGTTTGGCTCGAAGTGCTAATGTGACATGTTATGTGAACTTTGATCATTAGGTGAGTACAAGGAGTGAAGCCGGGGTATTAGGTGGGGAGACTGGGACTAGTGAGCTAGTGTTCCGGAGATGACCCGACCCGGTTTCACTGGAAGGTTTGACGACTGCAACACTAACTAAACATATGATATCTGAGGGTCGTGGCCTTCTAAGTCATGTGTTCTAAGGGTTGTGGCCTTCTAAGCCACGTTATCTGAGGGTCGTGGTCGCCTAATCCACGTTTCACTGAGACACGACGTTCTAGGATCCCACTAGTTCTAGAACCCAAAGGGCCTTTCCCATTCCTTGGTGCCACCAGTTACTTTGCGTGCATGCTGATACATGATATGTCACTTGAACTGCTATCCTAACGTGTTTATCTTGAACTGCCTTTCTTTTAAATCGCTTTATGAAAACCATTTTCTTTTCCACTTCTTTCTCTCTTCATTTTAGCATTGCAAATGGTTTGTCTTTTGATAGTTGTGCGTGGAATCTTTTCTTGGTGATATCCTGCTGGGCGATTGCTCACACCCTACTTACACCCTTGGGTGTAAGTATATTTGTTTACTTCTGATACAGGTAAGGGTCCAGCTTTTGGGAGCAGTGGTTCAGGTTGTTAGCAGGACTATCTACGTGGCGTTTTGGTGGTGGCGTAGAGGCAGTGTCCTCACACCGGGCGACAGACCTTAGGTTGGATTTTGGTCATCTTGCTTTAGTGTTATTTGGGTTTTGAATACTTGTGAACCAAAAACCTGTTTGGTTAATTACATGTTTGACTGTAACCTTTACATCTATTTGGTTTACTTTGGTTGGATGATTTATATTTGTTCACTCGGGTAAACCGTTCCCAAGGATTATTTTGGTTCCCGTGGGGATCTGGAACGCCCTTCGGGCCTTGCCGCGGGCCGGGTCGGGCGTCGGTTCGGATGGCGACCCGATTCAGTTCGTGAAAAAATGGTATCAGAGGCAGGTTTGTTGGTGGTTTATGTTATTTGGGATGAGTTGGATTGTACATAAGTTGGGTCTGTCGGGGCTCAGAATTCATGTTGCGAGTAGGGTGCCTGGCCAGCACGCCTCGTGATAGATACTGAGTCACCATGGGATGTTAGGGTGCTTGTTTCACTTGTTTTCTAGGTGGGACGTTAAGGATGCAGACTATATGTGGACACCAGATAAGGATAGTAAAGCTTTTATATGGATTAGTTTTTGCATGTTTGGTTTATTGATTAATAATTATCTTGTTGGAAAAATTTATTCCCTTGTTATTGATGGTTTCCTTTCTTGATTGCTGCCCTTTTTCAGTAAGATTCCTCCCCAAAGAGCTCCCATGCATCCACAGGAGGAAGCCGGAGAGAGTTCTCCCGCGCCGCTTGATCAGAGATTTGTAGAGGCGATGGTCCGAGCCATTCAGGCTTTAGGACAAGGGGCGACTCCTGCCCCCGCCCCTGTTCCAGCTAGAGGGGAAGAATTTGGCTCCAGGAAGGATAGAGCCCAGGAGTTTCTGAGGAGCAAACCTCCTTCTTTCCGAGGTGGTTCAGAACCTCAGGAGGCAGAGGAGTATCTTGAAAAGATAGACCGCATGTTTGATTTCCTTGACACGCCTGAGGAAGTCAGGGTGAAGGGTTCCTCGTTCCAGCTAGAGGGTTCTAGTCGCAAATGGTGGGAATCAGTGGTACAGGCTAGGAAGCATGAGCACATGAGCTGGAATGATTTCAAGGGTATCTTCAATGAGCAGTATTGTCCAGAGTTCGTAGCCTATGCTAGATCTCGGGAGTTCATGGAGCTATCGCAGGGGAATCAGACAGTGATGGGGTATGAAAATCACTTTGCTGAACTGGTACGGTACGCACCTGAGATAGTTTCGAGCGAATTCTTGAAATCTAGGAAGTTTGAGAAGGGCCTTCAACCAGAAATTCACTCCCAGGTTTTCCTATTCAAACTGAAGACTTATGCTGAGGTGGTCGATCGTGCTTGTATGGCCGAGATTGACCAGAAGGGAAAGTCTGGGTTTTCTGGATCAGTGTCAGGGCTTGGCAGTGGCAGTTCATCTGAGAAGAAGAGGAAACGTGATGAGCAATGGAAGAAGGGGGATGGCAGCTCAGGTAATCCTCCCAGGCAGTTTTCATCTGGGGCTTCTGGTGCAGGGTCCGTTGTGTGCCATCAGTGCGGAAGGGAAGGGCACATCCGACCTGTTTGTCCATACCCTCCCAGACCATGCCATGGATGTGGAGTTGTGGGACATCTACAGCGCTTCTGCAGGACTGCACGCCTCTATCAGAGTGGGGCTGGATCAGTGGCTTCCAGAGGGGCATCAGTTCAGTCAGAGCCGACCAGGACGATTGGATCTCGGTTTGGTGGGCGTGGTGGTAGGACCAGATCGTCTTCAGGGCATAACCATATCAGGGCAGAGCCTCAGGCGAGCGGTCGTTCTCAGGCAGGGACCAGGAAACTGCATGCTGTGGATCAGGCACCAGCGGGATCCGAGGCAGGGCCTTCGACAGTTCGAGGTACTATTCTGGTTGAATCTTCTATAGCTGCAGTTTTATTTGATACTGGTGCTTCAGTTTCTTTCATATCTGCTCGTTTTATGAATCTGCTGAACCTACCATCCGAGCATTAATCATTTTCTATGGAGTTGGTAACGCCGTTGGGGAAAAAGAGGGAGCAAGGACTTAAGTGCCGATCGTGCGCACTCTCTATGTCGGGAGTCGAGATGGAATGGGATTTCTTGGTCCTTGACATGAACCTATTTGATGTGATCCTCGGTATGGACTGGCTGGTGCGCTTCCAGGCGCACATTGATTTCTATCAATGCCGAGTCAGCTTTACAGCACCAGATGGGACTCCTCAGTTATTTCACGGAGAATGGGATCCTCGGTCGGGATGTGCGGGACCTCCACTCCCTGACCTTGGAAATCTTGCATATCAGTTTTCGTCGCTCACGCTGGAGGACAATGGAGGTATTTCACGGGGCGGGTTACCTCGTGTAGTGGATGAGTTCTCAGAGGATTTCCCAGATGATTTTTCTGGCTTAACCCTAGAGCGATACGTGGAGTTCTCGATTGAGTTGGTGTCGGGAACACAGCCTATATCTCTTCCCTCCTATCGCATGGCCCCAACCGAATTGAGGGAATTAAAGATACAGTTGGACGATTTTAAATCCAAAGTATTCATTCGCCCAAGCATCTCTCCTTGGTCCACACCGGTTTTATTCGCGAAGAAGGCCGATGGAACCCTTCGGTTGTGCATTGATTACCGGATGTTGAACAAGGTAACCATCAAGAATAAGTACCCTTTTCCTCAGATTGATGATTTTTTTGACCATCTGAAGGGGGAAAAGTGGTTCTCCAAGATTGATTTGTGTTCAGGATACCACCAGCTCAGGGTGAGAGAAGCAGATATCCCAAAGACGGCTTTCCGAAGCAGGTACGGTCACTTCGAGTACTTGGTCATGCCTTTTGGACTGACGAATGCTCCTGCAGTTTTTATGGCACTCATGAATAGGGTGTTCCACCAATATCTCGACTCATTTGTCGTGGTATTCGTGGATGACATCCTGGTCTATTCTGGATCCGAGGAGGAGCATGAGCATCACTTGCGCGTTGTTTTGGGCACCTTACGGGATCACCGCCTGTATGCCAAACTCTCGAAGTGCACTTTCTAGATCAGGGAAGTGAAGTTTCTGGGGCATCTCATCTCAGAACAAGGGGTTTCAGTGGATCCCGAAAAGATAAGAGCAGTTATGTCTTGGGAGCAGCCGAGAAATGTGTTTGAGATCAGTAGTTTTCTGGGCTTGGCTGGTTATTACAGGCGCTTTGTCCGGGACTTCTCGTGGCTTGCCTCCCCCATGACCGCACTCACCCGGAAAGGGGTGAAGTTTGAGTGGAACCCACAGTGTCAGACATCTTTTGAGGAGTTGAAGCGGCGCTTGACCACTACACCTGTGTTGACTTTACCGGAGTCGGGAAAGGGATATGTGGTGTACTGTGATGCGTCAGGTACGGGCCTTGGATGCGTCCTCATGCATCAGGACCATGTTGTGGCTTATGGTTCTCGCCAACTCCGTCCACATGAGAAGAACTATCCGACTCACGACTTAGAGTTGGTGGTGGTGATAAATGCTTTGAAGACATGGTGCCACTACCTTTTTGGGGAGAAGTTTGTGGTCTATTCTGACCATAAAAGCCTGGCCTACATTTTCTCTCAGAAGGATCTCAATTTGAGGCAGCTCTGCTGGGTCGAGTACCTACAGGGTTTTAATTTTGATATTGTCTATACCCCTGGCAAGGGTAATGTGGTAGCTGACGCTTTGAGCAGAAAAGTGCCAATGCAGGCATTGAGAAATTCCAGCGATGAGTGGACTTTGATGGGGCTCTTCGCCCAGATGCATTTGGAGAGCAGGGAGCACAGTGGAGGTACTTTCTTGGCTAGCATCCAGTTGACTCCTTCTCTTCTAGAGTTGATTCAGCGGGAGCAGCCTGGTGACAAGTTTTTTCAGCGGTCTATACAATTCCTTCATGGTGGGGAGACTCCTTCTGATTGGACTTTGTCTTCCCAGAGGGTCCTATGCTTCAAGGGCCATGCTGTAGTGTCGTTTTCTCTGCGAAAGGTGGTGATGCAGGATAGCCACCAGTCTCAGTGGGCCGTCCATCCTTGTACCCCCAAGATGTACTACGATGTTTGCCGTCAGTTCTGGTGGCCAGGTATGAGACGGGACATAGCCGACATCGTATCCAGATGTTACACCTGCCAGCAAGTGAAAGCAGAGCATCAGAGACCATCTGGCCTACTCCAGCCACTACCCATTCCTACCTAGAAGTGAGACGAGGTCGCCATGGACTTCCTCATTGTCCTGCCTCGTACACCTCGAGGGAGGAATGCTATCTGGGTGGTGATTGACCATTTGACCAAGTCTGCTCACATTATTCCGATCAGAGACACATCGAAGGTAGAGTAACTGGGCCGCCTGTATGTTCAGGAGGTAGTCAGACTTCATGGTGTGCCGTCGGCAGTTGTTTCTGACAGGGACCCCCGCTTTACATCACGATTTTGGGGAGGCCTCCAGAAGGCATTGGGGTTATAGATTAAGAAGAGCATGGCATACCATCCGTAGACCGATGGCCAGACGGAGCGGGCGAATCAGATTCTGGAAGACATGCTCTGGGCCTGTGTGTTAGATTTTGGAGGCTCATGGGATAGCCATTTGGGGCTGGTCGAGTTTGCTTACAATAATAGTTACCAGTATTCCATCAGAATGGCACCCTTTGAGGCGCTCTATGGACGGCCTTGTCGGTCTCCTTTGTGTTGGGATGAGGTAGGAGAGGCCTCGCTCTTGGTACCGAGTCTTGTTCAGGAGACGTCTGAGAAGTTCAAGCTGATTAGGCAGCAGTTGTTGACAGCTCAGAGTCGCCACAAGTCTTATGAAGATCAGAGGCGGTGGGATCTCGAGTTTTCAGTGGGGGACAAACTGTTCCTGAACGTGTCCCCTCGTTTGGGTCACCGTCGTTTGGGGAAACAGGGGAAGCTGACACCGAGATATATCGGACCTTTCGAGATTCTTGAGCGGATTGGCAAGGTGTCATACAGGTTAGCATTACCCTCGCAGTTGACGTCGATTCACGACGTATTTCATGTCTCCCAACTAAAGAAGTACAACCTCGACCCGTCGCATGTGCTGAATTGGGAGGAGCTGGAGATAGAGTCTGACTTGTCTGTGGTCGAGCGACCAGTGCGTATAGTGGATTCTCGGGAAAAGGTGCTGCATGGAAAGTCCATTCCTCTGGTCTGTGTTCTTTGGCATCACGGGAATGATGAACACGAGACTTGGGAGCAGAAATCATGGGTTGAGCAGGAGTACCCATTTCTATTCTCTGATCAGGCTTTGAGCTGACTTTCCGAGGGCGGAAAGTTTTCATGGTGGGGAGAATTGTCACGCCCAGACTTTATTGAGGTATACGTTTAATTTTAAATTTTTATTTCATAAATTAATTACCGGTTTATATAAATTATTTGGTTGTATAATGAGCCGAACCTGGTTCGGTTTGCCCGTTGGGGTAACGGTGCGCGCGTGCGGGCCTTGCGCCGCTCGGCACACTGGTAGGGGATGGGCAAAGCCATGCAGCTTTGCCATTTCAACGCACGGTGCCCATTGCACGGATGAATCAATTGAATGATGTTAACTTCAGTTTTATTATTATTATTTATATTATTATTATTATTATTGATACTATTATTATTATTATTATTATTATTATTATTAATTTTATGCTTTTATTATTGTTATTATTATATTATCATTATCGTTATTATTGTCTTTATAATTATTATGATATTATTATTATTATTGCTAATATATTATTATTATTATTATTATTATTATTATTATTGTTATGCGGTTATTATTATTAAGATTATGATTATTATTATTACTATTAATATTATTAATTCCAATATTATTATGATATTTAACATTATTATTTCATCTTAAATTGTTAACTTTTTTCCCCATGCCTAACCCTAGCCGCTGCCACCCCCTTCTTTTCTTTTCTTTTTTTATTTTATCTCTTTTCCTTCCTTCTCTCCCACATATTCCTCTCCTTCCCCCACGGCACCCCATTTCTCCTCTCCTCGTTCTTCTTCCCTTTCTTTTTCTTCCTCCTCTTCCCCTGCCGGCGCTCTCTCCCTCACCCGCTCATCCGCGCCCCCCTCTCCCGCTGTCCTGCCTCAGGCCACCCCATCTATCCCCCTACATCCTGCTACCTCCCGCACATCCCAGCCCAGCCGAACCTATCCGAGACCGCGCCCTCCTGGTTTTCGGTTCGTTTTGCCCAGCCGAGGCTGCACCTCCGCCCTCCCTCCGCTCAATCAGACCGCACCCCCTCCACCAGCCTCCAGCAAGCTACCGCTCCCACTGTCCCATATAGGACCATCAGCCGGTGCTCCGCCATACCTCCCTGATCAGCCGTGCTACGCCGGATCTCTCCGCCGGACCTCCCTATTGGACAGCGCTGTTGCGCCTCGCCCTGTTCGGCCGCACCTTCCATCAACAGCCAGCACGCCCCTCGCTCGACTCTCCTTCCTCATCCGCCCCGGCCGGCGCATCCCCTTCCTGTTCGGCCACCCTCCTCCAGCGGACCGCCGCACTCCCGCTCCTTCTCCTCTTCACGTTCAGGGTTGTTCTTCCCCTTTTTATTATTATTTATTATTATTTATTTAATTTTATTATCTTATCTAATAAGAAATTAACATTTTCTTTTGATTTCATCATTATTATGTTAATAACACTATTATTATCATTATATTATTATGGTTATTATTACATTAATAATACTATGTTATTATAAATATATTAATGATTTATTATTATTATTATACTATTATAGTTATTATTATTTTATTATGTTATTATTATTACTCTTATTATTATTATTATTATTATTATTATTATTATTATTATTATTATTATTATTTATAATTATTATTATTATTATTATGATATTATTATTATTCTTGTTGTTGTTATTATTATTTTATTATTTTCACTATTATTATTTTTACGTTATTATAATCGTCATTATTATTATGTTTACAATTTTCTGAACCCGTTGAGCGTTCTGCTGCTTTTAGGACCTGGTTTACGGCTCAAGATGGTGCAACCACGGCGCAACTGGAGTCTTGCGCTGTGTCTTTTGTCATTCCTATTTGATGTAGGCAATTCCGCACTCTATTATCATCTGGCGATCTTTTTCATATTGGTTTAATTTTTCAGCACCCTGCTAATTAGTTTCCATGTTGAAAATTAGTTCTGATTACTTTTTGAATGTGCATCAAATTTGCTAGAGGTATATTTATGTGATGCAAGTCCATTTTTATTGTGAAAATTTACTTTGGTTGTTTATCATTATTTGTAAACTGTGCAGTGTGTGAGTCAGGAAGTTCGGATGACGCAGGTTGTGTTTTGGCATGTCAGAATGTGTTTTATTATATAAAGGGGTTTTGTTTGACTTTTTAACCATTAAAACTTTTTGCGACATGTTTGAAAACAGTTAAATAATTTTTCTTAGTGGTTTTCTTAAATAACAAAGTGATTTCGTTAAGTTATGCGTCTAGTTTAATTTAAAGCGTAAGCAGTGTGGTTTAGGTTTTTAAAAAGAAAATTTATGGTGTGTGTGTGGTTTTCAAAGAGGATATCAGTGTGCAGGTGACCTGTTTGGATCGAAGTGATAATGTGACATGTTATGTGAACTTTGATCTTTAGGTGAGAACAAGGAGGGAAGCCGGTGTATTAGGTGGGGAGACTGGGACTAGTTAGCTAGTGTTCGGGAGATGACCCGACCCGGTTTCACGGGCAGGTTTGACGACTGCAACACTAACTAAACATATGATATCTGAGGGTCGTGGCCTTATAAGCCACGTGTTTTGAGGGTTGTGGCCTTCTAAGCCACGTTATCTGAGGGTCGTGGTCGCCTATGCCATGTTTCACCGAGACACGACGTTCTAGGATCCCACTAGTTCTAGTACCCAAAGGGCCTTTCCCATCCCTTGGTGCCACCAGTTACTTTGCGTGCATGCTGATACATGATATCTCACTTGAACTGCTATCCTAACATGTTTATCTTGAACTGCCTTTCTTTTAAATCGCGTTATGAAAACCATTTTCTTTTGCAATTCTTTCTCTCTTCATTTTAGCATTGCAAATGGTTTGTATTTTGATAGTTGTGCGTAGAATCTTTTCATGGTGACATCCTGCTGGGCAATTTCTCACACCCTACATACACCCTTGGGTGTAAGTAGATTTGTTTACTTCTAATACAGGTAAGGGTCCAGCTTTTGGGAGCAGTGGTTCAGGTTGTCAGCAGGACTATCTACGTGGCGTTTTGGTGGTGGCGTAGAGGCAGTGTCCTCACACCGGGCGACAGACCTTAGGTTAGTTTTTGGTCATCTTGTTTTAGTGTTATTTGGGTTTTGAATACTTGTGAACCAAAAACCTGTTTGGTTAATTACATGTTTGACTGTAACCTTTACATCTGTTTGGTTTACTTTGGTTGGCTGCTTTATATTTGTTCACTCAGGTAAACCATTCCTAAGGTTTATTTTGATACCCGGGCACTTCTGCCAGCCCGTGGGGATCGGGAACACCCTTCGGGCCTTGTCGCGGGCCGGGTCGGGCATCGGTTCGGATGGCGACCCGATTCAGTTTGTGACATGACCTATGTGTTTTTAGTGAAGCTCTGGACTCCTTGGATTGATCAGAATTTTCTCTGAGTCCTTCTCTGGTTTTTGTAAAAAAAGGTGTCATTTTTTCTTTAACTTCCTGGTCTAGCTTGATCAGCATTATTAGCTTGAGTGTAGGTGTAGTAATTGAAGCTCCTCACTCCTTGAATGTTCAGGTTCTACAATTTCAGCATGTGTTCTTCCTTTATCATATATGTATGTCTGTCCTTGTGTATATCCAGAAACTTGTTTCATATGTGTTGAGAAAGACTTCTTCTCCAGTATCTCGAGGTTTCCTTTTTATATTCATTGAGCTCTGACAATAGGAATTATTTGTATGAGGTACCATTCATGACATTCCAACAAATATCATTAATTAATAGCATATGCATTAAATTAGCCAAATCTGACAGTTGCTTATAATAATCAATGCTAATGAAATGACACAATGTCATGCGTCTGGTGGTCTCTGTAATGGTAGATGTATGTAGTTGTATCTCATTCTAGCTGTAGCTCCAAGTACTGGTGACTATATGTAGCGATGACTTCCTTTAGCAGTATACTTATATACCAGTGACCCATACCAGTGAGCTTGTAATTGTAGACTACATAAAATTAGTTGACACATTGTATCAGTCAATTTGTACATACTGGTTGACTTACTCTATCGGTAATTCAGGTGTAACTATAATTGTATGCATACCAGGGACCATTCTATATTGGTAGCTCATCTACATACTGGTAACCTTTCTATATCAGTAGCTCACCTGTATACCAGTGACCATTATGTATCGGTAGCTCATATGGATACCGGTTACCTTTCTGTATTCCTAGCTCATCTGCCTACTGGTGACCTTTCTTTATTGGCAGCTCATCTACATACCATTGACCTTTCTGTATCAGTTGTTGTTTGTCTGTTTATGAAATCTATCCACGAATTAAGTTTGGATAAAACATTGCAATGTAAATGAACAATTGATTAACCGAATGTTCGTGAATGAAAGATACATCATTTGATCATATTCAATAGTACTAATATATTGATATTATGCACTTAAACAGTAACTAAAGTAATGAAAACATTAATCAACAACAATCATATGGTATTATCAAAACATAATGTATCATAATTTGAGATTATCAAAACAAAATTTATCATAAGTGAGATTATCGAAATAGTTGAGTCCAACAATCTCCCCCTTTTTTATAATCACAAATTATTGTAGGCAATCCAAATATATCCAAATAAAATACAATTGTTCTTATTTCTCAGTGTGTTCCAACACAGGTAAAATATGTTTCAGAGATAAATAGAAATTCTCATGTTCAAATGTATCAGAGAAAACTGATTTAGAAGAGTAATAAAATATTAATATACATGTCATACATATGTCCCTATTTTAATAAATAATCCTCCCCCTTTATCATTTCTCCCACACCCCCTTTATCATTTCTCCCACTTGGGAAATATTTCTCCACATTTTGGATTAGAAAAAAGAAGGGAGAAATAAGATAAGGATGTATAAAATGTATTAGAGAATTGAAAAGACGGGGAATCAGGGTTAAAACAAAAGAGATAAAGTTTTTTATTAAAGGGAAATTAGACAATACAAGTATGGACCAAAGGCAAAAGAAAAATTTTTAAATTTAAAGGAGAAATAAATTATGTAGGCAGCATAGGGAAAAACTAATACCAAGAGATTTCAAAAGAGATATATATTAAGGGTCAAAAGTACATAAGGATTACACAAACAGTATAAACGGTACAATCAAATTTAACTACACCCACTCAATCCACTTTTTGAATGACCGCTTTAGATTTTCCTTTGGGATCTGAGGTAGAATCAAGTTGGGTATCTTTATTTGAAATATTGGGAACTCTAGAAATAACCACTAGAGTTTGAGAAACAAAAATAGTTCCTGGCCTTTAGTAGGTACTCCTCTAAGTAGTCATTGGTGTCAGGCTTTTGATAGCTTGAGTTGGAGTCATATGAAAAGTAGAACCAGTAGAGACATATGCATGTAAAGATAGAGGTACAATCACTAGCTGAGTATCAACATGCAGAAAGGGTATCAAGAGATTTCTGAAATCAATGATAATCGCTCGTCCTCCCTCCATAGAAGAAATGATGTCATCCTTGTATTCCAGGAATTTTTCCTAAGCTGGAGTCAACTCCTTGAGCTAACTCACTTGCCCTCTGAAGGCTTCAGTAACAGGAGGTAACTTCAAATTTTCTAACAAAAGTTTGAAATGTTGGTTCAGCTAATATTTAGTGTCAACCATTTGGAAATAGTAATTCACCATGTCCATTACTTCTTTTTAAGAAGCAGTGGCCTCCCAAATAAAATCCTAAACAAATTTTCTTATATCCCTAGTGATAGTAACCACTTGGGTCAATGTAGTAGAGTCCACAAAGCTACTAGTGGATGACTATCCAAGCTCTTCTCTCATCACAGCTCTAATCTGATCAACATCTAAAGAAGGCATGGGATCACTCATAGGTGCAACAGAAAAAGCTATTATTTCCTTAAAAGACTTAGTCATCCCAGTAATGATATTTTTCACAACAATGTCTTGGGTGCTAACATGCTGCTTCATGGTATATTTAAATTCCTCAAAAACTAATACCATCAGGCCAACTACACTTTTCACAAATGTCAAGTACTTGTGTACATGAGGATTAGAACTCATATAAGACTCAATAGAGATAACTAAATTCTTTAGAGATTTAACATTCACTGTCAAGATTGAAACTAAACTATGAAAGGTCTTGACTTCATCCAAAATACTAGATATAGATTCAGTCATAACAGATTGAATGGATGATATTAAAGAGGTTTACATTATTTTCATTTATTCCACAAAACAGGTCTTGAGATCAGACTTCAACTAGTATAGGTTATATTTTCATACTAAATATTTAGGTGAAGTCTCAGAAAGGATAATATAACTGACATGTCATCTTCTGATGGTTGTCTCATAATCAGAATCAGGATTGTCCAACCCAAAAACTACAAAACATGGTTCTTCTTCCCAGTCTTCAATCTCATGAGCTATTGATACAGTACCATGTCTGGTGGGATTCCCCCCCCCCTCAATTTGTGCATTCTTCTGTACACGTACATCAATAGTAGCCTCAGCAGTTATGTCTTCCTCAGAGGATTCATCCAAAATCATCTTCATTTCATCAAGAGGGTTCTCATCATGTTTTGGTGTATGTTCTATATTCTTAACCAAAACAGCCTCTCAAGGCATAGCATAACTCCCAATAATTGGACTCAAAATCAAAGTACTCTCATCTGAGATATCCGAATCAGATTCTCTTATAGGTAAAGTAACTAGAGGACTAGCCTTTCCCAAAAAAATACTCTGATGTGCAGGGCTAGGAGGCAGGTCGGGGTCTCCTCCTTCTTCCACTGAAGTCTTTTCATCCTCATAATCAACAACATCACTATAAGCAGGTTCATCTTCCTTTGGACCTAGACTGGGATCCCTCTCATCCTTATCCCTAGAAAGATGGTCAATAGTATTAAATTTATTATAAAATTTACCATCATCGTTCACCCATTGTTTCTTCCTAGGGTTCCAGATTAAATTCATATACTTGTAGATAGTCTTAGTAATGCAGAAATTGCCTTTAACAACAACAATTTCATCCCCGTATTCAGAAATACCTTTTACTTTTATCATAATGGAAATAATCTTAGCAAAGAACAATGTGTTTGTCTTTTATTTAGGTTTACTATTATATTTTATCTGAATCATCAATACTCTGCATAGATTGAACTTCACTCGATGCCTAAACATGTATATCAAATATATATCCTAAAACTTTAGGGTTGTAAAATCTCCTCTCCTGGGACTAATCCAAGGTTCAATGAACATAAACAAAAAATTTTTTTCTCCTTTGATTTCAGCCACAATATCTTTTCTAGGTGATCCATTCCCAGTTAACTCAAGAAAAGTAGCCTCATACTCAAAATGGTCATTAGCTACAAGTACTAATTTAGATGAAAATAAATAATCTATTTCATGAGGTACTTTAAGACTTTCATACCATTCAATATATGAAAAAGATATCTCTTTTTCATTTTCCACAGAAATAATCTTGTTCTCATATTCATTCATTTCAAAACTAGCAAAGTCATAAAATTAAATTACCATTTTTGGGTAATAAGGCCCATTGTTGTTTTCAAAACAATCTATCCATCCTTGCACTTCTAAAATCCTCAAAATCAGAGACTTTCATGACATTAAACACTCAGCACAAAGATCCTTCTTTCACTACATCCCTATTTGATAAATACAGATTCTTAGATTTTATCTTCTCTTTAATAGTACCATTATTACTTCTAGTGGCTCCAGAACTGAATTTTTTTCACTTCAAACTCAGCTAATTACCTTCATTAATTATTGGTCGCTTAACATGGTCCATTTCCAAATCATGAAACATAGGGTTTGTAATATTTCAGAGGCTTGGGTAGGTGAGGACATGGAAGGGTGGAGTTTGTGGGGGATTGAATGTGATTTAGACTCAACATATATAATTTGGGAATCAAAATATAATAAAATATATATATTAAAACAATAAAGTGTCTCGGCTTAAAACACAAAAATTTAAAATAGTGTGTTATTTCAGTAACCATTCTGTCAGTGAGGATTATACTGGTATGCACTACTGGTGAGGTATCCTAATGGCGAGGATTCTATAACGATGAGGTGTGTTTAACAGTGAGGTTTTTCTAATGGCGATGAGTGTCTAACAGTGAGTTTTGTCAAATAGTGAGGTGTGTCTAACGGTGAGGATTGTCTAACGGTGAGGTGTGTCTAAAAGTAGGGATTGTCTAATGTTGAGGTGTGTATAGCAGTGGGGTTTTCTCTATTGGTGAAGTGTGCCTAGCATTGAGGTTTATGGGTAGTTGATCATTCCTAATTCATGTCTAATGTAAATTAATCTCTCTGAACATAAAGGTTTTGTAAATATATCATCTATTTGACATTTAGTTCAAATAAATTCAAATGTTATATCACCCTTTTGACAGTGATCTCTTAGAAAGTGGTGCCTTACATCAATGTGCATAGTTCTAGAGTGAGATATAGGGTTATTATAGATATTGATTTAAGTAGTGTTATCACAATTAACAGAAAAATATTTAAAATCATATCCATAGTCCAACAAACTGTGTTTGATCTACATAATCTATGCACAGTAACTACCAACAGCTATATATTCTCCTTCAGAATTGGATAATGCAACTGAATTCAGTTTCATACTACACCAAGTTACTATGGATTTCTTCAATAAATGACACGTTCCGGATGTTCTTTTCCTATTTAACTTGGAATCATCAAAGTTAGCATCTGAATAACTTATTAAATCAAACTACTATCCTTTTGGGTAATATAAAACTAAATTAGTAGTATGCTTAAGATATTTGAAAATCCTTTTTACAGCAAGTAAGTGCGATTCATTTGGATTAGCATGAAATTGTGCATATATACATACAAAACACATAATATCAGGCCAACTAGCAGTAAGGTAAAGTAAGATTCTACTTATACCATTGTAATTGGTTTGATCTACCAGTTGCCCAGATTCATCAATATCCAACTTACAAGTAGTACTAATAGGTGTATGACTTCCCTTATTACTATCCAACACAAAACATTTTAATAAATCTTTTGTTTATTATCTTTGATTTAGAATAATACCATCCCTATTTTGAAAATTTTGAAATCCAAGATAATAATTGAGTTCTCTCATTAAGCTCATCTCAATTTTATTTTACTTAATCATTGAAAAATCAGTACATAAAGAATTTTTAAAGATCCAAAAATAATATCATCAACATATATTTGTACTATCAAAACATCTTTGGAATTCTTTTTGATAAAAATAGTGGGATCTGCAATTCCTTTAGCAAAACCTTTTAAAATATGAAAATTAGTAAGTCTATCATACCATGCTCTTGGATCTTGTTTTAAACCATATAAAGCTTTAGAATGTTTAAAAACATGATTTTAAAAATGGGGATTTGTAAATCCAGGTGGTTGTTCAGAAAAAAAATCTTCAATTATATAACCATTAGAAATGATATTTTAACATGAATTTGTTATTACTTGATATTCAGATTATATTCATAAGATAATAATATCCTAATGGCTTCAAATCTAGCTACGGGTGAAATTTTTTCTTCGTAATCAATTCCTTATTCTTGAATGTAGCCTTATGCAACTAACCTCGCTTTGCTTCTAATGATGTTTATAGATTCATCAACCTTATTTCTATACACCCATTTTTGTCCTATGGTCAAAGTGTCTTTAGGTCATTCAACTAATTTCTAGACTTTGTTTCCTTCAAATTGAATTAACTCTTCTTGCATTGTTGTTACCAAAAATTCATCATTGATAGCATCATTGATATTTTTATGTTCTGACTGTGAAAGAAAATATTGATGTTCAACCTAGTTTCTTAGTGAATCCCTAGTCTATCAACCCTTATCCATATTACCTACAACAACTTCTATATAATGATTTTTTAGAATCCTATTTAATCTATTAAAGGTAGGACTAGTACTTTTAGGATCTTCTCTATGATTGGGTTCATCAGCAGAAGATTCTAAAATATTTTTGGTACTGGTTGTCTTTACAATAGGTTCACTGATTTTATCATTAAGGTTCAGAAAAGACAAATCTTCTTTATGATTTTCAAGATATTTTTTAGGTTCATGTGGATCAGTTTCATAAAATTTTATGTGAACTGATTCTTCCACACATTCGGTTCTTTTATTAAAAACTCTATAGTAATTTATAGTAATTGATTAACCACAAAAAATTCCTTCATCACTTCTAGATGAAAATTTATCCAGATTAACATTAGTATTTAGAATAAATACATTACAACCAAAAGCATTAAAATAACTAACATTAGGTTTTCTATTATTCCATAATTTATAAGGGATATTCTTAAGTATTAGTCTAATAAAAACTCTATTTATAATGTAACAAGTTGTATTTACCGCTTCATCCCAAAAATAAATAGGTAAATCATGTTAATTAAGCATAGTTTATTAAATGTTTTGAAGAGTTCTATTTCTTCTTTCTACTACACCATTCTGCTGAGGTGTCCTAGGGGCAGAGAAGTTGTAATTGAATCCATTTTGTGAGCAGTATGATTCAACTTCATGATTTTAAAACACAAAACTATGATCACTTCACAAGGTTATAATCTTAATTCCACTATAGTTTTCTATAAACATGGAGTTTTTAATGAAGTAAGAGAAAGATTCACATTTGTGAGCTAGAAAATATACCCAAGTATATCTAGAAATGTCGTCTGCAATGACATAGACATAGTGCATCCCATTTAAACTAGAATCTCTAAATGTTCCAAAAAACCCCATGTGAACCAACTCAAGAGGTTGAGAATTTGAATATTATTTCTTTGATTTAAAAGAAAAATTATTTTCCTTTCCATTTTGACAGGGATTACAAACTTTTTCAGCTGGGAATTCAAGTTTAGGTAGGTCTCTAACTAAGTATTTCCGAGTCAGTTTTCTATGTGAGTGTATATTTTAGTGTCCTAATCTTCTATGCCAAAGCCAGGAATATTTAAGAAAATCATTTAAATAAGTAATATTTTTCTTAGCTAATGAATTCAAATTTACAACATAAGCATTTTCATTTCTTAATGGACTGAATACCAAAACATGTTTAGAATAAAAAACATTACATGAATCATTTTCAAACATAACATTAAATCCATCATCACACAACTTAGGAAGGAATAACAGATTATTCTTTAGTCCATCAACAAATAAAACTTTAGAAATTAAAATTGAATCTGTGTTACCAATCTGGCCTAAGCTGATGATCCTTCCTTTTGAGTTATCCCCAATGGTGACATATCCTCCATCCACTTTGACAAAAAATTTAAAAGTTGAAAAGTCTCATGTCATATGTCTTGAACATCCACTGTCTATGTACCATGTATTCCTATAGGAACTTTTTATGTAGGTTTCAAACAATACAATTTTAGATAGGAAATGATTTTGGTACCCAGATTTTCTTGGGTCCAGACATGTTAGCAAGCCGAAATTTTGGTACCCATATTTTTCTTATGGATATCATATAATCAATAGATTTAAATTTTTTTGAAATATGAACTTTGTTGGATCTATAATTATGTGTGTAGCTAGTTGAGACATAAGATTTTCAAAAACTATAACTAGCAGCATAGTGTCTATATTTAGAAATAAATATATTCTTTTTAATTTGTCTCTATCCATGATGATATCCTAATATAGTAGTGTACTTTGGTGCTACTTTTTTCCCTAGAATTTGTGTAAGAGTTTCTTTTCCATTAGTAAATTTTTCCAAATCATTCCGAAGTTGCTCATTATAAAATTTCAGTTCAATATTCTCTTTGAGTAGTTGAGAATTCTTTCCTTTTTCTATTTCTAGTGTAGATTTGACAATGCTAGTTAAAGCATGCTATTTATTTAGGGATTTATACATTCCTTTCAGCTCATTGTAGGTATCCTCTAGCATGTTACAATATTCAAATAATTCATCACAAGACATGATTTTAGAATAAAAATAAAAATAATCTCTAGAATAATAAAAGATTAACGAAGGATTATAGATTGTTACCTCAGATGTGTCTGTCATGAAACACATATTTTCTTTTTGAGAATTTTCATCCTGAGTGGAATCAGAATCACTTGAACTATATTCTGAAACACTCATTGTTTCTTTCATAGATTTCTAATATTTTATGTACTTGTACTCATATTTATTCTTGTACATTAACTTTGGACAGTCAGCTTTCACATGTCCTTTCCTCTTGTATTCATAGTAGACTATGTCATCACTTTTATCAGTACATTTCCAATCCTTCTTCCAATGGAATTTATTGTATTATTTCCCTCATAATTGGATTTTCTGAAAAACTTATTTTTACCTATAGAACTTATTAAATAGTCACGCTATCTATGCCATTTCAGAATCACTATCATATGATCTCTCTTCACTACAAGAACTATCACTTGCAGCTTGAAATTTCCCTTTTTCCATGATTTTTAAATCATGGGTCTTGAAGGCTACAGATTTATTTCATGGTTCATCTTCTTCTTCTTTGTTTACCATCATATCCTCTTCATACATCATCAAATTACCAATCAGCTCTTTAACAGGTAGTTAAATTATGTCACACTATTGTATTACTGAAACGGATGTGCCTCTCCATCATTTTGGTAGACATCTGAGTATTCTCGTGATTTTATCTTTTACTGGAATACATTTTCCCAGTGAACTCATGGTATTGAATATCTCATTAAACATGAGGCACATATCAGAAATAGATTTATCAGTTTTCGTTTTAAAATTATCATACTTAAGAGTGTATGTACTTAGTATCATTTCATTAACAGTGGTTGTTCCCTCTTGGAAACCTGCCAGAGAATCACATATTTCATAAGATGTCTAACAAACAGATATTTGATTAAATTCTTCATCTCCTAAATCACAATACAGTGCATTCATTTCTTTACAATTATTATTATAAGAATCTTTCCATGTTTCATCCCAAGTATTTTATACAGTTTTTGGAATCTTATACTGAGTCTTTATAGCAGTCCAAATGACAAATCCCATACTTTCTAAATGAATATTCATTTTGATTTTCCATTGGGAATAATTAACACCAATAAATAATGGTGTATTGTTTGTAGCTACACCATCTAATATATTATCCATAATTTGATTTTATAAAATGTATGTAAAGTCAACTGTTTTTAGAAATAATAAAAATTTACGATCACAAAGATACAACTATAACCACAGTTAAAAAATACAGTGTTTTGAAAAACTATTATCCAATCACTCCGATACCAAATGTTTGTCAGAGTGGATTCTCAAGATGGGTGGGGTGAACTAAGTTCCTATTAAAAATTTATGATTTAAAATATTTCTATTAAAATCCCCCAATTTAAATAACAAGATAAACTGTAGTGAATTTTTAATACAGTAAAGGTTCAGTTTAGTTGTCAAGAAATTGATTAGTTCATATCTAATCTAAAATGAAAATTAGATTAGATTTGGAAACTAATCTAATGGTTTACAATAAATACAAACACTTGCTAGTTTAACTATCAATGTAACTTTAGAATATATTTATCATTAAAGTACATAGTAGTGGAATATTCAAAATAGTTTTAACTAAACTAAAAATGCACAACAGTTTTAAATGAGAGGTTCAGTCTAAAGCAGAGACTTAGTCCTCTCAAACAATTTTAAATAATCTTTCAACCACACCCTGGATCAGAGATTTACAACAGTGCATAGTCATTCCAGGTCCTCAGACCTCTACCTTAGTTCAACGTGGGAAAACTAAACCACAACACACAGGATGTCCAGGTCTCACATGACCTCTACCACTATCCATAGTGGGATAAAAGAGTGTAAGGGAAATATTGAGTGATGATTTAGAAATCCTCTAGTTCAGCACAAGATACAGTGTGTTCTTAAAATACAGAGCACACACACTGGTCAAAATGTAAATAAATGAATCACAATATATCTAAAAAATAAAGATGATTTTAGAATTCTATATGAGTTTTTAGTGAAGCTTTGGACTAATTGAATAGATCAAAATTTTCTCTGTGTCCTTCTCTGGTTTCTGTAAAAAAAAGGTGTCATTCTTTCATTGACTTCCTGGTCCAGCTTGATCAGCTTTATTAGCTTCAATGTTGGTGTAGTCATTGATGTTCTTCACTCCTTGAATGTTCAGGTTCTACAGGTTTAGCATGTGTTCTTCCTTATTCTTCTATGTATGTATTTTTTTCGTGTATATATAGAAACTTGTTTCGTATGTGTGTTGAAAAAGACTTGTTCTTCAGCAGCATGAGGTTCCCTTTTTATATTACTTGAGCTCTTACAATCGAAATGATTTGTAAATGGTAGGGTTCATGACATGCCAACCACTATCATTAATTAAAAGCATATTGTTTAAATTATCCAAATATGATTGTTGCTTATAATAAAAAAAGATAAAGAAATGACACATGGTTTGGTGTCGGGTGGACTCTGTAACGGTAGTTGTATGTTGCAGTAGCTCCTTCAAGCGGTTGCTCCATATAATGGTGACTATATATATTAGTTACTTTCTTTAGAGGTAGACATATATAGCAGTGACCCATACCATAGAGATTTTCACGGTAGACTACAAAAATTTACCTATCACTCTGTATCAGTCGACATGTGTATATTGGTAGACTTACACTATCAGTAGCTCCGGTGTAACGGTGTGTTTCTTCATACCAGTGACCTTTCTGTATCGGTATCTCATCTCCATATTTATATACATTCTGTATTGGTAGCTCATCTACATACTGGTGACCTTTCTTTATCAGTAAATCATATTCATACCGGTGACCTTTCTGTATCGGTAGCTCATCTGCATACCAGTGACCTTTCTATATCTGTAGCTCATCTTCATAATGGTGACCTTTCTATATTGGTATATATTTATCTATTTATTCAAAATATCCACATATTATGTTTGGATAAAACAATACAAATTGAAAGAACATTTGATTAATTGAATGTTCTTGAATTAAAGATATATCATTTGATAATATTCAATAGTATTTATATTTTGAAACTAAGCACTTAAACAGTAACTAAAGTAATGAAAAATTTAGTCAATAATCATCATTTCAGATTATCAAAATATGATTAATCATAATTGAGATTATCAATATATAATTAATCATAATTGTGATTTTAAAAATAGGTGAGTCTGACAAATATTATAAATATAACGGAATAATGATCCTTTTGACCATAGTCATCCTACCCTATCCATTCTCGACTTAAAATCATAATGCCTCATAGCGTCTGATGTGGACTTAATAAATAATCTAATAAAGTAAAACATGGATATTTAGTGAAATAAAAAAGATTAATAAAAAATAATGTTTTTATTAATAATTAATTAATTACCATTTTTTTATTATTCAATTAGATTAATAACATAAATGAAAAGTCAGACTCAAGGTAAGAGACACTTTACCTTAATTCTAGATTTAAATTATTTTAAAGATTCAATTCCTAAATTTTTAACTCTTTTCCAATTTTCATAAAATTATTTATGGTTGTTTTTATATTGAAATAAATAAATTATCATTGATTTTTTATCTATATTTATACTTCATTTAAAAAACAATATAAAATTTATTTTATTTTATTTTATTTTATATGGGGCCTTTTGACTTCATTTACAAAAGGAAAAAATGAAGTTTTTGTCATATATGACATAGATAGTTTTTTCAAAATATATAATCATTATTATATTAACTAATTCATTTATTAGTTTCTATATTTTATGAAAATGAATATCCTCATTCCCATTGATCTTGGTTTTTTTTGTTTTGAAAATTGGGTTGTAATGGAAATGGATATATCAATATCTAAAATGATTTTATTTATCAGTTCACAAGTATATTTTTATGATTTAGCTGTAGTAATTGAGATATTTTATGTGTATTATGTATGTTATATTCCATTGACAATGATTATGATGATTGGTGATGATTTTATAACCATCAAAAGCATTAGATAATGATTTTGTTCTATGAAGTATTATATTCTAATTAACTGAGTTAGTTATTCCATTTAAAAGGGTACTTATAATGGTTATATGAAGATGTTGTTCCTAGGATTCTACATGAATTTTATATAAATTATAATTAGTTTAAAGGAAATATTTTCATTTTATAAGATATGTTTATGATCTTTTTTTAAAGTAATTATTATATCCCTTTAGTGTAAAAAGGTATCATTCTAAGAAAATGTTATATGGGTTCTCATGTTTTTTTAGAAACCCTCAAGATTTTTCATGAAATGAAAACTTCTTTAATTTAAAAACAACAATATTTTGAAAAGAAGTATATTGAGATTAAGTGTCCACTTTGTAATGAATGTGTTTATTATATAAGATTTATGAAAAAATTCTCAAAATCTCTAAATTTAAAAGATCATTAAAATGTAAGAAAAATAAATTTGTGACTTAAAAATAAAGATCAAGTAATGTTTTAAGATTTTTTATTTATTGTTAAAATCAGAGGAAATGTTTATATTATTTTAGTGGTTACAATAATGTATATAAAAACCAGTAAGTGATTTTAATGTATGGTTATTAGGATTTCTAATTTATATATTCACATGTTCCTTCATCTAAACTATATTAGTTCTGAATGGTTTTCTATAGAGTAAATAAGGATGTTAAAGTTGGACGGAACCAAGGGGATAATATCCTTCCAACTCAGGGATGTGGAATAGTTTGAATTTGATTAAAATAGTCTATTATTTTGATGTATTAGATAAAATATGTTATAAGAGATCATGGTATCCATGTGAGAGAGAAATAATTCTCACCACCAATGAACATTCTCATTATAGTGAATTTTAAGAAATAACACCCTCCAGTATTCAGGGGCCAAATGACCTTGTGATGGAAAAAGGATAGGGTAAATAACTATAACCGTTATTTAAAATCGTGCGATATTAATAACATCAAAAGGTAACTCATGTTACTTATAAGATTGAAGGTAAAGCTTGTCAGTGGTGGTTAATGTCTACAAATTTACAATAAATAAATGATATTGATTCCTTGGAATGAGATAATTTTATGAATATTTAATATGAGAAGTATTTTGATAATGTTTTTTGACTTATGATGTAAAAAAGTCATACATTTAAGGAATAAATATGACGATTATATAGCCAGTATGATGAAAACATCACATATTTAGAAAGGTACACACCAAATTGTAATGAGTATCTTCATAATAAAATTAATTTGTTCTAATCAGGATTGAATCCCAGATATCAAAGTTCATTGGATTCTCATGAAATATAATGTTATAAGAAACTTATTCAATGTGTTGAGAAGGTTGAAATAATGTTTTGTCTCCTCAATAATGAATGTATATCTTTTATTAAAAACAAATGGGTTAACTATTAAAGAAAAATTAAATTATAATAATCAACTTGTTAATGTCTATGTAAGGTTTTTTCCTATAATTTTTTTTTATTTCACCATGTAGAGTATAATGTTGTTTTGGGCATGGAATTACTTTGGGTTTACCCTGATAAGATATATGTTAGACTTAAATAAGTTATTTTTTCATAATGAGTTTCAAATTTCATAAAATAATGAATTCATACAATTGATAACATATCAAAAAATTGAAAATTGATTAAATATGCAAATGATAGTTATCTTACAAATATTTTTTAGAAAACGAAACTTCTGAAATTAGTGGTATTTTTATAGTAAATGAATAAATTTATGTCTTTCTTAATGAATTTCCTAGTATTATAATGGATAGAGAGATTTAAATCACTATTAAATTATTATTTGATGCTAAAACAATTTAAAATCGTCATTATTAAATGGATAAATTTAAAGCTTTGGAATTGAAATAAATTTAAAATAGTTTAATGATAATTGTTTTATTCATCCCAACACATCACCATAGTGTAATCCTATTTTTTTACAAAAATAATGATTGTTCTATAAGGATTTTCCTTGATTATAATGTATTGATTAACATCACTATTAAGAATAAGTATCCACTACCTCATAAAGAGTAATTGTTTTATCATATGTTGGGAGATTTTTATTTTTCAAATGATGATCTTAGGTCTGAGCACCCGCGTCGAATGGTAAATGGGGATGAAAGTATGAAGAAAAAATTTCATACTAGGTATGGATATAATGAGTTTTTTATTTTTTTTCCTTTGGGTTTACATACTCTCTGGTGGTATTTATGGACATTAGGAATAGATAATTCCTTGAATTATTCAATAACTCTGTGGTTGTATTTATTAATATAATATTAATATATTCAAAAAATTATAATGATCATTAGAAACATTTGTGGGTCATTATTAAAACCTTAAAAAATATCAAAAATGTAGTAAATTTTATTTTTGGTTGTGGCAGATTTCATTCCATGAACATATTATAAATAAATAGGGAATAATTGTTTATCATGTTAAAACTAATGTGGTTAATGGGAGTCTAAGAACTATAAATGTAAGTGATATACATATTTTTTTAGATTATTGGGTTACTATTATTAGTTTATTAATTAATTTTCTTATTTATCTATCCCATTAACAATGTTATATGAAAATTACATTAAATTCATAATGATGAAATAATTTGATGAATGTTTATAAGAATTAAAAATTAATATTATGAATTCTCTAGTTTCACTACCACATTAAAATGGTGGGTTTTCTATCTATAATGATTCCTATTTTAAGATACATAGTGGTGTTATGGTGTATAATAATCATGTAATTTATTAAATATCACATCCATTGAAAACTCATGGATAAAAATATCCTATAAATAAACTTGAAATAGATATTTTGGCAGGCTGTGATGCTGGAATGACATAGGTAGACGATAGAACAGGAATAAAACATGCATGATGTGTCCATGGAACATCACTATGCCATTGGACCAGAATATGGATCTTTGGGCCTTGTAATGGGCTCATGCTCACCGGGCATTTGGGCCATGTATGGAATAATTAAGTATTTATGGGTGGGATATACCTTGGGGGACATGGAATTAATTTTTTGCCTATGTGTATGTGGTGTGTGTGATGTTAATGTAATTGTACCTCTAAGAACCTAATATATATATAAATATATATATTCATTAAAAATGAGATGTACTTGTGGTGGATTAGTTGGGTAGAACATATTAATGATTATGACTACACAATTCATTATCATCGAGGAAACTAAAATTTTGTATCTCATTGTTTAAGTTGAAATATAAAGTGTGATTAACTATAATACATTTCGAACATGATCCTTTGATAAATTATTTGATGTATTTTGGTATAGAAATTATATACATGGTAACATCCTGTATATTGTTTTATGGTTTCGTGTGGTTTTCATTATAAGGAATAATTAATAAATTAGAGAATGAGGATTGTGTTATATAACAAAATGTAAATTGGTCCAGAAAGGTAATTTCTATAAATTTATTGTTGATAAAGAATGTGTTTTAAGATTTTGAAAAATATTATGTTTTCCTTGTGATTCCGGATTAAAGAATTACTTTATTATTGAAGCATGGAGTTTTATAATTTTTTGTTCACCGTAGTGGTACTAAGATATACAAGTAACTTGAAGAACATTTTTAGTTGGGAATAATGATGAATTTCCTTGATGATTTTACTATAAAGTGTTTTATTCTTTGTTAAAATTAAAAAGTAATGAAAACTATCAAATAGAATAATTTATCCATTTTTAATTCTCTAATTGAAATATAAACATATATCCATTCATATAGTGGTTAGATAACGAAATAAATACCAACATAATAATTTAATATGATTTATTATTATCGTTTAAATAAATCTACACATTTTCATCCTATTTGTGATAATATGTCTTTGAATCATCATCCTATACATTATATCTAAGATATATTTAATTTTTTTGAGTAAATGTTTTTATCATATTAATCCATGATACTAGGATTACCTATTATTTTTTTAGAATCATGCCAATGTCATTGTGTACTGAATTAAATTTTAGTATAGCTTTTTATCCTCAATAACATAGAAAATCATAGCCAACGGTTTAGACAATTGAAGAAATTGTTCAAGATTAATCAATGAATTACTAGGTAAGTTGAGATAAATATCTTTATTTTTTAAATTTTTTTTTAAATAATAATTTTCCTTCAAATATACAATTTGAACGATTTGAGGCATTATATGAAATGTGGTGTCAAACTCTATAGTGTTGGGATAATGACAGAAAATAAAGTTTATAGGGAAATTATTGGTAGAATAAACTATTGAGAAGGTGATTTTGATTCGGTATAATATGAGAATGGCTTACAGTATTCATAAATAAAATTTAGATTACTGGAGGAACGATCATTCATTTGAGGTAGGTGATCATATTTTTACTAATATATCTCCATGGAATGTTGTTATGTGTTTTGATAAAAAGGGAATCTTAAGTTCTAATTTCATAGAACCGCATTAAATTTGGTATAATGTGTGATCAATTTACCACTGAGTGGGATTTCCTCTGAGTTTAACCAATACAAGTGATTTGGTACATGTTTCAAAACTAAGGAAGTTTGTGAAATATATATCTCATGTTTTCATTCCTAAATTAGATCAGTTAGAAGAGAACCATTATTATATGGAAAAGCCCATTTATATTATTGATCATACAGAGAAAGTGTTTTTGAATAAAGTGATCCACAATATTATGGTTTTTTAAAAAATTCATATCATTGAAGAAGTAATATGAGAATCATAAAATCCTATGAAGGAAAAATATCCCCTATTATTTATGTAACGGATAAAATTATGAGGACACAATTTTTGAAATGCGAGAATAAGGTAATAATAATTGTAATATTGATAATAGATCAATTTAATTCTGTATAAATATTGATTAAATATATTTTATAATGTTATATTCATTAGAATAATGAAATGTAATTTTTCAATCAAAAAAACAAAATCATTTTGTTCTAACTAAATTAATTTCCATGTATTATATTAATTTATTTAAAATATTAATCTTAAATATTTGGAATTTTAATTTTTAACAATTAAACTAATTTTTTAAATAATCACAAAAAAATATCTTTGGGTAAAATTTCTGATTTTTTTAAAAAGATTTATATTTTCTGGAATACTGAAAAATACTGATTTCAGTGAAATCCTCTTTTTTTAATTGAATGTCTCATTATTCATTAAATTTGATATTAAATTTCTATAAAAATACATTTATTATAATTAATCTAATTAATTATATATTAATCAATAGTATATCTAATTTTGATATATGTTTATTTTTTATATTAAAAACACATTTCTCTGAAAAAGATTTTTTATTGAGTTTTTCAATTTTTCTTAAATTAACATATTACAATTATAGAAATTGAATCCTAAAATATGTATTATATATTTGGAATCATTATGTTTAAATTTTTTAAATAATGATTTTTTTATTTGTTTTCATTATGACTAGTAACTCTGGTAAATATTTGTTACCTTGTTATGGGTAAATCAGGTAAAATAAGGTTAAAAATATGAGATGAAGCATAAAAATCTCTCTTAAAATTTTAATTATTTAATTTTATAAGTGTTTTTTTCATAAGCATACGTGGTTTGAAATTGAATAATTTATTTCTACATTACTTTGATTATAAATTTTTTTTTAATGGATAAATTTGAAATATCACACTCTTCATTTCAATTTCTATAATATTTTAGGACAAGGATAAAAACGAATATTATTTGGTTTTCTATTTTTATCTTAATAATTGATTATTTTTTTACAATGTTCATTTTATAAAAAAAATTTATTGAATAATTAAATTAAATAATAATTCAATGTCAATAGAGTGCTTGTTCAAGAAATAAAAAAATCTAGTAAATATTTTTTACACATTAAAATTAATAAAATTTGGATGAATTATAATTTTCAATAATTTTTAGAAAATTAAAACATATTAGTGGTATCTTATGTTTTATATTTTAATTACATTACTATACTAATGTCATTAAAGTCATACTATGTGAATAGTCATGAAAATGACTAATGGAATATTATGTAAAATAATATTTTACAGAATAATTTAGAATTCATAATTATCATATATTTGGAATATTTATTGAGATATGGACTATAAAATCAACCATTATGCCCTTATGGGTCACTCTACCTTTTATAGTAAAATTCATGCATCTTATTGTTTAAAAAACATTGATATCACAATAATCATCAAATTGGTTAACTAGAGGATAAAGCTAATAGATAAGTGTGAAAAATTAAACTAACCATATACAAATTTTATTGGATGAAAAAATTAAAACTCATAATAATACTAGATTTTAAATATTTTAATTTTGTTTTACTTGAACATGAAAATTAATTTATTAATTAAAGTTCCCCTCCATTCACTAATAGAAGTGAGCATCATATCCCCTATTACTGAATCCTATTATAAATTTTTTTTTCAAAATATGTTCCTAATTCTCTATAAAAATTACTCCTCAAATTCTATAGGTCATGGTCTCAACAAAATACCAAACCTAATCCTCTTAAGTTATAATCCAAATTGGTTTTCTAGGGAGATTGAATAATTCGTAAATGGAACATTTCAAGATTATTTCTTATTAAACCTCATTAAAATATTGTTTAACCCAGATGAAATAATAAAATAAATTGTTTCAGTATATATATAAAAGTTATTATAATTATTTTACAACCCTTTTTCATATATTTCTCCATTCTATGGGAAATGAAAACTTCGCTCATGTGTATGTGTGGATTTCCACCTCCATTAAGAGATGTGTTTCATTTTTCATCAACAGCTCAAAAGGATTGTTATTATGATCAATTTAACTAATATATATAATATTTATAAAATAATTATCATTATATAAATATAATATGTCATCTATTATATTATCATTACATCCATTGAAACATAATACTGTTTATTTTTTGTGTGTGTGTGTGGACTACCACATCCACAAAGCGATGTGATTCATTTTTCATGTACATAATTAATAATTTGTAATAATTTTTTTTATATAAATTATAATAATTCCATGATTAATATTTTATATATTATATAACATTATCCCCTTTTAACATATTCAACCCACCCAGAGCATTTTTGACTTGTGATCTAAATGTTTTCATAACACCCGACGTGAACATAATCAATCCAGTAATTAATTATAACATAGATATAAATGAAATAAAAGAAATAATAATACTGAGAATGTTCATTAATAAATTAAATAATTAATAAAACTTTATTATTCTAGAATATAAATTATGTATTGGACATGTCAGAGTCACTGTTTACATAAAAACCTCAATTTAGATGTTTTAAATTTTTAATTTTTAATTTTTTTACTACACTCATAAAATCATTTTGTGGACATATTTATATTGAAATAATTAAAATATAATATACATTTTATGTCTCTTTTAACTGTATTATAATTTTTTTAAATGGATATTTTTAGGTTTTTTATATGATATGTTTTGACGTTATTTTCAAAATAAAGAAGGAATATTTAACATTAAAGTATAGATCATCGATAGTTTTTTCATCCTCCACAAACATTATATTATGTTTTGAATAATTTATAATCATGCATGTTTTATTCAAATAATAATCGTCCTTTTATTTTTTTTGGTTATTTCAGTTTGGAAAATTTTGTTTTAATGGAAATCGATATATAAATATATGAAAATGTTTTATTTATAAATTAAAAGGTAAATTTTATGAGTTTTGGATTTATATGAATGATTTTAAATATTTATTGATTTTTATATTCCATTTATTTTTTTATTAGGAAATTTTATCTAAATATATCTTTCTAATGTATTAGGGAATAACTATTCTCTTAGGATAATTCTATTGGAATTAATCAAGTTTGTTATACCATTGGTAAGGGTTATTGTAATGTTTCATTGAACATGATTTCTAAAGAATCCGACATGAATTTTCTATGATTGATAATTTTTTCATTGAAATATATTTATTTCATAAGAAAATATAATGATATTTTTATTAGAGGAATGATTGTTACATTTATGGGTATAGAGATTTGTTTAAAAAAACAATTTCATAAATTTTCATTTTTTTGAGAAACCCCCATTATTATGAATTTTATTTTATGTTTTATTATAAATTATTTCAAAAAAATCATTGGGCAACAAATATCATTTCAATTTTATGATATTGATTATTTGAGATCAAATTTTATTTTTTAAAAGGAAGTCTCACTTATATGATCTTCAAGTTTTCCAATGGACTAATGAGTTCATTTTAATCCTTTTTATGTCCCTTATTGAGATTTTTATGCTAATACCACATTTTAAAATATTCTTATAGGTTTAACGGTTGATTAGGGGAAAAAGATAAGTTATGTTCAAAATTGTGACAATTTGTGTTCAAAAGAAAACATTTTTCACTTTAAAAGTATAGTGTTGTAGGAAAATAGATACGGACTGAAACTGTAAATTTTTTGATTCAAGAGTTTATTATATTAAAATTTCATCCTAATTCTCTAAAACTATAAACAATAAGGATCCTCAAAATTTAGTAAAATTATATAATGAATTAAAACTTAAGGTTGTGTAATTTTTTACGGCAGAGTTATTCTAATAAAATTCCTCTAATAATGCGTATAGGAATATGTAATAAACATAGTAAAAATAAAATATATCATCGCTAACATATATTAACTAAAATTATGTCCATGAATTGATTTTTTTCATTAATTAAAAAAATTTATACTCATTCACAACATTATATGCATTTCTTACCTACAATTATACATATTCACTATAATGTGAGCATAGATAAACAATAATTATACTCATTAATAATCTTGTGATTATAAATAAACTATAATTATAATCATGAATAACCTTATGAACATGGATAAAATATTATTATACTCATTAATACATTGTGAGCGTAGCTAAACCACAACTGTACTCAAGCACAAACTTATAAGAATAGTTTAACCATTTTTATACTAATGAACAACCATTTGATAAAACACAAAAAAAAGTATACTCATTCATAACATTGTGTATATATTTAAACAATAATTATACACTTTTTCATCCTTTTTAGTGTAGCTAAACTACAATTATACTCATAAAAAACTTATAAATATAGCTAAACCAAAATTATACCCACACACAAAATAATTATCTACTGAGATAAAAAAAATTTAACCAAAAAATTTTAGGGTGATATAGGACCCACTATTCAATAATTAATACAAATAGTTTCTGCTTAAAATCAATCATTCTCTATATCATAAATTACTCATTGAAATAAAAATGGGTTTCCCAATATTTCTAGATTTTATCAAAAAAATTGAGCTCAATAATATAAATGGTTGATATCCAAAAATACAATAACCTTAAAATATTATTTTATTAGAATATTTATAAACTATTTCCTGAAAATTTACTTCCATGGAATTAAACTTGATGTTATACCATAAAAGAGTTTTTTGAAAATTTTGTTTACCTTTTCATTGAAGGAGAAGTAATGTGTATTTTTCAAAAGTTATATTTTAGAAAGGTAACATATGATAAATTTAAAATAAGTAATTTGAAAAATAATTATTTCAAAATAAATCTCAATAGTGAATCATTAAAAGATATATAATGTTTTCAAAAATATGAAATGTTTTTCTTTATAAAAATAACTTTTGAAAACAACCATTAATAATGGGGCATTGAAAATGTCATAAATTTTTTAAACGCATAAAATTGATTATTTCGAACTAATTTTCTTTTAAAAATATTCTTTCATGACATAACATTGAAAAATAAATAATGGATATCAAAAATAAATGTGTAGCGTGAGATAAATTTTTTAATTTTAAATGGTTAAAAATCCTTTTAATATTTTTAAATACCCTTATTCAAAACCAACATTCTAAAAATCACTAAAAACTTTCATTTTGAAATATCATAAGTGAAATAATAATTTCACATGGGAAAACCCATAATTAGGCATCCAGGTATAAGGGAAAAAATTCATGGTAATGGAAATATAGACACATAGAGAAAACTATTGTTAAAGGGGATATATATTATTCTCAATAATGATTATCATTTTATGTTGAATAAATTCATTGAGGATGAAGATTTGAATCAAAATAATAATTTTTCCCAGTAAAAAAACAATGTATAGTTATATATAATCATGGTGTGGAAGAAACCAATCTTTTAATAAATAATTTCAAGAAGAATCATTCTAACTCAATGAATGGATTTGAGTTAACAAATATTCTTAAAACCGTTATATCTTCTGAATTAAAAACTAATTAAATAATTAACATGGTATAGATCATAAAACATGATAAATTACATGAATATAGAAACAAAAATTTTATATGAATTTATCACAAAACATTAAATATATCATGGTTCATAATAATAAATATGTATCATCAATTTTAATTTGAGAAAAGAACTCCTTACCTTAAATTATTTCTCATACAAATACTCTTTATCCTCTATATAATAAAAATAACTATATTAATAAATAATTCTAGAAACATATACATAAAATGGTAATATAAATTTCAAATAATAATAAATTCCTTATGAATATCACTTACCTTCATTAAATTAATTCTTCAAAATATCTATGTAGGATGGTGACGACAAATGAAATTCATCCTTTGTGGAACCAATAGTCCCCTAGATGCATGATTAATGATTCCATTTCTCAATGAATTGGTTCAAATGGATTTATATGAAAAAATTTCATTTTAGAATCATAATTATAAAATAATTATTATATTAATTTTCCAAAACAATTGTTTCTTTTTAAAAAATATCAATGGTGGTTCAGAAAAATAGAAGATGACATTTTGTGGAGGCAATAGCACTCACAAACAAAAGATCAATGATATTTTTTTTGACTGGTTGGAAAGTAATAGATATGGGTTTTAAATTAATATAATAAAAAATTAGTATAATAATTATACTAATTTAATTTTATTATCAGGGTTAGGATTGGTTCTAAAGTCAAAAATATTAGAGGAAAATGTTTAAGATTGAATAATACTGATGTTGGGATCTTGAAATATTCCTGGAAAGTCTATTTGGAAATGATTGTATAAAGATAAATAATTGATGACATAGTATTATGATATTGAGAGGGTATTATATATGGAAATTTTTTTAGGATTAAATTCAAAGGAATCTTGGTGACATGAAGGATTGAAATTCATCCCCTTTTTTAGGTGGTTAAAAGATATATTTAGTGAATACAATTATTTTTCAATCATTACATCACACTATTCAATGATAAATGACTCTAAACTATTTAAATAATAGATTTTGGGATGATATTATGTTGATAAATTTTCCACTACATTTTTTACGCTTGTTAGAAATATTTTTCAACCCATGTATTATTTTTCTATATATTACCATTTTTTGTTTTTACCGTAGTAACTAGTTTTTACTCAAGTTTTTTATATTTTTGAAAAAATATATAGTGGCCCTTATTTCCAAATTTATATTTTATAAACCGGAATTTAATCTCCATATATTCTATTTTAATATTTAAAAAATATTATATTAACTCTTAAAATTAAAAATTTAATATATAATAAAACTATTTTAAAAAAAAATGTTTTTTTCCATTAAGTGTTCTAAATTCGATTTAGTATTGATTATCAATTGAATATTCGTTAATGTATTTATATATATTTTTAAACAATATATTGGATTAATTTTTAATAATAGATTAATTTATTTTACTCTATAAAAATTATACAATTTTAGTAAAACAATTCTTTGTAAATTTCAGTTTTATCATTACCACAACAATTTAATTTAATCATTATTATCATAATTTTATGTCTAAAAATATAATTGGATTTACTAAATAGAATTAATAATTGTATCTAAAATAAGAAATAAATTTTTAATATTTAATTTCTCATGATGTTGAAAATTTTGTTTTAATATTAGCTAAAAGAAATAGTTTTTAATTAAATTATTACGTTAGTTTCCAAAAAATTAAATATAAGATTCATAAAATAAATAGTGATTTATAATTATTTATTTTAATTTATTGATATATAATTTTACATAAAATTATAATGAATTCAAATTCATTATTGAATTATTATAATGTCATTAATGTGAAGTTATTAGAAAATCCGTATTTTTACAATTCTCCTAAAATTCAATAATTTTGGATGAAACTCAAAAATTTATACTAAGAAAATTTTTAAATGTATTGAAAATATGATTACGAAGATATAATGTTTTAAAAAGTAATTTTCCACTAAATTAATTTTTCTTTATATATTGTAGTTTCACTTAAAAGATAAAATTATAAATAATAAAATATAATTTAAATGAAAATAATTTTTAATTTAACACGAATAAATTTTCTTAGGATAAATTTCAAAGTTTCTTCAAAAAATAATTGAATTTTAGGAGAATTGTAAGAAAATACTGATTTTCTAATACCTTAACATTTATGACATTATAATAAAACAATAATGAATTTGAATTCATTATAATTTTATGTAAAATTATATTTCCATAAATTAAAATAAATAATTTAAATTCACTTTTTAGTTTGTGATTTCTATATTTAATGTTTTGGAAACTAACGTAATATTTTAATTAAAAACTATTTTTATTAGCTAATATTAAAACAAAATTTTCAACAGCACGATAAATTAAATATAGAAAATTTATTTCTTATTTTAGATACAAATATTAATTCTATTTAGTAAATCAAATTATATTGCTGACAAAAAATTATCATAATAAGGATTAAATTTAATTGTCGTGGTAATGATAAAACTGATATTTACAAAGAATTGTTTTACTAAAATTGTATAATTTTTTTATAGTAAAATAAATTAATCTATTTTTACAAATTAGTATAATATAATGTTTAAACATATATATAAATACATTAACCAATATTCAATTGATAATCAATACTAAATCGAATTATAAACACTTAATGGAAAAAACATTTTTCTAAAAAATAGTTTTTTATATATTAAATGTTTTAATTTCAGTGTAAATGTTATATTGTTAAATATTTAAATAGAATATATGCAGGATACATTCAGGGATATAAAATCATAATTTTTGTAAGATGGGCCACTATATATTTTTTCGAAAATATAAAAAACTTGAGTAAAAACTAGTTACCATGGTAAAAACAAAAAATGGTAATATATAGAAAAATAGCAAATGGGTTGAAAAACATTTCTAATAATTGTAAAAAATGTAGTGGAAAATTTTTCAACATAATATCATCCCAAAATTCATTATTTAAATAGTTTAGACTCATTTATCTTTGAATAGTGTCATGTAATTATTAAAGAATAATGGTATTCACCAAATTCATCTTTTAGCCACCAAAAAACCAGGATGAATTTCAATCCTTCATGTCACCAATATTCCATTGAATTTAATCCTAAAACAACAATGGTTTTTCCATCTATAATACCCTCTCAATTTTATAATCCTATGTTATCAATTATTTATCCTTATTCAATAATTTCCAAATAGACATCTAGGGAAATTTAAAGATCCCAACAACATTATTATTCAATCTTAAACATTTTCCTCTTATGTTTTTTACTTCCGAACCAATCAAAACCCTATTAGTATAATTAAATTAGTATAATTATTATACTAATTTGTTATTATATTAATTTAAAAACCATATCTATTACTTTCCAACCAATCAAAAAAACATCATTGATCTTTTTTTGTGAGTACTATTACCTCCACAAAATGACATCTTCTATTTTTCTGAACCACCATTGATATTTTTTAAAAAGAAATAATTATTTTGGAAAATTAATATAATAAATATTTCATAATTATGATTCTAAAATGATAATTTTTCATATAAATCCATTTTATCCAATTCATTGAGAAATAGGATCATTAATCATGTATCTAGGAGATATTAGTCCCACGAAGGATGAATTTCATTTGTCGTCAACATCCTACATAGATAGTTTGAAGAATTAATTTAATAAAGGTATGTGATATTCCTAAAAAATTTATTATTATTTGAAATTTATATTATCATTATAAGTATGTGTTTTTAGAATAATTTATTAATATAGTTAATTTTATTATATAGAGGATAGAGAGTATTTGTGTAAGAAATAATTTAAGGTAAGGAGCTCTTTTCTATAATTTAATTTGATGATATATATTTATTATTATGAACCATGAAATAAATAATATGGTGTGGTAAATTCATATCAAATTTTTTTTCTATATTCATGTAATTTATCCTGTTTTATGATCTATACCATGTTCATTATTGAATTAGTTTTTAATTCAGAAGATAAAAAGGTTGTAAGCGTTTTTGTTAACTCAAATCACTTCGTTGAGTTAGAATGATTCTTCTTAAAATTATTTATTAAATGATTTTTTTCTTACACACCATGATTATATTTAATTATACATTGTTGTTTTTTACTGGGAAAATTTATTATTTTGATTCTAATATTCATCCTCAATGAATTTATACCCTATAAAATGATAATCATTATTGAGAATAATATTTATCCACTTTAACAACAGTTTTCCCTCTATTTCCATATTTCCATTCCCATGAATTTTATCCTTTATACATGGAAGCCTACTTATGTGTTTTCCAATGTGAATTTATTATTTCACTTATGCTATTTTAAAATTTATGTTTGTTAGTCATTTTTAGAATGTTGGTATTGAATATGGGTATTTAAAAATTTTAAAAGGATTTTAAACCATTGAAAATAAAATTTTTTATCTCCCACTACACATTTATTTTTTATATTCATTATTTATTTTTCAAGGTTATATTATAGAGGAATATTTTTAAAAGTAAATTAATTCGAAATAATCAATTTTATGTGTTTGAAAAATTTATGTCATTTTCAATGCCCCATTATTAAAGAATGTTTTCAAAAGTTATTTTTATAAAGAAAAACATTTAATATTTTTGAAACCATTATATATCTTTTAATGATTCCCTATTGAGATTTATTTTTAAATAATGATTTTTCAAATTACTTATTTTTAATTTATCATATGATACCTTTCTAAAATATAACTTTTGAAAAATACCCATTTCTTATCGTTCAATGAAAATGTAAACAATATGTTCAAAAAACTATTGTATGGTTTCACTTAAATTTTAATTCCATAGAAGTAGATTTTCAGGAAGTAGTTTTTAAATATTCCAATAAAATAATATTTTAAGGTTATTGTATTTTTGGATATCAACCATTAATATTATTGAGCTAAATGTTTTCGATAAAATCTAGAAATTATGGGAAACCTATTTTTATTTCAATGAGTAATTAATGATATAATGAATGATTGATTTTAAGTGGAACCTATTTGTATGAATTATTTAAGGGTGGGTTCTATATCACCCTAAAATTTTTTGGTTAAATTTTTATATCTTAGTAGATAATGATTTTGTGTATGGGTATAATGTTGGTTTAGCTATATTCACAAGATTTTTATAAGTATAATTGTAGCTTAGCTACACTCAAAAGGATGGAAAATTGTATAATTATTGTTTAAATATACACACATGGTTATGAATGTGTGTTTTTTTTTTGTTTTATCAAATGGTTGTTAATTAGTATAAAAATGGTTAAACTATTCTTACAAGGTTGTGCTTGAGTACAGTTGTGGTTTAGCTATGATCAGAATGTATTAATGAGTATAATAATATTTTAGCTTTGTTCATAAGGTTATTAATGATTTTAATTATAGTTTATTTATTGTTACAAGATTATTATTGAGTATAATTATGATTTATCTATACTCACATTATAGTGAATATGTATAATTGCAGGTAAGATATTCTTATAAGGTTGTGAATGAGTATACATTATATTAATCAATGAGAAAAAATTAATTCATGGACATAAATTTATTTAATATATGTTAGCAATGATATATTTTATTTTTACTATGTTTATTACATATTCCTATACCTATTATTAGCAGAATTTTATTAGAATAACTCTGCTTTAAAAAATTACACAACCTCAAGTTTTAAGTCAATAAATAATTTTACTAAATTTTTAGGATCCATATTGTTTAAAGTTTTAGAAAATTAGGATGAAATTTCAATTCATTAAACTCTTGCATCAAAAAATTGACACTTTCAGTCTGTATCATTTTTCCTACAATACTATACCTTTAAAGTGAAAAATTTTTTCTTTTGAAGACAAATTGTCACAATTTTGAAAATAACTTATCTTTCTCCTATAATAATCCTTTAAACCTAAAATAATATTTTAAAATGTGGTATTAGCTCAAAAATCTCAATAAGGGACATTAAAAGGATTAAAATGATCCCATTAGTCCATTGGAAAACTAGGAGATCATATAAGTGAGACATCCTTTTAAAAAACAATTTGATTTCATGTAATACCTAACATAAAATTGAAATGATATATGTTACACAATTATTTTTTTGAAATAATTTATAAGAAAACGTAAATTAAAATTCATAATAATGAGGGTTTCTTAAAAAAATGAGAATTTATGAAATCGTTTTTTAAACAAAAGTTTATACCCTGAAAGGTAATAATCATTCATTTAATAAAAATATCATTAGATTAGCTTATGAAATAAATATATTTCTATGAAAAAATTATCAACCATAGAAAATTAATGTAGGATTCATTGGAAATAATATTCAATGAAACATTATAATAATGCTTACAAATGGTATAACAAAATTGTTTACATCACATAAAATTCTCCTAAGGGAATAATTATTACCTAATGCGTTAGAAAATATATTTAGATAAAATTTCCTAATAGAAAATAAATGGAACCTAAAAATAATTAAATCTATAAAATCATTCATTTTAATCCAATAACTAAGAAAATGTACTTTTTAATTTATAAATAAAACATTTTCAGATATTGATATATCTATTTCCATTAAAACACAATTTTCAAAACTGAAATACCCAACAAAAATAAAAGGAGGGTTATTCATTGAATAAAACATGTAAGCTTATAAATTATTCAAAACATAATATAATGGTTGTGGAAGAGGAAAAAACAATCGATGATCTGTACTTTAATATTGAATATTCTTTATTTCTTTTGAAAATAATGTCATAACTTATCATATAAAAAACCTAAGAAGATTCATTTAAAAAACAATAAAATATATTTAAAAGAGACATAAAATGTATATTATATTTTAATTATTGCAATATAAATATATCCACAAAATGATTTTATGAGTGTAGAAAGAAATTAAAAATGTAAAATGTAAAACATCTAAATTGAGGTTTTTATGTAAACAGCGACTCCGACATGTCCAATACATTATTTATATTCTAGAATAATAAATGTTTATTAATTATTTAATTTATTAAGAAACATTATCAAGATTATTCTTCCTTTTATTTCATTTATATCCATGTTATACTTAATTACTGGATTTATTATGTTCATGTCATGGGTTATGAGAACATTTAGATCACAAGTCAAAAATGCTTTGGGTGGGTTGAATATGTTATAAGGGGACAATGTAATATAATATATTAAATATTAATCATGAAATTATTATAATTTTTATACAATTGATAAAATTTTCGTACAAATTATTAATTATGTACATGAAAAATGAATCACATCGCTTCGTGGTTGTGGAAGTCCACACACACACACACAGATTAAACATTATTATATTTCAATGGATGTAATGATAAGTGAATATATGAAATATTATATTTATATATTTATAATTATGTTATAAATATAATATATATTTGTTAAATCGGCCATAATAACAATCCTTGTGAGCTGGTGTTGAAAAATGAAACGCATCTCTTAAGGGAGGTGGAAATCCACACATACACATGAGCGAAGTTTTAATTTCTCATAGGATGGAGAAAGAAATGAAAAAGGGTTGTAAAATAATTATGATAACATTTATATATACTGAAAGTACGTATTTTATAATTTCATCAGGGTTAAACAATATTTTAATAAGGTTTAATAAGAAATAATCTTGAAATGGGTCATTTGTGAATTATTCTATCTCCCTGGAAAACCAATTTGGATTACACCTTAAGAGAATTAGGTTTGGTATTTTTTGAGACCAAGACCAATAGAATTTGAGGAGTAATTTTTATAGAGAATTAGGAAAATATTTTCCAAAATAAAATTCATAAAAGGTTTGAGTAAGAAAGGATATGATGTTCACTTCTATAAGTGAGAGGAGGGGAACTTTAATTAATAAATTATTTCTCATGTTCAAGTAGAACCAAATTAAAATATCTAAAATCTAGTACGATTATGAGTTTTAATAATTTTATACAATATAATTTGTACATGGATAGGTTATTATTTCACCCTTATCTGTTAGTTGTAACCTCCAGTTAACAAATTTGATGATTATTGTGATATCAATGTTTTTTAAACAATAAGATGCATGAATGTTACTATTAAAGGAAGAGTGACCCATAAGGGGATAATAGTTGATTTTATAAACCATATCATAATAAATATTCCAAATATATCATACTTAGGAATTTTAAATTATTATGTAAAATATTATTTTACATAATATGCCGTTACTGATTTTCATGGCTATTCACATAGTATGACTTTAATGACATTAGTAAAGTAATGTAATTAAAATATAAAACTTAATATACCAATAATATGTTTTAATTTTCTAAAAAGTATGGAAAATAACAATTCATCCAAATTTTATGACTTTTAATATGTAAAAAAATATTTACTGGATTTTTTTATTACTTGAAAAAGCACTCTGTTGACATTGCATTATTATTTAAGTTAATTATTCCATAAATTTTTTTTTAAATAAATTAACATGATAAAAAATAATAAATTATTATGATAAAATTTGAAAACCAAATAATATTAGTTTTTATCCCTGTCATAAAATACTATAGACATTGAAATCAAAAGTGTGATATTTCGAATTTATCGATTACATGAAAAAACAAAATGTTATAATCAAAGTAATGTAGAAATAAATTTTTCAACTTTCACACCATGTATGGTTATGAAAAAAACACTTATAAAATCAAATAAATAAAATTTTAAGAGAGATTTTAATGCCTCGTCTCATACTTTTAACCTTATTTTTCCCGATTTACCCATAACAAGGTAACAAATATTTATCAGAGTTACTATTCATAATAACAAAAAATAGAAAAATCCGTCTTAAAAAATTTAAACATAATGATTCCAAATATATAATACATTTTTAAGGATTCCATTTCTATAATTGTAATAAGTTAATTTCTGAAAAAAAAGAAAAACTCCATAAAAAATCTTTTTCAAAAAAGGGGATTTTAATATAAAAAATAAACTTATATTAATATTAGATATACTATTGATTAATATATAATTAATTAGATTAATTATAATTAATTCATTTTTATAGAAATTTAATATTAAATTTAATGAAAAATGAAAAATTCAATTAAAAAAAGAGGATTTCACTAAAATCAGTATTTTTTACTACTCTAGAAAAAATAAATCATTTTAGAAATATCGAAAATTTTAACCTTAAATAATTATTGTGTGATTATTTAAAAAATGAATTTAATTTTTTAAAATTAAAATTCCAAAATTTTAATATTAATCTTTTAAATAAATCAATATAATACATGGAAATGAATTAGTAAGAACAAAATGATTTCATTTTTTTGATTGAAAAATTACATTTCATTATTCTAATGAATATAACCCTACAAAATATAATTCATTAATATTTATACAGAATTAAATTGATCTATTATCAATATGACATTGATTATTACCTTCATCTCACATTTCAAAAATTGTGTCCTAAAAATTTAATTCGTTACATAAACAATAGGGGGTATTTTTCCATCATAGAATTTTCTGATTCTCATATTACTTATTCAATGATATGAATTTTTCAAAAAACCCATAATATGGTGGATCACTTTATTAAAAAACACATTATCAATATAATCAACAATCTATATGAGAATTTTCCATATAATAATGGTTCTCTTCTAACTAATCTAATTTAGGAATGAAAACATTAGATATATTTTTCACATACTTCTTTAGTAGCAAAACATGAACCAAATCACTTGTATGTGTTAAACTCAGAAGAAATCCCACTCAGTAGTAAATTGATCAAGCATTATCCCAAATTTAATGTGTTCCTATTAAATAGGAACTTAAGATTCCTTTTTTATCCAAACAAGTAAAAAAATTCCATGGATATATATAAATAAAAACATGATCACCTACCTCTAATGAATGATCGTTATTCAAGTTATCTAAATTTTATTTATGAATACTCTAAGCCATTATCATATTTTACTGAATCAAAATCACCTTCTCAAAAATTTATTCTACCAATAATTCCCCTAATAACTTTCTTTTCTATAATTATCCCAACACTATAGAGTTTCACACCACATTTCATATAATGCCTCAAATCGTTACAATTGTATATTGGATGGAAAATTGTTATTTAAAAAAATAAAAATAAATATATTTAATTCAACATCCCTAGTAATTCATTAATTAATCTTGAACAATTTCTTCTATTGTCTATTCCATTGGCTATGATTTTCTATGATATCGAGGACAAAAAGCTATACTAAAATTAAATTCAGTACACAATGACATTGACATGATTCTAAAAAATTATAGGTAATCCAAGGATCAGGGATTAAAATGATAAAAAAATTTACCCCTTAAAATTAAAATATAATTTAAATATATTGTCTACAATGATGATTTGGAGATATATTATCACATATAGGAAGAAAATGTTTAGATTTATTTAAATGGTAATAATAAATCATATCACCTTATTATGTTGAGATTTATTTGGTTATCTAACCAATAAATGAATGGATATTTCAATTAGAGAATTAAAAATGGATAATGTATTCCATTTGATAGTTTTCATTCAGTTTTAATTTTAACAGAGAATCAAACACATCATCAAGGAAATTCATCATTATTCTCAACCAAAAATGTTCTTCAAGTTACTTGTATATCTTAGTACCACTACGGTGAACAAAAAATGAAAAACTCCATGCTTCAATAAAAAATTCATTCTTCAATCAGGAATCTCATGGAAGTCATAATATTTTTCTGAATCTCAAAACACATTCTTTATCAACAATAAATTTATAGAAATAACCTTTCTGGACCAATTGAAATTTTATTATATAACTCAATCATCATTCTCTAATTTATTAATTATATCTGATAATGATAACCACACTGACACATAAAACAATATAGAGCATGTTCCCATGTGTAGAGACCCGAAGCTTAACATACATGGAAATTACATTACTTTCTCGGAATACTTAGTACATAACAAAAACACACACAAAAGGATCGTAGTAGTTTAGTGTCTTTGGAAACTCTGAATAAAATCATCTAATCGTGGTGAAATATATTTAACATCTCCCATAAAGATCTTCCCTTTTTTTACCTAAAACCTTTCTTTATATCCTGGGGAAAAGAAAACATAAAAGGGTGAGCTCAAATGATCAGTAAGGGTAAACAAAAGAAATATCAATCACATCATATTCATAAGAACATAACATTTTGGAAATCTTAACCTGCAAAAGATATCATAATTTCATAACATGGGATAAATCATAGTAGTGAAATGTAATCCCAATAATCGTAACTTAAAACATGAATCTTTGTGGCATACAGACATAATCATAGAGAATCATTTCTTATTAGTCAAGACTCATTGCCAAGATTATCTTAGTGGACAAAGTCAATTTCTGAACCGAGTCACCCTCGTTTCAGTCCTGTTTCACTGAACCGGTATAACCTACCATTCCAGCCATGTCTATCTCATGAGATATAAAATCTTTACCCAATGAATTGGAGGGATATATAGGTCCCACCCATCTCATAATGATACCATTCTTATGTGTGCCACAAAATCATAAATCATACATCATTGCATAACCCATGTAATAAAATGGGATTCTTAAACATCATGCCATCATAATCCATAAACAATTGATATCATTTCATCATAAAAAAATTGAAACCATTTAAATCATAGAGAAATTTTACTTGAAACATACATATCAAATAATTTCATCTTATATGGAAAATAGTTTTGAGAAAAACACTTGAAATGAATTCTTGAGGAAAATATCCTTTCTTCATTAAAATCATTTTCTTTTCACAAAATTCCATGCAATTTTAAAAGATAAGGGTTTTGTTTAAAATAATTATGAAATCATTGTAGAGGAAGCTTCTAGAAAATGAGGTGTTATGAAACTGTAAAAATCCTTTCACGCCGTATAAGATAAAAATAACATTATCCTCATACTTTTGTCGGAAAAGTCAAAAAGTGCCTTATATGGTAACCAAAGGAAAGATTTCATTCATACAATGTGGTAAAAAGTCAATAAAGGGTAAAAATGACTTTAAACATTCATGGGAGAATGGTAAACATTTTATAAAAACATTTTTAGAATATATTGTCATGGATGATAAACGTAACCACAGTAAATACTTACGAATAAGCAATCTCGGATAAAAATGAGATTTAATGTTTATCCCTTACCTTAGGTCCGACTTGCTTTGTACGTGTCCGAACCTCCTGTATAATGATTTAAATCATGTTATTGACTTATTCCAGAATCATATTCATCATATATGGTCCACTTATGACATTATATTACACATTCTTTTGTAAATTCATGTTAAAGTAGCGTTTTGGGTAAAATCGTCTCATTTGTTGTTCGTTTTTTTATCTTGTAGTTATTAATATGATTACTTGGATCATGATTACTTGTATCCAGAATGTAAAACATGATTTATATATATTATATATTTATAATATACATATATATAATATATTGATAAATGGAATGAAATACACCGTTCATGGAGACGGTACTCCGTACGTACGCATGAACGCTGTTTTCGTTTCCCTATTGAATTGAATGGAATTAAGTAGATGAAATACATATAAATATACATAAATCCAGTATCATTATTATGTCATATATTTCATGATTACTTATTATATATACTTTATAATCTTTCATGAATGGTTAACATGTAGAATGAATCTCATCGCATCGTGGAGACGGTAGTCCGTACGTACGCACGAGCGATGATATCGTTCTCATGATCGTGGAATTGTGTTGAAGTGTATGTAAACTAATTTAGTATCAATATAAACTTATAATAATCATATATAGTTACTCATTACACCATTATACCCATCCAATTAAGGTGGTGGTGGAAAATAGATTACACCATGGCGTGGAGACGGTATTCCGTACGTACGCACGCGCGGTGATTTTATTTTCTGTAGGATGGATAGATGGTGAAATAGGGTTGTTTGATACTTATAATAACATATCAGTATATGAGTGATTCTTATGTTATTACTTCATAATGAAACAACCTAATAAGAAGTATTTGAAGAAGAAAGAATCTTGAAATAATCGGTAGAAGAAATTACCTCTTCTTCGATACGCCTCTTTAAACCCTCCTCTTAGGGCACTATGATTGGTCTTTGAAGAAGACCAAAACCTCTATGATGTTTCTAGGGAAGTATAGAAGAATATTGGGCAGGGGTTGGCTGAGATTTAATGCTAAAAGTGGTGTGAGGAAGAGAGGGAGGGGGTTCCATTTTATAAGGGAGGAAAGGGGCACCATAGGAAAATCTCAAAATATTATTTTATATTAAGGTAAATTTCGGTTTATAATGGTTCCAAACAGTCTTATTTCGACGCTAAAGTGGGGATGGGTCTAAATCATCTCATTAAATAGGATTTAGACAAGTTTAGGTCATTATTTCACCCTTATAAATTATATTTAACTCTAAGTTAAATAATTTAACTTTTACCGTGTCTTTTTGTTTTTTTACACTATATGGTTAATAAACTTACTATATCAATACAAACGAACCCCAAGTTGTTTATTATCCATATATATGACCTTATCTAAGTAATTTGTCAGAACCTTAGATTTTTTGGAATAAAAAAACAATTAATAATATAATATTTGTTTTAAAAACTATTTTATGTCAATTTTGACACAATTTAGTAATTTATATTTGTAAAAATAATAACAGAATGATAAGTTCGAAAACAGTTAATTAAATCAATACTAACATGTCATATTAACCAAGAAAATTAGTGGAATTCATAAAAAGTCTCAAATTATACTTATTTAGGTATTTATAATATCAATTATTCTAATTTTTCACTATTATGGTAATTACTGCATCATCATTGAGTCATAAATAAATTGAATTATTTAAATTCTAAAAATTACAAATAAAATACCATTATGTAGGAAATCTTCTTATCTTTCTAATGAATATTTATAGTCTAATTTATCTTATGTATAACCCCATATTAAAAATGCTTTACTTATTAAACTTTGATTTTAACTATTTTAACCCTTCATTAAATAAATTAATAATAAATGTACTAATCTAATCCAAGTGGGTCTAAGTGGTCATAATTTAATCCTATGTTTGTTTTTGGTCGCATTACACTTGTTCAATAGAATTAGGACATGTGTTAGGGTAATAATAATATCATTTTTACCCTTAATTACACTATTTACTTTTAACCGTGGTAAAAAAAAGTAAAAAGTTACTATTCATCAAAAATTATTTTTATCTCATTGAACCACATTTTAGTCCTTGATATTAACCGTTTCTCTTGGATTTTCAAAATTCCACTCACAGAAGTGGTATAATTATGTTTTATGAAAAATTCAGTTCTTTTTAACTACCACATAGTGGTTTCACTATTCATCAAAAAATGAATGTTTCTAGAAAAATACCAAAAATAAGGCCTAAGCTATATTTGATATTAATATTTCAAAAATGATGTCTATTTTTCCAAATTCATAACATATCAGCTACATTAATTAATTTAAAAAAAGTAGTTCCCCTCGTCAAAACAAATAGCGTGTTTTTAAGAGATAATAACTATCAAAAAATTGACACTTGTTTATGACTGGTTTAATTGTGAAATTACATCAAATGACCAACATTTTATTAAATTGTAAAAATATATTCTAAATATACTTTAAAACCACTGAAATTAATAATTTATCACTATTAATTATTTCAATTAAAAATGTTGTTTTTAATTATAATTCAGTAATTTTCACTATTCATCTGAATATGAAAGTTATCCCAAAATTACCAAAATTTCACCCTAAGCTAATTTCGATATTCTGAATCCAAAAATGAAGTCCATTTTGAAAAATAAAATTTACAAAATTTCAAAAAGTGGTTATTACTATTCATAACGGCTAGTTTTAATAATATTTTAATAGCATATCGTTGTTTAGTGAAACTCGGTATTGCGTACTACACACACTATCGAGGAAGGTCACGATTGCGTTTAATGAAAGGAAAGTCAAGGATTCGTGTTGTGAAAGCTCCTTTTGGTGTAGCATACAACATAAGACATTAATTAAAAGAATATTTTTCATAAAATCTCGGGGTGTTACATTCTACCCCCCTTAAAATGAATTTCTCCCTTGAAATTCGTCGGGGTTATAAATGGTTTACTACTCAAAATTTTATTTAATAGAAACCCACGTCTAAAAACGAATATGAAAACATGGCTTTAAAAACTAATGTATGAAATGTAACGATTACCCAAATAAACTAATCACTGGGTTTCCACATAGGTGAAAATATGGATATGGAAGAGAAATCTAACCATCTTGTTCTGATGGAGAGTGGTAGAGAACATGGCTATGGAAAAGCCAGCAATCACAAAGCCATAAATTTGTGACGATCTAAGGTACCATCTGATTCATCAGATATAAGAGAACTAGGACAACATTTTGGTTTTCAAGATCATTTCCCTAAAGTTGATGAAATTGGAGTTAGAAGAAATACATTCGTGATTTTGTTATAGTCTCACCATTTGTCATTCATTGGACAATTTCCACTTCATATCATAAATAAATGAAGTTGAATTTTTCATTTGTGATGTGTTAGCAGATCATTTGATAGAATGATGGTTCATTCCATCTGTCTCAAACAAAAGGATAGAAAAGTTATCAAAATAATACATAAGTCCATATATTGTGAGATTAATCATATATGGTTCCTAAAATGGACTTATGCTACATATATCATACTGATTAATTAAATAAAACTAGTTTCTACTAAACAGGGACTTCCTGTAGGCCAGTGGTAGGTGATAAAGGCCAGTCGCACTACGGTTGTGGGTTCGATTCCCACAGCCTTGTCCGACGCGATGGGCTATCGCCCGTCCTGCAGGTTGTCCTTTTTTCTAAAATTATTTCACATAAATAATATCAAAAAAAAGTTATATCCTTAAACAATACTAACTTATGGTTAGCATAATCCATTCCAATCTTTAGGCTTATCTAAAATACTTCAGTCCAAGCTCATAGTATAAAGAAAACGATAACTTGAAATGTCGTCAACCAAGCATGTGAATACCATCATTTATCCCCCATATATCTTGTTGGTCACATTCCAAACATTCAAAGGCCTTAATCATGTATTCTCTTGAATACCCATTGAACCATAGTGAAAACATGAACGTAGTTAAAAGTTAACACTTTAAACATACCAAAATCCTCAAAATTCTATATACTCAAACCATGATATCACTTAGTCCTTATATCAATCATGAGCTCATGAATACTATCAAACATTTAATTTTCTCCTTATCCCTTCATTATGCGCATATCATCTAAATTCAAAAAATATCTGAATAACCTTTCATGGATACTGTTAACATTAATCATACACTTTCAAAACTCAAGGAAATACAACAGTGTAACAATCCTTATATGTCTCTTTATTCCATAGTACCATGAGATTACTTATACAACATTACACATGATATACATGTAATCATTCCACTACATTATTAAACAATTTCATCGAGATTTAACAATTCATTCATCTCATATATCTTTTGTAGTCTCTTCATCATCATGCACATAAATACTACCCATATGACCATACTGATTCTCTTCACGAGACTTTCCCTTAGGGAATTGGTTTGCATAATTCCCGTACATTCCACATTTAAAACATTTAACCACTGTTAATGTCATAGCAATACCATTATCCTCATCCCTGGTGTTAACTGAACCTTTTCCTTTGCACTTACTGGCTTTGTGTCCTTATTTTCCACACCCAAAGCATCTTCCAGTTCCTTTGGAACATTCTCCTTGATGCATCTTCCCACATGATTTACATAGGGGAAATTGAACTTTATTTCCTCTATGATCATCATGAAACTCCATCTTTCTCTTATTAGTCGAGTCAGGAAATTTACCAAATTTTACTTTATTGATCATATTATGAGATCGCTGATTTGGCATAATAATGATTTTTGGACTTCCAAATCCCATTTCATTTGGTTTCTCATGAAGAATATCATTCCATTGTCCATCATATCCTCCATTATCGTGAATCATCTTGTTTCCATCCATTTTCTAAAACCCAAAAAGAATAGTGTGAGAGGAAAAAATCATAATAAAGGGGGAGTAACTTAAATATATAACATCTTTGGTTAATATCATTACCATAGTTCTAGGACTATATCCTATACATATACTTATCCTTAGGGACATCCCTAGACATACCTTAGAAATATCTCTACGGATCTCACTAACGTTTTCGCATCCTAGTTTCCAACGGTTGACTAAACTTTTCCTCTAATACCAACTGTAGAGACCCGAAGCTTAACGTACATAGACATTACATTACTTTTGCGGAATACTTAGTACATAACAAAAACACACACACAAGGATCGTAGTAGTTTAGTGTCTTTGGAAACTCAGAATAAAATCTTCTAATCGTGGTGAAATATATTCAACATCTCCAATAAAGATCTTCCCTTTTTTACCTAATACCTTTCTTTATATCCGGGGGAAAAGAAAACATAAAAGGGTTATATAAAATGCTCAGTAAGGGTAAACAAAAGAAATATCAATGACATCATATTCATAAGAACATAACATTTTGGAAATATTAACCTGCAAAAGATATCATAATTTAATAACATGGGATAAATCATAGTAGTGAAATCTAATCCCAATAATGATAACTTAAAACATAAAACTTTGTGCCATACACACATAATCATATAGAATCATTTCTTATTAGTCAAGAATCATTGCCAAGACTATCTTAGTGCACAAAGTCCATTTTTTAACCGAGTCACCCTCGTTTCAGTCCTATTTCACTGAACCGGTATAACCTACCATTCCAGCCATGTCTATCTCATGAGATATAAAATCTTTACCCAATGCATTGGAGGTAGATATAGGTCCCACCCATCTCATAATGATACCATTCTTATGTGTGCCAAAAAATCATAAATCATACATCATTGCATAACCCATGTAATAAAATGGGATTCTAAAATATCATGCCATCATAATCCATAAACAATTGATATCATTTCATCATAAGAAAATTGAAACCATTTAAATCATAGAGACATTCTACTTGAAACATACATATCAAATACTGAAATCTTATATGGAAAATAGTTTTGAGAAAAACACTTGAAATGAATTCTTGAGGAAAATATCCTTTCTTCTTTAAAATCATTTTCTTTTCACAAAATTCCATGAAATTTTAAAAGATATGGGTTTTGTTGAAAATAATCATGCAATCATTGTAGAGGAAGATTCTTGAAAATGAGGTGTTATGAAACCGTAAAAATCATTTCATGCCATATAAGATAAAAATAACATTCTCCTCTTACTTTTGTCGGAAAAGTCAAAAAGTACCTTATATGGTAACCAAAGGTAAGATTCCATTCATACAAAGTGGTAAAAAGTCCATAAAGGGTAAAAATGACTTTAAACATTCATGGAAGAATGGTAAACATTTTATAAAAACATTTTTAGAAAACATGGTCATGGATGATAAACGTAACCCCAGTAAATACTTACGTATAAGCAATCTCGGATAAATATGAGATTGAAAATTTATCCCTTACCTTAGGTCTGACTTGCTTTGTATGTGTATGAACCTCCTGTATAATGATTTAAATCATGTTATTGACTTATTCTAGAATCATAATCTTCAAATATGGTCCACTTATGACTTTATATTACCCGTTCTTTTGTAAATTCATGTTAAAGTAGCGTTTTGGGTAAAATCGTCTCATTTGTCGTTCGTGTTTTTAACTTGTAATTATTAATATGTTTACTTCGATCATGATTACATATATCCAGAATGTAAAACATGATTTATATATAATATATATTATGAATATACATATATATAATATATTGATAAATGGAATGAAATACACCGTTCATGGAGACGGTAGTCCGTACGTACGCATGAATGTTGTTTTTGTTTCCTTATTGAATTGAATTGAATTAAGTAGATGACATACATATAAATATACATAAATCCAGTATCATTATTATGTAATATATTTCATGATTACTTATTATATATACTTTATAATCATTCATGAATGGATAACGTGGAGAATGAATCTTATCGCATCGTGGAGACGGTAGTCCGTACGTACGCACGAGCGATGATATCGTTCTCATGATTGTGGAATTGTGTTAATGTGTATGTATACTATTTCAGTATTAATATCACTTTATAATAATCATATATAGTTACTCATTACACCATTTACCCATCCAATTAAGGTGGTGGTGGAAAATAGATTACCCCACGGCGTGGAGACGGTATTCTGTACGTACGCACACACGGTGATTTTATTTTCCGTAGGATGGATAAATGGTGAAATAGGGTTGTTTCATACTTATAATAACATATCAGTATATGATTTATACTGATGTTATTACTTCATAATGAAACAACCTAATAATAAGTAGTTGAAGAAGAAAGAAGCTTGAAAGAATCGGTAGAAGAAATTACCACTTCTTCGATACGCCTCTTTAAAACCTCCTCTTAGGGCACTATGATTGGTATTTGAAGAAGAAAAAAACCTCTAGGATGTCTCTAGGGAAGTGGAGAAGATAATGTGTCAGGTTTGGGCCAAGCATGAAGGCTCAAAGTGGTGTGAGGAAGAGAGGGAGGGTTCCCTTTTATAAGGGAGGAGAGGGGCACCTTAGGAAAATCTCAAAATATTATTTTATATTACGGTCAAATTCGTTTTATAATGGTTCCAAAGGGTTTTATTTCGAAGAAAAAGTGGGATGGGTTCGAAATCCTCTCATCCAATAGGATTTAGACATGTTTAGGTTATTATTTTAACCTTATCAATTAGATTTAACTCTAAGTTAAATAATTTATCTTTTACCGTGTCTTTATGTTTTCTTACAATATACGGTTATTAAACTTACTATATCAAGCCAAACGAACCCCAAGTTGTTTATTATCCATATATATAACCGTATCTAAGTCATTTGACCAATCCTTAGATTTTTAGGAATAATATAACAATTAATAATATAATATTTTTTTTAAAAACTATTTTTTGTAAATTTTGACACTATTTAGTAATTGATTTTTGTGAAAATCATAACAGAATGATAAGTTCTAAAAAATTTAATTCAATCAATACTAACATGTTATAGTAACATAGAAAATTAGTGGAATTCATAAAAAGTCTCAAATTATACTTATTTAGGTATTTATAATATCAATTATTCTAATTTTTCACTATTATGGTAATTACTGAATCATCATTGTGTCATAAATAAATTTAATTATTTAAAGTCTAAAAATTACAAATAAAATACCATTATGTAGGAAGTCTTTTTATCTTTCTAATGAATATTTATAGTCGAATTTAGCATATGTATAATTCCATATTAAAATTGATTTACTTATTAAACATTGATTTTAACTATTTTAACCCTTCTAAAAATAAATTAATAATAAATGTCCTAATCTAATCTATGTTGGTCTAAGTGGTCATATTTTATTCCTAAGTTTGTTTGTGGTCGAATTACACTTGTCCAATAGAATTAGGACATGTGTTAGGGTAATAATAATATCATTTTTACCCTTAACTACCCTATTTACTTTTAACCGTGGTAAAAAAAGTAAAAAGTTACTATTCACCAAAAAAAAATTTCATCTCATTGAACCACATTTTAGTCCTTGATATTTATCGTGTCTCTCAGATTTTCGAAATTCCACTCACAGAAGTGGTAAAATTAAGTATTATGAAAAATTCAGTTTTTTTTAACTACCACTTAGTGTTTTCACTATTCATCAAAAAATGAAGGTTTCCAGAAAAATACAAAAAATTAGGCCAATTCTATATTTGATATTAATAATTCAAAAATGATGTCTATTTAACCAAATTCAGAACATATCAGCTGCATTAATTAATTTAAAAAAATAGTTCTCGTCGTCAAAACAAATAGCGTGTTTTTAAGAGATAATAACTATCAAAAGATTGACACTTGTTTATAACTGGATGTAATGTGAAATTACATCCAATGACCAAAATTGTATTAAATTGTAAAAACATATTTTCAATATACTTTAAAACCACTCAAATTAATAATTTATCACTATTAATTATTTCGATTAAAAAAGTTGTTTTTAATTCTAATTTAGTAATTTTCACTATTCATCAGAATATGAAAGTTATCCCAAAAGTACCAAAATTTCACCCTAAGCTAATTTCGATATTCCAAATCCAAAAATGAAGTCCATTTTGAAAAATAAAATTTACAAAATTTCAAAAAGTGGTTATTACTATTCATAACGGCTAGTTTTAATAATATTTTAATAGCATATCGTTGTTTAGTGAAACTCGGTATTGCGTACTACACACACTATTGAGGATGGTCGTGATTGCGTGTAATGCAAGGAAAGTCAACGATGCGTGTTGTGCAAGATCCTTTTGGTGTAGCGTACAACATAAGACATTAATGAAAAGAATATTTTTCATAAAATCTCAGGGTGTTACACCATGTATATACGTTCTATACCAAAATCCATCAAATCATTTAACAAAGGATCATGTTTGAAATGTATCATAGTTAATCACACTTTATATTTTGACTTAAACAACCAAATACCCAATTTTATTTTCCTAGATGATAATGAATTGTATAGTCATAATCATTAATATGTTCTATTAATCTAATCCACCACAAGTTCATCTCATTTTTAGTGAATATATATATATTTATATATATTAGGTTCTTAGAGGTAAAATTACATTAAAATCACACACACCACATAAACATAGGCACAAAATTAATACCATGGCCCCCAATGTGTCATGCCTGTTCCATCATCTACCTATGTCATTCCTGCATCACCGCCTGCCAAAAAATATATTTCAATGTCATTTTTATGATATTTTTAACCATGAGTTTTCAATGGGTGTGATATTTAATAAATTACATGATTATTATACACCAGAACACCACTATGTCTCTTAAAATATGAATCACTGTAGATATAAAAACCACCATTTCAATGTGGAAGGGAAACAAGAGAATTCACAAAATTAATTTTTAATTCTTATAAACATTCATCAAATTATTCCATCATTATGAAATTAATGTAATTTTCCTATAACATTATTAATGGGATAGATAAATAAGAAATTGATTTAATAAAATAACACTAGTAACCCACTAATCTAAAAAAATATGTTTATCACTTTAATTTATAGTTCCTAGACTCTCTTTAATTACATTAGTTTTAACTTGATAAAAATTTATTCCCTATTTATTTATAATATGTTCAAGGAATGAAATTTGTCACGACCAAAAATCAAATTTAAAAAATATTTGATATTTTTTAAAGTTTTTATAATGACCCACATATGTTTCTAATGATCATAATAATGTTTAGAATATATTAGTATTATATTAAAAAATACTACCACGTAGTTATCGAATAATTCATGGAATTATCTATTCCTAATGTCCATAAATACCACCAGAGAATATGTAAACCCAAAGGAAAAAAATTAAAAAAACTCATTATTTCCATACCTATATGAAATGTTGTCTTCATACTTTCATCCCCATTTACTATTCAACGAGGGTGCTCAGACCTAAGATCATCATTTGAGAAATACAAATCTCTCTAGATATGATAAAACAATTAATCTATATGAGGTAGTGGATACTTATTCTTAATAGTGATGTTAATCAATACATTATAATCAAGGAAATTTTTATAGAACGATAATTATTTTTCTAAAAAAATAGGATTACACTATGATGATATGTTGGGATGAATGAAACCATTATCTTTAAACTCTTTTAAAATTATTTCAATTCCAAAGCTTTAAATTGATCCATTTAATAATGATGATATTAAATTGTTTTGGCATCAAACAATAATTTAATAGTGATTTAAATCTCTCTATCCATTATAATACTAGTAAATTCATTGAGAAACACATCCATATATTCATTTACTATAGAAAATATAACTAATTTCATAAGTTTTGTTTTCTACAAAATATTTTTAAGATAAAAATCATTTCCATATTTAATCAATTTACAATTTTCTGATATGTTATCAATTGTATGAATTCATTATTTTAAGAAATTTCTAACTCATTATGAAAAAAAGACATTTTTAGGTCTGAAATATATCTTATTAGGGTAAACCCAAAGTAAATACATGAACAAAATAACATTAAACTCTACATGGGGAAATAAAACATGTTTTATAGGGAAAAAACTTACATAGAAATTAAGAAGATGATTATTATAATTTAATTTTTCCTTAATAGTTCCCCCATTTGTTTTTAATAAATGATATACATTCATTATTGAGGAGACAAAACACTATTTCTACCTTCTCAACACATTGAATAAGTTTTTCATAACTTTCTAATTCATGAGATTCCAATGAACTTCGAAATCTCGGATTCAATCCTGATTAGAACTAATTATTTTTATTATGAAGATACTCATTACAATTTGGTGTGTACCTTCCAAAATAGGTGATGTTCTCATAATACTGGATATAGAATTTTCATCTTTCTTCCTCAAGTGTATGACTTTTTTCACATCATAAGTCAAAAAACATTATCAAAATACTTCTAATGTTAAATATTCTTAAAATTATCTCATCCCAAGGAATAAATATCTTGTACTTCTTGTCAATTATAAGACATTGACCACCACTGACAGGATTTACCTTCAGACATATAAGTAACATGAGTTACCTTTTGATGTTATTAATATCCCATGATTTCAAATAACATTTATAGTCATTTAACCTATCCTTTAACCATCATAAGGTAATTTTTTCCATTAAATACTGGAGGGCGTTATTTCATGAAATTCACTATAATGAGAATGTTCTTTGGTGGTGATCATTATCTCTCTCTCACTTGGATACAATGATCTCTTATAACCTATTTTATCTAATCCATCAAAATAATATACTATTTCAATCAAATTCAAACTATTCCACATCACTTAGTTGGAAGGATATTATCCCCTTGGATCCTTCTAAATATAACTTCCTTATTTCCTCTATAGAAAACCATTAATAACTAATATTGTTTAGATGGAGGAACATTTTAATATATAAATTATAAATACTAATAACCGTATATTAAAATCACTTACTGGTATTTACTTACATTATCCTAACCACTAAAATTATATAAACATTTCCTTTGATTTTAACAATAAGGACCAAATCTTAAAACATTGCTTGATCTTGATTTTTAAGTCACAAATTTATTTTCTTACGTTTTTATGATCTTTTCAATTTAGAGTTTTAAAGAAATATATCATAAATCTTATATAATAAACACATACATTAGAAAGAGTACACTTATTTTCAATATCCTTCTTTTCAAAATATTGTTGTTTTTAAATTAAACATGTTTTCATTTCATGAAAAATCTAGAGGGTTTCTAAAAAAACATGAGAACCCATATAACATTTTCATAGAATGATACCTTTTTACACTAAAGGGATATAATCATTACTTTAAAAAAAAGATCATAAAAAGATCATATAAAATGAAAATATTTCCTTAAAACTCATTATAAATTATAGACATTTAATGTAGGATCCTTGGAACAACATCTTCATATAACCATTATAAGTACCCTTCTAAATGGAATAACTAACTCAGTTAATAAGAATACAATTCTTCAGGGAACAAAATCATTATCCAATGCTTTGGATAGTTATATAAGCATCACCAATCATAATAATCAATGTTAATAGAATATAACATACATAATAAAAATAAAATATCTCACTTACTACAGCTAAATCATAAAAATATACTTGTGAACCGATAAATAAAGACAGTTTAGATATTGATATATCTATTTCCATTACAAATCAATTTTTAAAACAAAAAACTCCAATAACAAAGTGAATGAGGATATTTATTTTAATAAAATATTTAAACTAATAAATTAATTATATAAAATAATAATGATTATATATTTTGAAAAAACTATCTTTGTCATATATGCAAAAAAGTTCATTTTTTCCTTTTGTAAATGAAGTAAAAAGGCCCCATATAAAATAAATTGAATTAAAATATTCTTTTGTTTTTTAAAATAATTCTAAATAGAGATAAAACATCATTGATAATTTATTTATTTCAATATAAAGACAAACATAAATAATTTTATGGAAATTGGAAAAGTGGAAAAAATTTAGAAATTAAATCATTAAAATAATTGAAATCGGGTATTAGGTAAAGTGTCTCTTACATTCAGTGTGACTTTTTAGTTGTGTTATTAATATAATTGAATAATAAACAAATGTTAATTCATTAATTATTAATAAACTCGTTATTTTTTATTAATCTTTTTATTTCACTAATATCCACGGTATACTTAATTAGTCTATTTATTAAGTCCAAATCAGATGCTTTGAGGAATTTAGATTTTAAGTCGAAAATGGATAGGGTAGGATAATTATGGTCAAAAGGATCATTATTCCATAATATTTATAATATTTTTTGGACTCACCTATTTTGATAATATCAATTATGATTAATTATGTACTGATAATCAAAATTATGATTAATCATATTTTGATAATCTCAAATGATGTTTATTGATTAAACTTTTTATTACTTTAGTTACGGTTTTAGTGCTTAATTTAAAAATATAAAAATTGTTGAATATTATCAAATGATATATCTTTAATTCAAGAAAATTTAATTAATCAAATGTTATTTTAATTTGTAATGTTTTATCCAAACTTAATATGTGGATATTTTTAATAAACAGACAAACAGATACCGATATAGAAAGGTCACCGGTATGAAGATGAGCTACCGATACAAAAAGGTCACAGGTATGCAGATGAGCTACCGATACAAAAAGGTCACTGGTATGAATATGAGCTACCGATACAGAAAGGTCACTGGTATATAGATGAGCTACCGATACAGAAAGGTTATAAGTATGGAGATGAGCTATCGATACTGAAAGGTCACTGGTATGCAGACAGTTATCGTTACACCTGAGCTACCGATAGTGTAAGTCTACAATTATACATATGTCGACTGATAGAGAGTGATAGCTAAATTTTTGTAGTCTACCGTGACAACCTCTCTAGTATGGGTCACTAGTATATATGTCTAATGCTAAAGGAAGTCACTATTGTATATAGTCAATGTTACTTGGAGCAACCGCTTGAAGGAGATATCGTTACATACACCTACCGTTACAGAGACCACCAGACACCTAACACTGTGTCATTTGTTTTACTTTGTTTATTATAAGCAACAATCATATTTGGATAATTTAATTAATCTGCTATTAATTAATGATAGTTGTTGGAATGTCATGAACTATAAAATTTACAAATCTTTCCTATTAATAGAGCTCAAGGAATATAAAAAGGGAACCTCAAGCCGCTGAAGAAGAAGTCTTTTTCAACGCACATTCAAAACAAGTTTCTTGATATACACGAGGTCATACATACATATAAGATTAAGGAAGAAGACATGCTGAACCTGTAGAACCTGAATAGTCAAGGAGTGAAGAGCTTCCATGACTACACCGACACTAATGCTAATAAAGCTTATTAAGCTGGACCTGGAAGTCAAAGAAAAAATGACACCTTTTTTTACAAAAAATAGATAAGGACACAGAGAAAATTTTGATCTATCCAAGTAGTCTAGAGCTTCACTAAAAACTAATATAGAATTCTAAACTCATATTTATTTTTTATATCTATTATGATTTATTTATTTACATTTTGAGTAGTGTGTGTGCTCTGTATTTTAAGCACATGATATCTCTTGTGATGAACTAGAGGATTTCTAAATCCTCACTCAATATTTTCCTTACACTCTTGTATCCCACTATGGATAGTGATAGAGGTCAAGTGAGACCCAGACAGCCTGTGTGTTGTGGTTTAGTTTTCCCACATTGAACTGAGGTAGAGGTCTGAGGACCTTAAAAGTCTATGCATTGTTGTCAAAACCTAATCCAGGGTGTGGTTGATAGTTTAAATAAAATTGTTTAAGAGTAAAAAGTATCTTCTTGAGACGGAACCTCTCGTTTAAAACTAATGTGCATTTTTATTTTAGTTAAATTTATTTTGAATATTCCACTACTAAGTTCATTAATTATAACTATATTCTAAAGTTACTTTTATAGTTAAACTAGCAAGTGTTTTTATTTATCATAAACCAGTATGTTAGATTCAAAATCTAATCTATTCTTCATATTACATTAGCTACAAACTAATCAATCTCTTGAGAACCTAACTGAACCTTTACTGTATTACAAATTCACTAAAATTTAGCTTGTTATTTAAATTGGGGGATTTTAATAGAAGTATTTTAAATCCAAAATTTTTAATAGGAACTCAATTCACCCCTCCCCCCTCTGGAGTATCCACTTCGACCAAAATTTGATATCAGAGGGATTAGATAAAAGTTATTCAAAACATTCTATTTTTTAACTGTGGTTCTATTTGTATCTTAGTGATTTTAAATTTCTTTTATTTCTAAAAAAAATTTTATTTAAATACATTTTCTAAAATCGAATTATGGATAATAGATTAGATGGTGTAGCTACCAACAATCCACCTTGATTTAATGGTGTTAATTATTCCCAATGGAAAATCAAAATGAATATTCATTTAGAAAGTATGGGATTTGACATTTGAACTGCTATAAAGACTCAGTATAAGATTACAGAAACTGTATAAAATACTTGGGATAAACCTAGGAAAGCTTCATATAATAATAATTGTAAAGCAATGAATGCCCTATATTGGGCTTTAGGAGATGAAGAATTTAATCTAATATCTTCTTGTTAGACATCATATGAATTATGGGATACTCTGGCAGTTTCCCAAGAGGGAACAACCAATGTTAATGAAATGAGACTAAATACATACACTCTTAAGTAATCACTTCATGGAATGCTATTAACTATAATTAAAATAAGGAAAATAAAGATATATATAGGTCTTGGGGAGGTTTTTCTAAGCATGAGGATCTCAATCTACATCTATACACTAGCAGCATATGGAAGTGATTTTTATAACAATCAATTATTCTCTAATGGATTCTTCATGTTAAATCATTAATTAAAACTCATGTATAAATTATATTGATGATTCATGAATTTGATGAATTTACTCCATTTATATTCCATTTAAATATGCAACGATTTAATTTAACAATACCTTATGTGGGATAAATGGTTTGGGTGTCCAACATATATTAATAATATACCCAATATATGAAAATTATACTTTTCATATAGGGTTAAATAAATCCTAGTAATATGTCATATATAAGTAAGGTTTTTGGGAATATGTCCTTTAATCTCAAACTTTTAATAATCCCTAATATTCTTTGTGTCATTTCACCTTGTGTTGTATCATATATAAAAACTTTTGATACCATATCAAAAAATAATTTTTCATTTCCTCCAAGATACATTTGCAAATATATCAATAACTTCTCCTTTTATCACATAATTTGAAATACCTTGATAATACCCTTCCAAAAAACTTTTGTGTTTACTATAAAAAAAATTAAAGTAACTCTTTGAGTCAATATCAATCCCTAATTAGTCAAAATTAAATCATGACCCTATGATCAATTATATTATTTAAAAAAATGAATCTTAAAATATAAAAGTGTAAGAAAAAAAAGTTATATAAAAGCATCAATGTTACTCAATATATGAAGGGATCAGGCATGATCTCCTTAAAACACATGTTTCACTATACCTCTTTTCACCAGTATACATAAATTGAGAATGTTAATTCTCATATTTTTCAATTTTCCAAGACATTGAGTAAACATTGGACACAAAATATTTCAATCCCATATAGCTATATCATCTATTCATGATTCTCAGTGTGTATACTAATCTGATTGATGAATGAATCACAAATCATTAATCATTATGGATAAGAACATCACATGTCCCTTATCTAGATAGATATATAATATCTATGTGTGGCCACACAGTCCCATAGTTTATCTCACCTTATGACCTTGATGGTATACTGGTCACATGAGCTGAGAAATCCCAACATAGCTAAGCTCCAATCGATGACATGATCAACAACATACCCATCCACACCCATATTAGCAACGTCAGTTTCTAGACTTTTTTTAATTAGGGTATCAATAAAATAAGTTTATCAATCTAGAAATCTTACTACCCCTAGTAGCGGGGAATCATTTATGACCCATACACCCCTGTTATAACAAATTCATATGTATGAGACTCTATGTGGTAAATATAGTGGGTCATCCATCACACAAAAAGAATATCATTCTTTGTCCTGTGCCTCATGGCCATTTTATATATCTCTATAAAAACAATTTACTCATTCAACCTTATAATTTCATAATAACATATAAAAATCCATGATTATCATCAGTTATAGATAAACACATAGCTATATATTGAGAGGTAATTTATCAATACCCATCCTAAAATTTTCATATATATATATATTTACATAGCCAGTTTGAAAGAATGAAAAAATGGATGTTGCCTATCAATTTGTTAAATTTTAGTATTCCTAAACTATTTATGAATATTTAATAAACCCAACATAATAACTGGTTTAACATATCATATATGATAAACTACAAGATTAGTATTATGTTTACTACGCATTACATATATTTTTAACAAATTATATTATATGTAATCATCATCACTACTCAATGTTATCATCTAATAAAACACTCCCAATTATTTTTCTATGAGAAAAAACTATGAAGAAAACTAGTCTGAATAATGGTAATATTTAAGAATAATATTCCAAATAATTCAACTTTTTGGACATATTTAAACTTACAAACTTCATAATATCAAATAGTTTTGTGTAAACATATATTTTCTACTTAGAACTCTTTCTATGTTCATCACCATCATCCTTAGATCCCTATTCAATATAACCATTTCCTTGAAATAATATAATTATTTATATTACTGTTAATCACTAATCCTCAATTCATTTAGGATAAAGTGAAGATCACTTTGTTATGATAACTAATTCTAAAAATTAAATTTTTATTTAACTCCATACCCTAAACCCTTTTTTGAAATAAATTTCCATTCACATATAAAGTGTTATTAGAATAATCCTATAAGAAATGGTGTCTTTAATTTTTCTTGATAACAAAATGAATCTCGTTAAATGTTTTTCATTACCATCACATATCCAAAAAAATTAGAATATTAAGTGGAAATCACAATAATATAATATTGGTGTTATCCTTTATTTATTAATTTTTAACTTCCCTATATACAAACATACTACTACTAGCTTCTTGGACATTATATTTTTTTAATAATACCTTTTTATATAAGACAACCCTATTTGTGTTAGGAAATAAAATTTATTTCCTTTTAGTATAAATATTTAACAAATAAACTACTTTTTCATATCATATATTTTATTATATGTGTTTATGACATTATTTTTTAAAAATAATTCTTTATTAAAATATATCATTGATGGGTGGTAGGAACAATTCTCAGGTATTTGAAAAATTAATTGGATTCAAACTTTTATCTTTGATAAAATACTTTTATCCATATCTTATTCAACAAACATATTAGAAACATTGATGTGTCTTTAACCATTTAATAAAAAATATATGTTATAAAAATAAATTTCTTCTCGCATTAGTGAAATTATATAAAGATATACATATTTTACTTAGATACATTTGATCTTGATAAAATATTTTACATTTATATGAATAAACTATTTTCTTTTTGAATGTAAACTATAATATAAATCATTTTTTTCAATATTTAAATTTAGTATATTTACAACACTTGTAAAATATACATTTGGTATCATATTTATTTCAAAATCAAAAAATTGATTTCAATATAATCTTAACATTACATGGAAATTCCATGGATTTTATAAAACTATTTTACGTATTCTTGATAATTCCTTCATATGGAATTATCATTCCTACATTCTGAAAATTGTTGGGTCTAATAACCATGATTAGATTATTGAAGGAATTTTTTTGACCATTAATACTAATATTTAATGTTCTAATTTGAACTTGTATTCTCTTGTTCTATCCTTATATTACTAGAATCCCAACATCATATACCCAATTCCTCCACTATCAATACTTTGATAATATTTGGTAAAATTTTCTTCAATTCAATTATATTGTCCGAAAATTTCCATAGATGAAAATATGATAAATTCCCAAACCAAAAAACTATTTTTTATTGAATTTATCTAAATTAATTAATCAATCCAAATGTTATTTCATAGCCATATAGATTTACTTTTCAAATAATATTAGCAATTGGTTACTGAGGATAGAAATATTTTTCAACCTATATTTTTTACTTAAAAAGATATCCTAAATCACTAATCATACTTAATAACATTTCTTAAGTATCTGTTTTTATGACTAATTATATTAAGATTATTATTGTAAAGGATTAATCACAATTTTTATCTTGTTGATGGTAATGATATCATTTTCAACAAAATATTTTATTAGATGAGTAACATGTATTATAACCACTCAATAAAGAATTTATTTAATGTGCTTGCACTAAAATGATGAACCCTTTTAAAAATTTTCATATCCATTTGTGGGATAAGATCCATATTTTACTAATCAATTATTTATCTTGGCCATTCATCTCTTCACATAGTTATAAATATTGGAAATCATGCCAATAATTTCTTATATGATTCTTGTATAGATGATCAGACAAACCATTATATAATCCATTGTATGGATGAACTCAACTACATTCCAGAAGTATCATTCCAATGGGTCTCCTAGTTAATTGTATCATAAATGAAACAATAACAAAAATTAACAAAATATAATATATGATCACCGCTTTATTGAAGAAACTTTGAAAGGATTACCCAATACCTCCCACTATTTTCTTTACATACAAAAGATAATTCAGGGGAACTCATAAATGGAAGAACATTCCTGGCAGAATGATTAAGGTGTTGAAAAGCATTGAATTGGAAGGAATATCACACTTATTTTTCGAATGAGATTTTATCACACAATATTATCTCAAGTTATTACCTTTTGTGTTTTCACTCTTCTAGAAAAATTCTTTTTAAAAAATATTCCCTCCACCAAATTAATTTGTTCAAACATTATTGATGTGAAATGCTTTACACAACCCATAAATTTATTTTAATTACCCAAAAAAGAAGTCATACATATTCATACATATTCTTATGGATCTTGTTAATAATGTATATGAACAATAAATAAAAGGGAATGCATTTATATGAGATTGATAATCTTCACATGAGTAAGTTTAGAGTGATAAAATGCAAACCCTATTCATCAACCTGGGTAAGGAACAATCCTTCAGGTTGGTAAGTAGTCCAACCCCAATTCCCTCTACCAAAGGATACTTAATTCAATAGATAATTCAATTAATCATAACTATAACACCTAATATGACCAAACTATATTCAATATCTAAATTAAGGTTCATAACATTAGTTTCAAACAGAGATCAAGGTTAAAGAAAAACTAAATTCATTATCATTCCTAGAATGTTATGAAAGGATCTATTTTGAAGTATTTTAATATTAAAAATAAAACATACACCATTAATAAAATAAAAAATTTATAAATATGAATAACACATAGAATAGCCTATTAAATAAAGGAAAAAATAGATATTTTAACATAAGATAAGTATTTATGAAAAAATCATTAATAAAATCTATTTATGAACACCTAATAATTTTATATTTAACATTATAGAAATTCCATATTTATTAATATATACTTTTTATATCCATTCCAATGCGAACTATTTTATATTTTTCATTATTTGGATTTTCTTTCATAAATATTTGATATTTTATTAATTATAAATAATTAATGATTCAATTTCTATTATGAAAACATTTTACATATTCTAAATCTCATATGCCTAATAAATATTGAAATATTTATCATAACAATAATAAAATAACATTTTGATGTTTCTTAAATAATAACCATATAAGTACCACTTTTTATTTTTAACAATTCAAAATAAATCCTTTTGAAAATTTTATAATTTTAAAATAAATATTTTATATAATGACCTTATTTATTTATTTATAACCCTATTAATATTATCACATATGATTTCTAAATAAAAACATTTTTTTCAAGATAATAACTTCCTCGTATAATTTCAAAAAAAAAAATTAAATATAAATATTAAATATTTCAGAATAATATTTTTCATAATAATTTATTTAATTAATTATAAAAAATTTAAAATTAATTAATTAATCCTTTATAAATTAGAATATCCAAATAATACCATTTATAATGATTTTAAAAATTAAAATCCTTATAAATTATATAATAATTTAAAAAAATTAAAATATTTTTAGTTTACCCTTATATAGGAAACCATTTCAACATAAGGGTAACTATCATAAACCATTACACGAACACATTGTAGATTGGTAATACCCTAATGCAGTGCCAACCGAAATATTATGTGTACAGTAAAATCACTAATTACCTTTACACATCTCAAATGAGATGTGTTTTGTGAGGGTAATAAGGATATTACCTTTAAATGGATTTTTCACATAAGGGTAGTTTTCGATTTACCCTTAAAAATACTTCTACAATTACTATGTAAGGAAACTAAATTGTTTACATTTACATAACCTCAACCCATGTGATGGTAAGTGACTAATTACCTTTATATAATACTTTGAAAAATTAAATAACCTTTGTACATATTCCAATTTCCTCTTTGTGATATTTCATAACTCTACACTAACATTAGATGTAATGGTAATCGATATCATATCCATACATAAAAACATTATGCAAACCATTTTCATAAGGGTTACAGTACGAACTATCTTTATATGATCCCATCATGTAAATGTTACCCCAAGTGTCCTTATTTGTTTAAGGTTAGTTTATTGGTAACCCTCATGAATCTCTATTGCATAAGGGTAAGGCCTTGGATATAGTTTTATATCCCACCTATGTAAGGGAAAAACATTTTTTATATTTTCGATAAACCTAAAATGTGAGGATCTAATTTTGGTTTTATTCTTAATTAGAATGTAATATTTTAGAAATTTAAATCATGAGTTCATTTTTATACTATTGAAGTGTTTTTTTAAGAGTATAATAATAATTATTAGATCAAGTGGAAGTTATTACAGCCCTTGTATGAGGATCTCCTTGTAAGAAATATGAAACCTTGTAAAAAAATAACGATCTATTATATATAAGAATATCATTTACTGAAGACCATATAAAACATCCAAAAACTCCATCACATGGGTTTGATAAAGATCAATAAGTTGAAAAACCATTCCACCTCCATGGTGTATCCACAAGTTATATTGAATTTTTCAATGTTTTTATGGAATCCATCTTAACTTGAAATTATGATAGTAAATTTAATTCAACTATCATAATCCACTAAGTGGTGCACAACATGTGGCCTTGATTTGAAATAAATAAATTTATACTTGAGTTAAAGACCATATACTATATATAAATTCCAAGATATCCATCATAAGGCATAGGGTGTTTTGATGAGGATAAGTGGTGTCTAAGGCCAAACCGGATCTAGGTGTGTACTCCCTATACACACCAAGTTGGTCAGCTAGTCATCACATGATGATTGAGGGTGAACCAAATTATGTGTGATATTTTTCTTCATCCAAAACTCTAGACACCACAAATAAACAAAGTACATGATTTGTGTTCAAAAAAAATTAATATGTGTATTTGTGTTCTTCAAACTAGGTTCTATTCATTGTCTTTATTCTTGCTGCATACACCATTTTATCCTCTATTTTACAAAAATGTATCATCTAAGATCCCAATTAAGAAGGAAACATGACGAATCAATTATTTTCATTCTAATTTTTACCGAAATATGGGATTTCATTCAACCCAAGTGATGTCTACAATATCTCTTATTTCCACTAACATATTTTATCATGGCATCTGTTATCCAAGAACCAATGTCATTTTTAATCAATTCTACCAGACTTCATTCCTATCACTTATTTCACAACATGACATAAATCCATTTTTTAATCAAATATCATACTAGAAATTTAGTCAAATCATAGACATAACATATTCCAATGATGAAATATGCCAAGAATGAGGTTGAAGGAAATATAAATAAAGTAATATCATAAGTGACCAAAGAAAACCTAGTCACCAATCATAGTCATGGAAATCTCAATGGAGGTTGAAAAACCAGCCTAATTATTTTTTAGTTCCAAATTAATAAAAGAAAAAATTGATTGGGTCTTGAAAAAAGAGATTTAAATTGGGATTTAATGTAAAAATCTGAATCCATGATTGAAATTTTAATAAAGTGGAAATAATCAATAAATAAAAAATCATTGCATTTATAGTGAATTATCATTACTTCAATTTTGTTATCATAGTCACATGATTAAATCATTTAAATATCTTTTTATCCAATCATGATCCTTTAATATGACATCGACAACAAGATCTATTTTTTCAAAGCTAAAAATGTGTTCCATATTTTTAAACAATCATTTCCTAACATCAAATGATCTATATCGCACCACACCCAAACTCTTAGGTTTTGTGTTAAAAAACATTCTTCAAACACCATATTTAATATAATGTGAGACAAAATTATATTTCTTCTACAATATTATAATATGATAAACATTACATATCAAAATTCATTTCATAATACCATGAATAGAAGGTTTATTACCATTAATGGTCATGTACCTCATAAATTTATTTTCTTATAAATTAAAACATTTATCCCCATTCTAAACACACAAAATAAAATTCTTAAAATATCATAGGTTATACTCATCTATATCACCTAGTAAAGAAAAAATAAAAATGGGGTGATATGAAAGGTTCGATAAGGGTAAACATAAGTGATAATAATATGAACATATGGGTATAATATAGATACATAATAAAATAATACAGATAAAAAAATTTATGAGGAAACCTATGTTATAACATATTGAATGGAATGATGTTTTATATCATAAGCATATAATTTGGATGGGGTGGGAGACCCCACTAGGGTGGTGGTAAAACCTAGCATTGTCTGCAACAGCATCGACCCATATATTGAAGGTTAGGATCCTATCTATGGTGGGGCTGATTATTCCCCCAAATTCCTATTTTTTAGATTTGTATAGGGCCTTAAACACAAATTTTTTCATGGTCTATCTTTTCCAATATGTTACTACTATAATTATTCCATTGAAGGTATCAAAAAATGATCAAGGTGTCACCAACATTCTCTTTATAACCATCTGAATTCCATAATGTTTCTACAACTCACTCTTGTACATTAGTGGAAATGATTGGTTCAGACAACCCACTATTTCTTATCATCAGAAGTTATGAAAATTATTTTGTGGGGTTACAGAGAGTAGTAGACAATGGGGTACTTGGTCAATTAAATATTACTATGCATGTTCATTATAAAGAGGATTTTTCCCATGTTTTGTTGTGTGAGTGAGAGAGGTGTGATAGTCATCCTTTCAACTTATTCTGGTGGATGATGGATTTCATCGGGGGTTGTGACTGTAAGATATCAAAACTGTGGATTCTTCATCCTAGTCTTACACTTCCTTCTTGGAAATCCGGAATCTTAATGGGAATCAATGACCAGATTGATTGTTTTTTAAGCACCGATGGCTTTAATTCTTACACGTTACATCCTTGGGGTATGTGAGTTTTCATTAAAATTATTTTTTCAAAGGGTTAGTCTTCATCAAATATGTCAATTATTGGATTGTGAGGATGGATTCTGGAAATAGATATTTTATGAAGAGGTTGTGGTTTTTTCTTTTTATACTTCAATCATGGGAATTGGAAATCAATATGTCATCATTGTGGATTCCATCCTTGTAGAGGTCATTGCATAGATCTATATGATATGGTGTATGTTTCCAACTTTACGGATGATATTTCTACTTAAAATCCAGCCACTATTCAGAAACAAGATTCCTTTTATATCTATGATCCCCACTTTAAGACCCATAGTCCCTCAGATTCTACAATGAGTGCACCTTTGGAATTATCTAAGGTCTGAGATAAAATAGTGGATAAGATAGATGGTTATTTCTAAATGAAGGATTCTTAAAATTATTGTTATTTTCCTTGGTCCTATGGGAAATAGTCTAATTAGTGTTTGGGAAGAGCTTCATCCTTGCAACAATAGTGTGTTTCACCCATACCTATGGTATCTACATGGCATGTCTCTAGTGGGGGGGGGGGGTCATTTACCCCTCACTAACTTATGTGGTGACTTTTTTAGTTACTAAGATTCCTTATATATCTCCAATGAATAAGGGTAAACAATAGGTGGTTTTTAATGATGGTTTTACTCTCTATCATTGAAGTAAGGTAAAAAATTCACACGGATTGTTCCTCATCTAGGATGGCCTGCATGGTTGAAACTAGAGTTGTTTTCACACTATTCATTCATGGTGCTACGGTTAGTGAACAGAATAAAATATGAGATTTTTATAGGATAACTACATTCGAAAACTAGGGAAATGGGGGTGTTCTATCTCAATTCGATAGCCCTGAAGTTATTTATGAAAAGAAATCTATTAAAGCTCATTCATAACTGGGATTCAGTTCTAATTTTCAAAAATCTAGTTTAAGAATTGAGGTGCAACCTCTATTATGTAACATTAATCAAAATATATATAACTCCTCTCTAAGGGGACGTGTTAGGAAGATGGTAAAAGTGAATATAGATAACTCTATTTATAGGAGGATTGATACTAGAGGTTTATCAAAGTGATAAATTTTTTACCGCCCATTTCAAAATCTGGCATTATGGGTTAATAAAGGACAGATTGAGTACTTTACAATGTGAAAGTACTTTTTTGTTTAATTAATACTTACATTATTGTGATATATCGTTAATCCTATCTTCAATTGGTTGTTTAGTGTTCGGGTTCTCACTCAACTCCTAAAAGTGTTTTATTACTCAATAATTATGTAATTTTCAGCACATGAGGAATGAGAAAACATAATAAATGAGTCATAAGAGTATGAAACAATTAATCAATAAACACGCGTGAGGAGTGAATAACTATAAAAACCTAGGTAATGTTGATTATAGATCAATTTAATTCATTATAAATATTTATTAATTATATGTTTATATATTAATATACATTAAAATAATATCAAGTAATTGTGCAATCAAAAAGGATATAGTTTTCTTATTACTAAATTAATTTTCATCTATTATATAGTTTTATTTAAAATATTAATACTCTATTTTTAAAATATTAATTTCAAAAAACGAACTTAATTTTTGAATTGTACATATCATAAATATCTCATGGTAAATATTTGGTATTTTTTTAAAAGATTTATTTTTCTGGAAATAGTAAAATTATCATTTTTTGGTAAAATTATCATTTATTTACATTAAAAAGAATTATTATTAATTTTATTGATCATAAATTAATATAAGACTCATTTATTTAGAAATAATATAATTATTTATATATTAATCAATATTATATCTATTTTTGGTATAAGTTCATTTTTGGGATTAAAAAATCATTTTTTAAAGTATTTTCATTTCTTTTTGTGTTTTAATCATAAATTAACATCTAAATAATTTATAAAATGAATGATTAAAAATTGATTCCATATTTCGAATAACTATCTTAAAATATTTTAAATATTTCCAGTTTTTATTATTAGGAATAGTAACGTTGGTAAATATTTGATATCACCATAAGGGTAAAATGGGTATAAGAGGGTTAAAACAGTGAGGTAAGGACTAAAATCTCCATAAATGTTGTATTTATTTTAATATATTATTTTTTTTCTACTATGTAAATATAAGTTTATATTATGTTTCAATTTATTACTACTTTACTTTGATTATATCATTTATTTTATTTAATGTCAATGAAAAATTCAAAATGTCACTCTCTTTATTTTGATATCTATATATTTTATTATACTGATGAAAAATAGTTATGTTCTATTTTAATTTTATATTTTAAATATTAATTTCTTTAGCATGATAATATATTTTTAATTTTGAGTGATGGAATAATTATTTTAAATTCTTGTGCAACACCAACATAATGCTCCTTCATGTAATTGGGAAATCAAATAAATTATTTCTAAAAACATAAAATTTAACAAAATTTGAATGAAATTTGGTTTTAAATAAATTTTATAGATAACTAAAACATATTAGTATTTTGTTAATGGTTTATATTTTAATTACATAACCATATTGATGTCATTAAATTCATACTAAGTTAATAGTCCTGAAAAGGACATTAATTGCATATTTTGTTAAATAATATTCTAGTTAATGATTTGAAATTAATAAAAACCATATATTCATATAAGTTAATGTTATGTAGACAAACACATAATCCATTAACAAATTATGGGTATCTTATCATTTTCTAGTCACTTTCTTGACTCCTATAGTTTAAAACGTTTTTATATCATGGTAGTCATCAGTAGGGTTTTCGTTTGGGGTTTAAAACTATGATACAAGGGTGAAAAAATCATGTATACTCAACCAAATATTATCATTTAAGAGTATTTAGACCCATGTTAATCATATACTAAATATATTTTAATTTTTTCCACTTGATCATGAAAATTAAATTATATTAATTTAATAATTTAATTATTTCCAATGGTTCCCCCTCATTCATCTATAAAAGGGATCATCTTATCCTCTCTTCCTCAAACCTTTTCCAAATTATACGTTTTACAATACATACCATAGTCAACACCCAAATTAAATCTCCATTTACATGGGTTATTTTTCTCACTAAGAGGCCAAACTTATAACTATTAATGTGTAATCCAAAGAGGTTATCTGAGGAGAAATCATGCATCCAAAACATCCAATTTCATATTTTCTTATTCATATAGTGAATTAAAATAATATTAAAAAAATAAATTAATAAAATCATTAAATTAAATATAATAATTATGATTATGTTATAACACTTTTTCTCCTTATTTTCAATCTTATAAGAAATGAAAACTTCACTCATGAGTATATGGGGATTACCACCTCTACAAAGTGATGTGTTTTGTTTTTCATCATTCATCACATGGATGGATATTATGACTAATGTAATTACTATATATGATATTTGTGACATAATTATCATTATTAAATGATTATATATCATTTATATTCTTCTATTTCCATCCACTAAAAATTGATAACGTTGTTCATGCATATGTGTGGACTATCAACAATATGAAACGATACAATTAATTTTTCATGTACTATTTCATGGATATTAACAAAATTGTATTAAATTAATATAAATTAATATAATTTAATTATCAATATTTTAATTTGGAGTGGATGCTCAAGAGGGGGTGAATTGAGTTCCAATTAAAAAAAATTATTTAAAAGATTTCTATTAAAATTCCACAATTTAAATAACATGATAAACTATGGTGAATTTTTAATACAACAAATGTTCAGTTAGGTTCTCAAGATATTGATTAGTTCTCAATAAATGTAATATGAAGATTAGATTAACTTTTGAAAATAACCTACTGGTTTACAATAAATATTATCACACTCTAGTTTAACTATCAGAGTAATATTAAAATAGATTTATATTTAACTTACATTGCAGTAGAATATTGAAAATAGGTTTTACTAAAATAAAAATGCACCGAAGTTTTAAATAAGAGGTTCAGTCACAAGTAGAGACTTAGTCCTCTCAAAAAAAATTATATAATCTTTGATTCACACCCAGGATTGGGATTTTACAGTAGTGCACAGACTGTTCTGGTCCTCAGACCTCTACCATAGTTCTATATAGGAAAACTAAACAACAGAACACCGGTTGTCTAGGTATCACTTGACCTCAACCACTATCCACAGTGGGATATAATAGTGTAAGGTAAAGATTGAGTGAGGATTTATAAATCCTCCAGTTCATCACAAGATATAGTGTGTGTCACATATATGACATATTTTAAAGTTAAATTCCATTTAATTTCCATTCATACTTTGTTTTGAGGGTTTCGACTCGAAAGGTAGGTGCTTCCATGTGTAAACAATTAGTGATGAGTTAGCGTGCTGTATTCAACAATTTTTCATATTCCTCATATGTTGGGTGTGGTGCGAAAACTGTTTATGATTGATTTGGTTATGTGTTAAATTTTATAGTCGCTTTTTAACATGAAATTGGGTGTTTTCATGTGTAACTCATGGGGTTTTATTTGGGTGTGGTTTATAACTTATGAAATTGGTTTATTAAATCTTGTTTGGCCTGCCAATTCTGGTTTGGTAATTTAATAGTATCATGTGCATCTAAAAAGAAGGGTTTTGAATAGGTTTGATGTGTAAAACATTGTTATACTTCTTGAGGTCATTTTTGGAAAATATGTGTTTTCATTTGTATCTTTTGTGGTATTATTCAATGTTATTTTATAACAATTTAATGTGTTTTTATAAATGTATCTAGGACATCCAATTCTATTTTTGATAGGAATTGGTATGTTTTTTTGTCTTAAATGGGTGTTTTGAAATGGGTATTGCGTGCAAGACATAGTTACACCCCTTGAGTTGTTTTATAAAAATTTTGAATGTTTTGTTTGGTTAAACAAAGTGGATAAATGATTGTATATGTACTGTTTGGGGGGTGTGTTTACCTAATATGGGGTTTTCTTTAAAGGTAGGGTAGTTATTTAAGATTTCAAATATTTTTTTAGAATGTTTTACAAAGTGCTGAAATGTTTTAGAATATGGGAAGAGAGCTGCAAAACATGGATGTGGGCTGTTTTGTGTGGGTGTGTTGTGAAAATTGAATTTTGATGATGAAAGTGGTATTATATGTTATTTGATTAGGCTGTTATGTGAGCTATAATGTCTTGGAATGGTTCATAAAAATGGTTTAAAGGATTTGTGGAAGTGTCCATGTAATGTGAAGAGTTTTGGGGGCTATTTTTGAATGAGTCGGATTTCAAAATCAATTGAATGAGAAGTGTACATTTGTGACTTGTGTGGTATAAATGTGGGATGTTTGGTGAATATTTTATAGGGAAATGATATTTTCATGTGAAAAGTATTTATCTTGACTTGTTGAACTTGTTTGAGCAAAAAGGGAAAACCCGGGTATCTAGGTGGGTGGATGTGTACTAGTATGCTAGTGAATCTGTGAGGTTTGGCCTCAGTTTCACTTAGCAAGATTGATTCTTAAAACTCTAAATAAACTATGATGATGATTATTGGGGACCACTAGGTTATGGGTATGTTCCCTACTTGTGGCTCGTGCATGAGAATGGATATTTGTAATGGTTACTCTCACTGAGATACGAGGTTCCTGGGACCCACAGCTAGCTACTGCCTAGGGGTTATTTCCCATTTCTTGTGCTCACCGAATACTTTGTTCTTACCGTCGGTATATGGTATAATAGGATGGAAAATTCAGTAGCTATGATATTTATTTTAAATGATTTTATTCTTTAAATTATCCCACCTGAAAACTATTTTTATTTAATGTTGCATCTTTTAGAAATTTTAACTAGCATCTCATGTCATTGAAAACTTGCATGCTTTTCGCCATTAAATGTTTATCACATGGAATCTATTAGTGTTGGTATCCTATTGGGCTTTGGCTCACACCCTAGTTACACCCTTGGGTGTAAGTAGACTTGGTTATTTTTGTTATCGCAGGTTGGGTATAGTTTTTTTGTTCTAGTGGTTTGGGTTTCTAGCAGGTCCTTGGTGGTGAAGTCTTGTGGAGGTGCCTTGAGGGCGGTTCCCCTTGCCATGAGGGTTCTTGGGCTATCCTTATTTGGTTTTTACCTTTGGTATAGACCTATTGAGTTGTTTTAAGCTATGTAATTCAGTTCTGAATTTTTTTAAAAGACGGTTTTAGTTGAAAAATCCAGATTTGTTTTATTGGACACTTTTGTCATTTTATGTTTATAAACTCGGGTAAATCGTTCCCTATTATCATTTTATGATACCCAGGAACTTGTGCCAGCCCGTGGGGATCGGGAACGCCCTTCGGGTCTTGCCATGGACCGGGTCGGGTGCCGATTTTGAAGGCGACCAGATTCGGTTCGTGACAAAATGGTATCAAAGGAGGTTCGCTCCATTTGAGTCATGCTATTTGGGAAATAGTCGGGATAGTATATATTTTTGATTGTTGGGACATGGAATTCTGGTTATGGGTAGTGTTCTTGATCACCACACCTCATTTCAGGATTCAAGTCGCCTGGGGAAGTTGGGATTTGTCTATGTCTTTTGGTTTTCTTGGTTTGATGATGATTATGGGAAATGAAAAGAGAGTTGGGTTAATGGTCTCAATGAGCTCGCAGGGTCTGGCAAGCCATGTGGAGATGGGGATATTCCCTAGAACACTCTCTGTGATAATGAAGTGATTGGAATATTGCTGCCAACCATATGTCCAAGTCACCCACTGAAACTAGTTTCCTCTCACACTGTCATCTGTTCTTTAGTTTTGAAATCATAGAACTTTGGTTTTAAAGTGACCTGTTTTTAAGAAGTGTAATGTTTTTGTGAAATGAATTTCAAATAAATATGGAATGGTATGATTTATGAAATTTTGGAACTGAATATTCAGAATTATTTTGAAATAGAAAATGGTGTGATTACACCTCTTTTGAAGGCAGAAACTGTATTGAAGTTGGTTTTGAAAAGTGTTTCCAATAGAGTTTTCTAAACAATCAGAGTGTGTTTTAATGGGAAGAGATGTTTTGAAATTGATGTGAATATCTTGAATGTGAGTTATTTTCTAAATGGATGTGACTTTCTAAAAATTTTTGTAAGATGTGAGTTGGGATTTTGATCTCGTGGTTAGCGGTTATGAGAAAAAAAGGATGCGTTGGTTGACTATTTTGGTTTTGAAAAGTGGAATGAATTTTTGTTTTAACCTTTGGTATTTCCATTAGTGACCACATGCATGGGGTTATAGGGGATGATGGATGGTTGATGGCACGACTGGATGAGTGTCGGGACAGATATGAGGAGGGTGTCTGGTGTGGCACAAAAACATGCATGTGTGAGGCCCATGGGGTACCATTGGTCGATACTCTTACCGTTGAACCACTTGTTTTCAAAGAAATGGTTTTAAAGAAAAACATTATGTCTTGATGAATAGTTTTGGGATGTTTTGTATTATGGGTCTTTGAAGATGTTGTTTTTGTGAGATGTTTTTTTAGTCTAATAACCCCTCATATTTGAACTGTATTTTGGGATTATGTTTGGTCGGTAAGCCAGGTAGAAGGACCGTTTAGTAGTCTCCTCTGAGATATATTTCGGGGGACCTTTATGGTGGTTACCTTCATGTGTTTGGATCTAGTTTATGGTTTTTTTAACCAATGGACCATCTTGGTTGGGTCCTTGGGTTCTCCCGTTGGATAAGGTACGCCCCCATTTAGGGTTTGAGCACAACTAAAGTGCAACCCGTATTTTTTCCCCATTGGAAAATCCTCCAGTTGATCAATATAAGGAATATTTTATAGATCATTGTTGATTGAGTATAAAACCATTAATTTAGTTGATTTGTAGATCCTCTTGTAGTTGGATAGTTCTTGTGGAAGGTTGAAAGAGCCCTTGGTTTCTTAAGTTTCATGATTCATCGAAGGTGGAAGTGTTCTGTGGTTGTTAGTGTGGATGAGTGTCATGATGGTGTCTAAGAGGGCCTCTAGGTTCTTCATAGTTTCCTTGAAGCAAGAGTTATTATTAAACCACCAATTTTGAGATTTTGGTCCTGATAGGATATTGTGTCCACTTTTTGGAATTGTCTGCTGTTTAGGGACTTGGAATATGGTCATGTTCCATGTATTGTTTCTATCAATCACAAGGGTCATGTTCGGTGACGCATTGGGATGGTGTGTGCTCTTTTGAATGTAAAGGTCAAGGTCACACAATCCTTTTAGGTTCTCTGTTATGTTGGTAGTATGTATCCCTTGGGAAAAACATCAAATCCTTTATCTTAGAGGACGGTGTTTATACGTGTCCTACCCTTTTGCTGTTTCTCACCCAAAGAAACAAGGTGCGATGTGTGTGCTTATTCTGATCCATTGTTTCAGTGAAATGTCTGGTTTTGGTAAAGTGAGTTATGGAGTGTGTTATGTCTTGATGAATCCATAAGGGTATGCGGTGTAGTAGTTTGTGGCACTGAAAGAAGAAGTTCCACATAGGGGTTTCAACAGCCAAACTGCGTGGCCGAAGATGCTTCAATATTTTGAGCTCCAGCCATAGGTCTCGGAGAGAAGCTGGCACGTAGTCAGGGGAAACCCCAGTGTCGTTTAAACCCTTGTATAATGTTCTATCCTCCGTATGAAAGATAGGAAGAGTTTAAACCTATGGTGTCATCATATTTCTTCTGTTGTTCCCATTCGGTGGAAATAGTTGGAGGGTTTTGTACCCATGTCATCACACAATGTTATTCCCTCCCCCTTTGGTTTCCATTGAGTCATTGGAGAATGGTTGAAAATTTGGCTAGACAAGTTGAGCACATGGTCAGTTCTAACCATGAACAAAAAAAAATAACCATGCAGATATAAGGATCCACATAGTTATCACATAGTTTCTCAAACTGTGCAGACTAACCGTGTGACCGTCCCAACTCCTTAATTTTGGGGTCTTTTCTTGTCGGCCCACGCCGGTCGGTTAAGATTGTTGGTTCTTATGGTGGGAAGACCCACCATGGGTATCGTACATATTATTTTGTAAATTTATAATGGATGTATACCCCTTGTACTAGGAAGTCTGTTTGGGCCTTCCCCTATTAGTATCTTGATTCTATCTCGGGAAAAAAAATTTAAGTTGTCTCTTATGGTGGGGAGCCCATTTGTGTCTCTTCATAAAAGTAACTCATGTTTTTCCTTGGTATTGTATGGAAAGTAGGTAATATCATTTGGAGTTATCTAACTACTTACATCTTCCTTCGGTAAACTTTGGGACTGGATAATGCCCAATGTATTAGTTAAAGTAAGGCAAGTGTAACCTTGTTCAATGTTATTGTTCGTTTGGGTGAATTGCTTGAGTCTTGTTCGGATAGTGTTTGACGAGTTTTATTTTGGGATAAAGTATGAATTTTATTGATCATTTCAGTAAGGTGGTATATGTTTTTCTTGTGAGAGTAATCCTTAATTGATCACTGTAGGTGTTTTGGCTTTTGGGGGTGGAACCTGGCAAAGGAGTACCTCTTGGTTTCTTAGTAGGGTTTGGTTGTTGCTATGTCCTTGATGTGACTTTACAGGGAAGAAAGTTTTCATCGTGGGGAGAATTGTCACATACATGACATATTTTAAAGTTAAATTCTATTTAGTTTCCATTCATACTTTTTTTGAGGGTTTTCCAAGAATTTATGGAGGAATGGGTGAGTTTTTATGAATTGGGCCAAACCGTGAGCCCAATTCCAGATTTAAAAATAAATTTGGATTCCTTTATAACATCTTCATTTTTAAACATTTTCATCAATTACAATTCCTAATTGTTATACCCTGACATATTAACACCACCATATTTATTTGAACCATTTATAAATCCATAATCATGGTGGATATTAGTTTTTATTTAAAGAATTGGGCCTGCTCGAAAGCCCATTTTCTACATTAAAAATAAATTTTAATCCTTTAATATCTCCTTCAATATTTGAGTTTTTTCAGAGATTCCAACCCCCCCCCCCCCCCCCTCGACCCTAAGAAGCCCAGGAGCGCTTCCATCCTTTTTACCCCTCTTTGGATCTCGTTTTCATCGCGCCTGAGTGCTGAAATTATTAAGGTTTCTAAAATCGGGCAGATTTGAGGAGGTAAGTTATTTCCATCACAAATCTCTCAATTCTTACTCTTTTCCCCCCATTCCAGTTCCTATATGATCTCATAATCCTTTTTCAAACATATATTTAATGTGTTGATGTTTTCAAATTCATATTCTGGTAGATTTTGGGACGTTTTATTCGAGATAATTTTGAGTAAGTGTTTCTCTCTTCAATTTTTCATTCTCCTTAGGGTTTCCTCCCTCTTTCATTATGTTATAAATTGTCCAGAAGTTAGGTTTAGATCATAAGGTCTGATTTAGTATTTTTTGGGTCAATTTTTGGTGGTCTAGGTCTGGATTTATATTCCTTGTGGTGCGGCGGCGGTGCGCTTAAGGTTTCGCACCAAGTTTTGAGGGTTTCGACTCAAAAGGTAGGTGGTTCCATGTGTAAACAATTAGTGATGAGTTAGCTTTCTGTATTCAACAATTTTTCATATTCCTCATATGTTGGGTGTGGTGCGAAAAGTATTTATGATTGATTTGGTTATGTGTTAAATTTTATAGTCACTTTTTAACATGAAATTGGGTGTTTTCATGTGTAACTCATGTGGTTTTATTTGGGTGTGGTTTATAACATATGAAATTGGTTTATTAAATCTTGTTTAGCCTGCCAATTATGGATTGGTAATTTAATATTGTCATGTGGTTCTAAAAAGCAGTGTTTTGAATAGGTTTTATGTGTAAAATATTGTTATACTTCATGAAGTCATTTTTGGAAAATTTGTGTTTTCATTTGTATCTTTTGTGGTATTATTCAATGTTATTTTATAACACTTTAATTTGTTTTTATTAATGTATCTAGGATTGCCAATTATATTTTTGATAGGAATTGGTATGGTTTTGGTCTTAAATGGGGGTTTTGAAATGGTTTTTGTGTGCAAGACATAGTTACACCCCTTGAGTTGTTTTATGAAAATTGTGAATGATTTGTTTGGTTAAACAAAGTTGATAAATGGTTGTATATGTACTGTTTGGGGGTGTGTTCACCTAATATGGGGTTTTATTAAAGGTATGGTAGTTATTTAAGATTTCAAATATTTTTTTAGAATGTTTTATAAAGTGCTGAAATGTTTTAGAAAATGGAAAGAGAGCTGCAAAACATGGTTGTGGGCTGTTTTGTGTGAGTGTGTTGTGAAAATTGAATTTTGTTGATGAAAGTGGTATTATATGTTATTTTATTGGGCTGTTATGTGAGTTATAATGTCTTGTAATGGTTCATAAAAATGGTTTAAATGATTTGTGGAAGTGTCCATTTAATGTGAAGAGTTTTGGGGGCTATTTTTGAATGAGTCGGATTTCAAAATCAATTTGAATGAGAAGTGTACTTTTGTGACTTTTGTGGTATACATGTGGGATGTTTGGTGAATATTTGATATGGAAATGATATTTTCATGTGCAAAGTATATATCTTGACTTGTTGAACTTGTCTGACCACAAAGGGAAAACCCGGGTATCTAGGTGGGTGGATGTGTACTAGTATGCTAGTGAATCTGTGAGGTTTGGCCTCAGTTTCACTTAGCAATATTGATGCTTACAACTCTAACTAAACTATGATGATGATTATTGGGGACCACTAGGTTATGGGTATGTTCCCTACTTGTGGCTCGTGCACGAGAATGGATATTTGTGATGGTTACTCTCACCGAGATACGAGGTACCTTGGACCCACAGCTAGCTAGTGCCTAGGGGTTATTTCCCATTGCTTGTGCTCACCGAATACTTTGTTCTTACCGTCGGTATATGGTATGATAGGCTAGAAAATTAAGTAGCAATTGTATTTATTTTAAATGATTTTATTCTTTAAACTAGCCCACCTGAAAACTGTTTTTATTTAATGTTGCATCTTTTAGAAATTTTAACTAGCATCTCATGTATTTCAAAACATGCATGCTTTTCGCCATTAAATGTTTATCACATGGAATATATTAGTGGTGGTATCCTATTTGGATTTGGCTCACACCCTACTTACACCCTTGGGTGTAAGTAGACTTGGTTATTTTTGTTATCGCAGGTTGGGTACAGTTTTTTTGTTCTAGTGGTTCTGGTTTCTAACAGGTCCTTGGTGGTGAAGTCTTGTGGAGGTGGCTTGAGGGTGGTGCCCCTTGCCATGAGGATTCATGGGCTGTACTTATTTGGTTATGTAACTTTGGTATATACCTTTTGAGTTGTTTTAAGCTATGTAATTCAGTTCTGAATTTTTGTAAAAGACGGTTTTAGTTGAAAAATCCAGATTTGTTTTATTGGACTCTTTTGTCATTTTAAGTTTATAAACTCAGGTAAATCGTTCCAAATTATCATTTTATGATACCCAGGCACTTGTGCCAGCCCATTGGGATCGGGAAATCCCTTTGGGTCTTGCCATGGACCAGGTCGGGTGCCGATTTTGAAGGCGACCAGATTCGGTTTGTGACAGTGTGTGCTTAAAATACAGAGCTCATGCACTGCTCAAATTGTAAATAAATGAAACACATTAGGTCTAAGAAAATAGAGATGAGATTATAATGATCTATGTGTTTTTAGTGAAGCTTTGGAATCCATGGATTGATCAGAATTTTCTCTGAGTCCTTCTCTGGTTTCTGTAAAAAAAGGTTTCATTTTTTCTTTGACTTCCAGGTCTAGCTTGATCAGCATGATTAGCATGAGTGTATGTGTAGTCGTTGAAGCTCTTCACTCCTTGAATGTTCGGGTTCAACATGATCAGAATCGGTTCTCCATTCATCGTATATGTATGTATATCCAGAAACTTATTTCGTATGTGTTGAATAAGGCTTGTTCTCCAGTATCTTGAGGTTCCCTTTTTATATTCCTTGGGCTCCGAAAACAGGAATGATTTGTATGAGGTACGGTTCCTGACATGACAATAAATATTATTAATTAATAGTAGATGCATTAAATTAGCCAAATATGACAGTTGATTATAATAATCAATGTTAAAGAAATGACACAGTTTCAGGTGTCTGGTGGTCTCTGTAACGGTAGATGTGTGTAGCAGTATCTCTTTCTAGTGGTAGCTCCAAGTACTGGTGACTATATGTAGCAGTGACTTCCTTTAGCAGTATACTTATATACCAGTGACCCATACTAGTGAGCTTGTAATTTTAGACTACATAACATTAGTTGTCACTTTGTGTCGGTCGACTTGTGCATACTGGTTGACTTACTCTATCTGTAACTCAGATATAACGGTAATTTTCTGCATACCTGTGACCTTTCTGTATCGGTAGCTCATCTGCATACTGGTAACCTTTCTGTATCAGTAGCTCATCTGCATACCAGTGACCTTTATGTATCGGTAGCTCATCTGGATACCAATTACCTTTCTATATTGGTAGCTCATCTGCATACTGGTGACCTTTATTTATTGGTAGCTCATCTGCATACCAATGACCTTTCTGAATTAGTTGTTGTTTGTCTGTTTATGCAATGTATCCAAAGATTATTTTTGGATAAAACATTAAAATGTAAATGAACAGTTGATTAACCGAATGGTCATGAATGAAAGATATATAATTTGATAATATTCAACAGTATGGATATATTGAAATTATGCACTTAAACAATAACTAAAGTATTGAAAATTTTAATCAACAACCGTCATATGGGATTATCAAAACATAATTAATCATAATTGAGATTATAAAAACATAATTAATCATAAGTGTGATCATCAAAACAAGTGAGTCCAAAAATATCCCCCTTCTTGATAATCACAAATTATGGCAGGTATTCCAAATATATCAGACTAAAATAAAATTGTTCTTATTTCTCAGTGTCTTCCAACACAGGTAAAATAATTTTCAGAGATAAATAAAAAATATCAAGTTCAAATGTATCAGCGAAATTTGATTTAGAAGATAAATAAAATATTAATATCCATGTCATACATATGTCCCTCTTTTAATAAATAATCCTCCCCCTTTATCATTTATCCCACACCCCCCTTTATCATTTCCCCCACTTGGGAAATATTTCTCACCATTTGGGATTAGAAAAAAGAAGGGAGGTATAAGATAAGGATGTAAGGAATGTATTAGAGAATTGAAAACATGGGGAATCAGGGTTAAAATATAAGAGATAATGTTTTTTATTAAATGGAAATTAGACAATACAAGTATGGACCAGAGGCAAAATAAAAAGTTTAAAATTAAAGGAGAAATAAATTAAGTAGGCAGTATAGGGAGAAAAAAAGACCAAGAGATTTCAAAAGATATATATATATTAAGGGGTCAAAACTACATAAGGATTACAAAAACTATATAAAAGGTACAAATGATCCCTATATAATTAATCTAGACCCACTCAATCCACTTCATGAATGACCACTTTAGATTTTTCATTGGGATCTGAGGTAGAATCATGCTGGGTAGCTTTATTTGAAGTATTGGGAACACTAAAATGACCACTAGATATTGAGAAACTAAAATAGTTCCTGGCCTTTAGTGGGAACTCCTCTGAGTAATCATTGTTGTCAGGATTATGATAGCTTGAGTTGGGGTCAACAGAAAAGTAGAACCAGTAGAGCCATATGCATGTATATTTGGAGGCACAATCACTAGCTGAGTATCAACATGAAAAAATGGTATCAATATATTTATGAAATCCATGATAATCGCTCGTCCTATCTCTATAGAAGAAATGAAGTCATCCTTGTATTCCAGGAATTTTTCTTAAGCTGGAGTCAGCTCCTTGAGCTAACTCACTTGCTCTCTAAAGGCATCTGTAATAGGGGGTAATTTTAAATTTTCTAGAAAATGTTTGAAATCTTTGTTCAACTAATGTTTAGTGTCGACCCTATGGAAATTGTAATCCACCATGTCTATTACATCATTACAAGAAGTGGTGGCCTCCCTCATAAAATACTAAACAATTTTTCTTATATCCCTAGTGATAGTAACCACTTGGGTCAATGTACCAGAGTCTAAAAAGCCACTAGTGGATGACTGTCCAAGCTCTTCTCTCATAACAGCTCTAATCTGATCAACATCTAAAGAAGTCATGGGAGCAATCAGAGGTGAAAAAAAAGCTATTTTTAAAAAAATACTTATTCAGCCCAATAATGATATTTTTCACAACAAAGTCATGGGTGCTAACATGCTGCTTCATGGAATTTTTAAATTCCACAAAAACTAATACCATCTGGCCAACTACACTTTTCACAAATGTCAAGTACTTGTCTTCTTGAGGTTTAGAACTCATATAAGACTCAATAGAGACAAATGAATTCTTTAGAGATTTTACATCCACCGCCAAGCTTGAAACATGACTCTAGAAGGTCATGACTTCATCCAAAATTCTAGATATAGATTCAGTGATAACAGATTGAATGGATGATATTAAAGTGGTTTCCATTCTTCTAATTTCTTTCACAAAACAGGTCTTGAGATCAGACTACAACTGGTTTAGGTTAGATTCTCTTACTAAATCCTTAGGTAAAGTCTTAAAAAGGATATTATAACTGACATGTGGTCTTCTGATGGGTGTCTCATCTTCAGAATTAGGATAGTCCAACCCAAAAACAACAAAACATGGGTCTTCTACCCAGTCTTCAATCTCATGAGCTACTGACACAGTACCATGTCTGGTGGGATGCTCCACCTCAATTTTTGCATTCTCTTGTAAATGTACATCAATAGTAGCCTCAAAAGGCAGGTCTTCCTCAGAATATTCATCCAAAATCATCTTCATTTCAACAAGAGGATGCTCATCATGTTTAGGTGTTGGTTCTATAATCTTAACCAAAACAGCCACTATAGGCATAGAAGAACTCCCAATTACTAGACTCAAAATAAAAGTACTCTCATCTGAGCTATCAGAATCAAATTCTCTTCTGGGTAAAGTAACTACAGGACTAGCCATTCCATAAAAATACTCCAATGTGCAGGGCTAGGAGGCAGGTCAGGGTCTCCTCCTTCTTCCACTGATGTCTTTGCATCCTCATCATCAACAACATCACTATAAGCAGGTTCATCTTCCTTAGGACCTAGACCTGGATCCCTCTCATCCTTAGCCCTAGAAGGATGGTCAATATGATTAAATTTATCATTCAATTTACCATTATAGTTCACCCATTGTTTATTCTTAGGGTTCCAGCTTAAATTCATATACTTGTAGATAGTCTTAGTAATGCATAAATTGCCTTTAACAACAACAATTTCATCCCCAGATTCATAAATACCTTTGACATTTATCAAAATGGAAATAAGCTTATCAAAGAACAAATTATTTGTATTTTATTTAGGTCGGGTAATATATTTTATCTGAATCATCAATAATCTGCATAGATTGACCTTCACTCTATGCCTAAACAAGTACATCAAATATATATACTAAAACATTCGGGTTGTAAAATCTCCTCTCCATGAACTAATAACATGTTCAATGAACTTAAAAAACATTTTTTTTCTCCTTCCATTTCAGCAAAAATATCTTTTCTAGATGATACATTCCCAGTTAACTCGTGATAAGCAGCCTCATACTCATAATGGTTACTAGCTACAGGTACTGATTTAGATGAAAATACATAATCTCTTTTATGAGGTACTTTCATACTTTCAGCACATTCAATAGATGAAAAAGATATCACTTTATAATTTTCCATAGAAATCATCTTCTTCTCAAATTCATTCATTTCAAAAATAACAAAGTCATAAAATTTTATAACCATTTTTGCGTAATAAGGACCATTATTGTTTGCAAAACAATCTATACATCCTTGCACTTCTAAAATCCCCAAAATCTGATACTTTCTTGACATTAACCACCCAACACAATTCTCATTCTAAATCACTACTTCTCTATTTGATAAATGAGGATTATCAGACATTATCTATTCTTTAGTAGTACCACCATTACTTCCAGTGGATCCAGAACTGACTTTTTATCGCTTCGCACTCAGGTTATTACCTTAATTAATTATTGGTCACTTATCATGGGCCATTTCCAAATCATGAAACATATGGTTTGCAAGATTTCAGAGGCTTGGGTAGGTGATGACTTGGATGGGTGGATTTTTCATGGGATTGAATGTGATTTAGACTCAACGTAAATCATTTAGGAATCAAAACATAGTAAAATATATATATATTAAAACAATACAGCGTCTCAGATTAAAACACAAAAATCTAAAATAGTGTGTTATTTCAGTAACCATTCTGTCGGTGAGGATTATAATGGCAAGAACTACTGGTGAGGTATCCTAATAGAAAGGTATCTATAACGATGAGGTGTGTCTAACAGTGAGGTTTGTTTAATGATGAGGTGTGTCTAACTGTGATGTTTTTCTAACAGTGAGGTGTGTCTAACGACGAGGTTTGTCTAATGGTGAGGTGTATCTAATAGTAGGGATTTTCTAACATTGAGGTGTGTCTAACAGTGAGGTTTCTCTAATGGTGAGGTGTGTCTAACGTTGAGGTTTATGGGTAGTTTTTCATTCCTAATTCATTTCTAATGTAATTTAATCTCTCTGAACATAAAGGTTTTCTAAATATATCAGCTATTTGACGTTTAGTTCCTATAAATTCAAAATTTATATCACCCTTTTCACAGTGATCTCTTTGAAAGTGGTGCCTTACATCAATGTGCTTAGTTCTAGAGTGAGATATATGGTTATTATAGATATTGATTACACTAGTGTTATAACAATTAACAGAAACATGTCTAAAAACATATCCATAGTCCAACAAAGTGTGTTTGATCCACAGAATCTGTGCACAGAAACTACCAGTAGCTATATATTCTCCTTCAGCAGTAGATAATGCAACTAAATTTGGTTTCATACTAAACCATGTTACTAAGGATTTTTTTCAATAAATGACACGTTCAAGATGTTCTTTTCCTATCTAACATGCAATCAGCAAAGTCAGCATCTGAATAACTTATTAAATCAAAATATTATCCTTTTAGGTAATATAAACCTAAATTAGTAGTGTGTTTAAGATATTTGAAAATCCTTTTTATAGAAAGTAAGTTTCATTCATTTGTATTAGCATGAAATTGTGCATACATACATACACTAAACATAATATCAGGTCGACCAGCAGTAAGGTAAAGTAAACTACCATTTATACCTCTATAATTGGTTTGATCTACCGGTTTCCTAGAATCCTCAATATCCAACTTACAAGTGGTACTATCAGGTGTATGACTTCCCTTATTAATATCCAACCCAAAAAATTTTAATAAATACTTACTGTATTTTCTTTGATTTTCATAATACCATCCCTATATTGAAAATATTTAAATCCATGAAAATATTTGAGTTCTCCCATTAAGCTCATCTCAAATTTATTTTGCATAATCTTTGAAAAATCAGTACATAAGAATTTTTATAAGATCCAAAAATAATATCATCAACAAATATTTGTACTATCAAAACATCTTTGGAATTATTATTGATGAAAATAGTGGGATCTTCAATTCATTTAGCAAATCCTTTTGAAATAGGAAAATTAGTAAGTCTATCATACCAAGCTCTTGGATCTTGTTTTAAACCATATAAATCTTTAGAAAGTATAAAAACATGATTTCGAAAATGGGAATTTGTAAATCCAGGTGGCTGTTCAGCAAAAACATCTTCAATTGTATAACCATTAGAAAAGAACTTTTAACATGAATTTGATATAACTTGATATTCAAATTATATTAATAAGATAGTAAGATCCTAATGGCTTCTAATCTAGCTATGGGTTTCTTCGTACTTAATTCCTTATTCTTGAATGTAGCCTTCTGCAACTAACCTCGCTTTGTTTCTAATGATGTTTCTAGATTCATCAACATTATTTCTATACACCCATTTTTTCCTATGGTCAAAGTGTCCTTAGGCCTTTCTACTAATTCCCATACATTGTTTCCTTCAAATTAAATTAACTCTTCTTGAGTAGCTGTTACCCAAAATGCATCATTGATAGCATCATTGATATTTTTAAGTTCTAACTATGAACACAAATCTTGATGTTCAACCTAGTTTCTTAGTGAAGCTCTAGTCTATCTCCTTATATCCAGATTACCTACAACAACTTCTATAGGATGATTCTTTAGAATCCTATTTAATATAGTAAATGTACGACTAGTAATTTTAGGTTCTTCTCTAGGTTCGGGTTCATCAACAGAAGATTCTAAAATAATTCTGGAACGGAATGTCTTTACAATAGGGTCACTGATTTTATCATTAATGTTTAGAATAGACAAATCTTCTTCATGATTTTCAAGATATTATTTAGGTTCATGTGGATCATTTTCCTAAAATTTTATGTGAAAAAATTCTTCCACACATTTGGTTCTTTTATTAAAAACTCTATAGGAATTTATAGTAACAGAATAACCAAGAAAAATTCCATCATCACTTTTAGATGAAAGTTTATCCAATTTATCTTTAATATTCAGAATAAAAATATTACAACCAAAAACATTAAAATAAATAACATTAGGTTTTCTATTTTTCTATAATTTATATGGGGTATTCTTAAGTATTAGTCTAGTAAAAACTCTATTTATAATGTAACAAGTTGTATTTATAACTTCATCACAAAAATAAATAGGTAAATTATATTCATTAAGCATAGTTCATTCAATTTTTTGAAGAGTTCTATTTCTTCTTTCAAATACACCATTCTGCTGAGGTGTCCTAGGGGAAAAGTTGTTGTAATTGTAGCCATTGTGTGAGAAGTATGATTCAAATTCATGATTTTAAAACACACGACCATGTTCACTTCTCAAGGTTATAATCATAAGTCCACTATGGTTTTCTACAAACATAGATTTTTTAATAAGGTAAGAGAAAGCTTCACTTTAGTGAGCTAGACAATATACCCAAGTATATCTAGAAATTTCATCACCAAGGACATAGACAAAGTGCTTCTCATTTAAACTAGAATCTCTGGATGGTCCAAATAAATCCATGTGAACCAACTCAAGAGGTTGATAAGTTGAAACTTATTTCTTTAATTTAAAAGAAACATTATGTTCCTTTCCATTTTAACAGGGATTACAAACTTTTTGAGCTGCGAATTCAAGTTTAGGAAGGTCTCTAACTAAGTTTTTCTGAGTCAGTTTTCTAAGTGACTGTATATTTTAGTGTCCTAATATTCTATTCCAAATCCACGAATCTTTAAGAAAATAATTTAAATAATTAATATTTTTCTTAGCTAATGTATTCAAATTTACAGCATAAACATTTTCATTTCTTAATGGAGTGAATACCAAAACATTTTTAGAATCAAAAACACTACATGAATCACTTTCAAACAAAACATTAAATCCATCATCACATGACTCAGATATTCATAACAGATTATACTTTAGTGCATCAAAAAAATAAAACTTTACAAATTAAAATTAAAACAGTGTTACGAATCTGGCCTAATCTGATGATCTTTCCTTTTGAGTTATCACCAAAGGTGACATATCCTCCATCCACATTGACTAAGATTTTAAAAGTTGAAAGTCTCATGTCATATGTCTTAAACATCCACTGTCTATGTACCATGTATCCTACAGAAACATTTTATGTAGGATTCAAACAACATAATTTTAGATAGAAATGATTTTGGTACCCAGATTTTCTTGGGTCCAGACATGTTAGCAAGCTAAAATTTTGGTACCCAGATTTTTCTAATGGGTTTTATGTAATCAATATATTTAAAATATTTTTAAAGATGAACTTTTTTGGATCTATAACTATGTGTGTAGCTAGTTGAGACATAATAATTTCCAAAACCAGAACTAGCAGCATTCTGTCCATATTTAGGAATAAATATATTCTTTTTAATTTGTCTCTATCCAAGATGATATCCAAATATAGTAATATACTTTTGTGCTACTTTTTTCATAGAATTTGTGTAAGTATGTCCTTGCCAATAGTAATTTTTTCTAAATCATTCATGATTTGCTCATTAGAAATTTTCAGTTCGATATTATCTTTGAGTAGTTGAGCATTCTTTTCCTTTTCTATTTCTATTGCGGATTTGACAATGTGAGTTAAAGCATGCTATTTCATTATGGATTTATACATGTCTTTCAGCTCATTACATGTATCCTCTAACATGTTACAATATTCAAATAATTCTTCAGTAGACATGTTTTCAGAATCAAAATCAAAATCATCTCTAGAATAATAATATATTAAAGAAAGAGTATAGAATGTTACCTCAGATGAGTCTGTCATGAAACACATATTAGCTTTTTGAGATTTTTCATCTTGAGTGGAATCAGAATCACTTGAACTATCTTCTGAAGCACTCATTGTTTCTTTCATAGCTTTATTATATTTGATGTCCTTGTACTCATATTTATTCTTGTATATTAACTTTGTACAGTCAGCTTTCACATGTCCTTTCCTCTTGCAATCGTAGCAGACTATGTCATCACTTTTATTAGTCCTTTTCCAATCCTTCTTCCAATGGCCTTTATTGTAATATTTCCCTCGTAATTGGATTTTCTGAAAACATATTTTCTTCCTATAGAACTTATTAAATAGTCAGGCTATCTGAGCCATTTCTGAATCACTGTCAGATGCACACTCTTCAAAACAAGAAATATCACTTGCAGCTTGAATTTTCTCTATGTCAATGAGTTTTAAAGCATGGGTCTTGAAGGCTACTGATTTCTTTCATGGTTCATATTATTCTTCTTTGTTTAACTTCTGATCTTCTTCATACATCATAAAATTACCAATCAGCTCTTTAACAGGTAGTTAACTTATGTCACAATATTTTATTATTGAAATGGATGTGCCTCTCCATCTTTTTGGTAGACATCTGAGTATTCTCGTGATTTTCTCTTTTACTGGAATATATTTTCCCAGTAAACTCATTGTATTCACTATGTCATTAAACCTGAGGGACATATCAGAAATATATTTCTCAGTTTTCATTTTAAAACTATCATACATAATAGTGTATGTATTTAGTCTGATTTCATTAACATTGGTTGTTCCCTCTTGGAAAACTGCCATAGTATCCCATATTTCACAAGATGTCTATCAAGAAGATATTCGATTAAATTCTTCATCTCCTAAAGCACAATATAGGGAATTAATTGCTTTAAAATTATTATTATAAAAATAATTCATAGGTTCATCCGAAGTATTTTATACAGTTTCAGGAATCTTATACTAAGTCTTTATAGTAGTCCAAATGTCAAATCCCATACTTTATAAATGAATATTTCTTTTTATTTTCCATTAGGAATAATTAACACCATTAAATAATGGTGTATTTTTGGTAGCTACACCATCAAATCTATTATCCACAATTCAATTTTAGAAAATTTATTTAAAGACAAATGTTCTTAGAAATAACATAAATTTACGATAACCAAGATAAAACTAGAAGCACTGTTAAAAATAGAGTGTTTTGAAAAACATTTATCATATCCCTCTGATACCAAATATTGGTTGGAGTGGATACTCAAGAGGGGGGGGGGGTGAATTGAGTTCCTATTAAAAATTTCTGATTTAAAATATTTTTATTAAAATACCCCTATTTAAATAACAAGATAAAATGTAGTGAATTTGTAATAAAGTAAAGGTTCAGTTAGGTTTTCAAGAGATTGATTAGTTCATAGCTAATCTAATATAAAGATTAGATTAGATTTTGAAACTACCTACTGGATTACAATAAATACAAACACTTTCTAGTTTAACTATCAAAGTAACTTTAGAATAGATTTATCATTAAATTACGTAGCAGTGGAATATTCAAAATAGTTTTAACTAAAATAAAAATGCACAACAGTTTTAAATGAGAGTTTCAGTCTCAATCAAAGACTTAGTCCTCTCAAACAATGTTATATAAACTATCAACCACACCCTGGATCAGGGATTTTCAATTGTGCATAGACTTTCCAGGTCCTCAGACCTCTACCCCAGTTCAACGTTGGGAAACTAAACCACAACACACAGGTTGTTCAGGTCTCACTTGACCTCTACCACTATCTATAGTGGCATAAAAGAGTGTAAGGGAAATATTGAGTGAGGATTTTGAAATCCTCCAGTTCAGCACAAGAAACAGTGTGTGCTTAAAATACCGAGCACACACACTGCTCAAAATATAAATAAATAAATCACAATTGATCTAAAAAATAATGATGATTTAAAATGCTAGATGGCCTTTTAGTGAAGCTCTGGACTACGTGGATAGATCAAAATTTTCTCTGTGTCTTTCTTTAGTTTTTTTAAGAACAGGTGTCATTTTTTCTTTGACTTCCAGGTTCAGCTTGATCAGCTTTATTAGATTCAGTGTTGGTGTAGTCATTGAAGCTCTTCACTCCTTGAATGTTCAGGTTCTACAGGTTCAACATGTGTTCTTCCTTATTCTTCTATGTTTGTATGTCCTTGTGTATATCCAGAAACTTGTTTCGTATGTGCGTTTAAAAAGGCTTGTTCTTCAGCAGCTCGAGGTTCCCTTTTTATATTCCTTGAGCTCTAACAATAGGAATGATTTGTAAATGGTACGGTTCTTGACATGAAAACAAATATCATTAATTTATATCAGATTAATTAAATTATCCAAATATTATTGTTTCTTATAATAAAAAAAGTTAAAGAAATGACACAGTGTCAAGTATTGGGTGGTCTCTGTAACAGTAGTTGTATGTAGCAGTAGCTCCTTTAAGCGGTTGCTCCACATACTGGCAACTATATATAACAGTGAATTCCATTAGCAGTAGACATATATTCCAGTGACCCATACCAGAGAGCTTGTCACGGTAGACTACATAAATTTATCTATCACTCTGTATCATTCGACATGTGTATAATGGTAGACTTACACTATCGGTAGCTCATGTGTAATGGTAACTGTCTGCATACCAGTGACCTTTCGGTATCAGTAGTTCATATCCATACTTATAACCTTTCTGTATCAGCAGCTCATCTACATATCAATGACCATTCTGTATCGGAAGCTCATATTCATACAGGTGACCTTTCTATATCGGTAGCTCATCTGCATACCGGTGACCTTTCTGTATCGATAGCTCATCTACATAGCAGTGACATTTTTGTATCGGTATCTGTTTGTCTGTATATTAAAAATATCCACATATTACGTTTGGATAAAACATTAAAAATTAAAAGAACATTTGATTCATTGAATTTTCTTGAATGAAAGATATATCATTTGATAATATTCAATAGTATATATATTTTTAAATTAAGCACTTAAACGGTAAATAAATTAATGAAATGTTTAATCAATAAACATCATTTGAGATTATCAAAATTTGATTAATCATAATTGAGACTATCAATAAGTAATTAATCATAATTGAGATTATCAAAATAGGTGAGTCTAACAAATATTATAAATATTATGAAATAATGATCCTTTTGACCATAGTCGTCCTACCCTATCCATTTTTGACGTATAATCTGAATGCCTCAAAGCGTGTGATGTGGACTTAATAAATAAACTAATTAATTATAACAAGTATATTAGTGAAATAAAAAGATTAATAAAAAATAACAATTTTGTAACACCCCATGCTTCTACGGTACGCTTCTCTTTGAATAATGCGATAGCGTGTGTTGCACGCAACACCGAGTTCTAACAACCAATCAAACTAGCCGTTATGAATAGTAATACCTACTTTTTAAAATTATATATAATTTATATTTCAAAATGGACTTCATTTTTGGAATCGGAATATTGAAATTATCCTAGGGTGAAATTTTGGTACTTTTCGGATAACTTTTATATTTTGATGAATAGTGAAAATTACTAAATTTTAATTAAAATCAACTTTTTTAATCAAAATAATTAATATTGATAAATTATGCATTTGAGTGGTTTTAAAGTATATTTAGAATATATTTTTACCATTTAATTTCATTTTTGTCATTGGACATAATTTCACAATTAAACCAGACATAAACAAGTGTCAATCTTTTGATAGTTATTATCTCTTAAAAACACGCTTTTTATTTTAACAACGGGAATTAATTTTAAATTAATTTCTGCCACTTCTGTGTTTTGAATTTGGAAAAATGGATTACATATTTGGAATCAGGATTTCCAAATTATGTAAATAGGTAACTTTTATTTTTACACATTTTGAATAATTACTGCGGTAAATATTTTATTTACCATGGTTAAAGGGTAAATCCGGTAAATAAGGGTTAAAAATTAATATTATAATAATACAAAATTACCCTAAAACGTGTCCTAACCTTACTGGTGGACACATACCCGACCATGGGCATCCTTGGGTCGATTTGGGGACCCCTTAGAGCCACTTTTATGTGGTAGGGACACATTATATTAATAAAGTTAAAATAAAAATAAAAATGGCATAAGCTTACATCTTTTAGAAGAACAATTTTTACATAGGGTTATACATGTTGGATTTTCGATTATAAATATTCATTAGAAAGATAAAAAGATTTCCTACACAATGATATTTTATTTATAATTTTTAGACATCAAATAATTTAAATTATTAATGACACAATAATGATTCAATGTTTACCTCATTAATAAATCATTTAAATAAATAAGATTATAATGATTAAAATATTATCTAAAACCTGTCCAATTCTTATTGGTTGATGTTATTTAGAAACTGAGTCATCTTATATTCGACCTCAATGATTTTTGTACCATTATAAACCGAATATAATTATATTACAAAGTAATACTTTCACTCTTTCCTAAAGAGCCCCTCCTCTCCCTTATAAAAGGAGACCACTTCTACTCATTCATCACACCTCTCAAGCCACTTGGCTCGTCCAAACCATGCCCAAATAAGCTCCCCACATCCCTCTCCTCATCCTTGAAGCTTCCCTCTAGGCAGAAAGCATTTCAAGAAGTCCTTTGGTTCCAACCAAAGTGAGTTACCTAAATTAAAGGTAATGATTTCTCTTAAATTATTTTCATTTATTTTGCTTCTCCAACCCCCAAACTCTTTTTATTTCCTTTCTTTTGTAACAACACCAGTATCCAAAATATACTAGGATGTTGCTATAAGAAGGATTAAAACTACACATACACACAACTCCATCTAATGGATTATGAACATAATGTTTCTGTGGATAGCAAACTAACGCCTCACGAAAGGATGATTGTTCAAATACATCTTACCGCCTCTCATGGTGGCCATTATGATGGAACTGTAATTAAATATGATATTAATGATATATATTTTATATATAATCTTCTGTAATTCCATTTTATTTCATATCATTATTCTTTTCATGTTGTATATACATACGATAATTTCATTTGAGGAAGTGCGGACTACCGCCCCCTTAAAATGATATGACTCGTTCATACCACACCTGGAACGTATAAAGGATGGTGCTAATGAACTTAAGTAACATATATAAAATATTATATTATACTGGAATAGTAATATACCTATGTATCATTTGGATTCGATTCTTTTAAAATAAAAATTAAATGGAAGTAGCGTTCGTGCGTACGTACGGACTACCGTCTCCACGAACGCGATGAGATTCATTCTCCATCGTATCCATTCAAGTCTTATTCTCATTTTAGGGTTAAAAATAATGTTAATATCATTCTGATTATGAATAATATATAATCTATCCATTAAAAACATGTCTTACGTAACCAAACATTTAAGAAGAACGAATCGATTATCACCCGAAACGACGATAATACTAAGATATTATTAATAAAGCAATGTTAAAAGATCATATATGATATCATATTAATTTATATGATTATTGTATAATTTAATAACAATTATTTCACCATTATACAGGAGTTTAACCTACCCCAACAAAGGAAAAGTACAAGGTAAGGGTTTATTTCGCAATCTCTTCATTATCCGAGGTTGTTTATACATAATTATCTACTGGGACCTCGTTATCATCCACATCCATGTTTCTTCAAAATGTATTTCAAAACATTTTTAATATTTAAAAGAATATGGGTTAAAGTCATTTATACCCTTGTTTGACTTTTTATAAGAGGTTTATAAGGGAATCTTTCCGTCGTTTTCCAAACAAGGTGCTTTTTAACCTTTTCGACATAATTAAGATAAAAATGTTTTTTTAACTTATACGGCGGGTGTGGTTATTTTCCGCCATTATAAAATCGTCAAAGCTTCCCTTACAAGCTTATAAGAATATTTTCAAGAAAATGTTTTATTTTATATGGCTCTTAAATGATTTCAAAAATAGAAAGAGATATTTCTCTAAAAAGTGTTTTGATTTCATCTATGTCAACATCCTTTGACGGATTTTTGCTTATTTGAAGTTGATTTATTATGATACAAAACTTCTATATTGTATTGAAGGTTTTGTGATATGTTTGACTGTGGATGTGCTATTTTTATACCATTCATAGTTTATGGTGAAATTATTGACGTTTCGTATGCTAGTTTTAATACGAATGTTTATGTTATGTTTAAACCTTTTCATATGGGAATGAATTGGACATAATATGTGACGGGTGGAGCCCGTTATAGCTCCTCGATGCATCGTTAGGTCTCATGAGACAAACTAGTGTCTTGGCACAAGGCCTTGGCAAGATCTTATTTGTAGTCTTGGCACGAGGCCTTGGCTATGTGGTTATGATAGTCTGGCATTATGCATTCCATCATTATGGAAGTAGTTATTGATATTGCATGTGATTATTCGATTAGTAGAATATCCATGTGAATAAGTAGATGGCATTATTTCATTTTATTTATGCCATACTATGTTGAAGTTAAAGTTTAAAAGGCTTTTGATTTAGTTATACATTGCCTTAAATGTTTATTCTTATTTATGAAAGTTTCCGCTATATTGTTATCCTTACTGGGCATTTGAGCTCACCCCTTTTCTAGGTTTTATTTTTCCCAGGATGTGAAGATGTAAGTTATGAATGACCTGCAGGGATATTATGAGGGGATTATATTGTGGACTGTGGAAACATTATGTTGTTGTAGTAGTTTTTCATTTTATGATGTAATTTAAAACATATGAATATATCTAGTGTTTCCAAGGCTACTAAACCAATCGGTCTTTCGAGATTTGATCTTTCTTGTGATCATGCCAATGTTATTTAATAATGCACCGACTCTGGGTAACTGGGGTCGGGGCGTTACAGTTGGTATCAGAGGAAGTTTAGTACAAACCTTTGAAGCTAGATTTAGATAAACTCTGATTAGAGCACATAGACCTAAGATGAACATTGAGGATTAGTATAGAAGAACTTCCTAGAATTTTGGTATTGTAGAGATTTTGTGAGTTTTCCGAGCAATACATCCCTGTCTGGATACGAGCAGGTAGAGGCGCCTTTGGCACAGATGTACCTAGGTGTAAAACCCGAAAACACCGCTTTGAGCTAGACTCGAACAGGAACTGGTGCACGACAACGGGCCTTGCAGCACTCTTGGTTACGACACTCTCGGGGGATATGCTTAGGATAACTCTCATTTTCATTACAAATCATTATGAAGGGTTTATGAGTATATAATTCCTCAAAGAAAACATTTTTATGATTATGGATTATATCCATAAATAGTTAAATTTATGTTGAGTGTTTTATAAGTATGGGATTATGTATTTTGATTCATAAACTGATCTAGTTTATGACATTGTTTAGAAATGGCACCTAGTGGAAGAAATGGAAACTGTATCAATGCACGCACTATATATAGGGATTTCCCTCCTGCTCAAGATAATTATAGTGGAGCTGGTAATGCAACTAGTGCCGATCAGCTAATCACCATATTGGGGCAACTTACTCAGGTTATGAATAATAACCTTACCCGTATGGAGCACCCTGATCCGTAGCGTGGAGGATCAATGTTAGATCGATTCATGAGGCAACAACCACTAAAGTTCAATGGGAATACAAATCCCTTAATAGCTGAGCAATGGATATTTTCCCTAGAGAAAATATTTCAGGCTTTGGGGAGCAGTGAAAGGGAAAAAGTTGTCATGGCAGTTTACCGCCTCACTGAAGATGCTGATCAATGGCGGTCATTGATTCAAAATACAAAGGAAGATTATGAAGTATCAAATATGGAATGGAGGTAGTTCAAAGATCTGTTTTTAGAAAAATACTTTCCTCGCGACCATCGAGCAGATATGGAAGGTAAATTTCTAAGTCTGAGACAAAATGAGGATGAGAATGTCACAAAGTATGAGGCTAACTTTACAAGGTTATCAAGTTACGCTGGTGATTATATACGTAACCAAAGAAGTAAGATTGATCGTTTCTTTGATGGGTTAAAACCATTTCTCCGTCGAGCATTAGTCTCACAGTCCTTTTCGTCGTACGAAGACATTGTCTCATGTGCTATCAAGACCGAAAAGGAATTCTCTAAGTCTTATGACTTTAAAGCAAAGAAAGAGAAGAAGAGACATGATGATCAATCTGGGAGTGGAAATAAGGGGAAGAAGGGAAAGGTTGAATATCCATCCTGTGGTAAATGCGGGAAGAAACACCCTGGTACTTGCTTGAAGGGAATGGGAGTCTGTTACAAGTGTGGTGAAAAAGGCCACCAAGCTCGTGATTGCAAGGGGAAGAAGGAAGCTACCAACGTTCAGTGCTACAATTGCAGGGAGATGGGGAATTATGCAAATGAATGTCCTAAGCGTCAGGAGAACTTACCTAAGAAAAGGCCAAGGGATCAAGGCCAGGATTATGCTATCACTACTGCTAAGGTAGATGCTCCGAAAGACATGGTGGCAGGTAATTTAATGGTTTCTCAAGTTTAGAAAATGCATTATTTGACTCTGGATCGTCGCATTGTTTCATATCTTCCCAGTATGCTAAGAAAATTAGATATTTCCAATTTGATTTAATAAGGGAGTTTTCAGTTAAAACTCATAAGGGAAGTATCGTTGCAACAATGTTTTGTGAATCAGTCCCCATTAGAGCACATAAATTATCTTTACCTGCTGATCTCATCGTCATACCTATGATAGAGTTTGATATAATCCTCGGTATGGACTGGCTTTCGGACTATGATGTGAAGATTTATTGTAAGAAGAAAGAGGTTACGATTCTTGATGATAATGATAAGGAACACCTTATCTTTAGAGCAGAATCATCACCACCTAATTCTTATTTAGATCCACCCCCAGTAGCTCAACATAATTCAATTATTGGGGAGGAAGAGAATGAAATAACTGTCGGTGAGGAAAGGAATGCTCAAATAGAGGATGTACCTGTTGTGAAAGAATTTGTAGATGTATTTCCGGAAGATTTACCTGGACATCCTCCAGAACGAGAAGTTGAGTTTTCCATTGATTTGATTCATGGATCAAGGCCAATATCGAAGACCCCTTACAGAATGGCTACTGTAGAGTTAGTCGAACTAAAGAAACAACTAGAGGAATTGAGTAATAAGGGATTTATTCGCCCTAGTGTTTCTCCATGGGGAGCCCCTGTTCTTTTTGTTAAAAAGAAAGATGGATCTATGAGGTTATGTATCGACTACAGGGAGATCAATGCTATAACAATAAAGAACAAGTATCCCCTACCTCGTATTGATGATTTATTTGACCAACTGCATGGAGCTCAATACTTTTCAAAGATTGACCTTCGATCTGGATACCATCAGTTGTGTGTGAAGAAGGAAGACATTCCGAAGACAGCATTTCGAACCAGGTACGGGCATTACGAGTTTACCGTAATGCCGTTTGGATTGACTAATGCACCCTTTGTATTCATGGATCTGATGAATAGAGTTTTCAAGGAGTATCTCAATGAATTTGTGGTGGTATTTATTGATGATATCTTGGTATACTCCAAAACCTACGAAGATCATGAAAATCACTTGCGCATTATCTTGAAGACTCTGAGGAGGCATGAATTATATGGGAAGTTTAGCAAGTGTGAATTCTGGCTTCATGAGATTTCTTTTCTTGGCCATATTGTCTCTAAAGATGGAAGCTCTGTTGATCCTTATAAGACCAAGGCAATCCAAGAATGGCCATCACCTACGAGTATAACTGAGGTACGCAGTTTTATTGGTTTGGCAGGTTATTATCGACGTTTCGTCCAGAATTTTTCCCGATTGGCTAACCCATTAACGAAGCTCACACGTAAAGGGGTTAAATTTGTTTGGAAAAAAGAGTGTGAAGAATGTTTTGAAGAACTGAAGAAAATATTAGTCAATGCTCCTATATTGACTCTACCATCGGGGAATGATGGGTTCGTTATTTATAGTGATGCATCAAAGAAATGACTTGGCTGTGTCCTTATGCAGAATGATAGAGTTATTGCCTATGCATCACGACAGTTGAAAATTCATGAACAAAACTATCCTACTCATGATCTCGAGTTAGCAGCTATGATATTTTCTTTGAAGATATAGAGGCACTACCTCTATGGTGAAAAATGTGAGATTTATACTGATCACAAGAGTTTGAAGTATATTTTCTCACAAAAAGAACTCAAAATGAGGCAAAGGAGATGGCTTGAATTACTCAAGGATTATGATTGTACGATACACTACCACCCGGGGAAAGAAAACAAGGAGGTAGATACTTTGAGTAGAAAATACCATGGAGTTTTGAACAATATGAGAATTGAAAGGGATCCAATTTTCATGGATCTAGTGAAGATGGACATGGGAATAACCAGGGAAGGTGAAACATCAATGCTTTTTCAAATGGTTGCCAAACCATCTTTACTAGAAAGGATTAAGAGTACTCAGACCGATGATGAAGAATTTCAAAAGAAGATTAAAGCTGTGAATGATGGGAGATTGAGAGACTTTCTGTAAGAAGATGGAATTTTGAAATTTGGGAAGAGACTTTGTGTTCCCGATATACCTGATCTAAAAAGGGAATTGCTGGATGATGCTCATTGTTCCAATTTCTCTATACACCCTGGGAGCACCAAAATGTATAGAGATTTGATGGAACATTTTTGGTGGGACAACATGAAGAGGGAGATTACTGATTTTGTGTCAAGATGTATGGTTTGTCAACAAGTGAAAGCTGGAAGGCAACAGCCTGGAGGAGTCATGCAACCTCTTCCCATACCGGAGTGGAAATGGGACAATATTACGATGGACTTTGTCATAGGGCTACCAAAGACTCCTAGAAGGAATGATGCAATATGGGTTATTGTTGATCGTCTTACCAAGTCAGCACATTTTCTTGCTATAAGAGAAGATCTAACCATGGAACATCTAGCAAGACTATACATTAATGAAGTTGTGAGACTTCATGGAGTACTCATATCGATTGTTTCTGATCGTGATCCCCGTTTTACTTCAAGATTTTGGAAAAGTCTTCAGAAATCCCTGGATACTGAACTTCATTTGAGCACTGCTTACCACCCTCAGACAGATGGACAATCAGAACGGACTATTCAGACTTTAGAAGACATGTTGAGATCTTGCTCACTTGACTTTCAGGGTATGTGGGATCAATATTTACCACTGGTAGAATTTTCCTATAACAATAGCTTCCATTCGAGTATTCAGATGGCTCCATATGAAGCGTTATACAGAAAGAGATGTTGTACACCAACCTGTTGGGATGACGTTGGTGAAAGAAAACTTGTAGGCCTAGAACTGGTGGAGGAAACTGTGGAAAAGGTGAAGGTAATCCAAAATCACATCAAAGCAGCTCAAAGTAGGCAGAAGAGCTATGCCGATAATCGAAGGAAGGATTTGTAATTTCAAGTCGGTGATCATGTTTTCCTGAAGGTATCTCCGTGGAAGGGAGTCATACGTTTTGGTAAGAAAGGTAAATTGAGTCCCAGGTACATCGGACCTTTCGAAATTCTAGAACGAATTGGGGTTGTAGCTTACCGATTGGCAATGCCTCCAAGTCTCTCCAAAGTTCACGATGTGTTCCACGTATCTCTGTTGAGTAAATACATGCCTGACCCAACGCATGTACTCACCTATGAGGAATTTGAATTGGAACCCGATCTGTCTTATTGTGAAGAGCCTGTCAGGATTCTTGATACGAGAGAACAAGTACTGAGAAACCGGACGACGCGTCTGGTAAAAGTTTTGTGGAGAAACCATAAGATGGAAGAGGCAACGTGGGAACCCGAGGAACTTATGATGAAGAACCACCCGAGTCTTTTCATGAGATAGTATTCTAGAAATTTCGAGGACAAAATTATTTGAAAGAGGGGAGAATGTAACACCCCAAGATTCTACGGTACGCTTCTCTTTGAATACTGCGATAGCGTGTGTTGTACGCAACACCGAGTTCTAACAACCAATCAAACTAGCCGTTATGAATAGTAATACCTACCTTTTAAAATTATATATATTTTATATTTCAAAATGGACTTCATTTTTGGATTCGGAATATTGAAATTAGCCTAGGGTAAAATTTTGATACTTTTCGGATAACTTTTATATTTTGATGAATAGTGAAAATTACTAAATTTTAATTAAAATCAACTTTTTTAATCAAAATATTTAATATTGATAAATTATGAATTTTAGTGGTTTTAAAGTATATTTAGAATATATTTTTACCATTTAATTTAATTTTTGTCATTGGACATAATTTCACAATTAAACCAGACATAAACAAGTGTCAATCTTTTGATAGTTATTATCTCTTAAAAACACGCTTTTTATTTTAACAACGGGAATTAATTTTAAATTAATTTCTTCCACTTCTGTGTTTTGAATTTGGAAAAATGGATTACATATTTTGAATCAGGATGTCCAAATTATGTAAATAGGTAACTATTATTTTTACACATTTTGAATAATTACTGCGGTAAATATTTTATTTACCATGGTTAAAGGGTAAATCCGGTAAATAAGGGTTAAAAAATAATATTATAATAATACAAAATTACCCTAAAACGTGTCCTAACCTTATTGGTGGACACATACCCGACCATGGGCATCCTTGGGTCGATTTGGGGACCCCTTATAGCCACTTTTATGTGGTAGGGACACATTATATTAATAAAGTTAAAATAAAAATAAAAATGGCATAAGCTTACATCTTTTAGAAGAACAATTTTTACATAGGGATATACATGTTGGATTTTCAATTATAAATATTCATTAGAAAGCTAAAAATATTTCATACACAATGATATTTTATTTATAATTTTTAGACATCAAATAATTTAAATTATTAATGACACAATAATGATGCAATGTTTACCTGATTAATAAATCATTTAAATAAATAAGATTATAATGATTAAAATATTATCTAAAACCTGTCCAATTCTTATTGGTTGATGTTATTTAGAAAATGAGTCATCTTATCTTCGACCGCAATGATTTTTGGACCATTATAAACCAAATATAATTATATTATAAAGTAATACTTTCACTCTTTCCTAAAGAGCCCCTCCTCTCCCTTATAAAAGGAGACCACTTCTACTCATTACTCACACCTCTCAAGCAACATGGCTCGTCCAAACCCTGCCCAAATAAGCTCCCCACATCCCTCTCCTCCTCCTTGAAGCTTCCCCTTAGGCAGAAAGCATTTCAAGAAGTCCTTTGGTTCCAACCAAAGTGAGTTACCTAAATTAAAGGTAACGATTTCTCTTTAATTATTTTCATTTATTTTGCTTCTCCAACCACCAAAATCTTTTTATTTCCTTTCTTTTGTAACAACACCAGTATCCAAAATATACTAGGATGTTTTTATAAGAAGGATTCAAACTACACATACACACAACTCCATCTAATGCATTATGAACATAATGTTTCTGTGGATGGCAAACTAACGCCTCACGAAACGATGATTGTTCAAATACATCTTACCGCCTCTCATGGTGGCCATTATGATGGAACTGTAATTAAATATGATATTATTGATATATATTTTCTATATAAGCTTCTGTAATTCCATTTTATTTCATATCATTATTTTTTTCATGTTGTATATACATACGATAATTTCATTTGAGGAAGTGCGGACTACCGCCCCCTTAAAATGATATGACTCGTTCATACCACACATGGAACGTATAAAGGATGGTGTTAATGAACTTAAGTAACATATATAAAATATTATATTATACTGGAATAGTAATATACCTATGTATCATTTGGATTCGATTCTTTTAAAATAAAAATTAAATGGAAGTAGCGTTCGTGCGTACGTACGGACTACCGTCTCCACGAACGCGATGAGATTCATTCTCCATCATATCCATTCAAGTCTTATTCTCATTTTAGGGTTAAAATAATGTTAATATCATTCTGATTATGAATAATATATAATCTATCCATTACAAACATGTCTTATGTAACCAAACATTTAAGAAAACGAATCGATTTTCACCCGAAACGACGATAATACTAAGATATTAGTAATAAAGCAATGTTAAAAGATCATATATGATATCATATTAATGTATATGATTATTGTATAATTTAATAAAAATTATTTCACCATTATACAGGAGGTTAACCTACCCCAACAAAGGAAAAGTACAAGGTAAGGGTTTATTTCGCAATCTCTTCATTATCCGAGGTTGTTTATACATAATTATCTACTGGGACCTCATTATCATCCACGTCCATGTTTCTTCAAAATGTATTTCAAAACATTTTTAATATTTAATAGAATATGGGTTAAAGTCATTTATACCCTTGTTTTACTTTTTATAAGAGGTTTATAAGGGAATCATTCCGTCGTTTTCCAAACAAGGTGCTTTTTAACCTTTTCGACAGAATTAAGATAAGAATGTTTTTTAACTTATACGGCGGGTGCAGTTATTTTCCACCGTTATAAAATCGTCAAATCTTCCCTTACAAGATTATAAGAATATTTTCAATAAAATGTTTTATTTTATATGGCTCTTAAATGATTTCAAAAATAGAAAGAGATATTTCTCTAAAAAGTTTTTTGATTTCATCTATGTCAACATCCTTTGACGGATTTTACGCTTATTTGAAGTTGATTTATTATGATACAAAACTTCTATATTGTATTGAAGGTTTTGTGATATTTTGACTGTGGATGTGCTATTTTTATAACATTCATAGTTTATGGTGAAATTATTGACATTTCTTATGCTAGTTTTAATACGAATGTTTATGTTATGTTTAAACCTTTTCATATGGGAATGCATTGGACTTAATATGTGACGGGTGGAGCCTGTTATAGCTCCTCGATGCATCGGTAGGTCTCATGAGACAAACTAGTGTCTTGGCACAAGGCCTTGGCAAAATCTTATTTGTAGTCTTGGCACGAGGCCTTGGCTATGTGGTTATGATAGTCTGGCATTATGCATTCTATCATTATGAAAGTGGTTATTGATATTGCATGTGATTATTCGATTAGTAGAATATCCATGTGAATATGTAAATGGCATTATTTCATTTTATTTATGCCATACTATGTTGAAGTTAAAGTTTAAAAGGCTTTTGTTTTAGTTATACATTGCCTTAAATGTTTATTCTTATTTATGAAAGTTTCCGCTATATTGTTATCCTTACTGGGCATTTGAGCTCACCCCTTTTCTATGTTTTAATTTTCCCAGGATGTGAAGATGTAAGTTATGAATGACCTGCAGGGATATTATGAGTGGATTATAGTGTGGACTGTGGAAACATTACGTTGTTGTAGTAGTTTTTCATTTTATGATGTAATGTAGAACTTATGAATATATCTAGTGTTTCCAAGGCTACTAAACCAATCGGTCTTTCGAGATTTGATCTTTCTTGTGATCATGCCAATGTTATGTAATAATGCACCGACTCTGGGTAACTACGGTCGGGGCATTACAAATTTTATTAATAATTAATTAATTAACATTTTTTTATTATTCAATTAGTTTAATAACATAAACGAAAAGTCAGACTCAAGGTAAGAGACACTTTACATTAATACGCAATTTAAATTATCTTAAAGATTCAATTTCTAAATTTTTCCATATTTTCCAACATTCATAAAATTATTTATGGTTGTTTTTATATTGAAATAAATAAATTATAATTGACGTTTTATCTCTATTTAGTCTTTATTTAATAAAAAAAAGACAAGATTAATTTATTTTATTTTATATAGGGACTTTTGACTTCATTTATAAAAGGAAAAATGAATTTTTTTACATATATGACAATGATGGTTTTCTCAAAATATATAATCACTATTATATTATCTAATTCATTTATTATTTTAAATATTTTATGAAAATAAATATCCTCATTCCCTTTGTTCTTGGTATTTTTAATTTTAAAAATTGGGTTGTAATGGAAATGGATATATCAAAATCTAAAATGTATTTATTTATCGGTTCACAAGTATATTTTTATGATTTTGCTGTAGTAAGTGAGATATTTTATGTATATTATGTAAGTTATATTCCATTAACATTGATTATAATGATTGGTGAATCTTATATAACTATCCAATGCATTGTATAATGATTTTTTTCCTTAAAGAATTATATTCTAATTAACTGAGTTAGTTATTCCATTTAAAAGGGTACTTTTAATTGTTATATGAGGTTTTTGTTCTAAGGATCCTACATGAATTTTCTATAATTTATAATGAGTTTGAAGGAAATATTTTCATTTTATAAGATATGTTTATGATCTTTTTTTAAAGAAATGATTATATCCCTTTAGTGTAAAAAGGTATCATTCTATGAAAATGTTATATGGGTTCTCATGTTTTTTTAGAAACCCTCAAGATTTTTCAGGAAATGAAAACGTGTTTAATTTAAAAACAACAATATTTTGAAAATAAGGATATTGAGATTAATTGTCCACTTTGTAATGTATGTGTTTATTATATAAGATTTATGATATATTTCTCTAAAACTTTAAATTGATATGATCATTAAAATGTAAGAAAATAAATTTGTGACATAAAAATCAAGATCAAGTAATGTTTTAAGATTTGTTCCTTATTGGTAAAATCGAAAGAAATGTTTATATAATTTTAGTGGTTACGATAATGTAAGTAAATAAAAGTAAGTAATTTTAATGTATGGTTATCAAGATTTATAATTTATATATTAACATGTTCCTACATCTAAACTATATTAGTTCTGAATGGTTTTCTATCGAAAAAATAAAGAAGTTAATGTTATAAGTAACTAAGGGGATAATATCCTTCCAACTCAGGGATGTGGAATATTTTGAATTTGATTAAAATAGTATATTGTTTTGATGGATTAGATAAATTAGGTTATAAGAGATCATTGTATTCATGTGAGAGAGAAATAATTCTCACCACCAAAGAACATTCTCATTAGAGTTAATTTCAAGAAATAATGCCCTCCAGTATTCAGTGGAACAAATGACCTTGTGATGGATAAAGGATAGGTTAAATGACTATAAATGTTATTTGAAATCATGGGATATTAATAACATCAAAAGGTAACTCATGTTACTTATAAGTTTAAAGGTAAATCCTATCAGTGGTGGTCAATGTCTAATAATTTACAAGAAATACAGGATACTGATTCCTTGGAATGAGATAATTTTAAGAATATTTAACATGAAAAGTATTTTGATAATGTTTTTTGACATATGATGTAAAACAATTCTTACACTTGAGGAAGAAAGATGACGATTATACATCCATTATGATGAAAACATCACCTATTTGGAAAGGTACACACCAAATTGTAATGAGTTTCTTTATAATAAAATTAATTTGTTCTAATCAGGATTGAATCCTAGATATTGAAGTTCATTGGATTCTCATTAATTAGAAAGTTATGAAAAACTTATTCAATGTTTTGAGAAGGTAGAAATAGTGTTTTGTCACCTCAATAATGAATTTATATCTTTTATTAAAAACAAATGGGGGAACTATTAAGGAAAAATTAAATTATAATAATCATCTTGTTAATGTATGTGTAAGTTTTTTTCCTATAAAACATGTTTTATTTCCCCATGTAGAGTTTAATGTTATTTTGGGCATGAATTTACTTTGGGTTTACCTGGATAAGATATATTTTAGACCTAAAAATGTTATTTTTCATAATGAGTTTGAAATTTCATAAAATAATGAATTCATACAATTGATAACATATCAAAAAATTGAAAATTGATTTAATATAGAAATGATAGTTATCTTAAAAATATTTTATAGAAAACAATACTTCTAAAATTAGTGATATTGTTTTAGTAAATGAATAAATGGATGTGTTTATTAATGAATTTCCTAGTATTATAATGGATAGAGAGATTGAAATCACTATTGAATTATTTTTTGATTCTAAAAAAATTTAAAATAATCATTATTAAATGGATCAATTTAAAGCTTCGGATCGAAAAAAAATTTAAAAGAGTTTAATGATAATGGTTCTATTCATCCCAACACATCACCATAGAGTAATCCAATTTTTTTATAAAAATAATGATTTTCTATGAGGATTTTACTTGATTATAATGTATTGATTAACATCACTATTAAGAATAATTATCTACTACCTCATATAGATTAATTGTTTTATGAAATCTAGGGAGATTTTTATTTTTCAAATGATGATCTTATGTCTCAGCACCCTCGTCGAATGGTAAATGGGGATGAAAGTATGAAGACAACATTTCATACTAGGTATGGAAATAATGAGTTTTTTATTTTTTCCCTTTGGGTTTACATATTCTCTGGTGGTATTTATGGACATTAGGAATAGAGAATTCAATGAATTATTCGATAACTATGTGGTTGTATTTATTAATATAATCCTAATATATTCTAAAAATTATAATGATCATTAGAAACATATGTGGGTAGTTATGAAAACATAAAGAAATATCAAAAATTTACTAAATTTGATTTTTGGTTGTGACAGATTTCATTCATTGAACATGTTATAAATAAATATGGAATAAATGTTTATCAATTTAAAACTAATGTGGTTAAAGAGAGTCTAGGAACTATAAATGTACGTGATATACATATTTTTTTAGATTATTGGGTAACTAATGTTATTTTATTAGATAAATTTATTATTTATCTATCCCATTAACAATGTTATATTAAAATTACATTAAATTCATAATGATGAAATAATGTGACAAATGTTTATAAGAATTTAAAATTGATTTTGTGAATTCTTTGGTTTCCCTGCCACATTGAAATGGTGGTTTTTCTATCTACAATGATTCATATTTAATGAAACATAGTTGTGTACTGATTTATAATAATCATGTAATTTATAAACTATCACATCCATTGAAATCTCATGGATAAAAATATCCTAAAAATGTTCTTTAAATAGATATTTTGGCTGGTGGTGATGCAAGAATGACATAGGTAGACGATGGAACAGGACTGACTCATGCATGATGTGTTCATGGAACTGCACTCTCGCATTGGACCAGAATATGGGTCTTTGGGCCTTGTAATGGGTTCATGCCCTCTAGGCCTTTGGTCCATGTAATGAATAATTAAGTATTTATGGGTGGGATATACCTTGGGGGCCATGGTATTAATTTTTTTACTATGTGTATGTGGTGTGTGTGCTTTTAATGTAATTGTACCTATACGAACCTAATATATTTATAAATATATATATTCACTAAAAATGAGATGATGTTCTGGTGGATTAGATGGATAGAACATATTAATGAATATGACTACACAATTCATTATCATCTAGGAAAATAAAATTGGGTATCTGGTTGTTTATGTCAAAATATAAAGTGTGATTAACTATGATACATTTCGAACATGATCCTTTGTTAAATGATTTTATGGATTTTGGTATAGAAATTATACACATGGGAAAAGCCTCTATATTATTTTATGTGTCAGGGTGTTTGTCATTATCAGACATAATTAATAAATTAGAGAATAGGGATTGTGTTATATAAGAAAATGTCAATAGGTCCAGAAAGGTAATTTCTATAAATTTATTGTTGATAAAGAATGTTTTTTGAGATTCAAAAAAATATTATTCTTTCCTTGTGATTCCTGATTGAAGAATTAATTTTTTATTGAATCATAGAGTTTTTCATTTTTTTGTTCACCATAGTGGTACTATGATATACAAGTACCTTGAAGAACATTTTTGGTTGGGAATAATGATGAATTTCTTTGATGATTTTACTATAAAGTGATTTATTCTTTGTTAAAATTAAAAATGAATGAAAACTATCAAATGGAATATATTATCCATTTTTAATTATCTAATTGAAATATGAGTATATATCCATTCATTTAGTGGTTAGATAACCAAATAAATCTCAACATAATAATTTAATATGATTTATTATTATCGTTTTAATAAATCTAGACACTTTCTTCCTATTTATGATAATATGTCTCTGAATCATCATTCTAGACTTTATATTTAAGATATATTTTAATTTTATGGGGTAAATATTTTTATCATATTAATCCATGATCCTAGGAATATTATTTTTTTAGAATCATGCCAATGTCATTGTGTATTGAATTAAATTTTAGTATAGCTTTTATCCTCAATAACATAGAAATCATAGCCAACGGTTTAGACAATAGAAGAAATTGTTCAAGATTAATCAATTAATTACTAGGGAAGTTGAGATAAATATCATTATTTTTCTTATTTCTTTTAAATAACAGCTTTTATTCCAATATACAATTTTAACAATTTGAGTCATTATATGAAATGTGGTTTCAAACTCGATAATGTTGGGATAATGATAGAAAAGAACGTTATTAAAGAAATTATTGGTGGAATAAATTATTGGGAAGGTGATTTTGATTTGGTAAAATTTGAGAATGGCTTATAGTATTCATAAATAAAATTTAGATAACTGGATGAACGATCATTCATTCGAGGTAGGTGATCATGTTTTTTTAATATATCTCCATGGAAATTAGAGACCTGTGTTTATAAAAAGGGAATCTTAAGTTCCTATTTGATAGGACCACATTAAATTTGGGATAATTCTTGATAAATTTACCACTGAGTGGGATTTCCTCTTAGTTTAACACATACAAGTGATTTGTTTTATGTTTCACTACTAAGGAAGTATGTGAAAAATATATCTCATGTTTTCATTCATAAATTAGATCAGTTAGAAGAGAACCATTATTATATGGAAAATCCCATTTAGATTATTGATCATATAGAGAAGGTGTTTTTGAATAATGTGATCCACCATATTATGGTTTTTTGAAAAATTCATATCATTGAAGAAGCCATATGAGAATCAGAAAATTCTTTGAAGGGAAAATATCCCCTATTGTCTATGTAACGAATAAAATTGTGAGGACACAATTTTTGAAATGCGAGAAGAAGGTAATAATTAGTGTAATATTGATAATAGATAAATTTAATTCCATATAAATTTTGATTAATTATATTTTATAGGGTTATATTCATTAGAATAATGAAATGTAATTCTTCAATCAAAAAAATGAAATCATCTTGTTCTTACTAAATTCATATCCTTGTGTTATATTGATTTATTTAAAAGATTAATATCAAAATTTTAGAATTTTAATTTTAAACAATTAAATTCATTTTTTAAATAATCACATAATAATTATCTTAGGTTATATTTTTTATTTTTCTAAATTGATTTATTTTTTCTGAAATTGTGAAAAATACTGATTTTAGTGAAATATTCTTTTTTTAATTGAATGCTTCATTATTCATTAAATTTGATATTAAATTTCTATAAAAATTCCTTAATTATAATTAATCTAAATAATTATATATTAATCAATAGTATATCTAATTTTTATATAAGTTTATTTTTATATTAAAAACCCATTTTTCTGAAAAAGATTGTTTATGGAGTTTTTCATTCTTTCTTAAATTAACTTATTAAAATTATAGAAATTTAATCCTTAACAATATATTATATATTTGGAATCATTATGTTTTAATTTTTTAAGAAGGATTTTTTTATTTGTTTCCATTATGAATAATAACTCTGGTAAATATTTGTTCCCTTGGTATGTGTAAATCGGGTAAAATAAGCTTAAAATATGAGATGAGGCATAAAAATCTCTCTTAAAATTTTATTTATTTAATTTTAAAAGTGTTTTTTTCATAACAATACGTAGTGTGAAAATTTAACAATTTATTTCTACATTACTTTCATTATAACATTTTGTTTTTTATGTAATGGATAAATTCAAAATATCACACTCTTGATTTCAATTTCTATATTATTTTATGACAGGGATAAAAACTAATATTATTTTGTTTTCTAATTTTTTCATAAAAATTAATTATTTTCTATCATTTTATGTTTTTTTAAAAAATTTATGGAATAATTAGCTTAAATAATAATGCAATTTCAACAAAGTGCTTGTTCAAGTAATAAAAAATCTAGTAAATATTTTTTTACACATTAAAAGTCATAAAATTTGGATGAATTGTAATTTTTCATACTTTTTAGAATATTAAAACATATTAGTGGTATCATATGTTTTATATTTTAATTAAATTTCTATACTAATGTCATCAATGTCATACTATGTGAATAGTCATGAAAATCACTAATGGAATATTATGTAAAATAATATTTTACATAATAATTTAAAATTCATAAGTATCATATATTTTGAATATTTATTAAGATATGGTCTATAAAATCAACCATTATCCCCTTATGGTTCATTATTCATTTTATAGTAACATTTATGCATCTTATTGTTTAAAAAACATTGTTATCACAATAATCGTCAAATTGGTTAATTAGAGGTTAAAACTAATAGATATGGGTGAAAAAATAACCTAACCATGTACTAATTTTATTGGATGAAATTATTAAAACTCATAATCGTACTAGATTTTAGATATTTTAATTTGGTTCAACTTGAACATTAAAATTAAGTTATTAATTAAAGATCCCCTCCTTTCACTTATAGAAGTCAACATCATATCCTCTCTTACTCAAACCTTTTAGGAATTTTATTTTTGAAAATATGTTTCTAATTCTATATAAAAATTACTCCTCAAATTATATAGGTCTTGGTCTCAACAAAATTCCAAACCTAATCATCTTAAGGTGTAATAAAAATTGGTTTTCCAGGGAGATTGAATAATTCGTAAATGACCCATTTCATGATTATTTCTTATTAAATCTCATTAAAATATTGTTTAACCCTGATGAAATAATAAAATATGTACTTTCAGTATATATAATGGTTATTATAATTATTTTACAACCCTTTTTCATATCTTATATTTCTCTATCCCATGAGAAATGAATACTTCGCTTGTGTGTATGTGTGGATTTCCACCTCCATTAAGAGATGTGTTTCATTTTTCGTCACCAGCTCACAAGGATTGTTATTATGACCGATTAAGATAATATATATTATATTTATAACATAAGTATCATTATATAAATATAATATGACTTCTATTATCTTGTCATTACATCCATTGAAACATAATAATGTTTAATCCATGTGTGTGTGTGGACTACCACATCCAGGAAGCGATGTGATTCATTTTTCATGTACATAATTAATAATTTGTATTAAAATTTTATTTATTGTATATAAATTATAATAATTTAAAGATTAATATTTTATATATTATATAACATTGTCCCCTTTTAACATATTCAACCCACCCAGAGCATTTTTGACTTGTGATCTAAATGTTCTCATAACACCCGACGTGAACATAATCAATCCAGTAATTAAGTATAACATGGATATAAATGAAATAAAAGGAATAATAATTTGGATAATGTCAATTAATATATTAAATAATTAATAAACCTTTATTATTCTGGAATATAAATAATTTATTGTACATGTAGGAGTCATTGTTTACATAAAAACCTCAATTTAGATGTTTTAAATTTTTAATTTTTAATTTTTTTATACACTAATAAAATAATTTTGTTGATATATTTATATTGAAATAATTAAAATATAATATACATTGTATGCCTCTTTTAACGATATTTTAATGTTTTTTTAAATGAATCTTTTTCAGTTTTTTATATGATATGTTTTGACATTATTTTCAAAAGAAAGAAGGAATATTAAACATTAAAGTATAGATCATCGATAGTTTTTTCCTCTTCTAAAACCATTATATTATGTTTTGAATAATTTATAATCTTACATGTTTTATTAAACGAATAACCCTCCTTTCATTTTTTGTGTATTTCAGTTTTGAAAATTTTGTATTAAAGGAAATATATATATATATATCAGAAAATGTTTTATTTAGAAATTGAAAAGGTACATTTTATGAGTTTTTGGATTTAAATGAATGATTTTATAGATTTAATGATTTTTATGTTCAATTTATTTTTTTATTAGGAAATGTTATCTAAATATATATTTCTAATTCATTAGGTAATAATTATTCTCTTAGGAAAATTTTATAATAATTAACCAATTTTGTTATACCATTTGTAATGGTTATTGTAATGTTTCATTGAAGATCATTTCCAAATAATCATACATGAATTTTCTATGATTAACAATTTTATCCGGGAAATATATTTATTTCATTATCTAATCTAATGATATTTTGATTAAAGGAATGAGTATTACCTTTACGGGTAAAAAGTTTTGTTTAAGAAAAAAATTTCATAAATTCTCATGTTTTTTAATAAAACCTAATTATTATGAGTTTTATTTTATGTTTTCTTATAAATTATTTCAAAAAAATAATTGGGCAAAAAATATCATTTCAATTTTATGTTAGTGATTATTTGTGCTCAAATTTTATTTTTTACAAGGAAGTCTCACTCATATGATCTCCTAGTTTTCCAATGGACTAATGAGTTCATTTTAATCCGTTTTATGTCCCTTATAGAGATTTTTGGGATAATACCATATTTTAAAATATTATTATATGTTTAAAGGATGATTAGGAGAAAAATATAAGTTATGTTCAAAATTGTGACAATTTGTCTTTAAAAAGTAATCATTTTTCACTTTAAAAGTATAGTAATGTGGGAAAAAAGATACGGACTGAAAGTGTAAATTTTTTGATGCAAGAGTTTATTGTATTAAAATTTAATCCTAATTATATAAAACTATAAACAATATGGATCCTCAAAATTTAGTAAAATTAATTATTGAATTAAAACTTGAGGTTGTGTAATTTTTTACAGCAGAGTTATTCTAATAAAATTCTGCTAATAATATGTATAGGAATATGTAATAAACATATTAAAAATAAAATATATCAGTGCTTACATATATTAACTAAAATTATGTCCATGAATTGATTTTTTCTCATTGATAAATAAAATGTATACTCATTCACAACCTTATAAGAATATCTTACCTGCAACTATAAGTATTCACTATAATATGATCATAGATAAACCATAATTATACTCATTAATAATCTTGTGATAATAAATAAACTATAATTATAATCAAGAATAACCTTATGAACATAGATAAAATATTATTATACTCATTAATACATTGTGAGCATAGGTAAACCACAAATGTACTCAAGCACAACCTTATAATAATAGATTAACCATTTTTATTCTAATGAAAAACAATTTGATAAAACACAAAAAAAATTATACTCATTCATAACCTTGTGTGTATATTTAAGCAATAATTATACACTTTTTCATCCTTTTGAGTATATCTAAACTTCATTTATACTCATAAAAAACTTGTGAATATAGCTAAACCAAAATTATACCCATACACAAAATCATTATCTACTGAGATATAAAAATTTAACCAAAATATTTTATATTGATATAAAACCCACCCTTTAAAAAATCATTATGTCAAAATAAATCTCAATAGTGAATCATTAAAAGATATATAATGGTTTCAAAAATAAGAAAATGTTTTACTTTATAAAAATAACATTTAAAATCAATCATTAATAATGGGGCATTGAAAATAACATAAATTTTTCAAACACATAAAAATGATTATTTTGAATTAATTTACTTTTAAAAATATTATTCCATAATATAACCTTGAAAAATAAATAATGTATTTCAAAAATAAATGTGTAGTGGGAGATAAAATTTTTTATTTTCAATGGTTTAAAATCCTATTTATATTTTTAAATACCCTTATTCAAATCCAACATTATAAAAATTACTAAAGAACATAAATTTAAAAATAGAATAAGTGAAATAATAATTTCACATTGGGAAACACATAATTAGGCATCCATGTATAAAGGATAAAATTCATGTGAATGGAAATTTTTACACATAGGGAAAATTGTTGTTAAAGGGGATAAATTTTATTCTCAATAATGATTATCATTTTATGGAGAATAAATTCATTGAGGATAAATATTTGAATCAAAATGATAATTTTTCCCATTAAAAAAAATGTATAATTAAATATAATCATGGTGTGGAAGAAACCAATATTTTAATAAATAATTTCTAGAAGAATCATTTTAACTCAATGAAGGTATTTGAGTTAACAAATACGCTTACAACCTTTTTATCTTCTGAATTAAAAAATAATTAAATAATGAACATGGTATAGATCTTAAAACACGATAAATTACATGAATATAGAAACAAAAATTTGATATGAATTTATCACACAATATTAAATATTTCATGGTTCATAATAAAAAATATGTATTATCAAATTAAATTTGAGAAAAAACTCCTTACCTTAAATTATTTCTTACACAAATACTCTCTATCCTTTATATAATAAAAATATCTATATTAATAAATTATTCTAGAAACATATAATTATAATGATAATATAAATTTCAAATAATAATAAATTTTTTATGAATATCACTTACCTTCATTAAATTAATTCTTGGAACTATCTATGTAGGATGGTGAAGACCAATGAAATTCATCCTTCGTGGGACCAATAGTCCCCTAGATGCATGATTAATGATTCCATTTCTCAATGAATTGGTTCAAATGGATTTATATGAAAAATTATCATTTTAGAATCATAATTATAAAATATTTATTATATTTACTCACCAAAACAATTATTTCTTTTAAAAAATATCAATGGTGTTTCAGAAAAATAGAAGATGTCATTTTGTGGAGGCAATCGTACTCACAAACAAAAGATCAATGATATTTTTTTCGATTGGTTGGAAAGTAATAGATATGGTTTTTAAATTAATATAATAACAAATTAGTATAATAATTATACTAATTTAATTATATTACCAGGGTTAGGATTGGTTCGGGAGTAAAAGAATATAAGAGGAAAATGTTTAAGATTGAATAATACTGATGTTGGGATCTCGAAATTTACCTGGAAAGTATATTTGGAAAATATTGAATAAGGATAAATAATTGGTAACATAAGATTATGATATTGAGAGGGTATTATAGATGGAAAATTTTTTGTTTCAGGATTAAATTCAAAGGAATATTTGTGACATGGAGGATTGAAATTCATCACCTTGTTTGGGTGGTTAAAAGATAAATTTGGTGAATACCATTATTTTTCAATAATTACATGACACTATTCAAAGATAAATGACTCTAAACTATTTAAATAATGGATTTTGGCAATATATTATGTTGATAAATTTTCCACTACATTTTTTTACACTTTTTAGAAATGTTTCCACCCATTTACTATTTTTCTATATATTACCATTTTTTGTTTCTACCATGGTAACTAGTTTTTACTCAAGTTGTTTATATTTTTGAAAAAATATATAGTGGCCCTTATTACCAAATTTTTATTTTATAAACCTGAATTTAACCTCCATATACTCTATTTAAATATTTAAATAACATAATATTAACTCTTAAATTTAGACATTTAATATATAAAAAACTATTTTTTAGAAAAATGTTTTTTTCCATTAAGTGTTCATAATTTAATTTAGTATTGATTATCAATTGAATATTAATTAATGTATTTATATATATTTTTAAACATTATATTAGAGTAATTTGTAATAATATATTAATTTATTTTACTATATAAAAGTTATACAATTTTAGTAAATCAATTCTTTGTAAATATCAGTTTTATCAATACCACGACAATTAAATTTAATCCATATTATCATAATTTTATGTCTAAAAAAATAGTTGGATTTACTAAATAAAATTAATATTGGTATCTAAAATAAGAAATAAATTTTTTATATTTACATTCTCGTGCTATTGGAAATTGTGTTTTAATATTAGCTAAAAAAAATAGTTTTTAATTAAAATATTACGTTAGTTTCCAAAACACTAAATATAGGATTCATAAATTTAAAAGTGATTCTAAATTATTTATTTTAATTTATGGATATATAATTTTACAATAAATTATAATGAATTCAAATTCATTATTGAATTATTATAATCTCATAAATGTGAAGGTATTAGAAAATCAGTATTTTTTACAATTCTCCTAAAATTCAATTATTTTGGAAGAAACTCAGAAATTTATCCTAAGAAAATTTTTACTTCTTAAATTAAAAAATATTTTCATTTAATTTTTTTTTCTTATTTATAATTTTATCTTTTAAATAAAACTACAATATATATAGAAAAATAAATTTAGTGGAAAAATACCTTTTAAAACATTATGTCTTTGAAATCATATTTTCAATACATTTATAATGTATTACAATATTTTTATATATTATATATTCTATTATTATGAATCGTTATTAAAAATATTCATTAAATATGTCATGGTATGTTTTAGTTTGATATGGCATGTAAATTCATTATTCTTAATGAAACTGGGATGTCATTTTCTATATTCAATGATCTTTTTAGGATAAATAAGCATTTATTTGAAAATAATCATTAAAGGGAAAAAATAATATATTATTTTTATAATAATATTTCTAAACCGCCATGGAATTTTTATTTTCATTATGTCTAAATTACATATACTAGAAATATTATTTTAAATACTCTAAGGGTAAAAAATTTGGAAATCGGGGTTACACCATCATTATCTAAGGTCCATGATAAATATTAATTTAATTAATTAATAACAAATATCCCATAAATGTTAGTATGTTCAAAAATCCACAATAATCTATCCTAATGGTAGACACCACATTTTAGAATTAATGGTGATAACTAAACAAATTCCAATATTCATAAACTTGGGAATATATAGCATTTTTCCCCTATGGATGTCTTAAGACTCAGAAAACTCACAATTGAGCTAATGCTCGGTTATACAAAACCTAGGTTGCTACATCCTACTTGCCATAAAACCTTTTTTATTTTTAATGGATACCACTAAATTTTATCAAACAATGAAACTCGCTATTAACATTTTCTAAAATTAACACCATAATGCAAGTGCTTCATTTTATTATAGGGTTTCGAGATCTAATATTACTCGATAAAATATGTTTAGGGGAGGTGATAAACATTTATAAAAAGTTATTCTTTCCAAATCTCTACAATCGAAATCCCTCTCCTACTATGAGTCTCATTATCATAGTGGATGTGATGAATTACAAAAACCTCTAAAAATTTCGACTCTGGTTGGAGAACAATAATCCCCACCATTATAGTGTGTTCTATATGATCATCATAAGAAAGAAAAACATTCATGACACTAAATAAAATGAGTGTTTTCCAGATCCCACACAATTGGTGAGAAATTTTCAAGGTAAAATTATTATTATTATCCCCATTTTCCCCTCTTACTACAACTACCAAAAAGGAACTAGCTCCATTGTAGCTAAAATATGTAGTATAAGAAACATTATCCTTCTCCAAAATCCCTTAAAACATCCATGGCGTAACATCTCGACACAGGTGCCACACACCGGTGCCCCCGTGAAAGTTCACCATAAGACCTTAGGCATGCCTCTCCATATGCCAGAGGATTCTGACAACAACGGAGGGTATATTAAGTTGATCATCAAAAGGATATAGCCATTTTTATTAGATTGAAACAATAGAGAAAACAAAATAACAACAGTGGAAGCATAAATAACAATAATCACTACCAAAAACTCACAATACTCAATGTATGAAATACAATATCCAACTAATGTATAAAACATGTCATGATAATATATGTGTCAAGTGACTAAAAATGAAATCCCCATAGTTTGACACAATCGACTTCCATGTTGGTCTCGAACCATGTCTAGTTCCCTCATCCATACTTCATCCTGACTCGACCTTATAACATTATCCCCTTTCCATTGACCTATCTCCTATCAATAAATTCAATTCTCGTATCGATCAGGTTTCCCAAATAAGGTGTGAGTAAAACATATTAGGCCACCACAAATGAAGTCTCAAATAATATCCAGTAAAAATAGTGTATGTAATTTTTTTTAAAAAAATAACTTCAATTCATAATTAAATTTTTTCACATTATCAGTTAATCATTTCTTAACCACATATACATCAGGTTCTCTTAGACACACATACAACAATACCTACATTGGACCATGACAGGATTTGAATTATCATAGAGGGATATCACGTGTCAGAATGTCCCTGTTACAATTCATATTTTATTAAAGGAATGACAAAGTTACCAGTAAATTTATTCACAAAATTGAAATAAATGTTATCATTCTTTATTTTCTCAAATGAGTAAAAAATATACTATTCATTTATTTACCTAATTGAATGACCATATCACCATTCATTAATTCTCACAATTGATTGACCATGTTACCATTCATTAATTCACCCAATTTATGGAAAATGTAATAATTATTTTTTTTTAAAATGAATGACCATGTTTCCATTAATTAATTCACACAATTGAATGAATATGTTTCCATTTTTATTTCTCACAAATGAATGACCATGTCACCATTAATTAACACACATGATTAATTATCTGCATCTATCCCATTATATGTTTTAAAAAAAATCCTCATCTTAATATCGTTACTAAATCAAAAATTAGTCATCACCAAATTCACTTTAATTTATTCTGAAATTATTTAAGCACATGTCACGACCCCCCTTCCCCATGATGAGGGACAGAATAGAAATCTACAAGACCCTTCCATCTTCAAGTTGAATAAGAGAAAATGATCCTCCATGTCCCGCTTTAAATATTCCCTAGAGTGGAGACTAGCACCCATGGTATATAATCTAACTTAATATGGAACGAATAAACCTTTTTAAAAATCATGATCGGGTGATAAGATAATAAATATGAAACAAAAAAAAATTCCAAATTAAAAAATAATGCTAAAAACCCTTTTTCTACATTCATATTAAAAATAAAGTGATACAAGGTATAAGAAACCTCAGAAGGAATGTACCAAAAGAAAGAAAATAATCAATGATAACTGTCCAAACGCCAGAGCTAGTAAGGTCCAATGCAGTCCTCAAAGTTCTCCAGGAATCCTAAAAAAATATTTATACATGTAGGGTGAGTATACAGGTACACTCAATAAGGAAACCAAAAAATATCCTTCACAAGTTGGTACGCATTATGATTCCCCATGAAAAATAGTGGAAACTAAGTCACCTAAAAAAGGAAAACTATCCACCCAGCCCCACCAGGGCAGACTCCCCAAAAAACACAAGTAAGGTAAAATCATAATAACATATTATCAGTATTTGGTTACCCCACACCTCTTTTCCTCTATTTATTCGGATACTCCAAGGCATCGTACATCCCTAAAAAATCCCACAACAGTCCCCCTACCTCCCCCAATAACAACCATATTAGCCATCCCAACCGCAGTTTTATCCAGCCTGCAAACACTGGGCCACCACAACCACAATAACCCCACCCACAAAAACCTAAGCCACAATAACCATGCCTGTAGACACCTGGGATACAACAACCACCTCAACACCCAATGAAACATCGTCCTCATCCCGAAGACACATGGGAAACAATCATGCTCGCATACACCAAGGCCAACCCACTATAACACAGTATCCTCGAAGAGACATGGGCCATAATGAACCTATGGCATTCACAACCTACCCGAATAGTCTTGGGCTACCTAGGAGAGGGAGCATAAAGGAGCTAAAAAGCATCAACTCATAGAATTGTTGTGAGGAACACCATTCCCCATGAAATGGGTTTGTTCGGCATGAAGTTCCCAATATGGGTGGGGTGCGTATAATAAAAAAACAAATACATTTTATATTTATAGGCAATCAATCACTCATCCCAACCTAAGTGTCCAAAAACTAAAAAGTACCCCACGAACAACCACTCTTGCTGCTACCGCTACATGCACAAGTGCAAAACAATAACAATCATTACACAACCCATTCTTGGAAAACAGTTTCTCTGATTGATAACATTTTTGTTATCTTGTTAAATTCATTTCAATTAAATATTTCTTCACTACCGGGAAACTAACAAGTATCTCCATAATTCAAACAACATCTGAAAGAAAATAGCCTAGCATGAATTTAAGCATTCACTCCCTATTCACTTGTATGTAACCACATCAAATGAGATCTTGTAAGTTCCCAGAAAGTACATAAACCAAAACTAGCCCCAAATTAATAGCTCCACACATTCTCAGATTCACAAAACAACAACCTCTCAGCCATAGATTCCATTACCCTTTACATCACCCCAATAACATTTAATAAAATAACTATGCATATCACTAGAATAGAGAAAGGGAGTTCCCAGATTTAACTAAAACCATTCACTAAGTTCCTTCATTTAGTTTGGTTAACTGGTGTGATCACACAAGGGTTCTTATCCATCGTGAATCCATTTAATCAACCATGTTTATGTGATTAATCAATTTCCATGTTACATCCATTAAATCAAAATATTATCTAGTAAATTGAGCATCATTAGTGTGAAATAAAGGACTGCCAACAACCATGCTTTTTAATGGACATGAGATTATACAATTAACAAAATAAAATGAAAGTTAAATATAACAGCATCATAATCCCCCCCTTCATTCTTTAGAAATATTTTTGTTATCTTCCTTAACATTGGCTTCATCTACGTCCTAATGGAACATCATCATACCCACCCCACATGATGCACAGTAATGATAGACAAAGGAAAACCCCTACTTAGATCATCACAGATCAATGTTTTGTCATTTCACCTAGAACAGGGGATGACGCGACATGGAGGAAGAACTCCAGTGTTGATCTGAAAGGGTTCCAGCACTAGAACATGATTCGTCTCAAGAGTATGTCTCAAGGATAATTTATATAAATGAAAATGAAGAAGGAAGGGAGGATATAGACTTAAGAAGCGGCCATATCCTAAATATTTGGAGACCATTTTAATGTACTTAAAATTTGGGTCATGTCATGACCATAGGGCTGGGTGGTTACACACATTGTTATTAATTGAGATTTAATAATGCCTCTCTTAACTAGTGGAGATAGACCAACAGACGACTGTGTGTTGGTGGATTAACATTAAATGGATAAAAGCGTAACATGGGAGAAATAGGGAAAATATAAGAGACTGTATAATTTGTAAAAGGGCATGAAACTGATACAAAGGCCACATTTTTTGGTAATCAAAGGACACCCCACTCTTAGGGGATTTAAAAAATTTTTTACGAGCCTTAAAATAGCCTTAGATCACATAAAATTCGGTATTAAAACACTTTTAACGTAAAATAGGCCTTACTGGAGAACATCTATAATGTTCATGAGATATTGAAAATGACCCATGGTTGGGTCCATCACCAACACCCTGGAACCTTCTCTCTGGCATAGATTCCCTGGAACCAATGCCAATCAGTGCCACTAATTCCTATCAGTTCCATTGATGTCGATTGGTTCCACCTTTCATTCAAGATGATATTTGGAATAAACTGCAATGAGTCATCGATGGTCCCCATAAATCCATGAACATCTGGATTTTGAAATGTTATAGACCAAGTGGGTCCATTTCATTACATCAAATAACTCTCAAACTATTTTTTCCCTTGAGAAATTAAGAGTAAACCCTTAGAAAAGGTAGGGGTTCAAACAACCACCTCATAAGATTCCTCTAATGAAAAAACCACCCTAGGGTTGTTCTAAATCTAGAATAAAACCTTGACATCCAGAGACATCTCTCCCACATCTTTCTCATGAACTACTATTAAAACACTACTAATCCACTCCCACATGTAACCACACAAAAAAAATTCCACACCATTGAGATTTATGGGAAGGGAGATCTCTCATCATTATCAAGATAATATCTACATAGGGTGGCATTGACTCGCCTACAAGGGTTTAATCCCATACATATTTATGTGTATTGATTAGTGATCGTGTTCTCCCCTTTCCATATTCAGGGTTTTTTCACAAAAAACAGAGAATGGGGAAACAACATATCATACCATAAGTAGGTTTAATAGTTCATCATAAGAAAGGCACAAAGAAAACATAAGATCAAAACTCTTAAAATATCTTAGTACTGGGAACACATCTATGCCTCTCATTCCCATGTACACTCCTCATGGATACCATTCATTTACAAAACACAAATGAAAGGGATGTTTCATCCTGGAATATCCTTCTATATATAATCCTTGATTATCACCAGTCACTCCATGAACATCTCATCATCCTTGATTTCCAACTCTCCTTAGTTGAGGACATGGGAGTCATCATATAGATAATGATAGAGATGAGATACATGAATTTCATTGTGGATCCTCTCTAACCACGGTGGTAATATTCCACCTTGTTGACTCGTCTTAACACCTCTAAAGGTCTGATGAACCTCAAGGAAATCTTAAACCACCTTATAAACCATTGTTGTCCACAGCGAGGGGTGTCCTTAATGAATACGTGGTATTCAACCTATAAATCCATGTGTCTCCTTCAATGGTCGAAATATGACATCTTTTGGTCTTGAGATGCCTTCAAACATTCACACACAAGTTGAACCTTCTCTATTGTACTCTGCACCACCTCTGGGAAAAATTACCTTGCTCCCCCAACCTCTTTCTATCACACGAATGATTGATATGGCCACTAATACCAGGATTAGAACGGATACATTCCAATGTTAGAGTGATAGATATTTTAGTAGGAAAAATCTACCCGGCGAAAGTGTCGTAAACGTGACCCTCAGAAGTCCAGAACATATGATCGCAGCATTCCCTCCAATGTATGGATGGTCCTCTCTATTTACCAATCCATATGAGGGTGGAAGGTAGTTCTATGTTGTAGTTTGGTTCCAATAGAATGTTGTAATCCCTTATATAATCATGAATTAATGTGTGTATCCTGATCCTAAATGATGGTTCTGGGAACTCTGTGCAGCCACACAACTTAACCCACATAATTTTGTTCTATGGCATCCACTTTTCTTGATTCATTATCAACTAAGACGTGAGATTATCTCCTCAATCGGCCCACCACTACCCATATGACATCACATCCTCCCTTATCCTAAAGTATTCATATGATAAAATCCATCAAGCATCATACCAATTCTACTCAGGGACATATAAGGGCTGCAACAGACCACTATGAAAATGTTGTTCAGCCTTCATCAACTAACACACAAGGCACTTTTCCAGAAACACCACCACATCACACTTCACTCCAGACCACAAAAACAAAGCTTTCGGGCCTCGGTACATCTTGGAGACTACTGGATTTACCTCCTGGGGTGTGTTATACAACTCACCGATAACTCAGTTGGGCATTATAACTAGGACATACATATTCGCACAGAACTGCATCTGATTCTGACTATCCTCAGACCATCCTTCCAGAGCATCACTCTGGCTAACATGATCACACATAACATCGGCCTCAGAGTCTCCCCTCAGATACTCATCCACCTATCGTACCAAGGAAGATTGCACTACCATATTAAACATGAATCATCTACCATCCTCCACCCTCATGCCCAGATATAAGCCAACCAACTCCTCAATTTCCTTCCAAGAATCTTCTGAATACAGAACCACATCCTTCTATGACATCCTAATCAAGGAATCATCCACCACATTCCCCTTTATGGAGGAGTAGGAGATATCGAGGTCATAGTCATGAAGAATCTCTATCCACCTCTGTTACATCAAGTTCAGGTCTCGCTACGAGAAGACATACATCAAGATATTTTAACTTGTGAAGACCACAAAGAATTACCGAATGAGTTAATGCCACCAAAACATCATTGCAAACATAAAAGATACATGTTCCAATTCATGGGTGGAATAGTTATGTTCATGAGGACATAACTTCCTAAACCTAAAAGAGATCACCCCCTACTGCTGCATCAGAACAGACCCCAAGCCTAAATTGGAAGCATCAAAGAACACATCAAACATTACACCTTCCTCTGGAAACCTCAACATTGGGGCACTATCCAGATTCCCTTTTAGATTAATAAAATCTTCCTGGTGCTTCTCAACCCACATGAAAACCTTGTCCTTTCGGGTCAAAGCTATCAAAGGCGCTTCAAATCGAAAAAGATCAGTACAAACCACTGTTAGTACCTGGCCAGAACCATGAAACTACAATCCTCTATCACATTCATGGGTGCTTCCCAAGAAACTATGGCTTCGACCATCAATGGGTCAACTTATATTCCCAGTTGGGACACCACATGTCCACGGTAGTTATAACACCCAAATATTTCCCCGTATTATATTTCTTCAACGTAATTCAATAACTTGCACAACATGAAACATAGATTTCAAGTGCACCACGACTTACCAAACTAGCTGTTCAAAAGCAGTTATGAATAGAATTAACTATATTTTGAACTATATATAATCTTTCTAATTTTATAATCCATATTATGAGTTTCATAGACATAATGAAATAATTAATTCATTTTTTACAAATGAATGAAGTGTTCTTCAAAAAATATACATTTATCGCCTTTGAAGGGTGAACCCATTATAAATGCAATATTTGAAACTTTTATATATTAAATTTGACAAAATAAAATTCTTCTTTATAATAGGGACATAATAATTTAGTTTAGATAAATTTTTGGTGATTTTATGATAAATATCATATTTGGGTGAATAGTGAAAAATACTATAATTTAACGGAAAAAAACATTTTAAATCAAAATAATTTATACTATTAAATTTTACATTTTAATGGTTTGTAAGTATAAATATATTATATTTTTACCATTTAATCCAATGAAGGTCATTTTATGTAATTTCACTTTGAAATTGGACATAAACAAGTGTCAATCTTTTGATAGTTATTATTTCTTAAAAATATGCTTCTTGGTTTTGAAAATGAGAATAATTTTAAATTAATTAATGAAACTTATATATTTAGAAATTGGTAAAATAGAATTCATTTTTTAATTCAGAATATCAAAATTAGCTTAGGTTGAATTTTTGGTATTTTTTTGAAAACATTAAATTTTTTATGAATATTGAAAAACAATGAGTTATAGTTTTAACCCGAGTTTTTATTTAAATAGTTATTTATTTTATTTAAATGTATTTTATGTCAAAATAGATACATAGTACCTATATAATTTCAATTTAATTCATTAGAGTTAGTATATAATAATTTTTGATATATAAAAATTTTATTGAACTTTTAAATGTCTTTTACCCACCTCCTAGGAGAATTTGTAAATTCACATAAAACATAATTTTACCTCTTCTATGAGTTGAATTACCAAAATCCAAGAAACATATTTAATATCAAGGAGTGAAATGTGGTTCAATAGGATAAAAATAATTTTTCATGAATAGTGACTTTTTACTTTTATTTACCATGGTAAAAAGTAAATAGGGTAATTAAGGGTAAAAATGATATTATTATTACCCTAACACATGTCCTAACTCTATTGGAAAAGTTCAATTAGACCAAAAACAACATTAGGAATAAAATATGATCCTTTATGTCCACTTGTATTTGATTAAGACATTTATTATTACTTAATTTAAATAAGAGTTAAAAGAGATAAAATCAATGTTTAACAACTAATCTATTTTAATATTGTGTTATACAAAAGATAAATTCGACTATAAATATTCATTCTAAATCTCAAAAGATTTTATAAATAATGGTATTTTATATATAATTTTTGAGATGATATAATAAACATTATTAATGAAACAATGATGATGTAGTAATTACCTTATTAATGAAAGAATCAAATAAATGGTATTATAAATATTAAAATAAATACAATTTTAATGTTTTTATGACATAAAAGAATTTGATAATTGAATATGACATATAAGGTATGATTCAATATATTATTTTATAAGTAATCAAGTAGTTATTACTTTCAAAAAAACTGAATACCAAATAGTGTCAAAATTGACGTAAACTAATATTTAAATCAAATACTATATTATTGGTAGATATAATATTACTAAAAATGTCAGGTTCGGCCAAAGGGATTAAATAATATTATATATGTCATTAATGAGACACTTTATGTTCTCTGGGATGTTTATAGTATGTTTATTAACCATATAGAGTAAGAATACATGAAGACACGGTAAACATTAAACTATTTAACTAAGAGTAAAATCTATAAGATAAGGTTACAATGGTAACCTAAACATGTTTAAAACCTATTGTTTGAGAGTATTTAGACCCATAACCACCTAAGTATAGAAATAAATTCATTTTTAACCATTATAAACCAAAAATATTGTATAATAAATTAGTACTTTAATCTTTTCCTAAAGTGACCCTCAGCTCTCTTACAAAAGGGAACTTCTCCTTCTCTCAAAATCACACCTCCATAGCCATTTTTCTCGGAAAAATCCTACCCAAATAACGTCTCATATATCCTACCTTCATTTTAGAGGACTTCATTTGGTCAGAAATCCATCCTATAGAACCTTGTTGATCAAATCAAAAGTAAGAACCCAAAGTAGAGGTAATGATATCACCACCCTCTTTCAAGTTCTCTTATTCTTCCACTTACTCTTTAATTGTTGTTTCCATTATAAAATAATAACTCTAGTATCTTCTATATACAGTGATGTTATTAGAAATATGTAACAACAATATTCATTATTCTATCGATCTTCCAAATCATAATGTCACCATGCGTGCATACGTACGGCTTACCGTCTCCACGTCGTGGTGTAATTTTTATTCAACACTATGTTATTTAGATCAATATGATGATGAGTAATATGTATATAAATAATGAAAATAACTTTATAATGTCTCAGTAAAATAAATATACCATCCAATTCGACACCTTTAAAGAAATTATATTGTCACTCATGCGTATATATGGATTATTGTCTCCACGACGCGAGGAGATTCATTTCTACGATAACCATTCATCGACGATTATAAAAATATATATTACTAATATGTATGTAATATATGACATAATAATGCTACTGGATATATATATATTTATATTTATTTATTTACTTACATATATCTTATTCACTTAGTTTCATTCAATACGATATGAAAATAGAAACAACGTTTCTGCGTACGTACGGACTACCGTCTCCATAAATGGTGTTTTTAATTTCCTATATATGTATATTTTACATATTTTTATTATAAATATATATGATATATAAATCATGTTTTAAATTCATTAAGTATTTAAATCATGGTCTAAGTGATATAATCAAGTGTAACAATTTAAAACACGTACGATAAAGAAAGCGATTATTACCCAAAATATTAATTTATCCTGAAAGTTATTATTAAATGGGTAGTGTAAAGTCAAAAATTAATCATTTATAATATCATAAATATTAATATGGTTCTGGTATAATTTAATAACACACTACGATCTTTATAGATGAGGTTAAATGTACCCTTGACTAAAGTAAAGTGCAAGGTAATGGTTAATTTCACAATCTCGTTATTACCTAAGGTTGTTTTTACGTAAGTATCTAATGATAAATATTTATTATCCTTTTACATGCTTCATAAAATATTTTTCAAAGGGATTATTTTAAGGGACTTTTTACTAAAACATCATTTTAAATGTTTTATTGATTTATTCTTCTAAACCATTCTCATTATTGTCCATGTTTTCAAAATGGTTTTAAGGATTCATTTAAATGGAAATGAATGTTTTAAAATGTTAATTACATTCAAAAGTTTCAATGTGGTATGTGACATTTTGATTCAAAAATGTATTTATATATCTTCCCTTCTAAACTGTGTGACTTTTAAATGTTTTCATGAAAAAAGGGATATTTCTCTAAAAGAGTTTTACAAATCATTTTCATCTATGTCAAAATCCTTTAATGGATTTTAAACTTGTTTGAAGTTGATTTATTATGAAACATGTCTTCTGCATTGAATTGAAGGTTTTGTGATATGTTTGATTGTGGATGTGTTATTTTTATACCATTCATGTTTTATGGGTATAGTATTGACATTTGGTATGCCAGTATTAAAACGAATGTTAATATTTTAATGTTTAAACCATTTCATATTAGGAATGAATTGGACTTAGTAAGTGATGGGTGGAGCCCAATCTAGCTCCTCGATGCATCGGTAGGTTTCATGAGACAAACTAGTGTCTTGGAACAAGGCCTTGACAAAATATTATTTTTATTCATGGCACAAGGCCTTGACTACGTGGGTATGATATTCTGGAATTATGCATTCCATCATTTTGAAAGTGGCTATTAATATTTCATGAGATTATTCTACTAGTAGAATGTCCATGTGAATAAGAAAATGGCATTATTTTGTTTGATCTTTTCCATGTGATGCTGAATTTTAAGTTTAAAAAGTCTTTTGTGTTATTCTTATACATTTCCATAAATTTTTAGGCTTATTTATGACAGTTTTCACTATATTTTTATCCTTACTGAGCATATGAGCTCACCCCTCTCTATGTTTTAATTTTCTCAGGATCCCAAGGTGTATGTTATGATTGATAAGCAGGGTTAAGAAAGGGGGATAATGGAATTCGCAAAGGATCATTTATAGTGTGTATTATATTATAAAGTGTAATGTAACATCCATGTATGTAATCTAATTTCCAAGACTACAAAATTTATCTGTCTTTCGAGACTTGATTCCTTGTAATCATTCCAAGGTATTAAAATAATGCACAGACTCTGGGTAACAGGGGTCGGGGCGTTATAGTTGGTATCAAAGAAAGTTTAACAATAACATTGGATACTAGATTCAGTTAAACTCTGATTAGAGCACATTACCGTAAGAGTGACATTGAAGATTAATATATATGAACTTTCTATAATTTTGGTAATGTAATGATTTTGTGAGTTTTCCATGAAAATATATCCCCGTCTAGATATGAATAGGTAGAGACGGCTCTAGCACATATGTACCTCGGGGTAAAACCCAAAAACACCGCATTAAGCTAGACACAAATGGGAAAGGGTGCACAACAATGGACCTTGCAGCACTCTTGGTTACGACAATCCTGGTAGATATGCTTATGATAATAATCATTTTCTTTACAAAACCTATGAAGGGTTTATGAGTATATACCTCCTCAAAGAAAACATTTTTGTGATTATGAATTGTGTCCATAAACTGTTCAATTTAACTTAGATATTTTACAAGTTCGGAATTATGAATTGTGATTCATAAACTATCCTAGTGAATTCCATTATATAGAAATGGCGTCGAATAGAAGGAATGTGATTTCCAGCAACACGCATGATCCAAAGAGTAAGAAGGATCATATCTTTCATAGTATTAAGAAAAAATTTAGAAGGTAAATAGTATCACATGTATTCTCAACATATGAATAAATAGTATCATGTGTTAATTAGATATGTAACAAATTCTCTATGTCCTATGGCGTTGAAGTAAAGCAAGAGAAGAAAAGGATGGAAGAGAAAAAGATGGAGAAAGGGAAGAGGGAAAATAAAGATTATCCCATATGTGATAACTGTCAAAAGAATCACCATGGTAAATACTTGAAGGGAATGGGAATTTGTTATAAGTGTGTAGAAAAAGTACAACAAGTACATGATTACAAGGGTAAGAATTTTTTTCAAATGTACATTTATTTCTCTGAAAGGAGTTGGGACACTATGCGAATCAATATCTCAGTCATCAGAATATACCTTAAATGATGTTATTGGATAATAATCAAGTTATGATACAACCTCATGTGAAAAGGAATGATTGGTGTTCTTATGTTGTTAATATAGAATTATTTCACGTGAGTGTTGTATCAACAATATACTGGTTATATGAATTTTGGAGATAAATATGGATTGCACTGCAGTAATATTTTATTGAGGATTTTAGATTATACGGTTCTAAGAAAAGTGAATTAATAGTAAGCTATACTTTTTGAATAAAAAATGGTTAAAGGAATGGTAATCCTTAATATGGTCCTAATAATTAGGTAATGATTTTGGATGAAGAGATTGTTGATTTGGATAAATTATATTGGATATTCTTGACTTCATTGAAATGGATTAATGATATGTATATTCCATCATTGTTGGATTTTATAATGTTTTTTGGATAGAAGGAGTATATATAATATTCTATAAGGAATAAGAGAGAATGAATATAATCAATAAGGTTTTATGGTAATTCAGGATGTTGTGGTGTTTTAAAAAAATACAAGATTAAGGCGTTCACATGTTATTACCTTTCAAAAAGGATCTTCATTGTGTTTAAATTCCTTAAATATTTTTGATATAGAGATTGGATATAAGGATTTTGGATAAGTCAAAAGGTTGGATTGGATTAAGTTTGATGTTGTAGGACCTCGGGAGACCCTGAGAGGGGAGGGTGAATCAGGGTGAAAACTTTTTATTTATAAAGTATTTGATCTAGTTCCCATGTTGGTAGGAACTAGTTAAACCTATATCATGGATATGATCACCAATGAAACATTCTCAAGCAAAGAGATGACACGATAATTTTTACTTGGTTCACCACTAAGGGCTATGACCAAGGAGCATACGCCGATAGGTTTTCGGTCGTACCAAAATTCCACTGAACATCACTAGCTGTGAATTACAAGGGTTCAGGGAAAATAACTCTGTCCTAGGCTCACTACCGTTACAAAGGTTCAGGGATAGCTCATTGCATCCCTCGGGTCACTCCCATTGACTCCCCCTAGCTCACTACCCATGGTGAAGTCACACTCAGTTTATACACGTAAAGGTCTCCTCAATAGATTTGCATTGAAGTCTTCATCTTCTGTTCAGCATGAGACAATTCTTGCTTCAGAGTACTGATTTAATGCTATTTTGTATTCAATCGTCTTCTTTAGTGAAATAACTAAATTCACTAAATCTTCTACTTTTCTTCCTTTGATTCCTAATACTGACACCGAAGTGTATTGATATATTCCCCTATTTCTGTGCAGATCTTAGTTTAGTTGCACGAACCATTATTCTTCTCTTATCAAAACACAATGAGGGTGTTAAACACCAGTAATGTGTGTGTGGTACAACTTCTCTTCATAAAACCAAATTTTTCACTACTCTCCTGTCTTCACAAATGAATACATTATCTGTTGCACTGAAGGTATCGAGCAATCCTCAAGCTTTCGTGCGGCCCCAAAATGATGGGCATACTCCAACAGAACCTGACGCTCTTCCCCAAGCCCGGCGTGCATCTCCCAATACGTCGTGCAGGTCTTCGGCGTACAAGTCCAAACTGGTGTGCATGTATCACCAAACCACCTACATGACACTTCCACCTTCAACATCAAACCTACACGACTCACTTCCTTTCTCTCCAAAACCACATTGGGTGCGCAACCAACAACATGCACACAACCTCCACTTGTGCGACCCAACTACAACTTGCATGGCTCAACCACCTACATGACGTGAGATCCAACAATATCTATGTCTTCAACTTCGTGCCAAATGAGGAGAGGTTATCCTCTATTTATAGGCATTCAGATACCCTGTGCGGCGGAACGCAAGTCTTCCCTCAGTGTGCAAGTTCCAGCGAGCAGCTCATCTGCCCTACCCTCTATCATGCTACTCACTTCTGTGACCCAATAAATACCTGCACGAACCTATTTCCTTTTCCATATTTTTAAGATCTAATCTTGGAAAATTTATGGCACACAGCTTTCCAATCCTTATAGGTACCGACGCACAAGTCCTTTATCGGCGCGCAAGTCACCTGCACGACCTACCCAAAACCTGCGCAGCCCTTATCCCTCTTCCATATTTTGATGTTCGAATCATAAAAAACTTCTGGCATGAAACTTTCCTCTCTTTCAGGTCAATGTCACATATTTCTCTTTTCCAAATACCTTTTTTCTTCACTTTCAATTTTCAGGCCCAAAAAATTTAGCAAACACTAGAAAATGGTTCTACCTTGTATCTTCTCTTTTTGTACCACCTTCCAGATCATCCATTCCTTTGTCTATGTTCATGAATCAAACATGGATCATTAACCACAACCCTTGAACTCGACATGCCACCATGAAATCTCTTTTGTCATCAAATTTCTATGTCGTTTGTTTGCATTCTCAACAAGCACAATCACCTCAAAAACACTTCTTTTTGGTGATTTGTATCCTTCAACAACTCTTATTCTTTCAACACAAACTCCAATATAACGATATATATCATTGGATAGATCGACATTAGCATCATAATATTTTGATACAATGTGATGTGCATGGCCATCTCAAAATTTCAATCCCTTACACATTGTCTTCTTCTTCAACTGTCATTCTCTACTTCATACAAAACATATGATTCAATTCTTCAAGTAGGCTCTGGCCTTGTACTCATGTAATCATGAATAATTTCATGGTCTTATCCAAATCCCCATTCTTCATTAAGCATCCTCAAGTGGATTATACCTCACCATTCTACACTGTTGTAAACAATGTGTCACCTTTGACACGTGTTCTTTGAACTTATGATCAGTACAACAATCATATGAATTTCCATTCCTCCATTTCATTGGAGTACTTCTTGATCAACTTCATTTTGATCTTCATTGAAAACTATTGACAAAAAATAAAACCTTATACATAAAGTAGTCCCAACAATCTCTCACTTTGTATTTTGTTGTCAATACCTTACATATCTTCTGAAATGAATCTATCAATGTAAAAATGAGAATCTTCTATTCAAGCAACTTTTCACTTCAAACATTCATTTCACTTTCTCCCCCCTTACTGAAAATAAATACAAAGCTCATGGTAGGTAGGGTATCAATCTATACATAGGAAATATTTCATTAATCATTTCACTCTAAGTCTACATGAGAAATGCTCGATGTTGAGAACAAGACGATTTGATTTAGACAACAAGGTTGTCCATTATTCACAGATCATGATTCCACATGAGATGATAAAAAATTCATACAGTCTTCAAGGGTTTACCACTTTCATTTTAGGAAAAATAGATCAAATTTGATAGGGAATAATCAACCTAATTCTCCTGCAATCACATTAGAAAAAAGATCAAAAACATTCTAGTGCAATTGGCAGGATAAGTGGCCTTAGGGAACATCCATTCATGTTATGTCACTGATCAATTTAGATACTAACCCTTTATAGAATGATCATTGTTTTGAGTAACCACGATTGAGATACTGAGAAATGACATACCTTCTTCAATGAAATGTTCTTCATGAAATTTACAGAGTTACTACATTTGATACCAGCTGGAGTTGTTATTGATTGAAACATTGATTTTGGAAGCTTCTTCGTTTTTCTCCCCCTCAAGGGAAGCACTCCTCATCATCTTTATCAAGAGTGATCCTTCTTCATCTTAATATTTGAATATCAATTGACGGATCATACAAGGATAGAACTTCTTCAGCATAGCTATCAAGAGTTGACAGCATTCACTACTTCTCAGGTTCTCCCCCTCATAGCATGTTTCACCTTAAATTCCCTGCATTATTACCACAAATACAATACAAAAATGATTAAGGGAATAATGTGGTTACTCCTTGATTCATCAATATGAGCTGCATGGTTGAGGTGATTTTATCAACCAAGTTCCTCTTTTCACCACTATCTTCATGCCTACACATTTGAACATATATTAGGATATGTGTTAAAGTGGCATGGCTCTCTTCACATTATCTTCTTCTTTGTATAGAGAATTTTTCTGCTTAATAACCCTCTATAATGATACATTCTTACTCCTTTTGAGGACTTCTTCTTGCTCTGGTATTAAGGATAGATAGCCTTTTTCCGTGTGACCATATTTCATGAATCTCCCACCCAGAACTTCTTTGGAACGTGTGTTTCTCTTGGTTTTCAATCTCTCATGCACTCTATCTTCATCATGTGAAATTTTTTCTTTTTCTTTACCACTAGCCCTGGCATGTTCATTTTCAAATTTCCTCATTCCTTCCAAATCATCTATCCAGATGACCAACATGTCATTTTGAACTATTGGAGCAGGTTTGAATCTTCCACATCTGTTCATCAGAGTTTCATCTCTCTTAGTTTCGCTTGTGGATGAATGGCCCTTCAGTTTTATAGATCTTTCATCCTGGGTCTTCTCAACATCCCTACTTGAGATCCTCTTGGGGAAATGTGTGTTTTCACTATTCTTATGATATCTTCCCAAGTTACTTGATTCATACTTAGATGGCATCGGAGGTCTTCTTTTCATAACAGCAGTGAAAGCATGTTGAGATGGGCATGTACCTACCTCGTGACCACTTCCGCTGCATACATCACAGATGTTATCAAGAATTACAAATCGGTTTGCTGTAAATAGATGCTTATAGACCTGTAGATGTTGCTTCTTCTTCTCCGGATTTCTTCCCTTTAATACAGGCTTCCTTTGAGATTTTCCAATAAAGGGAATGTAGAGACAATCCAGTGCACAATGCCCAAATTTGTTGCAGCACCAACATTGACCCAAAAATCTTTTCTTCTTTTTTATCTTCTTTATGAGGTTGTTGGTCATTCTTTTTAATTTTTGTGCTCTATTTGAGGAACCAACTTCCTCCTTTTTTTCCCATTCACCATAGCCATAGTTGTAGGTTTCTTCTCCTCACCTTTCCTCATTAATACTAGTTTAGAAATTTTCTTCAAACCTATACTGATTGTGGGAACGTATTTAGAAAAATAAGTACAAGATAGTTTGGATGGTACCTTTACTTTCTCAGTTTCTTATGATAGATCAATGAGTGAATTCATGATCTTTTTATCACATGTTGGAGGTCTTTTGGCTTTATTATCCTCTAGTGTGCATTGAATAGAAACAGATATTGTTTCATTAGAAGGATAATCATGTGTTTTCATAATCTTCTTTCACATGTTGGTGGTATTTCATCTTTAGTATCCTTTAATGAACATTGAGTACTACCATCTCCTATTTCATTATTTTGTAAAGTCTCAATATGGGTCTTCTCAAGAACTGACAATTGGGCTTCTAATTTTTGACTTTCAATATTGAGGATGATCTTCTGATCATTAATCATCATCAAAATCTCTTCACAAGTCTTCTTCAATATTTCAACCTCATCTCCATGCATCTTAACTTTGTTTTGTAACAAATATCCAAGTTCCTTGAATCTCTTGAATGTTTCTTCCAAACAAAAACTCTTGACTCCATTGTTCTTCATTTTCTCAGCTTCAAGTGCATGGATATTTTCTTTTAGAGTCCTATTGGCTTCCCATTTTTCTTCAAAGATAGTAATGTGTTTGGTGAGCTTTAACCATTAAATAATTTTTCCATCCAATACATTTTCCAAATTATCAGCTTCTCTTTCCAATTGATTAAACTCAGCCTTCATGCATTAAAAAATTATAAAAACAGGTTCAACTCTTTCTTCATGAATATCATGCAGAAGGATTATTAATTTCTCCAAATCACATTCGATATAAGTGTCCTCCTTTCTTGTGGTTTAATCACAATCCACAAGATTGATACTTTCTAAGCATGATATTTCCTCATTTTTGGAAGGGCATGGAGAACTAGATACAGCATCTTCTTTGGATATCATGGACTTCTTCAAATGCTTCTTATATTTCTTTTTTCTATTTTTCATTGCCTTGCTGGATGTAGGCTTCTGCTCAGAAATGACAGAGTCGTTATCAAGACTGATCATCATTATTGACTTTAGGAATGAAACTCAAATCCTCTTTTGAATAGGATTATTTTATAGTATCAAATATATGTGAACATTTCCCTCTGATACCACTTGTAGGACCCCGGGACACCCTAAGAGGGGAGGGGTGAATCTGGGTGACAACTTTTCTTTTTAATGATCTGGATCTTGTTCCCACATTGGTATGAACAAGTTAAACGTTTATTATGGATATGATCTGCAATGAAACATTAACATGCAGAGATGACACAACAATTTTTACTTGGTTCACAACTAAGGGCTATGTCCAAGGATCATATGCCGATTGGTTTTCGGTCGTACCAGAATTCCAAAAAACTTAACTAACTATGGATTACAAGGGTTCGGGCGTAGTAACTATGTCCCATACTAAATACATTTACAAAGGTTCAGGGAAATCTCACTGAGTCCCTCGGGTCACTCCTGTTGACTCCCCCTAGCTCACTGCCCATGGTGAAGTCACATTTAGTTTATAGATGTGAAGGTCTCCTCAACATATTTGCATTGAAGTATTCATCTCCTGTTCAGCATGAGACAATGCTTGAATCAGAGTACTGATTTGATGCCCTTTTCTATTCAATTTTCTTCTTCAGTGCAATAACTGAATTCACTGAATCTTCTTCTTCTCTTACATTGATACCAAATATTGACACCTAAGTGTATTGATATATTCCTCTCTTTTAGTGCAGATCTGAGTTTAGATGCACGAACCATTCTTCTTCTTTTCGCAAAGCACAACAAGGGTGTTAAACACCAGACATGTGTGTGCGGTACCACTTCTCTTCAAAAAACCAAATTGTTCACTGCTCTTCCGTAATCACAAATGAATAAATTATCTATTGCACCAAATGTATCGAGCAATCATCCAGCTTTCGTGTGGCCCCAAAAGGACGGACATACTACAATAGCACCAGGCACTCTTCCCTAAGCCCGGCGCGCAAGTCCCAATACAACGCATAGGTCTTCGGCGTGCAAGTCCTAACTAGAGTACATGTATCACCAAACCACCTACACAACACTGCCTCCTTCAACTTCAAACCTATGCGACTCACTTCCTTACTCTCCCAAACCACCTTGTCCGCGCATCCAACAACCGGCGTGCAGCCTCCACTTGCGCGACCCATCTACCACTTGCGCGGTTCAACCACCTGCGTGAAGAGATATCGAACAATCTCTAAGTCTTGAGCTTCATGACAAATGAGGATGGATTCTCCTCTATTTATAGGCATTCGGATACCCTGCGCGGCGGAGCACAAGTCTTCCATCGGTGTGCAAGTTCTGGCACGCAGCTCATCTGCCCTAGCCTCTGTCGCGCTGCACCCTTGCATGACCCAACCAATACTTGAGAGAACCTCATTCCATTGACATATTTTGAAGATCTAATCTTGAAAAATGACTGGAGAACAGCTTTCCAATCCTCCTAGGTACTGGTGCGCAAGTCCTTTCTCAGCACAGAAGTCACCTACGCAACCAAACCAAAACTTGTGCGGCCCATATCCCTTTGCAATATTTTGTTGTTATGATCTTGAAAAACATCTGGTGTTCCATTTTCCTCTCCTTCTGTTCAACGGAGGGCATGTCTCTTTGCCAAAAACCATTTTTCTTCATTTTTCAATTTTCAAGCCCAAAATATTTGGCAAACACTGGAAAACGACACCACCTAGTATCTACTCATTTTGAACTGCCTCCAGATCATCCATTCCTTTGTCGAAATTCTTGAATCAAACATGGATCATTAACCACATCCCTTAAACATGACATCCCACCATAAATTCTCAATTTTCAACTAATTTTTATGTAGTTTGTTTGCTTTGTAAACTAGCACGGCCACCTCAAAAACACTTATTTTTGGTGATTTGTATCATTCAACTACTCTTTTTCTTTCAACACAAACTCCACTATCATGATATATATCCTGTGATATATCAGCATTAACATCATCATATTTCGATACAATGTGATGTCCATGGCCATATCATAATTCCAATCCCTTGCACAATGTCTCCTTCTTCAACCGCCATTCTCTACTTCATGTAAAACATATGATTCAATTCATCAAGTAGGCTCTAGAATTTTTCTCATGAAATCATGAAGAATTACATGGTATTCATAAAATCCACATTCTTCTTTAAGCATCCTCAGATAGATTATACCTCACCATTATTCACTGTTGTAAACAATGTGTCACCTTTGACACGTGTTCTTGGATCTTATGATCAGTACGACAATCATTTGAATCTCCATTCCTCCATTTCATTAGAGTACTTCATGATCTCCTTTATTTTGATCTTCATTGACAAATATTGACAACAAATACAACTTTATACATAAAGTGGTCCTAATAGAAGCTAGATTCTATTGTTATGATTGTTTTTTGATTGTTATAAAAAGGGCAACCCAGAGGGTGGGCGACTACTAGTAACGTCGAGCAAGGTCGCGAGACTCGAACCCGCAACTGAAGAGCGATAAGGGTGCATCACCTACGACTGGACTACGTGATGTACTGGTTTGTAAAATTTATATTTTTTTAAATAGTATGTAAAATGAATTATAAAATCATTATTTTTCGAACCATATACGATTTTGATAAATAGATTTTTTTTAAAATCTATTGGAGTGAAAGATAAGTTTGTGGTAGGAAATTAGTTTAAGGATGAAACTCTACATGTAAAGTATATATATATATATATATATATATATATATATATAATTTTTTCCCTCTTATTAAGTCTAAATTTTTTTAACCCAATTTCTGATGTGGGTTTTCCCACAAAGGTATATTCGATTTTCATCCTTTTATTTTCAATGAATGATTTAATATTGTGGGGATGCAATTTATTGAAGGAGGGAAGAATGTAACACCCCATGATTTCATAGTACTCATTTTAATCAAGGTAATTCAATAACTTGCACTACACACAACACTGAGTTCACGCGCACCACGACATACCAAACTAGCCGTTCAAAAGAGGTTATGAATAGTATTAACTGAATTTTGAACTCTATATAGTCATTATAATTTTGGAATCCATATTATGAGTTTCTTAGACATAATGTATTAACAAATTCATTTTTTTAAGATAAAAGAATTATTTTTCAATAAATATACTTTTACCGCTTTTTAATGGTGAACCCTTTTTAAATATAATATTTTAAACTATTATATATTAATTTTGAGGAAACAAACATCTTCTTTAGAATTGGGACATAATAATTTAGTTTCAATAGATTTTTGGGGATTTTCTTATAACTTTCACATTTGGGTGAATAATGTAAAATACTATATTTTAACAGAGAACCACTTTATTATTCAAAAATAATTTTTTGTGTTAAATTATAAATTTTACTGGTTTGGGAGAATAAATAGATTATATTTTTACCATTTAGTCCAATGATGGACATTTTATATAATTTCACTTTGAAATTGAACAGAAACAAGTTTTAATCTTTTGATAGTTATTATTTCTTAAAATTATGCTTCTTGGATTTGACAACGGGGATTAATTATAAATTAATTAATGAAATTCTCTGTTTATATATATTTAAATTAAAATTCATTTTTGAATTAGGAATATCAAAATTATATTAGGGTGATTTTTTGTTATTTTCTGAAAACATTATATTTTTTATTAATAGTGAAAAACACTAACTTATTGTTTATAACCGATTTTTTATTAAAATAATTATTTTTTTATTTAAAGTTATTTTAGGTCAAAATAGATAGATAATACTGATATAAGTTCAATGTAATTCATTGGAGTTAGTTAATAATAATTTTTGATATATAAAAATTTTATTGAACTTTTCACTGTCTTTTACCCACCTCTTAAGAGAATTTGTAAATACACATAAAACTTAATTTTACCGATTCTGTGAGATGAATTTAAAAAATATGAGAAAAAAAATTAATATGAAGGAGTAAAATGTTATTCAATAAAATAAAAATATTTTTTTGTGAATAGTAACTTTTTACTTTTATTTTCCACAGTTAAAAGAAAATAGGGTAATTAAGGGTAAAAATGATATTATTATTACCCTAAAAATGCCCTAATTATATTGGATAACTGTAATTCGAACAAAAAAACCATAGAAATAAAATATGACGATGTAGGTCCAAATGGATTATATTAAGACATTTATTATTATCTACTTTAAAGAAGAGTTAAAAGAGTTAAAATCAAAGATTAATAACTAATCCATTTTTAATATAGGGTTATACATAAGACAAATTCGTCAATAAATATTCATTAAAAATTAAAGACATTTCCTATATAATTTTTTTAAATTTCTTATTTTTAAGGATTAAATTATTAAATTTATTAATGACATAATGATGATACAATAATTGCTTTATTAATGAAAGAATCAAATAAATGGTTTTATAAATATTAAAATAAAAATAATTTCAATGTTTTTATGACATAAAATAATTTTCTAGGTGAGTATTACATGTTATGTGTGAATAAATGTATCTTGTTATAATTAATCTAGTTTTTATGACTTTCATAAAAACAAAATACCATATAGTATCAAAATTTATATAAATTAATATTTAAAACAAATACTATATTATTGATCAATATAATATTCATAAAAAGGTAAGGTTTGGCCAATGGTATTAAATTATATTATATATGTCATTAATGAGCCATTTTAGTTTCTCTTGAATGTTTAGTGTAATTTTATAATCCATATTGTGTAAGAATACAAGAAGACACGGTAAAAGATAAACTATTTAACTAAGAGTTATATCTAAAATATTAGGATACAATGGTAACCTAAACCTGTATAAAACCTATTGGTTGAGATTATTTCGACCCATAGACACATAAGGTTATAAATATATTCATTTGGAACCATTATAAACTGAATATGATCATATAATAAATTAATACTTTATTTTTTCCTAACGTGACCCTCACCCATCTTCTAAAATGGAATATCAAATTATCTCAAAATCACACCTCCAAAGCCATTTGACTCGGCCACAACCTGCCCAAATATCCTTCCTAATATCCTACCTTATACCTAGAGTCCTTACATTGGTTAGAAAGCCAACCTATGGAGGCCTTTTGATCAAATCAAAAGGAACAACCTGGAGAATAGGTATTGATTTCACCACCCTCTTTCAAGTTCTTTTATTCTTCCACATACTATTTCTTTGTTGTTTTCATTCTAAAAAAGTAACTCCAGTATATTATATATACTATGATGTTATTATAAATATGTCACACCTATATTCATTATTATATCCATCTTCTGAATGATAATGTCACCCTGTGTACATACGTAAGGCTTACCGTCTCCACGCAGTGGTGTAATTTTTTATTCAAAACTATGGTATTTGGATGGATATAATGATGATTAACATGTATATAAATAGTGATAATAAAATTATAATGTCTTTTTTAAATTAATATACCATCCAATTTGAATCCTTTAAGGAAATGATATTGTCGCTCGTGCATACGTATGGATTACCGTCTCCATGATGCGATGAGATTCCTTTCCACGATCAAAATTCATCAACGATCATAAAAATATATATAATACTAATAAGTATGAAATATAAGAAATAATAATTCTACTGGATATATATATATATATATATGTACTTATATATATCTTATTCACTTAGTTCCGTTCAATAAGATATGAAAACCAAAACAGCGTTTATGCCTACGTACGGACTACTGTCTCCATAAACTAAGTCTTTCATTTCATATATATGACTATTATACATATTTATATTCTAAATATATATGATAGATAAATTATGTTTTATATTCTGGATGTATTTAAATCATGGTCTAAGTGATACAATCAAGTGTAACTAGTTAAAACACATACGATAAAGAAACCGATAATTACCCGAAATATTAATTTAACATAGATATTTTAATTAAATGGGTAGTATAAAGTCATAAATGAATCGTGTATGATATAATAAATATTAATAAGGTTCTGGTGTAATTTAATAACATACTACAATCTTCATACAGGATGTTAAACTTACCCTCAACTAAAGCAATGTGCAAGGTAAGGGTTAATTTCACAATCTCATTATTATCTGAGGTTGTTTTTATGTAATTATATAATGGGAAATATTTATTATCCATGTCCATGATTCATAAAATTGTTTTCAAAGGGATTATTTTAATGAAATTTTTAGAAAAACATCAATTTAAATGTTTTAAAGATTTATTCTTCTAAACCATTCTCATTAATGTCCATGTTTAAAAATAGTTTTAAGGATTTATTTAAATGGACATGAATGCTTTAAAATGTTAATTACAATCAGAAGATTCAAAGTGGTATGGGACACTTTGATTCAAAAATTTATTCATATGTCTTCCTTTTAAATTGTGTGACTTCCAAATGTTTTCATGAAAAAAGGGATTTTCTCTCAAAAAATTTTGAAAATCATTTTCATCTATGTCAAAATACTTTACTAGATTTTAAACTTCTTTGATGTTGATTTATTATGATACATGTATTACATATTGAATTGAAAGTTTTCTGATAGTGTTGACATTGGATGCGTTATTTTTGTACCATTCATGGTCTATGGTTATAGTATTGACATTTCTTATGCCAGTTTTAATACGAATGTTTATGTTATGATTAAACCTTTCCATATTAGGAATCATTGGACATAGTAAGTGATTGGTGGAGCTTGATATATCTCCTCAATGCATTGGTAGGTCTCATGATACAAACTAGTGTCTTGGGACAAGGCCTTGACAAAATATTATTTGTATTCTTGGCATAAGGCCTTAATTATATGGTTATGATAGTCTGGCATTATGCATTCCATTATTATGAAAGTGGCTATTCATAATGCATGTGATTATTCGACTAGTAGAATATCCATGTGAATAAGTAAATGGCATTATTTTATTGTATATTTTCTATATTATGCTGGAGTTTATGTTTAAAAATGCTTTTTTTTAGTCTTATACACTGCCTTAAATATTTAGGCTTATTTATGAATGTTTCTACTACATTATTATCCTTATTGAGCATCTGAGCTCACCCCTTTCTGTATTTTAATTTTCTCAGGATCCCAATAAGTGTATTATGATTTATTAGTAGGGTTAATCTAGGGGATTAATGACGTTTTCAAAGGATCGTTTATGTTGTGTTTTATTTTCTAAAGTGTAATGTAATGTCCATGTATGTAATCTATTTTATAAGACTACTAAACTGATCATTCATTCGGGACATGATTCATTGTAGTCATGCCAATGTATTAAAATAATGCACTAACTCAGGTTAACTGTGGTCAGGGCATTACAGTAGTGCACCTCCCATGTCTAGAACATGCACTTTGACAACTTCCCATAAATCTGGTGGTGTCATAGGACCTCCAAAACTATCCATAGATGCTTGACATGATCCTCCTCTGATCTTGAGTAGACTAGGATTTCATTGATGAAAACAACTACAAACAGATCCAGATAATCATAGAAAATAGAGTTCATGAGACCCATGAAAAAAGCTAGTGTGATCGTAACACTGAATGACATGAACATGAACTCAAATATTCTATATCTAGAACTAAAATAATTCTTTGGGATGTCACCTTATTTCACACTCAATAGTGATATCTAAACCCCATGTAGATCTTAATGAACCAACTTGCTCCCTTAAACTGGTCAAAAAGGACATTGATCCTTTGAAGTGGGTAACATTAATTGACTATAACCTGATTCAGTCTTTGGTAGTCTATGCATATCCTAACACCACCATATTAATTCTTTGTGAAAAATTCTAGATATCCCCTTGGGGATGTTCTTGGTCAAATAAAACCTTTCTTTATTAAGTCATCAACCTAAATCCACAACTCCCACAACTCCGAAGGTGCCATCTGATCAGGATCCATCGAAATTGGACGTGCACCGTGTGGTAATTTTATCCTGAACTCCACATAATGTCGAGGGGGTAGAGTCACAGCCTCTTTGAAGAAGAAATTCAGAAACTCCCAGACAATTGCTAGAACATCCACCATCTCTAAGTCATCTCATTTCTCTAACAGCTCGGCTACCCTGGAAAGAAGGGGTTGAACATGCCTACTGCCCTCCTTTAAACCCCACTAGGTAACAAAATCTACACACTATCCTCCCATATATGAGAAAATGACCCATAAATAGAAGCAGTTGATAATATTGTTCATGGAAAACAGCCATTTGATGCCCATTATGACATTGTATTGATGAATTTGTAGCAGAAAGAGAACGACACTGGACTAATGTGGCCCCAACATCAGTCTGGTACCTCAAAAAACATCAAACTGGTTGGTCTAACCTCCAACTGACATACTCAATACCAGGGGAATAGAAAGTATTTCTACATCTAGACCAAATTCATGTTCTTTTCTAGCTATATAAAATAAGTGAGATGCTACTGAATCAAAAAATGGACAAGCCAGAGTAATAAAAAGACACATCATACCTCAAATAACCAATGGCCCTACTGGAACTGCTACCTATATAGTGTGAAATTTCACAGTCCCAACTTTTATTCCCTTCATTTTTTAGTTACCTCCTCAACCATGCCTTGGGTGAGGTCCCTGGGGAGCACCTTGATGTTGGCCTCCACCTGCACCGTCCGCCCTCAGTGGAGCTGGTGTTCGATGCCCCAACTGCTGGTAAATAAAATGTCTAACTGACAACAAGTGTTGTTAAGGTGGGTGTTAACCTTTCCAACCCCATTGTACTGCACTCAGTCAGAGCACTAATTTCAAATATTCCCACACATTCCATATATAAAGTACCTCAATCCTAGGCCCATAGATAAAAGAAGAAAACTTGGAGATTGGGAGTGGAACTGCTCAGGCCTGCTTCTAGACGACCAAAACCTGGAAGGCCCGGATGTTGGAGGCATACTCATGTCATCCTTCGCCGTTGACACAGTCAACTAGATCCCCTCTCATGACACACCTCCCTATGTGTGCATCCTCTATAATACAAAATCATTATTCTGGACCACCATGTACATTGGTAGAGTGAAGGGAGTGACAACATACTAAAGAGAAGGTCATAGAACCTCCTCTAAGCATCTTTCCCATGACTCATCATTTGGGGAGTGGTCTAAAGAAAGACTAAGAAGATCCATGATCATGATCACCAACTCTCATAAAAATATACTCCCTTTTAAGAAGGAGTGATGATCATGACTCCTTTTAGAATTCATTGTGGAAGAATGGGATTTCGCCTTGTACTCTATCTCGAAGTCAGTCCATGAAACCACATATTCCTTATTCTCCCTGAGAAAAATCATCCAAAACTGATGCACCAATAAAAAAATATGTGTATCATCCATATTATCTTAGTACCCGGCCAGAGGTTGGATGAGGCAAGAAGCTGTCACCAGCACAATGAGGCACCTCCACATCTTCATTTCTGAGACATTACCCTCATTTTTTGTGAGTGTCTGATGCTGGAAAGAACGAATTATTTTCTACAATGGAAAGTCCCCCTTCTATCAATCAGACCTTATATGATCAACCAAATCGAACAAATGGTCCTCAACTATATACACTACTCATGGACATCATCTAGAATCCATAGTTGAAATGACAAAAAAATCCTAAGCCAAATTAGTGTATATGTTTCCTTGAAAAATGTCTTTTAATTTATTTCTAATTTCCAAAACACAAATGACACACCAGAACACATGTCATTATGATTCATGTAACATTCATAGGGTCTCTATACTATAATCAGTGTAGTGTCACTTGGTCGTTCAGTAGGTCCAGAGTCCTTCCATTGGATCAAAGGGGACCTTAAAATCATGCATCCTATCCCGTCATACCTGGCCTATTTCATGCACCAAGATTGCCTAATGTTGTTTCCCTACCATCTCATGCAATCCTCTCTATGCCAAACCTCAAACTCGATACTATCTCTCAAACATCACCCCTGATACCATTTTCCACGACCTGCCTTCTCTATAATGATGAAAGGAACAACAAACATCCAGAAACTTCCTTCTTCATGTTGAAGGAGAGATAATGACCCCACAAGTATTTCCATCAAAATCCACCAGAGTGGTGACAAACACCAAGGGTATAGAATCTCATGTAATATGGAAATCATAACCCATTTTATAGACCATTATTAAGAGACAATATGGGGATTTCCAAACAAATCCAAATGAAGAAAGTAAAAATAATCACAACAACCCTTCTTCCACATGAATGTTCAAAATAATGTAATAAAAGTTACAAGAAAACTCATAAGGAATGTATCAAAATAATAAAAAGAAAAAATGAAAACTATCCCAAATCCAGAGATAGTATGGTCTGGCATAGTTCTCATTGTCCACCTAGAAACCCAAGTGCTGTTTTATACATGTAGGTTGAGTATACAAGTATAGTCAGTAGGAAAACCAAAAAATTTCATGCACAAGTGGGGAGAAATTCTGATGCCCTAGGAGAAAATAGTGGTAACCAACACACCTAGTAAGGAAAACTATCCACCCAACCTCACCAAGGCACACTCCCCATATAATGAATGTCAGGTAAAATAATTATAATAAAAGATCAATATTTGGGTACCCTTCAACTCTTTCCCATTGGTTACTTAGAATATCCTACACTTTAGACCTCCCCGAAAAATCCTACTATAGTCCCACTACCGCCCCCATCAATAACCTTTTGTGCCATCCCAACCGCATGTATATCCCACATGTAACCACTTGGGAAACCACAACCACAATAACTATTCTCAAAGACACCAAGGCCACAACAACCCCAATTACCATGCCCACAGAAACCTGGACCAAAATAAACACTTCCACACCTAAAGACACCTAGGCATCATCTTCAAGACACATGGGAAACAAATCTACCCACACAATCCTCGGAAATCCCACCATAACACACTCTTTTTTAAGAGTCTAGGGAAATAATGAACCTCAGGCCATAACATCCTACCTGTAGAATCTTGCACTACCTTGGAGAGGTAGAAAAAAGAAGCTAATAACCAAACACTCATATGAATGTTGGGAGAAACACCCTCCCTCATGAAATGGGGGAGTTCTTCCTGAAGTCTTCTACATGGGTGGGGTTCATATAAGAAACAAAAGAAATAAATTATATATAAATAGGTAATCAAGAACTCATCCAAACCTAAGGGTCTGAAAACTAATAACTAGACCGTGCATAACCACTCTTCATGCTACCCTTCCATGAAAAAGTACACAACAACCATGACCAGACCACAACCCATTTCTGAAAAATAGTTTTCCCCACACTACCTATTCTCATTATCATGTTCAATTAATTTCATAGAAATATTTCTTAACTAGTGGAAAACTAACTGGTATAAACACAAGTCAAATAACATAGTATATAAAATATCCAAGAAGGTGTTTAAGAATTCACTCATGGTTCTTTTGTAAGTAACAACATCAAATTGGATCCTTTAAGATCCCTAGAACTATCGGAACCAAACCAAGACCCAACATACCAGATCCACAAGGCCCTAGATTCATAATAAAAAAACCTATCAACCAAAGATTCTATTCCCCTCTACATCAGCCCAAAATCATTTAAAAAAACAACCATTAATATAAGTATAACAGAGTAAGGGTGTTTCCAAATTTAGCCAACACTATTTTTTATGTTCTTTCATTCCATTTGATAAACTGGGGTGATCACACATGGGTTCTCATCCATCATGAATTCATTTAATCAACCATGTTATGTGATTAATCAGTTTTTATGTTACAGTTATTCTATAGAAGGATTTTCCTAAAAATAGAGCTTCATTAATGGGAAAGAAAGTACCACCAATTCATATAATTTTCAATGGGCATGATCTCATTATATTCACAACAAAAAAAGAAGGTAAAATAAAAAAACATCATCATCTTTCCCACCCCTTAATTATTTAAAAGACTCTTTATTGTATTTTTTAAATGAGGTTTCTTCTACACCATGAGGGAAAGACATCATACCCACCCCACATGTTGCACATTAAAGAGAGATAAATTAAAATTCCCTAATTGGATGATCAAGGATTGAATTTTTTCCCATTTTGCTAAGAATAAGGGATAATGCGGCTTGCAGTAAGAACATGAATTCTAAACAGGATTGGCTTCAACACGGGTGCATGATTCGTCTCGGGAGAAATTCTCTAGGTGCATTTATAGAATCAAAATGGAAGAAGGAACAGAGGAAATCGACTTCAGTGGATGCCTGATCCTAAAATCAGGGAGACTAATTCGAAGTACATACAATTAGGATAATGGCTTCACCACATGTCTGGGTGGTTTTAGACATTGTGATTAATTACTATTTAATAATCCCTCTCATAAATAGTGGAGATAGACAAGAATATGGACGTGAGATGACAGATTAACATTAAATAGATAAAAAGGTAACAGGGGTGAAACTGAGAAAACACGGGAGATTGTAAAATGCCGAAAAGGGTATGAAAGTGATAAAAAGACCACACATTTTAGTATTCAAGGGTGTCCCCACTATTTGGGGATTTAAGACATCTTCTACGGTCTTTAAAATGGCCATAGATCACTTAAAAGGGGTATCAAAACACATTTACATTAAAAGAGGTGTTACTTGAGAAAAAACTAGAAAGTATGGGATAGAATGGAAATGACTCACTGATGGGTGGGTCACCAATAGGCTGGCACCATCACCCTAGCATTGATGTTAATCAGTTCCTCCGATTCCCATCAGTGCCACCATTCACTGAACCTAAAATTTGGAAAACTACTCAATGATTCACCGATGGTCCCTAAAAATCCTTAAACATTATGATTTTGGAATGTAATAGACAAGGAGGGTTTGGGTCATTACAATACATCATTCTATTTAATTAATTCAGTAATTAATTATCTCAATCAAAGAGTCAAAATTCTCTTAATCAATCCAATAATTAGTTATCAATATCACAACATCAATATAACATAATTTATTTCACAATTAACAATCTCAAATATATAATTCAATATTCTCATAATTAATCTAATAATTAATTATCAATTTAAAAATATCAATATCATATAATCAATTTCTTAGCTAATTATCTTAAATCTACAGTTCAATATTCTCATAAATAATTGTACAATTTTTTATCAATCTTACTACATCAATATCACATAGTTATTTTCACAATTAATTATCCCCAAATCCCTCAATTCCCTAATTCCCTCAATAATTAATTCACCCAATTAATTAGTTTGATTTGAAAAATATTATTTCAAAACAAAATTGATAAATTCTATAATTTTTATACTCATGATCAAAATTATGATTATGGTATTTTAATATTTGACCACCTTCCTCAAACATCAATGATTAATCACCCAATGGAAATCATCAATATTGGACAACACAATGTTGTAGATTTAGATCCATATCTCAAAACCATAAACTAAGATTAAAAAACAAAGATATATTTAGTTATATATCTAGTCCCATAATACTAGATCTAGATTCACCAAATATAAATATAGATCTTGAAAAAAATTTAATAACATCGACCAAAATAATGAAGGAATACAGGAGAATGGATGGGGAAATCAATGAGATAGAATCCACATACCAGGAGGGGAGAAGATCACAGATCTTGGATTTGAATCATGAATAAAAAATTTAGTGTAGACTTGGAATCCATTTAGAAGGATTTTAAATAATATAAAATCATTCTGGACCATGTTTGGGTTGAATGGGGGAGGTTTTGTGGGTTCAGATGGATTTAAACCCAAATTTATGGCCAATAAAATTATTGCAAATGATTTCTTAGGTAGGGGCGCATGGTTTTCCATAACCATGCACCAACTGTGCACCTATTATACATGGGTTTCAACAAATTTCCCTTTATGGTGTATAGATTGACAAACGATGAACAAGAAATGTGAACATACACTATCCATGGTTACATAGTTTTCCTGGCATGGCACACAAATTTCTCTAACCATGCATCAACTGTTCACAACACCTCTTTCTTAGATTTTTCTAAATTTTCACCCAAAAATACCCCAAGATAAAACAAAATCGAATGGTTATTAAATAAAATCAAAAAATACATAAAATGCAACATGGTTTAACTTTAGAAAAGGTCGAGATCTTTTAATATCCCCACTATATAGTAGCTTGTCCTCAAACTACACTCGAGACCTTCTCTTAGTTTCTAAGACGAAATGATTGAGCCCCTGATCCCTCATATTTTCTTACCATACCAATGATCCCCCCTACAAAAACCTAGGTTTCCATAATACAAGAACTATCAGCACTGTATTTCCATACTACACCCTCTCACTACAATCCAACACATGTATCATATTCTCCTTAATGGAAGCTTATATCTCAAGCAATACATCATCCACATAGATCATATGAGATGGGTCGGGGTGATACTGAAAAAGTTTTGATACATGAAAAAAATCATTCATAGTGAATATTTTTGTGGATGATTCAATCAGTACACCACCAACCCGATTCTCTCGACAATCATGAATAGTCCAACAAACATGGGCACCAACTCACCCGGTATCCATATCATATGGTGACCCTACCTTGGTGACAACTAAAGGTATACTAAATATCTCTCTTTAAACTCTAGGATTCTTCTTCATCTGTCAACATATGAATTCATCCTACTCTGATTCATATCTATTTGTTTTTTAATCAGTTGAAGCATCTCTGACATCACCTTTATGAGACACAGTCCAAAAAACTCTAACTCACCTTCCTCCATCAAGCACAACAATGATCTTCATGGCCTAACATAAAGATACTCCAATGGTTCCATAATTTTAGTTTCTTAAAAACTATAGTTTTAGTCAATCTATACTAATGAGAAGTGCTTCTCCCAAGACCCACATAAGTCAAGAAAACAAGGCCATATCATATACTCATGAACTTGTTTTATATGCTCCTACTTACCATCTGTCAGTTGGTGAGAAGTCATACTCAATAAAATCTAGGTAGCATGAATCTTTTGTAATACCTACCACACTTATGAATTAAAATGCGAGTCACAATATAAAACTATAATATGTTTCACCTAGTGTCAAAAGAATATCTTCCGAACATACAATTTTCATATTTGTTCCATTGAGACAGTTTCCTGTATAGGAAAGTAATGGGAAACATTTTTTGGTCAATCCATAATAACCCAGATAAATTCATTCTTTCAATGTGTCCATGAAATACATATAATGAAATCCATGGTCACACCATCCCACTTCCATTCCAAAATTGGCAATAATATCATAAAACATCTGGGTCAGTAATGAACTTCCTTCACATGCTGACAGGTGTGGTATGGTTTCACAAACCCTTCTATCTTGTTTTCTATACCTAAACATATAAATTACCCTCATAGGTCATGGTAAATTTATTCACACCTTGATATACAATGCAATATGAAGAATTAAATTCACACATGAGCTCATCCTGTATGCTCGTAGGCACAACAACCTAATTTCTAACATAGATGGTCTTATCCTCAGTTGTGCTCCAATATAAAGGTGACTCACAACATTCAAGACATTACATTAAGGTTAAAAATTATAGATCCACATACTTCATTTATCAATTCTAGATAAACAGTGTAGACTCCACTGAAATTAATATGAGAGTAATTTTCTCCTAAATCTCCTCAACCACAATGCGTATCTCAGATATACAAGTCCTCATATCCAATCAACACATGACTTATAACCCATCTGATTCTGAGTTTTCATTATAAAATAATAATAATTTTTTTTTTCCATTACCTATTGTATATTGCATCTCAAAATTAGATGACTTTATATACTCAACCAACTTATTCTTCGGAATATTCAAATATCATTGTGAGAAGATATACATTAAGATCTTATGATCAGTAAAAACCTTAAACTTCTCACCCAAAAGATATTTTCATCAACATTTCAAATCATAAACCACTACCCCTTAATCGAGGTCATGTATTAGTTAGTTTCATTCTAGTGGGATCAGTTGTTGAAACCCATACACCACAACTCGATCTCCCTTCACCCACACAACTCTCAGTCCAATCCCAAAAGTGTTGCAATACAAAGTGTAATCCTCACCTAGCTCTAGTAGGATCAAAATTGATTCAATATTTCAAATGATTCATCAACTCCTGGGGGTCCTCCTCACAAGATTCCAACCATTCAAAATTTATCCCTTTCATGGTTAGTCCAGAATGTGGTTTTTCAAAATGGAAAAATTCTTGGATGATTCTATGATAATATCCAGGTAACCCCAGAAATCATTTTATTTCAAATATGTTATTGGGTTACTACCAGGATACCACTACCTAAACCATCTCTAGGTCAATTGACTCACCTTTCTCCAAGATAATGTGTCCCATGATGTGTACCTAATCAGTCCAAAACTGAAACTTATATAGCATACCATATAGTTGGTGCTCTCTTAGTGTACTTATGAATATGTCAATATATTTTTCATGAGTCATGGAGTACACCAAGATGTTATCCACAAAGAAAAAATAACTAATCAACATAAAGAAAAAATATTGTTTTCATGAAGACCATAATCATTGCTACAGCATTTGGCAACAGAAAATTCACTCTAAAGAACTCATACAGGCAGTACCTTCTTATAAAAGTTGTACTCAGTATATTAGACATTTGAACACTTAGCTGAGGATACTCTAACCACAAGTCAATATTGGATAACACACAAGCTCCTATCAACTAGTCAAATAAATATTCTAATATGTATATGAGGATATTGGATCTTTTGATTCATCTTCTTCATCCCCTAGTAATTGAAAAAAAACGTAAACTCCAATCAAATTCTTTTAAAAACAACACTAGAGATCCCCAAGATGACATACTTGGATGAATAAAACCATTATCATCTTACTCCTCTAGTTACTTTTTGAACTCTTGAATATTTTTCAGTTCCATTCTATAATATGTAATATATACTGGCTCAACTCCCTATATGAGCACAATAGTTAAATCCACATCTCACTTACTTGGTAGCCCTAATAAGTCTTTAGAAAACACATCTTAAGGATTTTACACAACTAGTGGGAAGATATCATCCCTTACAACATCATCGTCAAGATAAATATTAGAAACATAAACTTTGATGTGTCTTAGTTGAAGAGTAATTGTCCATCCTCAGCCTACCTAGATATCCTACTCCTACAAGGATAATAATGGATGCCCTTGGGAGATGTAAATGTCACCCTACTATGGTAAAAGTCAATATAGTCTCAGAATGAAACTAGCAATTTGATACCCATAATTAGGCCAAATCCTGAAATTTCAAGAATATATAGACCCCATAGAAAATGACACTCCCCAGTCTCAAGAGATCATCCCTTACATAGAGATGTATCTAGAACGCACTCCAAGTGATGTATATATAGTCACTCTCTAACTCAGAGATTCTAAAACTAGGCTCGGATGATTAAAAGTGTTATAGATAACGGATTGAGAGGAACTATTATAAAAGAATTCTTTAGAAAACGTATAATCTATATGATTATTAGCTCTCATTTTTAGTGGTCCATCCTCAATATCCATGAGTTTTGGTTGCACAGCTTGAAACTATCATTCCCTTCTTCCTTGTGATTCTGTTTGACTCCCTGGAGTTTCACTAGTCTATTGATATGGGTTCTATTTCCATGAATCACTATGTACTCTACCTCTATAGCCTCTTCCATTAGAACTCTAGCTTCCTATCTTATAAGGTGTAGAATAAACCCTTCCCACATGTTAACTCTACCTCATTACTCCCTCACTAATCATCTAACATTGTGATGTGTAGAATTTCTCTAAATTCCCCATCGTGGTGCATGAATGAAACTCCAATAAAGGTCGGGGATTGTCCCTAGGATAATGAATCAGCATACTTAATAGCTAACAGATCACTCTAGTAAGGTCATGTGGAACCAACCCTCCCATCTATGTAGTCTTCTTTCCGCTTATCATGATAAATTACTCATAACGTAGCTTCCAAATCTTAGAAGTCACAACTCTTAATCATCCAATAGAAACTCTCTCTCCAATGTTGTAATCCTCCATCAGGGTCCCCTAACCTATGGGAGTTTGATCCACCACCTCAACAAACATATTTTTCAAAAAAATATTATCTTGGGAATTAATCTCACAAATAATTCCATCCAAGAAATTCCTCTTCATAGTAGTTCATTTCATTCCAAAGATGGATAAAATCATTGTTTATGCTTAAATCATCCTACTTAATACATCACGGACATTATCCCTTATGTCATCCATTTAAACAACACATCCCTCTCTTGTATCAGTGTCTCTAGGTAGAACTTGTCCATGAAATTACCCAAAACGTCCTTCCATAGCATACCATCTGGTTTTCCAGTCCATGCATGAATTTTCTACCATAATTTTGTTGTACCTTGTAGAATATATGTGGCTAACCTGGCCCTCTATTCATTAGAGTACTCCAAATGGTAATCTATCATCTTGATAGACTCAACCCCAAACCTCCAATAAAATTTGCTTGGGGATGTAACTATAAATCCCTTATCTGGTCGGTCATTCTCTTCATAACCTACCATCTATAACTTTCCATGAATTGTACAAATTTATTGATGTTATATCATAAATTCTCTACAAATTCCTCACTCAGTATTAGTAGTGACCCAGGTTCCATCACTAGACAGACACTCTTTTCCATACCCCATGGTCGTCCTCTCAACAAGCATCGTCATGGAGGTATATTCTCTACAATAAAAAACACACATCTTAGGACACATAAAAAAACATCATCCTAGTTAAATAAGCGGAAAATCATAAAAATTCATCATATGAATTTACCCCAAAATCGCTACACGGTCAAAACTGAGGTTGAAAAACACCCCTTAACCATCCTACACATGGATCCTAGTTAACAAGGGTAAAAACATTCCTATTATTCAAATTATCTCTTTGACAACCACTTATTCATATTTTCATCATTTTTTCATTATAAATTTCATACCGTGCACCTTTTACAGTTCAATTTCACAACCAAGGAAGAAAATGTAATGTTCAACAACTTAATCAAATCCATTTTTCTTGTGTGTGACAAAAATGATGCTTTGAAAAAAATAATATTGATTGCCTAGAATGATGCATGCAGACTCGACTCTCTTTTCATACTTTGCTAAGAGTCAATTATCAAAAAATTTGAGAAACAATAATAACACCACCCTGCTTGTGTATCACCCAAGGTGAAATAACATCCCACTATAACACAAAATCACAATAACAACAATCCCACCCAGAGTCATAGGTTTGCACTCATACATGGCTTTGAAACCCCCATGTATGAGAACATTAAAAATTCTCAACTCTTCCTAGTATTCTTTATTCCTTTCGAAAATAGTAATACAAAAGAAGAACAAAAAAACATGTCCATTGAAACTAATTTGTAATATCCTGACATGGGTGCCACACACTAGTGCCCCGATCCGGTTCACTAAAAGACCTTAGGTGCACCTCCACGTATTCCAGAGGCTGTTGACTAGTGGGGATGGTCTTTTAAGTCATTCATGTGGAGTTTATACCCTCTTTCATCAATGTGAAATACCTGTAGAAATAAATAAACAATATCCAAATCATAAAGAACCATAATCAATACCAGTAACTCACAATACATAATGTATGAAATTCAATATCCATCTAATGCAGAAAACATGTCATTCAAATATATGTGTCAAGTGTCTGAAATTGATATCCCAAAATAAAGGCGCTGAAAAATACCATGTAGGTACTGAACCATGTCGAGCTCCCTCAACCATGCTCTATCCCAACTCAGTCTTCTAACAGGGTCTCATTTCCCTTAACATGTCTCGCATCAATACTAAATATTCTGCTACCGACTAGTTATCTTTAGTAGGGTGTGTGTAACACCCCAAGATTTCATACTGTGTTATTTCTTCAAAATAATTCAATAGCTTGCACTACACGCAACACTGAGTTAAAGCACACCATGACTTACCAAAAAAATCATTCAAAATAGGTTATGGATAGTATTAACTAAATTTTAAACTTTATATAATCCTTATAATTTTAGATTCCATATCTTGAGTTTCTTAGACATAATGTAAGAACAAATTCATTTTCAGTATTACACTTTTACCAACTATTAATAGTGAACCCTTTTCAAATCCAATATTTTAAACTTTTATATATTCAATTTGACTAAATAATTTACTTTTTAGAATGGGGACATCAAAAATTTACAATGAAACATCCCAAGCTTCCACAGTATGATTTCCTTTGAATAATATAGTCGCGTGTGTTTTACACAACTTCGAGTTCTAATACACACCACAACCAATCAAACATGCTGTTATAAATAGTAATACCTAATTTTTGAAATTATATATATATTATATTTCAAAAAGGACTTCATTTTTGGATACATAATATTTAAATTATCCAAAGTTGAATTTTTGTTATTTTTCTGACAAATTCCAATTTTTATGAATAGTGAAAAATACTTAAAAACAACTTTTTTTAATCAAAATAATTTATAGTGATAAATTATACTATTGAGTGGTTTTAAAGCATAATTAGAATATATTTTTACCATTTTATCCAATGGTGTTCATTAGAATTAATATCACTTTGAAATTGGAAATAAACAATTGTCAATCTTTTGATATATTGTTTCTTAAAAACACACTATTTGTTGTGAAAGCAAGAATTAATTATAAAATTAATTAATGCAACTTATATGTTTGGAATTTTTAAAAATGTACATCATTTTTGAATTCGAAATATCAATTATAGCTTAGGGTGAAATTTTGGCATTGTTTTGAAAAACGTCAATTTTTTATGAATAGTGAAACTATTAAGTGGTAGTTAAAAAGCTTATTTTTTCATAAAACATAATTTTACCGCATCTGTGATTGGAATTTCAAAAATCCGAGAGACACAGTTAATATCAAGTTGAAAAATGTGGTTCAATGAGATGAAAATAATTTTTGATGAATAGTAACTTTTTACTTCTATTTACCACAGTTAAATGTAAATAGGGTAGTTAAGGGTAAAAATGATATTTATATTACCCTAACACATGTCCTAAATCTATTGGAAAAGTTTATATCGACCAAAAACAACCTTAGGAATAAAATATTATCATTTAGGTCCACTTGGATTAGATTAGGACATTTATTATTATTTAATTCAAAGAAGAGTTAAAAGAGTTAAAATCAAAGTTTATTTACTAAAACATTTTTCATATAGGGTTATGTATAAAATAAATTCGATTATAAATATCATTATAAATCTAAAAATATTTCCTACATAATGATATTTTATTTATAATTTTTAGACATTATATATTTTAATTTATTTATGACACAATAATGGTGCAGTAATTAAAATAATATTGAAAAATTAAAATAATTGATATTATAATACCAAAATAAATATAATTGGAGACTTTTATTGAATTAAACTAATTTTATAGGTTAATATGACATATTAGGATTGATTTAATTGACTTTTATTAAGTAATCACTCTGTTATGAGTTTCAAAATAATCAATTATTGAATAGTGTCAAAATTGACATAAAAGTGTTTTTTAAAAAAATATTATATTATTAATTAATGTTAAATTCCTAAAAATATAAGGCTCGTCCAAGAGGCTTATATCATGATAAGTGTATCATTAATGGACCATTTGGGGGTTTATTGGATGTATATCGTATGTTTAGTAACCATATAATATAAAAATACAAAGAGACATTGTAAAAGTGAAACTAATTAACATAGAGTTAATACTTAAAGATAAGGTTAATATAGTAACCCAAACCTGTATAAATTTTTTTGGTTGAGTGGTTTTCGACCCATCCACACCTTAACCTTTAAATAATCAACTTTGGAGCCATTAGAAACGGAATATTAATTTATTATTAATTAATATTTCTAGCTTTTCCAAAGGTGCCCTTCACACCTCTTATAAAAGAGAACTCCTCCTTCTCATTTCTTCACACCTTCAAAGCCTTTTGGTTCTTCCAACCCCTGCCAAAATACTCTCTCCAATTCCCTCAGTACAACCTAGAGTCCTTATTTTTGATCATAAATCCAACCTAAGGAGCCCTTTTGATCAAATCAAAAAGAAGAACCCGAAGAAGAGGTAATGTTTTCACCACCCCTTTTCAAGTTCCTTTCTTCTTCCACTTCTTCTATCTTTGTTATTACCATTCTAAAATAATAACTACAGTATCTTATATATACTTTAATGTTATTATAAATATTTTACAACTATATTCATTATTCTATCCATGATTTGAATAACATGTCACCATACGTGCATACGTACGACTTACCGTCTCCACGTCGTGGTGTAATTTTTATTTAATATATTATTATTTCGATGGGTATAATAATGATGCATAATTCATGTAAACAATAAATATAACATGATAATGATTATGTATATATAATATAACATCCAATTATATATTATTTTAATTTCAAAATAATGATATTTTTGCTCATGCGTACGTACGGACTACCGTCTCCATGAAAGCGATTAGATTCAATATCCATCGTATCCATTCAAGTAAAATTATCATTTTATGATTTAAAAATAATGTTTAAGGACTTGATATAATTCTATATATGAATAAGATACAACCTATACATGCCAAACATGGCTTACGTAACAAAACATATAAAAGAAAACGAGTAACACCTGAAACAACGATAATTCTAAGATATTATTAACAAAGAAATGTTAAAAGATCATACATGATATCATATGAATGTATATGATTCTTGTATAATTTAATAACAATTATTTCACAATTATACATGAGGTTAACCTACCCTCGACCAAGTAAAAGTACAGGGTAAGGTTTTATTTCGCAATCTCTCCATTATCCAAGGTTGTTTATACGTAATAGTCTACTGGGATTTCTTTATCATCCACATCCAAGATTCTTCAAAATGTATTTCAAAACATTATCACCATTTACATGAATATGAGTTAAAGTCATTTATACCCTTGTTTGACTTTTAATAAGTGTTTTATAAAGGAATATTTCCGTCGTTTTCCAAACAAGGTGCTTTATAAGATTTTCGACACGATTAAGGTAAGAATGTTTTTTTTAACTTATACGGCGGGTGCGGCTATTTACCGCCATTATAAAATCGTCAAAGATTTCCTTACATGCCTATAAAAATATTTTCAAAGTAAAAGTTTTATTTTATAATAATGTGACTTTTAAATGATTTCAAAATAAATATTTTAAGAATTTGTGAAAGGTACTCATTATCAAGATCATAATTTTAAATGTTTTAAAGATTTATCTTTCTAAATATTTTTAATTAATGTCCATGTTTTAAAAATGATTTTAAGTATTTATTTATATGGACATGAAGTTTTTGGAAATGATATTTCTTTTCAAATGTTTCAAAGTGGTATGGGACACTTTGATTCAAAAATCTCTTTTAAATTACTTCCTTTATAAATGTGTGACTTTTCAATGATTTGAAGAAAAGAGATATTTCTCTCAAATATTTTTGATTTCATCTATGTCAACATCCTTTGATGTATTTTAAGATTATTTGAAGTTGATTTATTATGATACAAAACTTTTGTGTTGTATTGAAGGTTTTGTGATATGTTTTACTGTGGATTTGTTATTTTTATTCCATTTATGGTTTATAGAGAAAGTATTGAAATTTCGTATGCTAGTTTTAATACGAATGTTTATGTTATGTTTAAACCTTTATATATGGGAATGCATTGGACTTAGTAAGTGACGGGTGGATCCCTCTATAGCTCCTCGATGAATCAGTAGGTCTCATGAGACAAACTAGTGTCTTGGCCCAAGGCCTTGACAAAATCGTATTTGTAGTCTTGGCATGAGGCCTTGGCTATGTGGTTATGATAGTCTGGTATTATGCATTCCATCATTATGAAAGTGGTTATTGATATTTCATGTGATTATTAGATTAGTAGAATATCCATGAGAATAAGTAAACGGAATTATTTAATTTTATTTTTTCCTTACTATGTTGAAGTTCAAGTTTAAAAGACTTTTATTTTAGTTATACATTGCCTTCAATGTATTATTTATGAGATTTTCTGCTATATTGTTATCCTTACTGGGAATTTGAGCTCACCCCCTTTTTTATGTTTTATTTTTCCAAGGATATGAAGATGAAAATTATGAATTACCTGAAGGGATAGTATAAGGGTATAATAGTGTGGTCTCTGGAGACTATGTTGTTGTAGTTTTCATTTTTATGATGTAAATATTTATGAATATATCTACTGTTTCCAAGGCTACTAAACCAATCGGTCTTTTGATATTTCATCTTTCTTTTGATCATGCCAATGTTATGTAATAATTCACCGACCCTAGGTAACTGGGGTCGGGGCATTACAGTTGGTATCAGAGGACGTTTAGTAAAAACCTTGGAAGCTAGATTTAGATAAACTCTAATTAGAGAACATAGATTTAATATGGACTTTGAGGATTTGTATATAATAACATCCTATATTTTGGTATTGTAGAGATTTTGTGAGTTTTCCGAGCAATACATCCCTGTCCGGATACGAGCAGGTAGAGGTGGCTCTAGCACAGATGTACCTAGGGGAAAAACCCGAAAACACCGCTTTGAGCTAGACTCGAACGGCAACTGGTGCACGAAAACGGGCCTTGCTGCACTCTTGGTTACGACACTCCCAGGGGATATTCTTAGGATAGTTATCATTTTCTTTACAAACAATTATGAAGGTTTTATGAGTATATACTTCCTCAAAGGAGGCATTTTTATGATTATGTATTATATCCATAAACTATTTAATTTATGTTATGTGTTTACAAGATTGGGATTAGGTATTGTTATTCATAAACTAATCTACTTTATGCCATTGTTTAGAAATGGCGCCCAGTAGAAGGAATGAGAACTCCAACAATGCACATGATACAAAGAGAAAGAAGGATCATATATTTCATGGTCTTAAGCTAGAATTTATAAGAGAAATAGTCTCGCATGTATTATCATCATATGAAGAAATAATATCATGTGTTTATAAGATAAGTAAAGAGTTTACCGAGTCCTATGGCTTTGAAGGGAAGCATGAGAAGAAAAGGATGGAAGAGAGAAAGATGGATAAAGGGAAGAGGGAAAACAAACATTTTCTCATATGTGATAATTGTGGAAAGAAACACCCTGGAGCTTGCCTGAAAGGAATGGGAGTTTGTTATTTGTGTGGAGGAAAAGGGAACAAAGTATGTGACTACAAGGGTAAGAAAATGGTTTCCAATGTACAATGCTTCATTTGCAAGGAGTTTGGACACTACGCAAACCTATGTCTCCGTCATTAGACTATGCGGAAAATGATACTATTGTATAATAATCAAGTTATGATACTACCACAGATGAAGAGGAATGATTAGAGTTCTTATGTTGATTATTTCATTTCAGTGTTGTATCAGCAATGTACTTTTTATAATAATTATGGAGTATATAAGGATTGTACTGCATAACTATTTCATTATGGACTTGAGATTGGGTGGAACAAAGAAAAGTGACTCAATAGTAGGTTACATTTTTGGAAAATATATGGTTGTGAGAAAGATAAACCATAATATGGTTCTGATACCGAGGCAGTGATTTTAGAATAATACATGATTGATTTGGATAAATTTTATTGGATACTCATGACTACCTTGAAACTGATTAATGATTTGTATATTCCACCATTGTTGGGGTTTAAAACATTTTTCGATTGATGGAGTATATCTATTATTCTATAAGGAATAAGGGATCATGAATGTAATCAATAATGTTTTATGGTAATTCAGGATGTTGCAGTGTTTTAAAAGAATACATTTTGAAGGTGATCACATGTTATTATGCGAAAAAAAAAGATCTTCATTGTGTTTAACTTCTTTATAAATTTTGGACTGAAGTATTTTGGATAGTTCTAGTTTAGATTATTTTGGACTGCCATAAAAGGACAACCCGGAGGTCGGGCGACAACCCGTCACGTCCGGCAAGGCTGCAAGACTTGAACCCACAACCGAAGGGTGACAAGGGTGTATCACCTACCACTGATCCACGTGATGGCCTGGTTTGAATAATGTCGTTTTTTAATGGTTCTTCTAGATGAATTATAAATTCATTTTTTTAACCCTATACGAATAGGGAAAATAGAATATTATTTTTAAGTTCTATTATCTGTTAGATTAAAAGATGAGTGTGTGGTAGAACTTAGTTAAAGGTTGAGACTCTACTTGTCAAGTATGTATTTTTCTTCTTCTCTTATTCAATGAAAAAATTAACTCTTATACTTTAGTTAATGGATCTTAAAAAAATGTGTTATCTTAATACAATATGTTTTGATGAACCGATGGTATTTTAAATCATCATAGATTGATGAATTTAAGGCCCTAAATTTTACACGTGTTTGTGATTGATGACCTCAATCACTACCTATAAATATTTATGTTTTTCCTCCAATTATATGTCACTAATTACCACCAATGTTCTCCGAATAGAGATCGTAATTTGGTGGTGACCCTTTCATTTCTCTTTTCCCCTTATTAAGACTAAACTTTATCAACCCAATTTCCGATGTGGGTTTTCCAACAAAGATATTTTCTATATTCAACATTTTATTTTTGAAGAACAATTTCAAATTTAGAGGATTCAATTTATTGAAGTAGGGGAGAATGTAACACCCCAAGATTTCATAGTGTGTTATTTCTTCAAAATAATTCAATAAATTGCACTACACGTAACATCGAGTTCAATCACACCATGACTTACCAAACAAGCCGTTCAAAAGAGATTATGAATATTATTCACTAAATTTTAAACTTTATATAATCCTTATAATTTTAGAATCCATATTATGAGTTTCTTATACATAATGTAAGAACAAATTCATTTTCAGTATTGCACTTTTACCAAATTTTAATAGTGAACCACTTTTTAATCCAATATTTTAAACTTTTATATATTCAATTTGACTAAATAATTTACTTTTTAGAATGGGGACATCAAAAATTTACAATGAAACATCCCAAGCTTCCACGGTACGCTTTCCTTTGAATAATATAGTAGCGTGTGTTGTACGCAACTTCGAGTTCTAACACACACCACAACCAATCAAACTAGCCATTATGAATAGTAATACTTACTTTTTGAAATTATATATATATTATATTTCAAAATGTACTTCATTTTTGGATACGGAATATCGAAATTATCCTAAGTTGAATTTTTTGTATTCTTCTGACAACTTCCAATTTTTATGAATAGTGAAAAATACGTAAAAACAACATTTTTTTAATAAAAATAATTTATAGTGATAAATTATACTATTTAGTTGTTTTAAAGAAAAATTAGAATATATTTTTACCATTTTATCCAATGGTGTTCATTCGAATTAATTTCACTTTGAAATTGGAAATAAACAATTGTCAATCTTTTGATATATTGTGTCTTAAATACACGCTATTTATGGTGACAGTGGGAATTATTTATAAAATTAATTAATTCTGCTTATATGTTTGGAATTTTTAAAAATAGACAACATTTTTTAATTTGGAATATCAATTATAGCTTAGGGTGAAATTTTGGCATTGTTCTGAAAAACTTCAATTTTTGATGAATAGTGAAACTACTAAGTGGTAGTTAAAAAACTTAATTTTTCATAAAACATAATTTTACCACATCTTTGATTAGAATTTTTAAAATCCAAGAGACACGGTTAATATAAAGGATTAAAATGTGTTTCAATGAGATGAAAATAATTTTTGGTGAATAGTAATATTTTACTTTTATTTACCACGGTTAAAAGTAAAAAGGGCCGTTAAGGGTAAAAATGATATTTATGTTACCCTAACACATGTCTTAATTCTATTGTCCAAGTTTATCTCGACCAAAAACAACCTTAGAAAAAAAATATTATCATTTAGGTCCACTTAGATTAGATTAGAACATTTATTATTATTTAATTCAAAGAAGAGTTAAAAGAGTTAAAATCAAAGTTTATTTACTAAAACATTTTAATATAGCATTACACAAAATATAAATTCAATTATAAATATTCATTATAAATATAAAAATATTTCCTACATAATGATTTTTTATTTATAATTTTTAGACTTTATATAATTTAATTTATTTATGATACAATGATGATGTAGTAATTACCATAATAGTGAAAAATTAAAATAATTGATATTATAAATACCCAAATAAATATAATTGTAGAGTTTTATTGAAATAAACTAATTTTATAGTTTTATATGACATATTATTATTGATTTAATTTACTTTTTTAGAATTTATCATTCCATTATGAGTTTCACGAAAATCAATTATTGAATATTGTCAAAATTGACATAAAAGAGTTTTTAAAACAAATATTATATTATTAATTTATATTAAATTTCTAAAAATCTAAGGTTCTTCCACGAGACTTATATCATGATAGGTGTATCATTAATGGAAAAATTTGGGGTCTCTTGTATGTATGTAGTATGTTTAGTAACCATAAAATATAAAAATACAAAGAGACATTGTAAAAGTGATACAAATTAACATACAGTTAATACTTAAATATAAGGTTAATATAGTAACCCAAACCCATCTAAATTCTATTGTTTTAGTGGTTTTCGACCCATAACCACCTTAACCTTTAAATAATAATCTTTTGAGCCATTATAAACCGAATATAAATTTATTATAAATTAATATTTCTATCTTTTCCAAAGGTTCCCCTCACCCCTCTTATAAAAGGGAACTCATCCTTCCCATTTCATCACACCTTAAATGCCTTTTGGACCGGCCATCCCCTACCCAAATACTCTCTAAACTTCCCTCACTACAACCTAGAGGCCTTAGTTTTATCAGAAATCCAACCTAAGGAGCCCATCTGATCAAATCAAAAGGAAGAACCCGATGAAGAGGTAATGTTTTCACCACCCCTTTTCAAGTTTTTTTCATCTTCAACTTCTTATTTCTTTGTTATTACCATTCTAAAATAATAACTCCAGTATATTATATATACAATGATGTTATTATAAATATGATACAACCATATTCAGTATTCTATCCACCCTTTGAATAACATGTCACCATACGTGGGTACGTGCGGCTTACCGTCTCCACGTCGTGGTGTAATTGTTATTCCATATATTATTATTCGGATGGGTATAATAATGATGTATAATTCATTTAAACAATAAATATAACATGATAATTATTATGTATATATAATATACCATCCAATTATATATTATTTTAATATCAAAAGAATGATATTGTCGCTCGTGCGTACGTACGGACTACGGTCTCCACGAACGCGATGAGATTCATTCTCCATCGTATCCATTCAAGTATAATTATCATTTTATGATTTAAAAATAATGGTTAAGGACATGATATAATTCTGGATATGAATCATATACATCCTATACATGACAAACATGGCTTACGTAACAAAACATATAAAAGAAAACGAGTAAGTTAACACCCGAAACAACGATAATTCTAAGATATTATTAACAAAGAAATGTTAAAAGATCATATATGATATCATATAAATGTATATGATTCTTTTATAATTTAATTAAAATTATTTCACCATTATACAGGAGGTTAACCTACCCTAAACCAAGTAAAAGTACAAGGTAAGGGTTTATTTCGCAATCTCTCTATTATCCGAGGTTGTTTATACGTAATAATCTACTGGGATTTCTTTATCATCCACATCCAAGTTTCTTCAAAATGTTTCTCAAAAAATTTCCACCATTTATAGGAATATGGCTTAAAGTCATGTATACACTTGTTTGAATTTTTATAAGAGGTTTATAAAGGAATCTTTCCGTCACATTCCAAACAAGGTGCTTTTTAACCTTTTCGACAGGATTAAAGAATGTATTTTAAACTTATATGGCGGGTGTGACTATTTACTGCCGTTATAAAATCATCAAAGATTAACATACAATCTTATAAGAATATTTTCAAATTAAATGTTTTATTATATAATTATGTGACTTTTAAATGATTTCAAAATGAATAATTTAAGAATTTGTGAAAGGTACTCTTTATCAAGATCATAATTTTAAATGTTTTAAAAATTTATCATTCTAAATATTTTTATTTAATGTCCATGTTTTCAAAATTATTTTAAGGATTTATTAATATGGACCTGATGTTTTTGAAATGATATTTCTTTTAAAATGTTTCAATGTGGCATTGGACAATTTGATTCAAAAATCTCTTTTAAATTACTTCCTTTATAAATGTGTGACTTTTCAATGATTTTGAGAAAAGAGATATTTCGCTCAAATAGTTTTGATTTCATCTATGTCAACATCCTTTGATGAATTTTTAGCTTATTTGAAGTTGATTTATTATGATAAAAAAAATTTGTATTGTATTGAAGGTTTTGTGATATGTTTTACCGTGGATGTGTTATTTTTATACCGTTCATGGTTTATGGAGAATGTATTGACATTTCGTATGCTAGTTTTAATATGAATGTTTATGTTATGTTTAAAACATTTCATATGGGAATGCATTGGACTTAGTAAGTGACGAGTGGATCCCGCTATAGCTCCTAGATGCATCAATAGGTCTCATGAGACAAACTAATGTCTTGGCATAAGGCCTTGACAAAATCTTATTTGAAGTCTTGGCACGAGGCCTTGGCTATCTGGTTATGATAGTCTGGCATTATGCATACCATCATTATGAAAGTGGTTATTGAGATTTCATGTGATTATTCGATTAATATAATATCCATGTGAATAAGGAAATGGCATTATTTCATTTTATTTTTTCCATACTATGTTGAAGTTCAAGTTTAAAAAGGCTTTTGTTTTAGTTATACATTGACTTAAATGTTTATTATTATTTATGAAAATTTCTACTATATTCTTATCCATACTGGGCATTTGAGCTCACCCCCTTTTCAATGTTTTATTTTTCCCAGGATATGAAGAGGTAAATTATGAATGACCTGTAGGGATAGTATGAGGGGTTAAGAGTGTGGTCTGTGGAGACTATGTTGTTGTAGTTTTCATTTTTATGATATAAAACGTTATGAATATATCTAGTGATTCCAAGGATACTAAACCAATCAGTCTTTAGAGATTTGATATTTCTTATGCTCATGCCAATGTTATGTAATAATTCACCGACTATAGGTAACTGGGGTCAGGGCGTTACAGTGTGAGTAAATCTTAGTTGGCCACCACAAATGGTGTTTAAAAAATATCAAGTCATAATAGTGTAAGTGTTTTTATAACTCTGTTATTACAATGAATTATTAAATAGTTATTACATTATCAATTATTGTTTACAAAACCTCATAAACTTTAGGTTATCATTGACACATATACCTTGACACATGTTTCTACCCATGCTGAAGTCTGAACTATCCTTGAGGGATTTCACTTGTCTGAATTTTAATGTGACCATTCTAGTTTTCACTAATGAATTACCATATTACCATTCATTTACTCTGATAAATTGAATTACCTTGTTGCCATTTTTTATTTTCTCAACTTATTTATTGTGCTGCAATTCATTTATCCAAACAATTGAATGACCATGTCACCATTATTTATTCACACAAACAAATGACTTTGTTAACTTTCTTTAATTCTCACATATGTGTGACCTTGTTACCAATCATTATTCAAATGAATTTCCATGTTACCATACATTAATTCATACAATTGAGTGACCATGTTACCAATCTGACTTCACAGAAATTAATGTCCATGTTACCATTCACTAAATCCCACTATTAATTCAAAAATTAATTATCCACATCAAAACCATTACAGGTTCAACAATTTTTAAATCATCTCAGTAACATTTGTAATTTAAAATATTGTCATCAAAAAAATTTCATTAATTAATTTACCAATTAACTAGTCACATAATTCACATTAATTAATTCAAAAATTCATTAGCTCCATCATAAAATCAATATTCTCATAATTTATGAAAAATTAATTATAAATCTCACAACATAAATATCACAAAATTAATTTCAAAACTAAATATATCAAATGTATAGTTAAATATTCTCATATATAGTCCAACAATTAATTGTCAATCTCAAAACTTCAATATTTAATAATCATCTTCCCAATTAATTATCTCAACCCTCCAATTCAATATTCCCTATAATTAATCCAAAAAATAATCATCAATCTCACAAAATTAATATCACATATTTAATTCCACTGTTAATTATCCAATAATCCTAAATTTCTTTAATTGATTCATTAATTAATTCACCCAATTAGATAATTTTATTTGCAAAATATTATTTCTAAAAATATCTAGAAATTATAAAATTTTCATACTCATAATAAAAGTCAAACCTATGGGATTTTAATTTTATACCACCTACCTAAAACATCTAAAGTCAATCGCCAAATGGGAATCCTCAAATTAGAAATCCCAATGATGTCGAATTTAATCTGTATCTCAAAACCCTAATCCATTATTAACCACCCAGGATCAATTTATTTAGAGATCATCTTCCATAATCGTAGATCTATATTCATAAAATCTACATATAAATCATAGAAAATAGTGAATAACATCCACAGAAATAATGAAGGAAGAAGGTAGGATGAATGAGGTAATCATTGGATATAATCTAAATACCTGGATAGGAAGAGATCTTCAATCCGGGAATTGAATCAGGAATAAAAGTGGGTATATGGCCTTGTAATACCTCTGGAATTCTCTGAAATAATCCAAATAATTTTGGTCAAATTATGGGTCTAATTTGGGAAGTTTTGGGGGTTATGGTGGATTTAAATCCAGAATTTGGGCCATTAAAATCTCCACATATGGTTTCCTAGGTAGGGGAGTATAGTTTTCACTAACATTGATACAACTATGCACATATTATTTTTAGGGTGCATAGTTTTTTTCTTCAAGGAACATAGTTTGAAAAAATTTACACTAGTCAATTAAAAATTCATTATAAAAGGTTGCACATTTTTCTATGATGGGTTCATGGTTTGACCTAACTGTGCACCAACCATGCACAACCCCCTTTTCTTTTTATTTTTAAAAATTTTCACCCAAACATACACCAAGGTAAAACCCAATCAAAAGTTAATTATATAAAAACAAAAGGCACATGAATTCAATCCCAAGTCAATTCTTGAAATGTTTGGGATCTTACACATGGGAATCATACATCCACATATTGATCTCCATCAGGTTCATATCATTAGTCATAGATATCATATTCATCTAGATCTCAATCTTTTGTGAGAGATACCAACGAACTCCTTAAATACAACATCATCCTCATACATTTTCTCAACATCACTCCACTACTCATGGGAAGGACCACCCAGACACTATATGGATCAAACGACCATGACCATTATGATGATCCTACAATATCATATATCGACCCTAAGAAGAAACCTAATTGGTCAATCAAAATTCACAACCACTTGAGAAACTTCCCCTACATTGTATAACAAAGTTTATATTTGATAGGTATATCCATAAGGTTCTAAAAAACATTACATATTGAGGAACATGATCTACTAAGGAGGTATTGATACCAAATTCCCATTATGGTATTTAGTACATGTATCTTGAAGAATCTTCTAACCACTTGGGGAATGTCTTTGTTTTCCCCACCTTTATGTACATTATCTAAGAACACTAATTCACACATGCCCAGTATGAAAACCGTAAAATCTCACTAAAAAGAGTGCAATGCTACCACCATCAGGTGAAGGTGAATAATGTTTTACTATCAAAGAAATAATCAAATACCTCAAAGCTATATGCTTACACACTAGAACTACAACATAGATATAGAGTCCTCTATGAAATATTCAACCACCATGTCACTGTTGCACTACTCAACCCTCCTTAGCTTCGTTGGATTCAACTTCATGATGATCAAATTATACATATGAATCTAGGTATCACTCCATTATATATCATTTCATCCCTCTTGGTAATATAAAAAAAATCAAATATCCTTATAGGATCCACCATAAACCATATCAATGAGAGATTTGGTTCAATGATCCAAAAAAGAACAAAAGTGATCATCATCCTCCGAATTTATATAGATGCATACACTTGACTATCAACAAGGCTATATCATGGGATACCTTTAAAATATTTCCTCACGTCCCTTAACATTAATCATTTGGGAATTACCTCTCCTAATACATAGTACATGATGTCACAATCACCAACTAATGGGTAGTTGTCCTTAACATCTTGAGGGTTGCCTCCTCTAGTCACACTTGAGGGGTATCACTATCTACTATAGATATAACATACCTTATCAATACAATCACTAATTCCTTATCATATGTATAGTGAGTCACCTATTCCTACCAGGTTTTGAACCATTGACCCTTTTATATTTCAAAAAGTAATTTATGAAAGACTAATTTATCCTTTAAGAAAAGTATCACATCTCTAGAAGTGGTGTGTAGAATTTGGTCACCACCAGTGGATGTTTCATAGCCAACCATAGCCGAGCAGGAAGTTCCACCAATATTTTCCCAACTCAAGAACACATGTCACATGCTGATCAACTTATTCTTACATTAGCTAGTATGAGAGTTTATGATAGATGGACATAGGCCTCACACTAATTTACACCAACATTCGCCCAACCATGGAAATCATTCATGCACATCATAATACATTAATAACTACCACCACCCCAATCTAAATGGGAAATTTATAGAGGCGGTGATCGTAAGATAGGATATATACATTTCAAACTCCAACTTCTCGCACACCCCATTCCATTACACTAATATCTTCTTGGAATCTAATAGGATCTATTACAACAAGTTTTCTTATTTAATCACCATATCGAATGTAGAGTTCCATCCACAAAAATTCTATGGATGTTATTAGGTGGAAAGATAACCATATCTCATAGATGGGTGCATCTCCCCGTAGAATTTCCAATCCATTAAATCCATCTCAGGTGAATCCATCATGTGTTCAAATATATGGAGTCACAATCATAACTCATAATATCTTCCTTTGGACTCATTACTCGAATCACCCGACCCAAAAATTTATTGCAAAATAAATTCCCCAAAAAAACTCTATAAGGTCTGTGGGCCTCAATACATATTAAGGTATAGTCGCTCTGCCTTGTTGGGGAAGTTCAACATCCTCGAAAAAACAGTCTTTGGAAGATTGATCAAACTGCATCCATGGATGATTATACCCATTGTGAGTTTGAGAGAAGTGACATCATCCCTCAATGTATTATGGTGATCTGTTGGGATCTCAAATAATTATTACAATTTGGTCAGTGAATAACAGATCCAGATGAATGTTTGATTCCTAGACTCCAACTATTTTTCAATCACCCAAGGGTCAGTCTCTCATAAATTAGTGAAATATTCCAACAATATCCAGCCATAGGTTGACCCAATCCACCAATAAAGAACTATTTTCCCCTCTATAAGATCCCCACACTAAACATAAAGTGGAGAGAAGCTACCTTAGATTTTTTGGTAAGAAAAAATCTCAACTAAATCTTGGGTAAAAAAACTCATCACTCATAATCCTACTAACAAGAATGATAACATCATGAACCTAATGCTATGAAACATTTGGTTATAAAAAAGTATCAACATTTGTTAATTAGATAAACCCACAAGGATTAGATCATATGTGGAAAAGATAACTAATTAAGTGAAAATATAATCCTAAGAGATTGTTATATGATTCAATCTCTAACCATAGTTTTACCCTATAATTGATGTTTTAGGGATTTGGTTTTTTCTTCAGGTTATCAATGTCCTTTTGAAAGGATATGTCGGCTGTTGTAACCAATTTGGTCAGCCAGGTTTGATACCCAAACTCAAGACCCCCTTAAAATAATTTCCCTTTGTTCTCAAACTATTACTCAAATGACTACTTGCTCTAAACATCATCCCCATGACATACCCACAGTGATAAAACTCATTCAGGACTCAAACCACGAGGGACCCACCTGGATTGGCATAAATAAAAGTGTGATACCCCCAATACCACCTTTAATAGGCCATTAGTCGATGACTAGCACAAAGCATGTATACAACACAATATTGAATTAATAATCCTATAAAACCCCATGACAAACACAAATCACGAATGCATGAGATAAAAAAAATACCATTGGGATATAAATAAATATAATCAATTGAACTATACACAATGCATACATGGGATAATAAGTAAAGGTATAACTGCTCAAAGGGGATATCAGGGGGATGTACATTCAAAAATTCCCTACATAAGGAAGATATAATAAATTGGATTCCCTTCCTCATGAAATGATCACCTAAATAAATGGACAGCTACAATATCCATCACCACATTTAGGGATCACCATGCTCCATCGTACACAACTAAGTGTCACTAGTAATGAGTTCTATAAAATCCATGCTAGGACCATATCGACCAAGTATATTTCCATCTTGTGCATTTACTATACAAAAATAGCACATGTGGCAACAAAATCTATATAAGGTGAGTAAAAAAATACTCAATGTATAGCCCCAAAACCATATAGAGAGAGAGAATCAAGTGAGTTATTCCATGTTCTTGGTATGTGTAAGAGTAAGTAGAAATATAAAATATAATCTGTGTATTCGCTAGAAATAATTTTTTATAAGGATACAAGGAGTCTCAACTAGCCCAATCCCATCTCTCTCAAGTATTTTCATTCATGAAAGCAAAGGTTCCTTGTATAGTAAATCTTTTATGAAGATTGAATTTGATATCTAGATATAAAATTACATCATGAAGGAACTCCTATGGGTGTTGAGGAACCAAAAGACTCATATAATTATATACCACTCTAACTCCCAACCAAAACACTACCACAAAAAACATTGGGGGATCATCTTTCATGTGAACCCATTTTATAATTGGATAATACCACATTAAGTATTACAATAGAAAATCACAATCATAAAAATGTACTTTCATCCATTATTACATTTTTGTACTTTTAGTGGAGGATCTCACTCCCTAGTAGTTTAGGAGGAATACTAACCCTAGTGAGGGATCCAAAACACCTCTCAAGATCTTAAGTCATGGGGGATACCGTCCCCTATATAGAGGATCCCACACCATATAATAGTTTATGTATACTAACCATATCTAATCCACAGGTAGAAGATCCCAAACCAAAATTCTATGAGGGGATTTTCTCCCTACCTAATAATGGTAATAGGAAACATCACCCCAATGTGACTCTCCTTTTGGGGTAGGTCTCCCCATACTAGGAACACAAAAAAATCCAGGCCTTATCTCTAAAATGTTTATATTTTAGATTGTGCTTTATTTTTTCTTTGATCAAAATTTTTTTTTGAAAAAACCCACCATCATGTTTTATATGTGATTATACTCAGGATGGAATATTCGATGTTCTGATTATGAGCCCCTGGAGAGATCAGTGATAGGTAGATCATTCTGGAAATAGTACACGGAATTTTCTAATGAGGTACACAATATTAAGTCCCAATCTCCCACATGTATGTGTATTGTCACACTAAATGGTGTTTAGAAGATCCACCTATAATGTGTGTATAATAGGATACACGACATCCAATGTAAGTAGAGGTACTCAATTGGTACTAGGCTGATCGAGTTTTGTTCCTACAAGGGGTACACTATATACGGCCATGATGCACATTGTGTACTACCACTCAGTTTTCATATTATATACAACATATATATGCTAAGATATCCATATAAGGACACATAAGGCATTGTCGAGGATATATGACATGTAAGGCCAATTGGGCTCCTGGTCGTATACATCTTGTACAAGCCGAGATGGTCAGATTCTCATAATATGACATGTGGGGTTGAACCACACAACTTGTAATATTTGTATCATTATAAAACTCAATAAACAATAAAAACAATGTACATGATATTTTTTCTTCAGACTACGCTCTGGGTAGTTTGTTCCTTGATACTGGTTCTAGTTATCATATAGGTTCAATCTGCCTCCACCATTTCATCACAATTCAACATTAAATGTTCATCCAAGGCCTTTATCAGGAATTAAACACCTTGAATTAGTGATTTTCATCTATTAATGATTAAAACAATGGTTTTACATTGACCCAATAAAATTCTTTATTGGGTCCCATTTTAGCCAGAGGATCCAATTTTCGCATCTACTATTCATGCTCCTCCACCATATCTCATCACTTACATAAAAAATAAATTCCATAATCAATTGGAAAACCCAACATAGATCGGAAGTTCATTCACTTCTAAAAGAAAATAGGTAGTAAAGTTTTCATCCAACCATAGGATAGTGATGAAATACAAAAAAAAATGAGGGGGATAACTGCATAATAAACAATGTATGTTTATCAGTGAACGTTGAAAAACAAACCACTGATCATAATCATTAAAATCTCAACCGAAGGTGAAACTATAGTGCAACTATTATTTAGCTCCAAGAAATAAGATACTAATACTGATAGGGTCATGAAAAAATCGGATGAAATTGGATATTCGAAGAAAAAAACAAATCCAGATCAGAAATATGAAATATCTAGGAAATAATCAATAAATAAATAAATCCTTACTCAATGGTGAATCATCATCAATTAAATATTTCTATCATCATCACATGATTTGATCATCGACCACATCTCATATATGATCATAATCCTTGAATCTTTCATCTCTCTCATGATATTTCTCATCGATGTTTCAAATCTTGTCTTGATTCTCGACAGATTCTTTCTTACAATTAAAGGATCTCCCTATCAACATCTATCTATGGTTATGTCATTGAAAATATCATCTAACACTATATAGGATCCATAAGGGTTGTTTTATAGACCAAATCTCATGTTCTATCATAAGAAAACTATAAGATTGTTTAATTAATTAAATAAACAATCTCTGCGATAACATATCCAAGAACCATCGAGTGTTAATCGAGATTATACAATCCCTTGGACAAAAGCCAAATTTGAGACACAATCACAAAATCGGATTCTATAATTGATTATACATTTATGAGATAATAGATTTATTTGAAAATACACATAAGGATGTTGAAAATAATAAAATATTTATATTATATTATAGTTGAATCTCTATAATACTTGTGTTTCTACAATTTCCGAGTGACCAATCACATAAATATTATTTAAAATATTTTGTGATTTCAAATGGAAGAAATCAGGTTCATGACACTACCATTTTATATACAAGATAAATATTTATTAATATTATAAATATTTAATATCCCATAAAACTCAACATGCTCATAAATCCACCAAAATCAAACCTAGGGTTAAAAAAAACACTCGAAAAACAACAGTATCATCTGAAAATTGTTCTGAGTACATTTTCTTAGGTAAATTAACTACTTAAAAAAATAATTTTAACAATGCTAGAATATAACTTTATCAGTGATAAAAAATTTATGTCTATCAGAGTGTGATTGAATGTTCTAGACATTTATCTATTCTAGAAACATACTGATGATGGATCCCTTTATCAGTGCTAAAATGTGATAATAGAAGACCCAATGTATTAGTACATTTAGTTGAGTAGATATGGGGAAATATTGTAGTGTACAATAATAACAAACTAGAAAACCATAAATATATCTATAAATTATCAATAATAAATTTAGATATACATATTTTAAAAGAAATAAAATTTACAACACAAATATAAGAAACAAAACACTATTATAGTGCAAAATAACATGCATGTATAAAAGAAAAACCCAACCCTAATCAATAAAAAACACTCCTTTATATGAATTCTTTTTTAACTTATTAATAATATAATTCAATAAATTAAATAGAAATTTTTTATTTAAAAATAAACTTTGACTCATACCAAGAAGACTGTTTATTAGATTGACTTGTGGTTTATTCTCGCATGCCACACCACTTCTTGTTCATCTTCAAAAATTATATCTAACAAAATTAACTAAATATGTAAGATAAAAATTATAAATAAACTAATTAAGTTATATTATATAGAATTATGAGAAAAAATATATTCTCATGCTATCAGTTCTGATAATGTGATGTGTGTTTTAAACTAATATAACACTACTATACTGAAAATACACACTTGGAGTCATATTGGTCACACCATGTGTCGGATTGAGGTGTGGTTGATTCTTATACATAGAAAAAGGATAATGTATTATTTTTTAAAAGTATTATAACAATGCAATCATGTTTTCTCGTTTTTGATTATGTGACATGTGTTTTTTTATAAAAATGTAACTTTAAACCAAAAACATTACCTTTGAATCATACTAATTACATCATTTATTGGTTTGATTTTAGATTCATTCCTACACGTCAAAAATGACATATGAATATTTTTTCCATAATTTTAATGACTATCCATGTTTGGTTTCTCACTTTTTAGTTAGTGACACTTTAGGAACATAAATGTGAATTTTAAACTAATAATGAATAATTTGAGTCATGTTGTGTGCATCGTGTATCATATTTTAGTGAGGAAAATTTCAATGCATTTCAAATAACATAGGGATTATTTTCCAAAAGTTTAAAAATCGTTCAAATGCGTTTTATGGATTTTGAGTATTTTAGTTTTCCTTTTTACTAAAAATAATGTCATTTTTAAATAAAAAACACACACTTGAGGTCATATAATTCACACTATGCATCATATTTAGGTTTGTATAATTTCTACACATCCCAACTAATATATTTAATTTTTTACTGCAGTATCAAAAAAGATGAATATGTTTTCTTGGTTTTGATAATATCACTTTTGTTTCATACTAAAAAATCATTTTAAACCAGAAATAGACACATTGAGTCATATCAGTCAAATCGTGTGATATATTGATGTGCGTTTGATTTTTACATATAAAAATGGCTTGGGAAATTTTTTATTAAATTATCTAGACAGCCCAAATATATTTTCTTAGCTTTCAGTGTGTGATACTTTTTGAACATAAATTTTAATTTTTAAATAATAATAGACACTTTGATTCATACTGGGAACATGGAGTAATAGATTGAGGTGAAACTAATTCCTGTATTTTAAAAAATAACTTACGGAACATTTTTATAATGTATCAATACAACATAAATATGTTTTCTTGGTTTTGATTATGTTAGTGTACTTTATTAAAAAAATTAATGTCAATATAAAATAAAAAGAGGCACTTAAAGTGATAATAGTTACATTGTGAATCGTATTGGGTTAAAGATGATTAATACAAATACTAAATGACTTATGGATCATTTTATTAAATTTTAAAAATAATATGGATGTTTTTTGTTGATTTTTTCTACATCACTTTTGTTTTTTTACAAAAATGACATTTTAAACTAGACAAACGCACTTTGAGTCATATCGGTCAAATCATGATTTTTTTATGTAACACTAATATAAAAAGTCAAAAAATGATTATTACTCATCTTAGTAGATTATAAAGACAATATAAGTGTGTTTCCCAAGTTTATAGTGAGTGAAAACATTTGAAGTAAAATGTCAATTTTAAACTGATAACTAAAAAATTGAGTCATTCTTATCACATAGGGTATTAGATTGAGGTGAGGTTAATTAATACATGTAAAAAATTACATCTGGATAATTTTTATGAGGTATCAAATAAATCATCAAACATTTTCTCATTTTTGAGTATATCGGTTTTCTTTTTTAGAGAAATTAATGTCAGTTTTAAATAAAAAGACACACTTGGAGTCAAACTAAACACAAAATTCATTTGATTTAGGTTAGGTTGATTCTTACACATCCAAAATGAATTAAGGATAATTTTTTAAATGTATAAAAATAATATGAGTGCATTTGATTAGTTTTAAGTGCATCACTTTTGTTTTTAATAAAATGTCATTTTAAACTAGAAACCTGAAATTTGAGTAATATCATTCAAATCATGGTTATTTTTAACAATTGATTGATTCCAATATATCAAAATGTTTTGTGGATTGTTTTCAAAAATTATCAATACAATATGAGTTTGTTATCTCTGTTTCATGTGAGTGAAACTTTTGGAACATAAATGTTAATTTTACACTGATAATGTACACTTTGAGTCATACGAGGAACATCGTGTATCATATTAGTTTGATGATAATTCTTAAATATCAAAATTACTTTTATATGATTTTACTAAATTATCATAACATTATGAATGTGTTTTCATGGTTTTTAGTATTTTACTACTCATTTTTACAAAAAGTAATGTCAATTTTAAATAAAAATACACACTGGGAGTCAAACTTGTCCCACCATGCATAATATTGTGGTGAAGATGATTGAAAAATATCCCAAATGACTTCTGAATAATTTTTCTAAACTATCAAAAAATTCTAAATTTGTTTTCATAGTTTTGAGTATGTCTCTCTTGTTTTTTACTAAAATGTCATTTGAAACTAGAAACCCACAAATCGAGTCATACAGGTCACATCATGTGTTGTATTCAAGATATTGATTTCTATACATCCAAAATGACTTGTGAATATTTTGTATAAATTATTAATACTACATGATCATGTGGTCTCATTTTTTATTCAATTATGATTTCTGAACTTAAATGTTGATTTTAAACTGATAACAGAAACTTTGAGTCATACCGAGCACATAATGTATTGAACTGATTAGAAATAGATCACTACATGTAATAAAATGACTTCTGAATCATTTCAACAATGTATAAAAATAATATTAATATGTTATTTTAGTTTTTAGTATGTTTGTTGTATTTTTTACTAAAATTATTGTCAATTTTAAATAAAAAAGATACACTTTGAGTCATACTAGTCAAACCAGGTCTCAAATTGATTTTCGGATTATTTGTACATGTCCTAAATGAAATATGGATCATTTTACCAATGTATCAAACTAATATGAATGTTTTTTCATAGTCTTCAATATATCAAAAGTCTATTCTAATAAAATGTCATTTTAAACTACAAACATGAACTTTTAGTCATACTAGTCACATTGTGTGTCGGTTTGATGTGAAAATATTTAGTAAAAATAAAAAAAAATGACTTATGAAATTTTTTCAAAAAAATTCAAGACAATATGAGCTGGTTTTCTTTGTTTTTAGTGAGTGAAACATTTTAAAATAAAATGTCAACTTCCAAATGATTGTGGACACTCTGAGACATACATGGATAAATGTGTGTTAGATTGATGTATATCTGATTCACACACATCAATAATGAATTGTGGGTTGATGTAGTAAATTATCATAAAAAATATTATTTTTTTTCTCAGTTTTGAGTATGTGGTGTGTTTTTTGAAATGAAATGTAAATATAAAATGAAAAAAAAATATAGTTAATTTAATACCGGTCACACCATGAATTGGATTGAGGTGTGTAAATTTGAGTATGTTATGTGTATTTCGTTAAACTATTTTTGTCCTTCCATAAAAAAATGAAATTCTCTATTTGGATGAAGAAGAAACCATGTTCTATTTAATATTCCTCATTCAAAAGAAAAAAGTTCTCTCTTTCCTGGATTGTTCCCGTTGATTATTAGAAATAATATCTCTTCCCAAAAGGTCTATGAAAAATATAATAATTTTTTAGAAATGAAAATAAAATAAATAAAAATTATTAGATAAAATAAGTGAAAAATTTGCCCTGTAAAGACACATAAATTTTAGGAAAATTTCATTCTTAAATTCAATAGTATTTTACAACTACGCAGTTTTTGACAGATCCTGATTCCAAGGCCTGGTGTTCCCGAAATCAATTTCCGAAGTTTATCTTGGGTACGTTCAGTGAACGAATGAGTGGGTTTTTCTATCTTTTGAACCGGTGCTTAGAATTGAAATCTGAGGGCACTAATGGAACCATAGTGCCTATATTTGCTTAATAGGACCTTTACCGGAGGTGCGTTTTCTTGGGAGGAGTTGTAAAAAAAATGTGGTTTAAATGAAAAGTAAAATAAAATTGTGTTACAGTTTTATTTCTTATTCTATGTGATTATATCCTAGGTGTGGGATTTGTAGTGGGACCCACTAGTTACTAACTACCCATGATAGGATAAATGTGAGGTGTGGCCTACACGAGCCCAACCATTCATATTCCCCATAACCCCTTAAAATCCCCATTAAACCCCCTTGTAATTAAGTGGTGACTTCTCCTCTCCCCCCCCCCAACCCCCCCCCCCCCCCACCCCCACATTAAATCATGCCAATACATTTAATCAATTAATAGAATTTTGGTTTCTAATTTTGGATTTTGAAATTCAGGTCATGCTTTAATAAAATATGAGGAGTCTTATTTTATTTGGGGGTTGGCTCGTTGTGTTGGGGATTGGAAGAGAGAGCTCTAGTTCCTTTGAATAACTCCATCCTCCCATGAAGAATGACATCATTCGACGAAGAATGCCGTCACCACGAGGAGATACGACGTGAAATACCTTCTTCTCTTTGTAGCTATTGTGAGATGTCATCCCCTCCTTGGACGCATGCCAACACTTTCTTTGAAACCTCACCCCGCGACGCCATATTTCACATCACTTGAACATGAAATTGTTAAATCGAGGTAGGTGTGTGTTTGTATTTGGTAATGATTGGATTTCCTTCCATGTTGTTGTTCCTCTTAAACAGCTTGTTATCGGACTAATGTGGAAGGGACCAGACCAAAATAACACGGTCTGATTCCTCTGTAGTTCTTGTGAAATTGTGGAATTCGTCGGCCTTTCTTCCGCGGTGAATCAAGATATGATTTCAGAGCCAATCGGAGGCCTGAAAACATCGTAAATGGCCTCAGAGCGTTGAGGCGACCTAAAAGCGTACGTTTCGTAGAAAACTGATCATCGGAATGAAGAATGGACACCTCATGAGGCGTGCTGGCCAGAGGCGTCATTTCTATAAAATTCCATAATACATGGTCTGTACTCTAGGAGCACAAGCCGTGTAGTACAAGCGTGTGGTGGCTTCCATTTCAGACGTTAGAAAAGTAACAGACAGCGTGTCATTCTAGAACACATGGCGTGTACTCTCCACACTGTTTTTCAGAGGAGGCTTTGATGTAAATGGCGTGTATTCAGAGAAAATACATGGACACGGACAGCAATGCACGACCAAGAAACACGGTATGTATTCACTTTATAGAAAGGAAATAGCGGTGTCACGAGGCTTGGCGTGTAATCTAATAGATACACGGACACGAGAAGAACCACACGGACAGGAGGCATGGCATGTACTACCTTCACCATTGCAGAAGCGGATCTCTGATGACTCAGCGTGGGAATACACAAACACAGGGTGGAGTACACGAGCATGTACTCCACCACACGGCCAGGCATGGCCAGTGCAATGGAACCGACCCTAGTGGTTTTGACATGGCGTGTAACCATACCACATGTCGTGTACATACTTATCTACATGACCATCCTAGAAACCTGGGCCATTTCACATGGACAGTAGTCGGTGTTTGATGACATGGTGTTTATTACTTACCTACATGCCGTGTACTTTAGGAAAATTCCTTGGTTGTCTTGCTCTTTGTGACTTGGGAATGTTTTTCATGGTTTTTCCCGTATGAAGTGGGAAAGAACTATGAGATAAATCAACTCTAGATTTCATGACAGTTGATTTATCGATATTTGACTCGAGGAGCGGACCCTCTAGTAATCGAGCATGCAGTGTGCGGGAACCCTATAGCTGGCTGTGACTGCGACGACGATGAAGAATGTACTTGGATCCTATGTGGGTTCGGCAGTGAGGACGACTGTACTTGGATCCTCTGTGGGTTTGAAAGCGATGATGACTCTACATGGATCCTATGTGGGTTCAGCACCGATGGTTACTGTACTTGGATCCTATGTGGGTTCAGTAGCGATGACTTATGTACTTGGATCCTATGTGGGTTCTGCTGAGAAGATGATTCAGAGGCTACATCTAATCATCTACACCCCTATTCATTAGTAGTATTCTTATATGAGCTCAGTCTTGACTTTCAATCATTATCTTCGATATGATTGAGTTGTTATCCTGTGTGGATTGGGTTGTGCTTTCCTGTGTGGATTGGGTTGTACTTTCCTATGTGGTATAGGATGAATTTGGGCTCATGATTTGGAGAAGAACATGAATTTATGACTTAGGTATATGTATGGTCATATACTATAGTAGAGATGGTTGATATTTTAGGATTTTATCTTTCCTTTGTGGATTATCCTTCGTGGATTCTGGGAGACCTTCAGGGGTCTCGGGATCCCTACTGAGTATCATATACTCACCCCTGCACAGGCCATGCCCGCACTAGGTTGTGTTGGTTGCAGACGACGGACAACGCTGATCATGGTTGAGGCTTGTAGAGTAGGAGGGCACCCGGAGGTGGACTATCATGCAGGTCATACACGGTGTGGATGGATGGATTTGAGGAGCAGAGGTGACCATCTGTACCCACCATTCAGATGGTGTTTCCGAAGGATGACTTGGTGTTTACTTCTTTACATTTCAGTTGTTGTACATTATTTTCATAGTTTTACTGTACATTCAGTTGGGTTTGTATACAAGCCCATTTACATTACAGAACATACTTTTCTACTCATTTTACTTAGTCTATACTTTAGCTTCCATACTCTGTGGTGTTTGTTTTCTTATATAAAGGCAATGCCTACCCATTTATTGGGATTTACGCCTTTGGTGCTAGTCACCAGCCCCTGGGCTATGTAAGGTAGGCTTGTGGTAGTCACGGCATGGGCCGCAAGGACGGGTCGTGAAAAATTGGTATCAGAGGAGTCGGTTCTACCGTATAACTCAGGACTGTGATAATTTCTTTTGTGTGAAGAAATAGTGTTTAGGTTATTGAGTGTTGTTACCAGTCCAAGGATTCCAGTGTTGGTGCGGCGGTTGACATATCCATACACCAGGACTCTGACTTCTGATTTCTGACACAATTCACGAAAACATTGATTACATGTGTGTTACAAAAGTTTTCTTTGTGATTAATTTTTTTCAGCTTACCATGTATACTGTATTTACCATGGAACACAAGTTTATTTTCAAGATGGTCCCAAGATGGCAGCCAACTAGGGTTTTGAACATTATGCACGTTGGCAGCCCACAGAGTGACGAGACCTCGGTGTAGGTCCCCATTAATGCAGAGGCAGCGGCAGTACCTCTACCCGTCGAGCCACTGATGTCACTAGCCCCAGCAGTTGAGATTGCATGTCGCCTGAGTGCACTACATAAGTTTCATCATCAGTGACTGCCCAATATCCATGGGAAGACGGACCCTCAGACAGTCAAGGATTAGATGGAGGATATTTTTTGAGTATTCATATTAGTAGAGGCACCAGCTGACCTCACGGTGATCCTTGCGGAAAGTCTCATACACGCTTCCATAGGTAGATGGTGGAGCCTGATGATCCATGTGCACGACGAGGCATCATTACTTTGGTCGGACTTCGAGAGCCTCTTCAACTCAGAGTTTGTTCTATCCACCATCTGTACGGTGCACATTAAGGAGTTACTACAACTGCGGTAGGGAAACATGACAATATCCTAGTACTCAATGAGGTTTACCGATCTCTCGACCTACTCCATGAACATGGTATGGGACCCATTCATCTGGGCCCATACCTTCGAGCTGGGACTGAGGCATGAGAATAGGGCATCGATGATCTCCCTCAGTATTCCGACGTAGCCAGGAGTTCTGGAGAAATCCCTTGTTGTTGAGTTCTTTATTGATGAGCCTACACCAGTAGTGAGGCCTACCGCAGCACGACACGTAGCAAAGTCTTCTGCAGCCGGCAGTAGAAAGATGTCACAGAGGTCCAAGTGGACCAGACCATCAGGTGGATGACCTTAGGATACTGGTTTGGCATTACGCAGCACACACAGTAGATCCAGTCATTCGAGAGGCAAGCAGTGCTATGCATTCGGCGGGTAGGGCCACATGGCTCACGACTGCCCGACCCGACATGTAGAGGACCAGCAGACGGTTGAGGGACCACCCAGGTAGAGGCATAAGTTCGACCATGGAGGACCGCATGGACTAGGGGGATGAGGCAGAGGAGCTGGCTGAGCAGCGGGTGGTGGGGGACACTTTGAGGATCTACCACCACCAACACCACCAGGAGGTCCACACCGACCACAGAGAGCTGGAGGATAGAGGTAGGCTTAGCATCAGGTAGTGGAGGCATACAACCACGGTGCACCTGAGATGATTCGAGGTATTACCTGTGTCTACTCCACCCTTGCTGCAATTCTTATTGACACAGGAGCGAGCCATTCTCTCATAGTTGATGCCCTTGTTTGGAGGTCAGAGATTCTGACGGGGCCGTTGGATCGTTCCTTACGGCTAGAGACTCCTACGGGAGAAAACACAATTATTACACAAGGGTGTCGCCAGTCAGAGCTTAATCTAGGAGGCAAGAGCTTCGGCTGGGATCTTCATGTAGTGGCGTCGAGGCCTTATGATGTCATCTTGGTCATGGATAGGTTATCTACAGTCCATGTTCAGATCGAATGTATTAGGCGCAAAGTGTGGTGTGTCCGCACAGATGGGAGAAGATTCACCTTCATCAGAGAGAAGGGAGCCTCTACAGTGTAGAATGGACTCTCCAAGAGCAGAGGACAGATGATTACTCGTCATTTGGCTAGTCTCATCCTAGGAGCAGTTGATGTGTGGAGTCCGAGTTTTCCTGTTGTGGTGGATCAGTATGCGGACGTTTTACTTGACGATTTTTCAGGACTACATCCTCACAGAGAGGTAGACTTCTATATTTACCTGTACCCTAGGATAGCCCCGATATATACCCCAGCATATCGGATGGCTCCCACTGAGCTTTGAGAGCTACGGGTATAGCTGGAGGACTTGCATGGCAAGGGATTCATTCGTCCCAGTGTTTCACCCTGGGCTTCCCCAATTTTGTTCACCAAGAAGCCAGATGGGATCTTGCAACTATGTGTTGACTACCATCGCCTGAATCTGGTGACTTTGAAGAACAAGTATCCACTTCAATGGATTGAAGATCTCTTCAATAAACTCAAGAAAGCACGCTGGTTCTCGAAGATAGACCTCAGGGCAGGCTATCATCAGCTCAGAGTTCGAGAGGAGGATGTGGAGAAGACGACCTTTAGGTGTCGGTATGGCCACTATGAGTTCTTTGTTTTTCCATTTGGTGTATCCAATGCTCCAACAGTGTTCATGAGTCTCATGAAGGGGATCTTCTAGCCTTACCTAGATCGATTTGTCATAGTCTTCATCGACGGCATATTGATTTACTCGATTACTGAGGAGGAGCACGCCTATCACTTACAGGTTGTACTGGATACAATCCGAGAGAACCAGCTTTATGGTAAGCTCTGGAATCGAGAGGTCCACTTCATGGGGCACGTCATCTCTGATGTGGGAGTTGCAGTGGATCCTATGAAGATCATGGAAGTGCTAGCTTGGGAGCCACCCAAGAGCGTGACAGAGGAGCGGAGTTTCCTAGGTCTGGCTGGGTACTATCAGAGATTTGTGACAGACTTCTCCAGAGTTGTATCACCACTTTCAACTTTGAAGTATAAGGGGAAACCCTTCGTTTGGTCGGATTAATTTCAATAGATCTTCCATGAGCTGAGACAGAGATTCACTAGTTCTCCCATCTTGAGGCTACCGGAGGAGGGCGTAGGGTATATAGTTTACTGCGATGCATCAAGGACCGGACTCGGCTGTGTCCTGACGCAAGAGTGGGAAATGATCACCTATGTATCATGATAGTTGAGGTAGAATGAGAAGGAATATGCTACCCATGACTTGATGTTAGCAGCAATGGTCTTCTCCCAAAAGATGTGGTGGCACTATCTGATGGGTGAGTGCTTTACAGTTACTCTGACAACCAGAGTCTTAGGTACATCTTCTCATAGAAGGAACTGAACCTGAGACAGCGGTGATGGCTTGAGTTCCTCTGGGACTATGAATTTGAGATATTCTATACTCCTGGGAAGGGTAATGTAGTAGCTTATGCTCTCAGATGGAGGTCGGGCATCCAGCTACATGGAGAGGCGACGGAGCAGCTAGCCGCGTTCTAGGTATCCTTCGTGGATAGCAATAGGGACAACCTTTCTCCAGTCACTCACAGTCACTTCTCTACTACTTTAGCGAGTCAGAGAGGCACATCGTGGGGACATGGACTGTGAGACGTGACGTGCATTGATATCATTAGTACATGAACCTGATGGATCTTCTGTAGGAGGAGAGCATGTCATACTTTTCAGAGGACATACCATGGTACCAGTTGCATTACAAGAGGAAGTGCTGAGAGAGTTTCACATATATCAATTAGTGATACATCTAGTAGTAGCGAAGATGTACCCAGATCTTATATGATAGCACTGTTGGATGGTTTTGACAAAGGATGTGATAGAGTTCATTTCACGATGCCTCACCTACCAGTAGGTGAAGGCGGAGCACCAGTTACCAGCATTCTTGGTACAACCCTTAGTGGTCCTAGAGTGGAAGTGGGATGGGATATAAATGGATTTCGTGACTGGGATTCCATGTAAATCTAGAGGACACGACTCCATCTGGGTGATCGTAGACTTACTCACCAAGTCGGCCCACTTTCTACCTATTAGGGAGTGGGGCTCAGTGGAGAGCTTGGGAAGTCTCTACGTTCAGGAGATCATACAACTTCATGGTGTTCCATCGTCTATCGTCTCTGATCGAGACACTCTCTTTACTTCATGGCTTTGTAAAGGGTTTTAGGAGGTGTTTGGGACACAACTACGCTAGAGCACCAACTTTCACCCTCAGATAGATGGTCAGACGGAGAGGACCATTCAGACTCTCGAGGACATGCTTTGTGCATGTGTCCTCAACTTTGGTCATAGTTGGGAGGATCACCTACCTTTGGTGGAGTTTGCATACAACAACAAATACCACTCCAACATCATGATGGAACCATACAACGCATTGTATGGCCAACATTACAGATCACCTATGTGTTGGACAAGCCATACGGAGACAACACTTGTATGGCTAGAAATGGTCCAGGCCACGGCGGAGAAGGTACAAATCATCCAGGAGTAGATGAGGACTGCTCAGAGCTGACAAAAGTCCTATACTGACAGGAGGCATAGATCACTAGAGTTCGAGGATGGCAACCATGTTTTCATGCAGGTCTCACCTCGATGTGGATTATGGAGAATTGGCTGGGGTGACAAGTTATCTTCGTGCTTCATCGGACCATTTCAGGTTCTCAGCAGGATAGGCGAGGTGGCTTATCTCCTGGCTCTTCCACATCAGTTTCACCGGGTGCATGACGTCTTCCACGTATCCCAGATAAGGAGATATATGCAGGACCTAATGCATATCATTGATCACGGGGAGATGGACATTGATAATGTGGAGACTTTTTAGAGGTCCCGGTGCAGATCGAGGATTTACAAGAGTGGGTCTAACATGGTTTTTCAATTCCTCTAGTGCACATCAGGTGGCAGCACGGGAACCTGTAGGAGAGCATATGGGAGCGGGAGGCACATATGTGTGCACAATACCCTCATTTGATTCCCTAGGTTATGATGTAGCTTTACAAGGATGTAAATCCCTGAGGTGCACGTAATATAAGGACCCATAAATTTCAAGGGAATTTTTTTCTTAAATTATATGGGATTTTATGAGTACGTAATTTTTTACGGCACCTGATTACATGGCCCGGTGTGCCCGGAATCAATTTCCTATGTTTATCTTGGGTAAGTTCAGTGAACGAAAAAGCAGGTTTTTCTATCTTTTGAACTGGTCCTTGGAATTCAATTGTGAGGGCACCGATGGAACTACAATGCCATTATATTCTTAAGAGGACCTTTACTGGAGGTGTGTTTTCATGGGAGGAGTTGTAAAAAAATGTGCATTAAATGGAAAGTAAAATAAAATTGTGTTACAATTATATTTCTTATTATAAGTGATTATATCCTAGGTGTGAGAGTTGGAGTGGAACGCACTAGTTACTAACTACCCATGAAAGGATAAAGGTGAGGTGGGGCCCACATGAGCCCAACCCTTCACATTCCCCATAACCCCATAAACTCCCCATTAAACCCCCTTGTAATTAAGTGGGTGACTTCTCCTCTCTACATTCCCCCACATTAAATCATGCCAACACATTTAGTCAATTAATACAATTTTGATTTAATATTTTGGATTCTGAAATGCATTCCACGCTTTAATAAAATAAGAGGAGTCTTATTTTATTTTGGGGTTGGCTCGTTGTGTTAGGGATTGGAGGAGAGAGCTCTAGTTCCTTTGAGGAACAGCATCCTCCTATGAAGAACGACATCCTTCGATGAAGAACGCCATCACCACAAGGATAGATGACGTGTCGTACCTTCTTCTATCTGTATCTAGTGTGAGACATCATCCCCTCCTTGGACGCACACTAACTCCGACTTTGAAACCTCACCCTGCGGAGCCATCTTCCGCGTCGCTAGAAAATGACATCGTTAAATCGAGTTAGGGGTGTGTTTGGATTGGGTAATGATTGGTTTTCCTTCCATGTTTGTGTTCCTCTTCAAATTCTTGTTATCAGACTAAAGTGGAAGGGACTGGACCAAAATAACATGTTCTGATTCCTCCGCCGTTCTTGTGAAATTGTGGAATTCTTTGGCCATTCATGAGCGGTGAATCATACTATGTTTTCAGAGCCAATCAGAGGCCCAAAAACAATGTAAATGGCTTCAGAGTGTCAGGGCGACCAAGAAGATGACATTTCATAGAAAATGGATCATCGAAATGAAGAAAGGACACCTTGTGAGGCGTGCTAGCCAGACGCATAATTTTCTTGAAAATTCCAGAATACACGGCATGTCTTCTAGGAGCACACTCTGTGTATTACAAGAATATTGTGGATTCCATTTCGGACGTTAGAAAAGTAACACATGACATGTGATTCTAGAACACATGGCATGTACTCTCCACACATTTTTTTCATAGGTGGATTCGATGGACATGGCGTGTATTTAGGGAAAATACATGGACACGGACAACAATACATGTCCAAGAAACACAGTGTGTATTAACTTCATAGAAAGGTAGAAGCATCTTCGCAAGGCTCAAAGTGTAATCTAGGAGATACATGGACATGGGAAAACCCACACAGCCAAGAGGCATGGCCTGTACAACCTTCACCATGGAAGAAGCGGCTCCGTGATGACTCGGCCTATATTCTGGGAATACACGGACATGGGGTGGAGTACACAGGAATGTACTCTACTACACGGTCAGGCATGGCCAGCGCACATGGAACCAACCCTAGAGGTTTGGACACGGCGTGTAACCATACCACACATCGTGTACTTACTTATCTACATGACCAACCTAGTGACACGGGCTGTTTCACACAGGCAGTACCTGGTGTCTGATGACACGACGTGTATCGCTTACCTACACGCAGTGTACTTTAGAAAAATGGCTTGGATGTCATGATCTCTGTGACCTGGGCACGTTTTTCTTGGTTTTTCCCCTATGAAGTGGGACAGAACTATGAGATACATCAAATCTGGACTTCTTGATAGGTGATGTATCGATATTTGACTCGAGGAGCGTACCCTCCTGAAATCGAGCGTTCTGTGTGCGGGAAACCTAGAGCTGGCTACGACTGCGACGATGATGATGACTGTACTTGGATCCTAAGTGGGTTATGTAGTGAGGACGACTGTACTTGGATCCTCCGTGGGTTCAACAGCGATGACGACTATACATGGATCATACGTGGGTTCGGCAGTAATGGATACTATACTTGGATCCTACATGGGTTTGGCAGCGACGACTTCTACACTTGGATGATAAGTGGGTTCGGTAGAGGAGATGATTCAGAGGCTACATCTAATCATCTCCACCCCTCTTCGTGAGTAGTATACCTGTGTGAGATGAGTCTTGACATTAAATCATTATCTTCGATATGATTTAATTGATATCCTGTGTGGATTGGGTTGTGCATTCTTGTGGGGATTGGGTTGAACTTTCATGTGTGGTCTTGGTTGAACTTAGGCTCGTGAGTTGGAGCAGAACTGTAATTGATGACTTAGGTATATGTATGGGCATATAACTAAGTAGAGAAGGTTGATAATTTATGATTGTATCTTTCCTTCGTGGATTATCCTTTGGGGATTCTAGGAGACCTTCGGGGGTCTCAGGGTCCCTACGGAGTATTATATACTCACCCCTACACAGGCCATGCCAACACTACGTTGTGTTGGTGGAAGATGACGGATAGAACTGATTGTGGTTGAGGCTTGTAGAGAGGGACGGTACCCAGAGGTGGACAATCAGGTAGGACGTACACGGTGTGGATGGACAGATTCGAGGAGCAGAGGAGACCATCTGTATCCACCCTTCAGGTGGGGTTTCCAGAGGATGACTTAGTGGTTGCTGCTTTACTTTTCAGCTATTGTACATTCTTTTCACAGTTGTATTGTAATTTTAGTTCGGTTTGTATACTAGTCTATTTACTTTCCACCACTTACTTTTTTACTCATTTTACTTTGTTTTTTACTTCATCTTCCATACTCTGTGGTGTTTGTTTTCTTATATAAAATCAATGCCTTCCCATTTATCAGGATTTACGCCTTTCGTGCTAGTCACCAGCCCCTGGCCTATGGATGGAGGGCATGGGGTAGTAATGGCACGAGACTCAAGGATGGGTCATGACATAACCAAATAAGTAGATGGAAATCAACTTTTCATGATGGTTGTATACATTCATGGCTCATTTCCTTATTGTTGTTTTCCCAATTACATACTTAATTACTTATTTATCACAAGCATGATTAGATTTGAAAAAAACCACCCCAACTCAAAAAAAACAATCCAACTATATAAGAAAACACCTATTATGGTTGTAATACTATTAGTAAATAAATTAAATATAAATATGAAATAATAAATTACTAAAATGATGATTTTAAACTAAACCCACACAATTTGAGCCATACTAGGTACACCATATATTTTTTTAGAAGAATGGTTGATTCAAAATTGTATTTTTATCTTACAGTGCATTCAACAATCTATTTAATCAAAAAATATTGCAATTTGATAACATAGATTTTTGAATTCATAGGAGAATAAAAAGAAAATTTCCACATCATGAGTGAATCATCCAAGTTGAGTTCATGATTATAGTATAACAGTTAATCATCCCCGTTGGTGAAATTATTTCTTCCTAGAATAAATTTAACATAATTGAAACCTATTCTTGTTCATAGGTTTAACAAAAATATATTTACATATGAGTTTTTGTGGAACCTAATAAAATATATCTTTCCCTTTCACCATCATAGAGAGTAAAAACTCCTTGATAAACCATTTACTGTATTTGATGGAAAAAAATTACTGTAACACATTATTTATTTTCAAAAGATACTAATCACCATTATAAATTATTTACCGCTTTTGAAATTCTAAAACATTATTATAGCCCTGTATATCATTCAAGTAACACTAATATCTAATACATCCATTACATCTTCATAGATTGTGCACTTAATTTGTATATCCTTGTCAATATTCATCATAATGATAATCTCTAACGTAAAATAATCATTATTTTCTCATTAAAAAATTAATATCCATATTTTCATGTTTTTATTTTATTGAGAATGATGAAGAGTTTTTCATTAATGAGCTTATTAGAGGATAATTTTACATAATTAATGTGAACTTGCATAATTAATGTTACCATTATGGATTTTAAAATAATTTTTGATATTTTATAATTCATATAATTGATGATAAAATGCCCCAAATAATTCCACCACCCACGAATGAAACCACAATATTTCAATTTTCTTGAAAATTCACGATTTTGTTAATGTATATTTTTATTTCATTATTTTTTTAGGTTTTTTATCAAGATACAAGATTCTTTTTCAATGGCGTATTCATTTGAATTTTTTGTGCTTCCCAATTTCATTTGAAACAAAATTTAATTTTTCAAGGATTTCTTCAAAAATCCATTTCTTTTTCTTCGATTCCATGTTTGCTTTGACAACAACCCTCCTCAATGACTAAAATCTCTCAATAATGGATGTCCTCCAATAATTCTCCCATACACCTATTGGATTAAATGGTTCATTAAACACATATTTATTCCAACATTTGATCTGTATTATATATCATATTAATGATAGTATTGTTTTTGTACGAATCATAGGTGAAAAAGGCTCTACTACTAAGACCCTTTCTTTATAGTGTAGAGAAGCCATTGGCAAGGAACTACACCAATTTTATTATTTTTTAAATTTTTTCTTTGGGAGGGGTTTCTTTTAAACCTCAACAATATTTGACAGTACATGTATTGTTTGAATAAAAATTATAACCTATGGAAATCAATTTTTAAAAATAAGTGGTACATGTTTTGTTTTTAGAAAAATTCGTCCACACATATTCTTGTGCAAAATCAAATACACAAGTGGTGAAAAACATTTTTTTTTTCAAAAATAATCCTAATATACTTACACAGTGGATCTTATCTTAAGTGATAATTGATATGCACAATTTTCAATAATTTTTCTAAAACCCAACCATCATATGATCCCCATTATACTTCATTTCCTAGATATTTAATTATTTTCAATCCAGTGCTTCATCTCCTCCTCCACCTTGTTCTTTGGATCTGAATCCTGCCCCTCGATCTCTGAATCTAACATCAATTCCAAATCTGTCTCCACCACCACCTCCCCCTACAACCCTGCATCTTCAATTTCGCAACAATTTTATTATTTTTAGGTTAGTGGTTTTAAAAAAAAAGTATTTCCTCCATTATAATTCTTCTTGGAAATAAAGTCAAAAATAACCTATAATCATCCTCAAACTAATTATTCACTATCTAAATATATTTCTGATGGAATGCACCATACTCGATCATAAAAATTGTGAGTAATAATCTAATGTTATTTTTATAATAAAATCTAATACTATGAATTCTCCCCCTTAATATCTAATCAAATTCACTTCTCCTTTTAAGTATGTAGGTTTTCAAAAATCATGACTGTACTGAGATAATATATTAGAACACATTAATATGAAATATTCTTAATGAAAATTTAATTACCTTAATAACATAACTTTTTAGAGAGGGTAGTATTTTGATGGTTTACGATCTCTCTCATAAATGTTGAAACTTAGTATCCACATTTGATGCCATTTTCATTCTTTAGACACTCTAGAAACAATCACCAAAATATTTTTTTTGAAATATGTTTTATTGGTTAAATATTTTCTATATGAAAATTAGTAGGTTTTCTTTTGTAGTAATACATAGGGTTATTATTTTCACATGTTAACATCATTCCATGATTTATTGTATTTTTAAATATTAACCAATCAAAAACAATTTCACGTTAAAACAAAAAATAAAACATATAACTCAATGCTTATCAATCAAATATTTCGTATAGTGTATTTAAAATTCCAAATATAGATCATGTGTGTTTGGTTTACTAGATATCCCAAAATTGGATCTATAACGTAAATATTTGATTTCTCTAGATTGACTACGATCAGCAGACAATTTTTTCTAAAAAAACAAAACCAAATATGTAATACAAAAAATTAAAAAAAAATAATGTTATTCTAATGAATATATTTAATTCTACATTGTTGGTATCAAAATATTTCATCGTCTGTTTTTTTCTTAAATGCTTTAATTATCACATTATTTTACTTATCAATTTATCCTCTATCCAATATAATTTTTATGTAAAAATTGTGATGGGGTTAAGGAATCAAAATATTGTTTCGCATTGTTTTTCATTTATACATAAGTAATACAAAATCCTATTCAAAATATGGATCGTTATTAACATTAAAAAAACATTTTATCTCACTATATGGATAGACTTATTATGAAAAAATTTCTTATGTATGTATTTAAAACCAACGCTCCCATCCATTCATGATGGTTTATCTCATATTAACTATCAAGACCAACTAGGTCTATCATTGAAGTGATATATATTTATTTTAATATAGAATGTATGAAATATGTGCATCTTTAAATGTGGTCTCTTCCTAATGTTTACATGAATGTATATGTTGCTCTAGAACTGGCAGAGATAAGGTACTCCCAAAATGTCATTTTCATTTCTTGGATGATTCACTATATTTTCTTGATTCGACCTTCCATTTAGCCTTTTATTTATCCATATTTAATATCATACCTTTCTTTATAACTTTTTCATCAACATTTATTTATTTTTCATATGAAAAAATATTGTAAAGACATACCTCATGTATCTTTATAATATGAGACCTCCATGTAGTGAACGATCCAATATCATCAATGACTATTGTAATATCTAGATCATCATGTGGAATGGGAAAAAATACATAGCATGATCTACCTCAGTGCCCACTCTCATGTGATATTTTGGGAGTAATTTGGGTGTTTCATGTCTCCTGAGTAAATATACAGTATAACCCTTGCAACAAGTTGGTGTGTGGGTGTTGATATATAGAAATGACATACAAATATACCATGAATAATTTTAGTAATATAATTTTATTGAATGTTTTTTTATTCACATTTTGGTGAAAGAGTAACAAAAAACATGATTACCTTGGGCAAGGTATGCTGTTGAGGGGAATGACTATATTCAATGCTAGCAGGTCATTTTGTTCATGTGAAGATCTTTATTCTATTTTTGGTTATCTTTGATCCTTTATTATACATTGGTATTTAAAACTAGAATGAAAAAAATTAGAGAATATATTTTTGCCTACAATAATTTCACCATCTTATATATATCTTAATGTGGTTATATCTTTTCAAATTATGTTCAGGGAGACACTCCAAAACCTAATCATATAACTTGACCATACTATTCTAGCCACTTCAATGATATTGAATGTAGTCTTTATTTTAGTACAATAGTTGTTGATTTTTGTTTATAAACCATATAAAAAATGAACATAAATATTTATTTTTATAAGATAATGTTATAAATCAAAAATAATTTCTATTATTTCATTCTTACAATTGTTTCCCATATATATTTTTTGTTTTCATCAACATGTTTACCTCACTTTTTACGCTTACCTCCATTCATAACACATGACATGGGATTGGAGTGACATTAGTTTTTTATTCTTTAATATTCTTATAAAAAATTCAACCTATGTTATTTTATATCCAATTGAAATTTGATTGTTCATTTATAATACATACCAATTTTTTATGTAGTGTAGCATACCTCATCCGTGATTTTAAATAGGGGTATATCTGTTTTGATTATGTCATTTATTTTCATCAAAATTTTTATATTTAATAAATAAAGACTTTTTAATCAATTGGATAAAATAAATAATGTAAAATAAATTATTATCATCTAACATTCACCTAAAATGATTTCTTATTATGAAGATTGATGAAATCATTCAATGTTTCCTACTTTATAATTTTTTCATAACTGTTTTTTTGGTGGGTTATTAATTTCTCCTCAATATCCCAAAGATATAACTTGTTACAAATAGTCCAAAATCCTCTTTTGGATCTTCCAATGGAAATTTAGACAAATTTCATTTGTAATTATTCAAACATAAATGAACTATACAAGGAATAATTATAACTAATCCAAGATTTAATTATATAAATGTTTTTATAAAATAGATAATGTATATCATAACATTACTATTATATCTTTGAAATTTTTTTCCTTCTTCATATGATAGACATGGAACCAAAAATCAATATACATAAACACATCATCCCCATTGTGACCCCAATATAACTAATTAACATTGACTTATTGGGGTATATAGTTTTGTCGCATTGATTTCAACCAACCTAAAATTTTATACCCTTACATCATTCATTTATAATTTTATTCAATACTATGATGTTGCATAATTCTTGTTTTTTTCATAAACATGATATTGGTCCCATAATATTTATGTAGTTTCATTATCAAAATACTGTTCTTCCTTGGGAACAGAAACATCATCATATCCATAAGATATTTTCTGTAATATTATTCAATCATTTATTTTTTCTTGAATAACAACAATGTAGACACATATAAAAGATTTGATAATGGTTGTATGTATAATCTATTGAAAAAGTGTGGAACTCATTAACTTCATATTCATTCTCTTTTTTCCAATGATTAGTATTAATCCATTTTTAAGGAAATGGGTAGTTGAATTTAACAATATAATTACTCTAATATCTTAGGTTTTATCCTCTAAATTCATTTAATGGTGAAGGTTGTTGAAAACTATCATTTTTATCATCTTCCTATGTCATAATGTTATTATTTAATTTGGTTTCTTCAGAAATATCTTCCATCTCTTATGTACATGCACTTATTTTAATTGAACAACAGTTGTTAGTAGTCATCCCATATTAGGTATCAGTCAGTGTTTTGGATGAATATAACTCAGATTAGTTCATGTAACATATAAGATATGTGGGATGAGTCTCAAGAAACAAAATGAAATAATTATAATATTTTCGATGAAGGTGGTGAGGATGATTTTTTTATCCTTAAAACTTTTTAAATTACCTGATTTAAATTTCAAATTCCAAATCCCATATCAAAGGAAAAAGGTCCCTAACACTATCATGAGAACATAAAATCATCCCCACTAAGTTGCACTAACTCTAATATATATTACATTTACTTTTCCTTATCTTGTATCTAAAAATAATATATATATGTCTATTGAGGTTTCTATGTTGGGTGTGAGTATGAAAATTAACAAGTAAATACTAACAGGGCCCCTAAAATATACAATACTTCATATATATGAGTATATGTTAAAATTATTAGCACTAAAGATACAACTGTTAGTCTGGTTGTTGTGCACATAAATTATTCATGGTTACCATATTTCCAATTAGAACATTGATACTAAATACTGTTTTTCATGACATTAGCTTCAGTGAGATGGAAACCACATCACTCATTTTTTTCATAGTATATATTCATTCTTGGGTTATTTTGTAAATTTTTTTAAGCATGTGTAATGGTTTATAAATTATTTATTCTATGAAATTAATGTTAGGACATGAGATATTTAATTATTTAAATTCTTTCTATTTTAAAAATTAAGGCTTATAAATTTCATAGGCTTTAAATAATTTTAGGATATATAATGGAATGTAGATTTTATATATTTGGTCAATAAAATTGGATATACTCATATTGGAAACTAGTTTTTCATCTTGATGTGGCTTCTAATCTTGACACATTTTGTGGGTCTCAAAAAGTGGGATGTTGATAAACTATTGGTCCTAGTTTGTGATATTATAATTTTATAAGGATATTTCCCTTGAAATATCATATTTTTTAAAATGCATGGGAATGAGATATGAAATAATAAACTACATACTACCATAGAAATTAAATTACCCAGGTTTTGATTTATAGATTCATTAATGAAACCTTAAATTTTCTACAACCTAGATACAATTGCTTTAAAGTATCCGAATATTAGTCTATGATAATTGGTGGCTTATGAATTTCAACTACTTTAATATCAAAAATAATTTCATCAACATGATAAAACATATCAACCTGCTAATATTAACAATATATAGATCTAGAATTCTACCAAATTTCACTAAGCTTAATCCATGGACTGTAACATGTATTAAAACCATAAAAAATAAATTATATTTAATTCCACTTATTTCATTAATGTTGTATTAAAAATTATCAATCAAATATTGAATAATGGGTTATTTTATGAATCATTTTTTTTCTAATCCTAAACAATCATCAACACTTTCTTCATATTCAATACTTTTTCATAGTGTTGAAATCCAATTATGATTCATTATCACTTGTAAAAAAAGTATGTAAAAAATGCATTGTTTTTTAAAATATAATTCGAAATATAATTTTCCATTAAAAATAAAAATACAATCAATGAAATGACAACTATTTCATAAATAATATAAAATAAATAGATTTCATAAAAAGGTGTCACCTTATAAATATTTGATTTTAATCAATTCAAAAAAATCCAAAAAATATTAATCTTTACCTGAATATTAAATTTGTTGATCACAAAATAAAATTGAACTTTTTTTTCATTATAGAATTGGTAGTTATTATTTTAAAAATATTTAAATAAAAATAAATTGTAAAATAGAATTAGGAAAAATTGATTTTTGATGGAAAAAATGTTTATTGGGATAGGGATCCAAATGGAGAAAAAATATTTCATAGATCATATTGAAAATGAAAATTTAACTTCATGTAGTAAATTTGAAATGATATATACTATGAACATGATTAAATATTGAGGAAATTTGATTACATATTTTCTTGTAATATTCATAATAAATTGAAATCTTATTAAACTTATCATATCATTTTATAATCAGCAATATTGGTGTACATTATGACTAAATATGATGTAGAAAGTAACATTATGGAAGTGATGATGTTTTTTGATGATATAGTGATAGTACCTGATTAGGGTAATGTTGTAAATTTTATAAGGGAATTGCATATAAATACATAATAGTAGAATGGAAAATAAACGAGGGATAACTAAAAAATACTATTATATAATTATTGTTTAATTAAAACTAAATTATTAACTAACAATCCCTATATTAAAATTACAAAATCCACATAATAAAAACATTCATAGGATGATCATTTAAATATATGTAATCAAGAAATCATATTAAAACTCAATAAATAATTATACCTTCAAAACACCCATTCACAATGTAAGAAAAAAACATTATTTAAACATCCAAACACTTATTTTTTGAATTAAAAATACTTTAAATGTTGTGAAAAAACAATAGAATATTTAATATACGGCCACTTGACAAAATAGTTCGTCAAAAATAACACCGGTTAAATCATCATTAGAGAAAATTAAACTAACTTCAGTTGTACTAAAAATGATTAAATAATAATTCAGTCAAAGAAAACACCTACTAAACATACCTTAGACACCCATTTATAAATAGATCAACCTGATTTGTAACAAAAAATCATCAAATAATCATTCATGAAAACCACAAGCCCGAAAAAAATTAACTAATAATATATACCTTAAATGTGTTAAAAATAATAAATGTGATTAAAAATCCTGGAGAACTATTGAAGAGAAGAAATGATGGAGGAAAAAATGGAGTTAAAAATGGAAAAAGAGATGAGTGAAGGTGGTGGTAATAATGAAGATGATGAGGAAGAATGAGAGAGACCAATCACAACCAGAGTTATATAAGAAGAGACGTAGAATTTTTCTTGGTTGAGAACACCTTAGTAACATAAACCTTAGAACCCAAAAAAAGAAATCAATGAGTGGGGAGGGGAAAATAGCATACCATAGGTTCTGGACATGATTTAACCAAGAGAACATAGAGGAAGAGAATCGACATGATAGGATTTCCATGAACGATTGAGAATCATGGCTGACTTAGTCGTGGTTAGGATTCTTTTAAATAAACTTTGGAGACCTTCGTTACTGCTTCCCAAAAAAGTGCCCATAGTGTTACCTTTTATGAGAATAAAATTAATATGTGAAGATAGAAGATATCATTATCAATGATTTTTTAGCACTTATAAAAGATTTATATTAATAATTATAAATAAAAAATTAAAAAATTAAAAAAAAAATATATATTTATTTATAATAGTTATTCATAATTTTTTAAATATATTATTATTTATTTACAATTATATGAATAACTTGTTTTAAAAAAATATTATCAATTATAAATATATAATTTTAAATATATAGTAAATAAACATTTCTAAATAAATATATTTATAAATATATTTATAATTATTTATTTATAACTATAAATATATTTATATTATTATATATATCTATAAAATTATATTTATATTTAAGAAATATATATAAATATAAATATAAATATAAATATAGTAAATATTTTCAATATTTTAATATATTTATTATAATTTTATAATTCTTTAAATATATAATTATTTATTTATAATTATATGAATAATTTATTTAACTGAAATTTATATATTTATATATATTTATATATTTATATAATTATATATATAATAAACCAATATAAATAAAATTAAAAATATAAATAGAGTAAATATATTACTTGTTTAGTTAAATTTATTATAATTTTATAATTATTTAAATATATATAATATTTAATTATAGTTACATAAATAATTCATTTTAAAAATAATATTTATATGTTTATAAAAATAAATTTATAAATTTAATAAATATACGTTTATAATGATATTTTTTATAAATATCTATTTCCAAATATTTTTTAAACATTATTAATGAGTATATAATCTTAAATGCATGTATCGTAAAAATTACTTAAATTGAATACAAAAAAATGGATACACTTTAAAAATATTGAAAAAATAGATCATTTTATTAATTATTGATAAATTATTAAAATAAATTGATATATATATTGAATTAAAGATGATTATATGTTGAAAATACACAATAGAGTAAATATATATAAATATAATAATAAACAATGAGTAAATTACAAAAAATAAAAAAATAAAAATGAATAAATAATATATAATTGTAATAATATTAAATTTAAATAAATTAGATTTACTGGCTATAGACATATAAATAAATTAAATTTATCATGTTATAATAAAATTTTACAATGAATAGTAAAATTTTAATAAATTACATAGATATTAGCTGTGTGTTTGTGTGTCTGTGTTCCAATATAAGATATCATTATTAATTTCATAAATATTTATATATGCATTGTATATAAAAATGAATTAATTACATATATGTACGTGAAATCAATGTCACAATCAATTGATATATATTAAATTGAAAAGAAACAATATCTAATTCTTTCCATTACTTGATGCAATTGGTTAATATTTTGAAAAAGTATTAATTTTTTATTCTAAACCATTTTTTTACTAAATTTATGACTAATTTAATGTTATCAAAATTAATTTATATTATATAAATCATATTTTATTAAATAATATATAACTTTATATATATATATATAAATATATATGATGTGTTTATATTAAATGTATTAATGATTGAATTTTCTATAAAAACCATTACAAATGAACAAGACATTTATAGGTTTTTAATTATTACATTTTATTCATTTATAATATTTATATATACTATATATAATTTATTAATATTGAAAATTAATATATATATATATATATATAAAATATTCATTTTTATTAAATATTATTTTAATAATAAATTTTTTTTAATAATTTTATAATTTATTCATTTTTAATTTTTTTAATTCTTAATATTTAGTGATTTTTAATTTTCTTTCTTTAATAATTAAAATTTTTTCATTCTATATATCAATATTTAATATATATTTCTTATTAGTATTTATAATATGTATATATTTATATAATGTTTATTTTTTTATATCCATAATTAATTAATAAATAAATTTTTTCATATTTCTTAAATTTACTCATTATTCAATTTTATTTGTCTAATTATTTGATTTTATTCATTTGAAAATAATACATATATAATATATAATATTTATTAATATTTATAATTTATATATATGTATATTAAACTTATTCATTTTTATCAATTTTTATTTTATTATTAAAATTGTTAATTTTTTAAGAAATTTACTAAATATTATTTTTAATTTATTTAATTATTTCATTTTATTCGGACCTCTATCAGCACTAAAAATTATAATAAATTATACACTTTATCAGTACATAAAGTAAATCACTCATAAAGGATATGCTCTGATAAAGGGTACCATTTATAAGTGTAACATAAAAGTAGTGATAATGGTTAGCCTTTAACATTACTAAAAACTGCACTGCTAAAACGTTCCCTTAATCACCAGATTATTAGTTCTTTTTCCTAGCATTGTTAAAGGTGTGTTTCGTAGTAGTGATTTAACATTTTAACCATACATGATTCCTAAGAATCTGTAAACTCAAAACTGAGTTAAGTCTTAGCTAGAAAAAACCAAGGCTGTTACACTAGTATATCATATTACCACACATCCCACAATTATCAAACAATAGTCACCATTGATAATTATAAAGGCCTATAAAAAGGATAATTTTCAATAATCCTATCCCAAACATCCACTCTCCATCAATAGGAAATGAAAAAGGAAACCTCACAAGTCTTACGTAGTCATTTCACAAGAGAGTAAACCCCAATAAAGTTCCACTTTAGAGGTATCTCATCGCATTCCCAAGGTGGCATGGCCATCGATTTCCATGTCAGTAAAACATAAAATTCATAGGACATATTATGAGATAAATTGTCTATATTTATTTCAAAATTCATAAACAAATCTTACTTGGTTCTAATATGAGTAATCTACAGTCTCTTACTAAGATTTTCATGTTAAACAATGCATTAAACTCAAATAAAATGATGTAAATTGTAAGGAAACACCTACATTAAACTATAAGGGACCAGAATATGCAACATCATAGATTGATCTAACATAAATTAATAGAAATACTAAAAGTAATAAAATAACTCAATTTAAGAATTTGGAATAAATAATAGCAAACTAGTGAGAGAAATATTTAATAACGGGGAGAAAGATTATAATCACTAGTGGTTATCCAACAAGAAAACGGTTTCTTGAATATGTGTTTAAATAATGGATAACTAATCATGGATGAGAGGAAAAGGGTAATAAGGTGGATATAGTTCATGTGCGATCCAAAATGGGATGGAAACTATGTTTATAACATCTTAATCCAAATAATTAACATAATTTTAATATTAAAAAGAACTAGAAGGCCACCGAGTACCTAGAAACCCCCCAATGGGTACCTAGTACACCCCTACTGGGAACATTATGCACCCCCATCAGGTACCCGATGGACATATAATACAAAATCATTGGGAATCAACCATATAATGTTTTACCTATACATTCCCTCTATATTTTTTCAACTAGGTACTTGGTACTAGGAATTAGAGTAACTGGGTGTGTGTTTCATTTTTTGACATATTTCTGTCATTAAGTCTATTTATTCAATTTCTAACATCTATCCTTAAGAAAATAGTCCAAAATTAAAAATACGCTGGACTCATATAAAACAAATTAAATTAAATTTAAATCATACATCAGTATATTTGGGAAATTTCAAACTCCCATCCAACACTTCTCAAGCTTATGTGTATCGACATGACTCTTTTGTAATGAGGTCATACCACGTATCTCACATTCACTTCCCACTCACATGTATCCTCTTGGATAAACCAATTTGACCATTTCACATGCACCAGGGGTACCATATTCTCACAAAGGATCTCCTTACTCAATATTACAATGAAAACTAGTCACTCCTTGAATGAAGCATCAACCACTAATTATATATAATTAACTAGATTACATTGGATGGGTTTGGATGGTATCTCTATACCTAAGATGTGTAAAATACATCATGTATCATAGGGTATCTCTATGGAATTTCTTACTGATATACCACAATACTAATCCTCTCAATAATATTGACCACACCGTTTAGTCAATGTTCTAACCATACATGTCCCCAAAAACATTTTATTCCTATCTGAGGGGCACCCTAAAATGATATGATCAACAATTCAAATTCTAGAGGTTCACATCATTGGTCATCATATTATTGGATTTGAATTTTTATATTCACAAACAACATGAAAATCAACATAATACACTCCATGGTATCCAATGTGATTCCCAACAGCATCAGGGATCACTCTCTCACATATATACCACGCCCTTATCAAATTATATACACCAACTATAAAAGACAGAAGATTACAACAATATTTTTTCCTGAAAAAATACTAATGAAACAACACTAACCAATATCCCGCAATTTCTTGGACGTTTAAATTATCTAATGTTATTTTCCCTATAATCCAAATGATATTTCCAACATTAAGTTGATGATTTAACCTAGAGGAATCCATAAACATCTAATCATAAATATACAAACACTATCAACTGATGTCATTGGTCAAAACCTAACCACCACTTACTTTAGGATATAATTGATCATCCTCTGAACACATATTCCCAAAACAAAAAATCCTCTTACACAAAAATCTACCCATGACACAAAATATCAATTTTTATATATATACTCATACTATACTGATATACAAAATCATCCTCCAACTTGATAACAAAAAAATCTTTCTCTATCATTTATAATTATTTAGTAATTAAACATACCAACTTCATTAGAGTATTTCATATCAATATTCAAAAAATAATATTACTTCATAATTGATAACATTCTATGGTTTCATACCAACATAGCAGTTCATCCCTAGAATCAATACTTTTCAATAATCACATGATTAAAACTCAACTTAATTCTACTAAACAACAGTTGAATTTTTAATTTTCTAGTTTATATCATAATGTTGTTTGTGTTCGCATAACTTTTCATACTTTACCTCTACCATATTCACTCATGGAAAAGGTCATGTTTCCATACAATTGGAAGTGTGATCACCACCATAGGATCTATATAGACTCAAAAATTTCAATTTTGGAGATATTAAATTATTATATATTTTTAGCTGAGAAGTGTAAAATAGTAAATTTAACAATCTAATAAAGAAATTTCAAGAAAATAGTTTTATTTGGGTTGTGATTTTCACCTTAGTCTAGTAATTTGGAATCTTTTTTAGATGTTTGATTTATCCCATAGAAGATTTCTGGTGACAAAATATAGTATTAATTTATTTATTTGATTAATTTAAATTTAATGGAATGTTTTCATAAAATAAATAATATGGAATTAAAGGTATTTTATGTGGTTTCATTGACATGTATATAATACATGATTATAAATCCAAATATTTATAATCGTGTGATAGGGAAAAATATTTATGGTTTTGAATATGAGGTTGAATTGAAAGAATTATTATTAAGTAATAGAAGTTTCTAATGTGGGTCTATCTATGAAATAGGTTATGGTAGATCTAGGAATTGAGTAAGGTGAATTAATTTTCCATTATCTGAATGTCATGGGAAAACCAATAATCATTCTTATCTCAAATGAGATAACTCATAAAATTTTGGTGTGAATAATATTGGAAAGAGATTCTGTTGGAATGATATTTGATAATAGAGAGGTGTTGATAAATGGAGTAATGATCTTTACATTCATCTATAAATTTAGGTAAATGACACACAATTCTGTTATATATTTATTCCTTTCAAATTCAGCATATTTTTTCCTTCTATAATAGGTATATATCATGTAAAATATGAGAATATTATTTGATGATAAATAGAAATTGGTGAAATGAATTTAAATAAAGATATGGTTCTTTTAAATTAACATGAATAATTAGAAATATGATTAATAAGGTGGAATATTTATATTTACGATTTATTAAAATTAGAGGGATTTTATTATTAATAATTATTATGAAATTGTTTGATACTAGAATAAAAATTTTAAGTTGGTGGAAAATTAATTTTCATGTGAGTATAATTTCCATCAACAAACAGAGAATTCGGTTAATTAGAGGACATTTAAAGAAGGGTGAATTGGAATTTGAAATAAATGATAGATTTATTCCATTAGAATATTTAAAAAGTTATAACAATTAGTGTGTTATTATAAATTAAAAATAAATATGGATGAATAATATAATTCTATAATTGTATACATTGAAATGATAAAAAAAGGAAATAATAGAATGATATAAAAATGTTGAAGGATGAAGTTGAAAATATAATTTATGTATTAGTGTTGATTATTTATTATGTTCAAAGTGTAAATTATTTGATAGGTTTTTAATTATGGAATTTGTGATGGATATTTGTTTATAAATTTATGGTGAAATTTCTATAAAAAGGGAACAATATCATGAAATGTGATTGTGAAAAAATTGGTGATGAATATATTTTTCAATATATATATATTAATATTTTAATGATTTTCAAGGATTTTTAGAGCAAATAGTTGAGATGTTTTTGTATAAAATCAAAAAGATTTTGGAGGGGGTTCTTCTCTAAAAAATATTTTGGGCTGAAAAATTATGATGACAACATGATACACTTTTCAAAATTATAAGAAAACATTTTCATGACCTATACAAACCTTGTGGAGGGTGGTTCCAAATTTCTCCTAGGGAGTGTGCCAAAATATCATGGAGTCATGTCACTTACTATAAATGATCAACATATTATATTTTATTTAATGATTAATAGTAATGCGAATTGGTGTCATGCTATTTTTGTGTGAGGGCTGTACATATGTATGAAATTTGGAATTTCTCTGAGGTGATGGGATAATTATGTATATGGAAGTAGGTGATGTAAAAAAGAGAATATGTGTAGTGAATTCTTGATTCCATATGACTATAGAATAGGTTATGGAGCTTTTGCATGCCCAAAATGTGAGGAATTTTAGTATTGGGGTGTAATTATGCTTCCTGTGATCTAATATTTTTAAAAGCAGCTGGGAGAATGTTATATGTCCCTACAAAAAATTCTAATTAGTGATGTTTTAAAAAGCCATAAATTTATTTACCAACATTTTTAAAAAACATCTCTAATTGAGGTGTTTCTAAATTAACAATGTCTACATAAATCACTATTTAGAGACCCCACATTTATTAAGATTTTTCAGAAATGTCGGTAAATAAACATTGATAAATAATTGACATTTATAGACATCATTATTTAGTAACACCTCATTTACCAACGTTTTCTAGAATTTCCAGTAAATGAAACATCATTTGTCAACATTTCTAGAAAACGAGGGATTTTTTTAATTTATAATTTTCTTACAAAAATATTTTTAGATTTTTATAGTTTTTATATTGATAAAATATCATACCTCCTCAACTATCACTCACCAATACACTACACCACGGTCTCCAGAGCCACCTCTTGTACCCCTGACCTCACCCAATGCCCCCTTGACAACTCTCACGTCTCTCTCCGCCTCTTGGGCCCCTAACATCACCTCATTCCCACTCGATTTCCATCACCTCCCCTTCACCACACCCTCAATGTGGAAAATTGATGCCAATAGAAATGGAGCGCAAAGCATGCTGCTTTTAAGCAAAGATGATGCCAACTCTCCTATTTAATTTGAGAATAAATTATTGAATTTATATATATATATATATATATATATATCTGTATTTAAAAAATTAACATATATATATATATTAATATACATATATTGAAATATATATATGTTTCTGTTTATATTATATATATATATACATATATTATGTTTTCTATTTTATTTTTATATATATATTTTTTTATATTATATATATATAAGTTAAAAATTTATTTTATATATATATATGCTTATATACAAATATTTATATGTTTATATTATATATATGTATATATATTATGTTGATGTTAACATATATATGATTATATGTGTGTTTTTGTATACATTTATGTGTGTGTGTGTGTATAATTAGCCACATTTTAAAATGCACAAAATTCACTAAAATATTCACATTTTCTTAAAAACATGGCTAAGTTTAAAATATTTAATTGTATTGTCTTTTATATATATATACATTTCTGTATTTATATTTTAATATTATATTTTTTATATTAATATATATATATTAATATATATATATATATATGTTTTATTTGATATTACATTTATGTCTTTATATTATATATATTTGTTTATATTTTATGTTTATTGGCGTTTTATATTATACGTGTGTGTGTGTTTATGTTATATATATATATATATATTCACATATATATTATATTTTGATATTCATATTTATATATCTGTGTGTGTCTGTGTAAATATATATTTTTATGTATACATATATATAATTAGAATTATATATATGATAATTTGCTATGTTTTTAACATAGGTAAAAATGTCGCCAAAATAGTAACCTTTTCTTAAAAATGTGACTACATTTAAAATATATCTGTGTTTATATATATATATGTATTTATATATATATATATATATGTATGTATGTATATATAAATATATATTTATATATATATATATGGGTTTGTGTAATTGTGTTCATATGTGTATATATTTATAGATATATGTGGATGTGTTTATATATATTTATATATTTTCTAAATATATATTTACATAGATGTGAAAAAAGTATCTCTATATATATATATATGTATATTTAGTGTCGTTTTTCAAGGATGGTAACTAATTTAGTGATATATTTTTGATAACTTAGTTAAATTAGTATCATTTTCAGGAAACATTGCTAAATTTAAAAATTAGCAATGTTTTAAAAAACATCACTAAAAACATCGCTAAATTGCAGTGTTTTAATAGTGTGTATTGTAATGTGGTTGTATTACCAAGATTTTTTCTATGTTTAGTGGAATGGTTGGATGAATAAATTGATAGTATTGGTCTAAATCCGTTTCTGATATATAGTGGGGATGAATATGTTGTTACCAGTAATATGGTACAGTTTTTTGACACACTGTAATGATTGTGATGACAAAGTGGATGTTATGGCTAGTCATAGTGGATGTATAAAGTTGTTATGATGCATGTTTCGGAGGGGAGAGTCAGGGATGGTGGAACCCTGGTAATGTAGTTAGATACCTTGAGTGTGGAAAACAACACATCCAAATTAGCTTATAATAGGGTGATCCCTTGATAATGGAAGCCTAGAGAACTAGTAAGAGGCCATGTGGGTAGACATCTGCACAACTAACCGATATAAATTTACTTCAAAATGCATAATAGTCACTCCTAAAAAGATACATTGGCCTCCAATTATACATCATCAACATGGATTTCATGATAAGGGACTCATTAGTATCATAAAACTTGACATACATGGAATATATCATGCATCACACTATATATTTTGGTAATTACCCATAGATATGTTATTGTTTTGATCCTATTAAAAATAATTATGGTAAACATTAATTGGGGTGAAAACATTCCATGTATCTGTAACCTATAGTGTCAGAACTGATGTAACACCCTAAAATTTTAAAGATCAACCACCTTAAATTTTATATTTGAGTGTTGCAGATTAACATATGATCACATCCAAAACTATGCAGTAGCTAAACTCTTTGGAATCACTTGAATACTCTATAAGGTAACATTTATGATACATGGATCTATCACATATGATTCGTACAACATATTCCAGTATCCCATTATATACACTAATTAGATATCCTTCCTCATTACGGTCGTATTTCCTCATAACAAAATTCAAGAGAAACAAGACTAACCAATAGCCCACCGTACTGGTTCCCCTCAAATTCACTAATGGTCTATGCATTGTGATATAAAAAAATTTATCCTTTATGATGATGAAACATACCTAAAAAATATTTAATCGACTAATCATTTATATTAGACCTCAATTTATGATAAAAATAAGTCTAATACTAACCAAAACTCACATGAAAATATACCTAATAATCCTTTGATCACACATACCCTAAACTCATAGCTACTCAATTGAGACTCAATATATCATTATTGTTTTTTGATTTTCTCTAAATTTTTGCACTCTAATAGAATATAAATACATCATCCAACGTAAGGTTGACACAACTTCATCTCTATCATTATAAATTAGTTAGTAATTGATCACACTAACTTCAACCAAGCATTACAAAATGATGATTCCAATCAGAATATTATTCACAAATCAGTCATGTTCTATGATTAATCAACAATGATTATGTCCATCCATATAATTCATTATCAATAATAATAATATGTTTCAAAATCAATGTATTATTTTCAATCAATAGTAAAATTTTTAATCTACAATTTTTATCCCAAGGTCAATGAAAAACATTAACCACCACTATTGTTAGTTTTCTAGACACATCATGCTTAATGTCCATCAAAATTTTCATAAAAAAGGGTTCATTTTCATATAATCAATAGTTTTATCCCCACTATTGGTTTTTCTATATTTACATTTCCCATAATCACCTAAGAACTATCTTCCTATTACCATATTATAATTTTTCATCATTACACTATACTATCATAACATGACTAACCCACTCCACAGGCCCCTTTTTTGAACTTGCAAAATTTTAAACTTACCTCAATGCTATTAAAAATATTTTACAACCCCATCATTACCATACCTGGGGCCTCATAGTCACTTGACATAAAAATCACATATATGAAACCAATGTGTTATCTTGAAACCAATATTCTCAAACAAAAAATAAACATTTGGTTATAACTTAAACAATGGAAACTGTATGTCATTGTCACACAATACCCATATTGAGATCGCTATAAACCCCAATCCAATGTTAGGAATAACCATTATAGATACCAAATTCTACCACACCCACGACACTCCATTGAATCCCTATCACAATGAGATCATACATTTCTAGCCTTACCACACTAGATTTAATTCAACTAGAACATTCCTTGAGGTTGAAGAGGTTTACCCCCCCCCCAGTTGACCTACAATGAATTTCATACATTAAATATCATTACCATGATTTTCTCTCTAGCCTAGACACCATATTACATTCCATAATTTCCCTAGGTATGGAACCCATAGCCTCTATTACCAATTCTTACAATTCCACCTTATATTAGTTTTCAAGGCATAAGTATACAAAATGAACTAATAAGGAATCATCATCACCCTTCTAAATGTAGTGATATTTCATGATATAATTTTTATAAGGCTAAAATGAAGTAGAACAACGTTATATATTAAGTAAAATACTCTGTTATTGATTCCTTATGCTATTGGGGTGCTATAAACTCTCAATAATTCCAAGGGTAAAATTTCACAACAAAAAATATCTTATAAAAGAGGTTGAAGAGGTATATCCAATATAATATCCCACTAAACCTTACTAAATCCATGGTTATAAACTATTCATAAGACTTATACTCTAAATTAGAAAACAAAAAACCAATTAGGTGTACCAAAATATAAAAAATTGACTATAAGATTCTCAATCCAATTTTTAGATTTTTTGGTATCCAAACCCACCTCCATAGGTTAGGTTTCACAATTCATTGAAATCATGGATGGATCTATCCTCTATCTCATTTCATTTCATGAATCCCATATCAAAATCCAAAAAGAACAAAAGAATAATTTTTTTAAAATTCTTGTCGAAAATGTCACATCTCCATTGATAAATCTCCATCATCTTATATACATACTACTCATATGAATTCTACTCAACCATCACCCTATAAGATATTATTCAACTATTAGATGACCTTTCAAAACCTCCAACATTGAGATTTAGTCAAATCCATCAAAACCCATATTATTTCCAACGTTTCCCCACCAAAGGGTTCACTAAATCATATTTAATCTTTTAAAGGATCCCATTATTCCAAAACTCCCACCCACATGATCACCAATCTAGCATACCTCTTACAATAATTTTAGGGTAAATCATATCACCTACACAATAATTCATGGTCATCATATCATTCTAAAATCTTCTCTATTTAATGACCCCACACTCAATTAACATCAATTAAACCCACCAACAATCATACACACTCATGTTATATTTTTATCTTCTCATCTCATACCATAAAAATATTTATCACACCAATTCTGGGCTCACATTTATAACCAATCAAGTAAGGCATCCCATGCACCTACTATTAATTCATCAATAATCTGTCACTAGAATTGTTCATTCATCCAACCAATACATGCTAAAAACGCATTTATTTTTTGACTAATAATCATTCAAATATTACCTATGTTTAATTAATTTAGCAAAAGAAATTTCCAAATACCTTCAATTTCTAAGTCACCTATATGTCTGGTTAACCACTCTCTTTCAGTATAGCATAACAAATCAAAACCCATATAAAATAGAACAATGAAATTTCTTATTATCCAATAAAGACTATTTAATAAAAAAATACGAATTATTCCTTATCATCTCCAGGATCCCAATCTAATCAGATGAACCATACATCCCATATAGGTTTTCGATTTTAAAACAATACCTAAAGTTCCCATCTCACAGATCCCAAGAAGTTTCCAACGAACACATCCATTCCAAAGCATTAACCAATATACGAGAATCAACATACCCATATCACTTTATCTTGGGTAACATGTATTATATAATATCCATAAATCATTCCTCATAAGTATCATATATAACTATATCATGATCATAAACTAACACAATCTAGGGTTCCCAAACACCAAATGAATTTCAATTCCCATCTTACCCACTCTCCCAGTTCTATACATAACACAAATATGGTTTATATTATTGATAATAAAATAGTCATCCAATAAGGAATTATTATCCCAAGTTTTAGTTATGTAATGTTGTAGTAATAACTTATTCAGAAAAACAAAGAATAACTTACTATTAATACCAAAAATAACTAACCCCTCATTGAAATTGGGCTATCAATAACATAGATTCAAACACATTTCATGTGAACCATATATACCCAATATGATTGAGGAGTACATTATTTCATTCCAACTTTGGTCATGATTTTAGATAATAAAAATTAAACTCTATATCATATTATACGGAATCACAAAAATATCAATACTTAAAAACCAAGAACAATAAAATTACACCCTACTCACATAGAATTTCCCAAATACACGAGTTATATTGGAATAAAAATAGGGTCATCCCTGAGTCGCTACCCATCCAATCAGCAACTAAATTATCCCAAATTTTTAAAAAAATTAAAATAATGGTTTGATACCCGATTTTAACATCCTTAACATTGATTACATGAATAGTTCCTAACTGAGTGGTGCTACATCATGTTATCCTCCTCATAGACTGGAATATTTCAATTTGTGGAAGGGGTATTTCAATATATTGTGGAGACTATAATATCTCTAAGATAAATAATATGGAAGTAATGACGAACCATAATCCATAATAGTGTAATATATTATCATTATTATGGTGATAAACAATGTATAATAAAACATTACATGCTATAACAATATGTATACATTGGGTAATGTTATAAAAGATACGCTCCTATCGTAAGGCATGATAAATTGGAAATTAATAATGATCCCTAAACCAACTAACTATGTATCCAGTGGATGTAGGGGTTCATCCCATTGGAAAAATGACATTTTATAGGTCAATAGTTTTTAAAAATTATCTTTGAGACACAAGTTTTAGTAGAAAATGGGAAACAAAAACAATATAACATATGTTAGTACTATGAGAGGAAATGTTCAATAGTTGGATTAAAATGCAAGTTCAAATTAAATTTTAATGGTGTGTTGGGATCCAAATCAAATAAATGGTTTAAATTCTTATATGGTCTCTACATGATTGATTGGTATGAGTGAGTACTTTTTCTGACACTTACAAAATAACACCAGTTTAATCAAATCCTTATCCCTATATTAAATTTAACTAAAATTTCATAAATGAAAAACATTAAATATAAAGAGAAATTAATCTAGTGGTCATGATAACCACTTATCCAAATTATATTGGTTTTATTTCTCTATTATATCATTTTTCATATAATTTAATGTAATTTCGATATATAATTTTAATCAAAACAAAATTCATTCTCAATCTATAAATAAAAACCCATTAAAGAGATCAAAATAACTCACAAACAAAATCATCCATCAAAAATATTTATCTAATAAAGTAAGAAAAATGTCGTACAACATATATATAGGTATTTATATATTAATAAATAAGAATATAGAATCATACCTCATGTTTTATGAAGATCAAAAGAAAAATTCACGGTATAGGATGATTCTCACATGAAATATACTCCAATCCTACATAGAATCATTCATTTGATGATACTATATGTTTATAGTTGGGATGAGAAGATTCTATTAACTCATTTGAGTATCTTATAGATTCCTCCATGAATTATAGGTTTAATACCCCCACAAAATTGTTAATAAATAATGTTAAATAGGTGGTTTGTGGGGGGGAGTATGTAAGTGATACATGGGTATGTGGCACAGTTTGTAAAATGTGTAGAATCTATTTGGTTTCTACCGGTAGTTGATTTTCATACTGAATGGTTTCATTATAGTTATTTTAAACCATACTCAATGTTTAAAATAATTTTTATCTCAAATTTAGCATCATTTATTGTTTATTATGTTGGGAACATGGTTTCCAAACATTACTTCAAAAAAAGAGGCCTATTTTTTCTTATAAACATATTTAAAATAGGTTTTCATCCATGGTAACTAACATATTGTGAAAATACACAAAAATAAAACATTTATACATTTCAAAAAATAGAAATTAGATAGTATATGAAGAAAAATTATATTAAAAACACCACATTTTATACACTGGGTACATTAAACTCTCTCACACATAAACTTTTATTTCCCTCAAGAAAACCATAACAATAATTCCAAAGGCACCACAAAAAAATAACTATAAATATCATAGTTCATATCAACTAAATGAAAATGAGTTTTAATAAAAAAAATTAATTGAATGTGATATATTCAATTTCAATATATCAATATTCTACAAATAAATTAAGAATAGTAGATTCAAGATTATTTATAAAAAATTATCTTAAATGTTTTTTGTGTAAAATCCCCCTTCTTAATTTTGAATAAAATCACCTAATTCATATCCATATTCTCTTATCTCTGGGTAATATATTCAGAGACTTCATAAACATCAAATTGAGGGTCGCCACATTAATAGGCCACACAATCAAATTGACTGGAAACATTGAAACATGATATATGTCCTTCATCAACATAGTAATTCATTTTGATCTATGAAATTTTTAATTGATGTGTGATAATAGCTTAAAAAGTTTGGTGTCAGATTTTTTTGATAACTCACCTTGATTAATTATAAAACATAGTAAATTTACCTTGAAATTAAGACTGTGTAATTACCAAATCTGTAGCTTCAAAAAATTCCAAGAACCACTTCCCCCAAATGAATAATACTTTAACTTCAATAGATTACTTAATTTAAACAATTATATATATGTATTATAAATAAATAAAATGTTTTTAGGTGAAAATTAAAATTATTTTACCTGAATTTTTCTAAGATAAATTACTACAAAAAATTTCTATCAATCCTATAATATTCAAAACATCAATATTAATCACACATAATATTTTATTAGTTAACCTATTTCAATGTATGTGGATTATAAAAGGCTCAAAATGGTCTCTATGGAAATCATGACATCCTTACCATTGAAATTGAAATTTTTCATGGTGTGGTACATATGATAATCTCCCCCATACTAGAAATAAAACACTATTAATAATTTCTACATTCAAGGTGGATATGTATATGAAACATGTGATATATCAATAAGTTAAACTACCACACAAAAGTATATATAAATAATAAAGAGATTAATACTCCCCCCATAGTTTTTCATGTCACTTACCAAGGCCCATATGATTATAAATATATAACACTCGTATATATTCTAATATAATCAGTAACAAATCCATGTAAACCATAAAAACAAAATACCATTAATACATGGTATTAAAAATTAAATATCTCCATGTCATTACTGGTAAATATGCCTTAGATACAATTGTTTAATGAAATTATATGATCATATGGATATAATGTGAGTATCAGTGGTGTGAATTATATTTATTTATTATAAGTAAATGAAAACAAAATGAAACGAGAATACAAAAAATAAATAACATCCTATTTTTATTTTTTGGATTTCTTACTAATTGAAGCGTTTGATTATATTTATTGGATTGACCATGTTTCCCAACCCACATCCATTGTAACATGGTATATTGGGATTCATTTTAGTGATACATGACATGTTTCTGATGACTCACCCCATGTTGAAATCTAATTCTTTTAGAAGGATAGGTGGTTGTTTAGAGTAACCTTTCTCTATTGAAAAAAAACATCAGTGATGATGGATCGAAGTTTCTTATATACTCCTCATTTCATCCACTAATATATGAATATAGGGGGAAACCCGACTTTTATTCATGGGAGGTGGGTATAAAATATATTGTTCCTACATGGATTGTTTTTCTCCTCAATTAAATAATCAAAACATTTTTCAATGTACACATCTAGTGTTAGTGGAATGTTTACTATGTTATCCAAAAAAATGCACCTTCACATTCAAAATCAATATGATCTAACATAATTCAATATTTACTTCAAACACATGAAAATTTATTATCATTATGTAATTTAGAAAAAATTAGGAATCACATCATCAAATTTTACCTTAGTTTACACAACACAAGGAAATTCAATTTCGTCATTGAATTCATTCTCACACTGATTTTAAAAATGAAAATGTCTAGTAAATTCATTATTAATAGTGCAACCATTACATGAAATATCTATTTCATGACCTTGAGTGGGAAAAAATATTCTCCTAATTAAAATATTCATGCATACCATTATCTCCAACAAAATAATAATTTTCCTCTTTATTCACTATCATAAATAGTTTCCCAACCAAATATCTCAATCATTCCAAATGGTTTATTAGTCCAATTATCACCCAACGAAGGCCCCCATCCTTGATAAAAAAAATTCAACACTAAAATTTTCCCTTCAATTTGATGATGGATCTAGATATGATATTGGTGGAAGTTATTTCATTTCATTTAATAATTCTACCCAAAATCATGAATTAATTTTTGGGTAAAATGTGAACAACCCAAATTTTTTTTGAAATGTATCATGAGATAAAGGTGGTTCAACCTAAGGTAATGGGGAAGGATGCTTACCCCAGTGGTGATTAGAAGTGTATGAATCACAAATTTGATCAGCAATAGTAGTGGGTTCTCTAATTTCAAACCTCTTTTCGAAAATCACCCTATCACAAAATGACTTATTCATGAATCTTTATGAAATATGATATACCTATTTTATTTATTTATTTTTTTAAATAAAGAAGAAAAAACAACACAAATTCCTAAATTAATTGGTATAAGAAAGTCCCATTTATACACTAGAATTCCACAATAAAGGTACCAAAACATTATTAAACAATAACACAACATAGCCAATATTTTATATGTATTTTGGGTGAAATAATCTTAAAGTATTCAATAGTTTTTCTTAAATGAAACTCCTAGATTATATAAACCACGATATAATAATCAATTATAACCTTTTCATTAAGTTATATGGTATGAATATTAATAAAAATAATATTAGAAATATATATAAATTTTTTAAATAATTTAAATTTTTTAATTAATTTATAAAAACATAAGTACTTAATTATCAGTAATGTAATTTCACTCTTGAAAAAAAATTCTATAAATATGTATTTTATCTCTTTTCTCTCAAAATTACATTATAATTAATTTATAAAATTGTAAGAAATTTTATTTGAGTAAGTGAATATGATTTTTGAAATCATCATGTCTATATTTTCTTGTATTGAATGTTTAGGACTTTTCTGAATAATAATTTTTTAGTGAATAAAAAAAAATATTTTTTTAAAATATATAATTTATTTCCAAGTAAATATCCCATTATATTTTTTATTTTATTTTAAATTAATCTAACTCACATTTAATAATAAATAATCTAATTAATTACTTAATAATCATTTTTATACTTTATTTTGGTATAATTTTATTTTTATACATAGAAACACATTTTTCCAAAAATGGTTTTATGCGAAAAATGTGTTTTTATCTCAATAAAATAATTTAATATTTATTTATTATGTATATTAACGAAATGTTTTAATTTTTTTGTTAAATATAATTTTTTAACATTTTTTTATTATTTTTATAGGGTAAAAAATGGATGTTAATTATGTTTTATACTTAAAAATTCATTTTTCTACAACTGGGTTTCAATGTTGTCTGTGAACTTATTTAAAATTGAATCAACCACTTTTTGAAATTTAAACAGATAAAATGTATTCCATATTATTATTATTATTAATTTCCATAATTTTATTTGTTAAATTTAATGTTTGGTCATAGTGAATAGTAAAAATCGTAAAAATATGATATGCGAATTAAGGTAAAAACGGGTTTACCGGTGGTTAAACCAAAAAATATTGGTAGGATTGCCACAAAAGGCTAAAAGTTTCTCATTTTTTTGAAGATATATCAACCTTAAATTATCCAAACATTGAATCCTCTATCATTTGGATCCACTTTCAATGAATGTGACCTTATATCATTGAAAAAAAATTAGATATTCGATGTGTGTCCCACCCCTCAGCTATAAAAGGGAACAACATATCCTCTTTTATTGACACATTTTGAGACATATATCTTGAATACTATTTTCTAAAACACATTAAATATACCTTACCTTCATCCTTGGTATTATAGTATTCTAATAAAACCTATCCTTAAAGAAATTATGAGTAAACTAAAGGTGGTCTCTCAATGATCATGTTTAGATTTTAACCAATATCTTCCGATATTATTTATTCTACTACATCCTATAAACTTGTTGTATCCATAAAAACATGAATTATTCAGTATAATAAATATAATTTGAAGTTAATATTATTTTTAAAGAAACTTTTACCCCCTTTTATCATCAAATATGAGATGATAGTATTGCTCACGTATACGTGTGGAATACCTCCTCCACATACTGATGTGATTCAATTTTCATGTCCATGTTTTGTCGTTATTTATTAAGTTATATTTCATATATATATATATATGATAATTATAATATTATATTTTTTCTATAATGGGGAATTTTTATTTACCATTCTGTTATTTCATCTATAAAAAACATGAATCATCACTCATGCGTGTGTATGAAAAACTATCTCCACATATTGATGTAATTAATTTTTCATAACCAAATTATATGAATAGTTACAAATATGTATATGATAAGAATATATGATATTTAAATCATGATTTTAATTCATGATATTAAGTAACCACGATCAAAATTAAAGGATAATAACCACCAAACAAAAACATACATGAAAAAACAATATATTTATCACATTAAATAATTGTGAATTTGAAAGACTCTAAATAAAAGGATGATGAAATTTTATAAGTAAAACATGTATTATACTATAAGTAACATTATTGTTCTGGTATATTTTTATAATAAATTTAAATTTATTATATAGTATTTTAGATCTCTTAAGAGGGAACAAAATCTTGAGGTAAAGGTTTTATGTTCACTATTGGAAATCTAACATATCCCAATGGTATGAAACCATTGGGATAGGCCCTAAAACTATGGGGGTATCCTATCACGACTATTTCATAAACTATTGGCTTGTGGGCCATTCGAGTATCCATATACCAATGGTTTAGTGTAAAGCATTGCAATAGGCTGTTTGGAATTTATATTTCCAAAAAGTTCATTGTAAACCATTAGAATAGATGTATCCCAATGGTTATAGACTATTGGAATATATTTAAATCAATAGTTGGAACTATTGGAATATATATATATATATATATATATCCTTATGGTTTTAAAGCATTGGGAAAATCCTATTGTAATAGTACTATCTAAACCCTTGGAATAAACTCATAGTAGGGTTGTATAAATCCATTAAAATAGTTTTTAAACCATACAAACAAACCTATGTCAATTGTGTTATTTGAACCATATGGAAAAGTGTTGAAATAAAATAGTACTGACAGTTTTTAAACCATTTGTAAAATCCTAAGTGAATGGTTTTGGATGAATCGTTGGAAAATATATATAAACAAGGTTTTCCGAATCATTTAAAAGCACTAGGACAGGCCTTTACAAATGATAGATACATACAAATGGTTATGTAACCATTTGTACCCCCCCCCCCCCCCAAACCAACACCGCCCAAAGGTCCCCTCTCTCCATGCTACTGTAGCCCATCCCCCCCCCAAATCCCCCCACTCCACTATCTACTACAACATCCCTCGTCCCCACTCCCCACTCCACGACACCACCGACCATCCTCCACTCCACTAACCACTGCAACATCCCCCACTCCCCACTCCCCTAGAGCACACCCATCCCAACTCCCCACACCACTGAAGCCCCCACCCACCATCCCCCACTCCACTATAGGATAGAGGAATGAGGTTAGAACCCCTTTTATATAGAAGGAACTCATATGTAATAGTATTCAGAAGAAATGAGTGATATTTTTTCTATATAATGGGAGACATCGGTGAGGTGAAACGTGGCTTGTTCTGGTTTTCTTTTCACTTTGATCCATTTTACAACATACCTTCACTGGTGAAGTAGAACAATATTATGGGTGTTGGTTTCCACAAAGAAAAAATATAAGGAGTTTTTAAACCATCATAAAAAAGAACCATAGTCAAATGAGGGGGATTCGATTATGGCCTTGTGGATGAGACACTTGTAAGGAAATGATATTTTTTAAAAGATATGATTATAGTGATTACCTATAGTCATAAGGAGACTAATACAAAAACCCCAGAAGATATAAAATAGTAGATTTTATTATATAATTAATAAGGATCAAAGAATGTAGTGTAACCATGGTAATGTGTTACATAAATATTTTACCTGATGGTGGTGTCATTTTGTGAGTTCTATAAAAGGAAGTACAAGATTTTAGGGTTTGTTTTTGGAATGAGATATATATTGTAACACCCCTAGCGTCTACGATAAAATTTCATTCGAATAATACAATAGTTTGTTTTGTACGCAACTTGGATTTTTAACACACCACGACCAAAATAATCTTGACATTATGAATAGTAATACCGAATTTTTGAATGTTTTTAAATTTTATTTTTCAAAATTGAATTCATTTTTGAATTATGAATATCAAAATTATCCTAGGTTGAATTGTTTTTCTAAAAACGTTCAATTTTTTATGATTAGTGAAAAACACTATGTTATTTAATAAAACTGACTTTTTAATTAAAAAATTTATTATTTTATTTAAATTTATTTTAGGTAAAAATAGATACATAATATCTATATATGTACAATTTAATTGATTGTATCCATTTTATAATAATATTTTATATATAAAATTTTATTGAACTCATTACCGTCTTTTACCCACCATCTAGGCGCATTTTTAAAATTGCATAAAACGTAATTTTTCCACTTCTGTGAAATGAATTTAAAAATTCTGAGAGACATGGTTGATATCAGTAAGTAAAATTTGGTTCAATAAGATGAAAGTATTTTTTTTGAATATTAACTTTTGACTTTTATTTACAACAGTTAAATCTAAATAAGATTATTAAAGGTAAAAATGATATTATTATTACCCTTACACATGTATTAATTATAATGGATAAGTTTATTTCAACCAATACCAAAATTAGGAATAAAATATGGTCCATTAGGTCCACAATTATTATATTAGGACATTTATTATTATTGTATTTAAAGAATTGTTAAAAGTGTTAAATTCAAATTTTCTTAACTAAAATATTTTTAATATTGGGTTACAGATATGATATATTCGACTATAAATATTCATTATAAAGCAAATATAATTCCCAATATAATGTTATTTTATTTATGATTTCTATAAATTAAAAAAATGTATTATTTATGACACAATTATGATGCAGTAATTACCTTATTAATGAATGATTAAAATAATTGGTATTTCAAATAACCAAATAAATTTTTATTGATACTTTTTATGAATTCCACAAATTTTCTAGGTAAACATGACATGATGGGGTTGATTTAATAATTTTTTTTCAAAGTTATAATGTTTTTATGACTTTCACAAAATAATACCAAATAGTGTCAAAATTGACATAAAAGAGTTTTTAAAAAAATTAGTATATTATTAAATGATATAATATCTCTACAAATATATGGTTTATCCAAAGGACTTAGATAAGGTTATATATATCATCAATGAACCACTTGGGGTTCTCTTGTCTTTTTATAGTAAATTTATTAACCATTTAATATAATAATACAAGAATACATGGTAATGTTAAACTATTTAGCGAAAAGTTAAATAAAATATATAAGGTTAATATGGTGACCTAAACCTATCTAAAACCTATTAGTTGGGAAGATTTTGACCCATACCAACCTTATCCTAGAAATAAATCATTTTTGAGCCACTATAAACCGAATATTATTTTATAGTAAACTAATATTTCATGGTTTTCCTAAAGTGACCCTCACCTCTCTTATAAATTGGTACATCCCATTATCTCAAAATCACCATTCTAAATCCATTTGGATTGGCCAAAACCTACAAAATTACCCTCCCAAATTCCCTCACTTCAACCTAGTGGCTCTTATTTGATCAAAAAGACAACCTATGGAGCCATTTTGATCAACTCAAAAGGAAACACCTGAATAAGAGGTAATAATTTCACCGCCACTTTCAATGTTATTTTCTTTTTCCACTTCCATTTTCATTGTAGTTTCCATACCAAAATAACAACACATGTACCTTATACATACATTGATGTCATTATAAATATGGTTCAACCAAATTCATTATTATATCCATTCTATGAATGACCTGCCACTATGTGTGTGTACGTACGACTTACCATCTCCACGTTGTGGTGTAGTTTGTTATTCAAACAATTAATTATTTCGATGGCTATAAAAATGAGTATAAATGATGTAAATAAAAAATATAACATGTTAAGGATTATTTATATATTATATACCATCCAATTACATACGATTTCACCATCAATATAATTATATTGTAACTTGTGTGTATGTATGGATTACCGTCTCCACGAACGTGATGGGGTTCATTCACCATCCTAAGTATTCAAGAATAATTTTTATTTTTTTATTAAAAATTATGTTTAAGAACTTAATTTCATTTGGGATATGAATCAAATACATCTTATCTACATTAATTATGGCTTATGTAACAATACATATAGAGGAATATGAATCAGTTAACACGTGAAACAATGATATTATTAAAATATTACAAACAGAGCAATATTATGATATCATATATGATATAATATTTATTTATGTGGTTATTGTAAAATTTCATAATAGTTATTTAACTATTATAAAAGCGGTCAATTTACCCTCTATTAAGGAAAATTAAAAGGAAAGGGTCAATTTCAAAATCTCTTTACTTATTCGAGGTTGTTTATATGTAATTAATCTACTGGGAAATCATTGTCATCCACATCCGTGATTCTTAAAAATGTATTTCAAAACATTTTTAAATTTTTCTAGAATATGTTTTAATGTAAATTATACCAATTTTTGACCTTATATGTTTTTAAAGGAATCATTTCATTGTTTTCAAAACAAGGACCTATATGACCTTTTCGACAAAAATAAGGTAAGAATACTTTTTTTACTTATATAGAGGGTGTGGCTATATTCCACCATTATACATCATCGAAGCTTACCTTACAATTTTATAATATTATTTTCTAAATAAACATTTCTTTTCTAATTATGTGACTTTTAAATGATTTTAAAAAAAGAAAGTGATATTTATCTGAAATGGTTTTGGTTTAATCTAGTTGAACATCCTTTGAAGGATTTTACACTTGTTTGAAGTTGATTCATTTTGATACAATTATTTTATATTATATTGATGGTTTTGTGATATGCTTGACAGCGGATGTTTTATTTTTTATATCATTCCTGGTTCTGGTTAATGTATTAACATTTCATATGCTTTTTTTAATAGGAATGTTTATGTTATGTTTCAAACTGTTCATATAAAGAATGCATTCAACATATTAAGTTATGTGTGGAGCCCACTATAGCCCCTTGATGCATTATTAGTTCTCCTAAATCAAACTAGTGTCTTGGCCCAAGGCCTTGACAAAATCTTATTTTTATTCCTGTCACAAGGCCTTGACTATGTGGTTATGATGTATGACATTGTTTATTCCATCATTATGAAATGGCATGTTGATATTACATGTGATTATTGTACTAGTATAATATTCTTGTGAATAAGTGAATGGAATTATTTGATTTCTTTTTCCATAATATGTTGAATTTTATGTTTAAAATGCTTATGCTTTATTCTTATACATTACCTTAATTGTTTATACACTTTTATGATTGTTTCCCCAATATTGTAATCCTTACTGAGAATCTGAGCTCACCCCTTTCTATGTTTTATTTATCCTAGGATGTGAAGAAGTATTAAATGATTGAACTACTAAGATAGGATATGGGATATTTTTTTGTTCAATGTGGATAAAATGTTTCTCTTTTTATTTGATGATGTAATGTAAAACATATGAATGAATCTAGTACTTCCAAGGCTACTAAACTGGTCTGTCTTTTTGGAATTAATCTCTTGTGATCTTGATAATGTTATATAACAATCCACTGACTCAGGGTAACTAGGGCTGGGGCTTTACAGTTGGTATCAGATCAAGTTTAGTACATACCTTGGATGTAATATTTAGAAAAAATCTAATTGGAGAACATTAGCATAAGACAGACTTGGAGGATTAGTATAGATGAACATCCTAGAATTTTGGTAATGTTGAGATTTTGTGTATTTTCTATGAAATTCATCTTTGTATGGATACGAGCTGGTAGATTCAGATCTATAATAGATGAACCTAGTAGTGAAAACTCCGACATGGAGTTTAAGGCGTTACCCGGGGTATCCTGGTACATGAAAACGGGCCTTGTAGCACTCTTGGTTACAACAATCCTAGGGGATATGGTTAGGATAATTCAAATATTTTTTACAAACCATTATGAAGGATTTATGAGTATATAAATCCTCAAAGAAATGTTTTTTTGATTTTGGATTATATCCATAAAATGTTCAATTTATGTTAAGTGTTTTATAAGTTTAGAATTATGTATTTTGATTCATAAACTAATCTTGTGTATTGATTTGTTTAGAAATGGTACCTAGTTGAATGTATGGAAACCGTATTAATGCACATAATCTATGTAAGAATTTCCCCCTACTAAACATAATTATATTAGAGTTAGTGATACAACTGGTGCTACTCAGCTTATCCCCATACTAGGAAAACTCGCTCAGGTTATGAATAATCAGTTTACTTGTATGGAGTACCCTATTCCAAAACATGGAGGATCAATGTAAGACCTTTTCATGAGGAAAAAAACACCAACATTCAATATGACTACAAATCCTTTTTTTAACTTAGAAATGAATATGTTCCTTGGAGAAAATATTTTATTCTTTGGGGTGTAGTGAAAAAGAAAAAGTTTTCATGGTAGTTTATTGCATCATGGAAGATGCAAATCAATTATGGTCATTAATTCAAAACATAATGGAAGATGAATAAGTATCAAATGTGGAATCGAGGGTGTTTAAAGATATATTATTAGAAAAATACTTTCTTCATGACCACTGAGAGGATATAGAAAGACCATTTCTGAGTTTGAGGAAAAAATAATATGAGAACGTCACAAAGTATGAGGGTCACATTACAGGGTTATCAAGGCCTGGAGAAAAATATATAGGTAACCTAATGAGTAATATTGATCAATTATATTATGGGTTATAACCATTTCTCCATTGAAAACTAGTCTCGCAATCCTTATCATTATACGAGGATATAGTCTCACGAGCTATCAAGATAGAAAAATAATTTTCTACGTCTTGTGACTTTAAATAAAATAAATAGAAGAAGATATCTACTTAATAATCATGAACTGGAAATAAGGGGAATAAGGGAAATATGTAATATACACCATGTGGTTAATGTGGGAAGAAACACCCTGTTATTTTTTGGAAGGGAATGCGATTCTGTTACAAGTGTGGTGAAGAAACCCACAAAGCTTGTGATTGCAAGGGGAAGAAAGATGCCATCATTGTTGAATTAAATATTTTTAAATAAATGGTACTTTATGATAATTTATTTCCTAGAAATCAAGGAAAAATACCTCAAAAATGGACAAGGGATCAAGGCGAAGATTATGTTATCACTACTACTGAGGTTGAAGCTCTGAAAGATGTGGTGGCAACTAATTTAATGGTTCCATCATGTTTAGCCAATGATTTATTTGATTTTAAATCATCACATTTTTTCATATCTTCCCAATTTTCTATTAAAATTATATATTTTCAATTTAATTTAACAAGGGAGTTGTCAGATAAAACACCTAAGCTAAGTAGCATTGCAACAATGTTTTGTGAAATCGTCCCCATTATGGCGTATAAATGTTCTTTATCCGATGATATCATCATCGTACATGTGATTTAATTTGATATAATCCTCAGTATGGATTGTCTTTCAGACCATGATGTGAATATTTATTTTACGAAGAAAGAGGTTGAAACTTTTTATAATGATAATGAGTACTTATATTTAGTGCATAAACGTCACCACCTAGTTCTTATCTAGATCCACCCCCAATATCTCTACTAATTTCAATTATTAGGGAGGTAGAGAATGAAATAAATATGGGTGAAAAAAATAATGGTCAAATAGAAAACATACCTATAGTGAAATAATATGTTATGTGCTTCCAAAGGATTTACTTGGACATCCTTCAGAATGAGAAATTGAGTTTTCCATTGATTTATTTCTTTATTCAAGGCACATATCAAATACCCCTTATAGAATGGACACTTTATATTTAGTGGAACTAAAGAAACAAATAGATAAATTGAGTAATAATTGATGTATTTGTCCAACTATTTCTCTATGGGGATACCATGTTCTTTTTGTTAAGAAGAAAGATGTATCTATGAGATTGTTCATTGACTACAGGGAGATCAAAGCTATAATAATAAAGAACAATTACCCCTACCTAAAATTTATGATTTATTTGGCCATCTTCATGGATCTCAATATTTTTCAAAGAGTGACCATTAATCTAGATATCAACAGTTGTGTCTGAAGAAGGAAGACATTTGGAATACATCATTTCGTACTAGGTACAGGCATTACAAGTTTACAATAATGCCTTATGGACTGACAACTGCACCCTTTATTTTCATGGATATAATGATTAGAGTTTTCAAGGAATATCTTGATCAATGTTTAGTATTATTTATTGATTATATCTTGTTATATAAAAAAATATACAAAGATCATGAAAATAACTTGTGCACTATTCTGAAACCCTCAGAAGAATAGAATTATATGGGATGTTTATCAAGTGTGAATTCTGGCTTCATGAAATTTCAATTCATGGAAATTTTGTAACTAATAATGGAATATTTGTTGTTACTTTTAAGATAATAGCAATACAATAATGGCCAACACTGAGGAGTGTAACTAAGTTACATGGTTTTATTGGTTTAGCAGGTTATTTTTAGCATTTCATCCAGAATTTTGATCGATTGGCTAACCCATTAACCATGCTCCCATGTAAAGGGGTTAAACATGTTTGGAAAAAAGAGTGTGAAGAATCTTTTGAAGAACTTAAGTGAAGATGAGTGAATGCTTCTATATTCAATCTACTACAATGGAATGATGGGTAAGTCATTTATTGTGATTCTTCAAAGAAATGACTTGTTTCTTTCTTATGCAGAATGATATATTTATTGCATATTCATCATAATAGCTAAAAATTCATGAACAAAACTATCCCACTCATGATCTTGAGTTAGCAGCTATAATCTTGGCTTTGAAGATATGGATACACAATCTCTATGGTGAAAAATGTGAGATATATACCAATTAAAAGAGTTTAATGTATATCTTATCATATAAATAACTCAACATGAGGAAAATGGGATGGCTCAAACTACTCAAATATTATGATAGGTTTACAAACTACCACATGGGGAAGTAATATAAGGTGGAATATGCATTGATTAGAAAAGGTTCATGGAGTTTTGAACAATATGAGAGTTCAAAGGGAACCTATGTTTATGGATCTAGTAAAAATGGATATGGGAATAATCATGGATGATGAAATATCAATACTTTTTCAAATGGATTCAAAAAAATATTTACATAAAAGGAAGAAAAAATTCGTAGACTGATGATGAGGAGTTTCAAAAGAAAATTAATGTTCTGAACAATGGGAGATCTATTTACTTGGTATATGAAGCTGAGATTTTGAAATTTGGGAAGAGACATTATGTTCCTAACAGAACAGATCTAAAAAGGGAATTTTTTGATGATGCTCATAGCGCCAATTTCACTATAAAACCTAGAAGCACTAAGATGTATATATATTTGAAGGAACATTTTTTGTAGGACCACATATAGACGGATATTGTTGATTATGTGTCAATATTTATGGTTTGTCAATAGGTTGATGCTAGAAGACAACATTTAAGTGGAGTCATGAAACTACTTCCTATACCTGAGTGGAAATGGGATGACAATATGATAGACTTTGTCATGGGGCTACCGAAGTCTCCTAGAAGGAATAGTGTAATATGGTTCATTATTGATCGTCTTACCAAGTCAGCAAATTTTCTTGCTATAAGAGAATATTTTCCACCTCACCATAGCTGGACTATATATTAATGAAGTTGTAAGAATTCATGGAGTACCCCTATCGATTGTTTCTCTTTGTGATCCCCATTTTATATCAAGAATATAGAAAAGACTTCTGATGGCCTTGGATACTGAACTTCATTTGAGCACTGACTACCATCGTCAAACTGATGGACAATCAGAACAGTCAATACAAAAGTAAGAATCCATTTGAGATCTTTCTCACTTGACATTCATGGTATGTGGGATCTTTATTTACCTCTGGTAGAATGTTCCTATAAAAATATCTTCCATTCAAGTATTCAGATGGCACCATATAAAGCATTTGTAAAGACTCGTAAATTTCAAGGAATTTTTTTTTTCTTAATGTTCTTTGGAATTTTACAAGAGCGCAGTTTCTGACGGCACCTGATTCCGAGGCCCGGTGTGCCCGGAATCATTTTCTGAAGTTTGGCTCGGGTACGTTCAGTGAACGGACGAGCGGGTTTTTCTAACTTTTGAACCGGTGCCCGGAATCGAATTCTGAGGGCACCGATGAAATCGCAGCGCCGGTATTCACTTAGAAACGCCTCTTCCAGAGTTGCGTTTTCTCTGGTGTGGTTTTTAATTTTCGGGCTTAAAGTTAAGAAATAAAATAATTTTGCGACAACTTTATTTTATTTCACTTAAGCCACTTGGAAGCCACTTGAAGCCACTTAAAGGCGGCTTGAACTGAGTTGAAGTGGATAGGATGCTATCCAGAAATATCCTACCCCCGTGGTAGGATATTTGTGAGGTGGGGCCCGCATGAGCCCCGCCGTTTCATTCCGCTAAGAAACGCACCCGTGAAAACCCGTCTTAATGAAAGTCAACTGACGCGTTTTCTAAATTCTTAACAGACCATTTAATTGGGCGGTTTATTTTGTGAATTAAATGGGTTGTTTTTCTCGTGAATTAAATGGCCTGTTTCTTTCGTTGAATTAATTCAACGAATTAATTCAGTTGTTTCTTACCCTGTTTTCGTGTGTTGGCATATTAATAAAATAAGACCAACCCAAAATCTTTTGAAAAGATTTGAGAGGATCCCTGTTTCTTCTTCTCCCTCGCGAAGAACGCGAAGAACGCGAAGAACGCCGAACCCGGAAATCGACGACGCGACGCCTTGATACGCATCGCCGACAACGTTCTTCTGCGACGTCTCTTCCTCCGCGACGGATCTTCGATCGGCTTCTTGAGGTAAGAATCTCGGACCTTGCTTTTTATCCCCTTCGTGGTTCTTAACCAAAAACACGGATTTAATTAATTAAATTAAATCTGTTGTTTCATGGTGCGTTGAGTTCGCCGACTCAACACCGGATTCCGCGATGACGCGACGCCTCCCCGCGACGACGCGACGATCCCTCTCTTCTGCGACGAGCTTTTCCGCGAAGAATGCCCGCACGCGACGATCGACGAGGTAGGGATTTATTTTGGGAATTACCCCTTTTTAATTATTTCCCGTGAACATTCTTTAAAAATTAAAGAACCGGTTTCGAACGAACAATTTTATTTTTATTAAAATTGTCGGTTCATGTGTTGAACAAAATTCTCCCGGTTGTTTATCTCTAACGCGGAGGGTGCGGGCCAAACGAACACGGCCCGACGACCCTCCGTCGTTCTTCGTTTTTTTTGTGGATTTTTCGAGCAAAGACGGAACGTGCCGCAACGGATGTTTGACGATCCCGCAGTGAAGAACGAGTCCCGGGAGGAGCAATGGCGCAGACAAGAAGAGAATCGGACCACCAGAACGATTCCGGTGGCCCGCAGAACTCGCCGGCCGCGCGGGCCGCTGGCGCGGCGGCGCCCCGGCGCGCCGCCGGACATGCCGCCGCGACTCAGCGCGGTGGCGGCGGCACCCGCGGACCCGCGGCCTCGCGGGTCCGGTGCCCTCGGACGCGGCTGAAGCCGCGTCCCGACTCTACGCGGCCCCACGCGGGGGGCCGCGGCAACACCTGGCCGTGGGGGCCGCGACAACACCTGGCCGCGGGGGCGGCACCCCGCATGCCACGGCCTTCGGCCGTTCGGCCGAACCGGACCAGACCGGCCCGACCGGCCGGGCCGCGCCCCGGCCGGACCGGACCGGGTCGGGTCGACCCGGTTCGGCCGACTCCCGGGGGGGTCGGGCCGGGTCGGCCCGGGCCCGTACCCCGTCTTCGGATGTTTTCGTTCAAACAACTGTATCTTGAGCTACGGACCTCTGAACGACGCGCTGTCAGTGGCAACGTGATCTTTGGATCGAGACGGTCGTTTCGGTATACTATACTCAAGGTGCACCTTCCTTTTCGGGAGCCGACGTAGTTAAAACTCCGTAGTTAAGCGTGCTTGGCCTAGAGCAGTGATCAGGATGGGTGACCTCCTGGGAAGTTTTCCAGGGTGGGTGTGAGACGGAAATGCCAATAACTAATAGACCGGGCGTCTGATTGATGCGCCGTATGTTCCGTTGAATTTCTCTAAGTGAGACGGATCCTCTGGCATACTTCGCCCGAGGTTTGGACGCAGGTGGAGTACGGTCGGGTTGGTTTTTCCTTAAAAACCAACCGGGCCCCTGGGACGAAAAAGCCAATAACTCTCAGACCGGGCGTCCGATTGACGCGCCGTCTGTGACGTTGAGTTCCTGTTGTCGATACGGAACTTTTGGATACATCAACTTCGGACTTTGTGTCAGTTGATGTATCAGCCTCTCGGCTCGTGGAGCGGACCCTCCCGAACGAGTTTGCTGTCTGCGGGAACCCTAGGCTGGCTGCGACTGCTACTTCGACAGCGACGACCGTGCAGAGATCCTCAGTGGACTGCAGCGACGACTGTGCAGAGATCCTCCGTGGAATCCGACGATGACCGTGCAGAGATCCTCTGTGGACTGCGGCGACGACTGTGCAGAGATCCTCAGCAGACTACGATGACTACTGCACTCAGCGATCCTACGTGGATCAGTGCTACAGGTCCAACGTGGGCCCGGTCCTGTGTGGTCCCAGTCCTGTACGGATCCGATCCTGTGTGGGTCAACACTCAGCGGTTCTGTGTGAGCCAACTCCTACAGGTCCTGCGTGGGCCCGATCCTCTGTGGGTCCGATCCTGTGTGGGTCACTGCAGAGATTAGTTACCTATCGATCCTTCATGGGTCCGAAGACTTATATGGATCAGAGATCATCTTTTCGTCATCCGAAGAAGTATACCCATGTGAGCTGAATCTTGTGTTTCTCTCCTTTTTGAATTGTGTTGAGCCATCCTGTGTGGATTTACTGTTTACTCTCCTTTGTGGATTGTGTTGTTCTATCCTGCGTGGGTATGCGTTTTGCTTTCCTGTGTGGACTGGGTTGTGCTAGGGCTCGGAAGTTGGAGCCGATCGGGGAATTGATGACTTAGGTATATGTATGGGCATATACCTAAGCCGTGTCAGATGTTACTTCGTGATTGTATCTCTCCTTCGTGGCTTATCCTTGTGGATTTCGGGAGACCTTCGGGGGTCTCAGGGTCCCTACTGAGTAGCTTATACTCACCCCTGCACGGGCTATGCCCGCACTTCGTGCTGTTGGTTGCAGACGACGGACAGCGCTGATCATGGAGGAGGCGTGCGGAGCAGGACAGTACTTGGAGGTGGACCACTAGGCGGGACGTACTCGGAGCGGTTAGGTGGACCCGAGGAGCGGTGGAGGCTATCTGTACACACCCTTCAGGTGGGACTTCCAGAGGACGGCTCGACGCTGAAGTTTTTCCTTTCAGTTGCTGTTTTTCCTTTCAGTTGTACTTTACAGATGGGCTTGTATTTCCGGCCCCTTTTACTTTCAGCAGAGCTTGTACAGTTTTTACTTAGTGTTTACTTTTCCGCTTGCTTACTCTGTGGTGCTTGTTTACTTTTCAAAGGCAATGCCTTCCCTTTTTTGTTGGGATTTACGCCTTGGTGCTAGTCGCCAGCCCCTGGCCAATGGAAGGCGGGCTTGGGGTAGTCACGGCACGAGCCCCGAGGATGGGTCGTGACAAATTGGTATCAGAGCCGGTCGGTTCTACCGCAGACTCTGATCTTTCTTCTATGTGAAGCAATAGTGTTTAGCGTATTAGGTGTGGTTATCAGTCCAGGGAGTCCAGTGTTGGTGCGGCGGCCGACGTATCCATACACCGGGACCCTGACTTCTGGTTTCCTACTTAATGCACGAAAACATCGATTGCATGTGTGTTTCAAGTTTTCTTTGTGATTACTTGTGTCAGCTCACCAGGTATACTGTTCTGACCATGGTGTACTTGTTTTCTTTTAAGGATGGCACGACGACAGCAGCCAGCTAGGGTTCCTAGAGTAGTGCGCGACGACAGCCCGCCGAGCGACGAGGCCTCGGTACAGGGCCTATTGACAGCAGAGGCATCGGCGGTACCTTTACCCGCCGAGCCCCCGATGCTTCCAGCACTGGAAGCTGACGACGCACGATGCCTCGGAACTCTGCACGAGTTCCAGCGCCAGCGACCACCCAGGTTCCGTGGGGAGTCGGACCCCCAGGAAGCCGAGGACTGGCTGGAGGTGGTCGTCCGAGTTTTCAGGCTAGGGAGGACACCAGCAGACCTCATGGTGATCCTCACGGCGAGTTTACTGCACGCAGCAGCCGGACGATGGTGGAGCCTGATGCTCCAGGTACACGATGAGGCCACCCTCATCTGGACAAACTTCGAGAGCCTCTTCCGCTCAGAGTTCTTCTCGGCCACCCTCCGTGTGGTGCGCATCCAGGAGCTTCTTCAGCTGCGGCAGGGCAGCTTGGTGGTCGCTCAGTACGCGGCGAGGTTCACCGACCTTTCTCGGTACACGACAGACATGGTAAGGGACCCCTTCTTCCGGGCCCAGACCTTCGAGCAGGGTTTGATACACGAGATCAGGGCACCGCTGATCTCCCTCAGCATCCCGACCCAGGAAGGAGTACTGGAGCGAGCCCTCCCGATCGAGAGCTTCCTGGCTGAGTCCACAGCGAGACCTACCACAGGGCGACAGATAGCGGAGTCTTCGGTAGCTGGTAGCCGGCTGATGACTCAGGGTTCCAGGCGGACCAGACCTTCCAGCAGGCGACCTCGGGACACTGGCTCAGCAGTGCAGGGCACCCAGCCAGGAGCCAGTCTTCCGAGAGGCAGGCAGTGCTACGAGTGCGGCGGGCGGGGCCACATGGCTCGTGACTGCCCGACCTGTCGTACCGAGGGTCAGAAGACGGTGGAGGGACCACCAAGGCAGAGGCAGAGGGTCGACCGTGGTGGTCCGCAGGGAGGAGGCGGACGAGGCAGAGGAGCTGGCCGAGCAGCAGGTGGTGGGCGACGCTTTGAGGCTCTGCCTCCACCACCACCAGGAGGCCCGCCCCGACCACAGGGAGCTGGCGGGCAGAGATAGGCTCAGCTCCAGGCAGCGGAGGCCTACGACCACGGTGCTCCAGAGATGATTCGAGGTACGATCTGTGTCTATTCCACCCTTGCTGTAGTTCTGATAAACATAGGAGCGAGTCACTCCTTCATAGACACTGCCCTTGTTCGGAGCTCGGAGATTCCGACAGAGCCGTTGGCTCGATCCTTATGGCTAGAGACTCCTACGGGAGAAGACTCGACGATTACACACTGGTGCCGGCAGTGTGAGCTTACTCTAGGAGGAGAGAGCTTCGGGTGGGATCTTCTTGTAGCGGCGTCGAGGCCTTACGACGTCATCTTGGGCATGGATTGGTTATCTACGGTCCATGCTTAGATTGACTGCATTAGGCGCACGGTGCGATGTGTGTGCACCGACGGGAGCAGGTTCACCTTCACTGGCGAGAAGGGAGCCTTAGCAGCACATGATGGACTCACGTAGAGGAGAGGTCAGCCCATCACTCATCAGTTGGCTAGCCTCATCCTGGGAGCAGTTGACGTGCGGAGTCCCAGTTTTCCTGCAGTGGTGGATCAGTACGCGGACGTCTTTCCTGACGACGTTCCAGGACTACCTCCTCGCAGAGAGGTAGACTTTAATATTGACCTGTACCCCGAGACAGACCCGATATCCACTCTAGAATATCGGATGGCCCCCGCTGAGCTTCGAGAGATGCGGTTACAGTTGGAGGACTTGCAGGGCAAGGGGTTCATTCGACCCAGTGGTTCGCCCTGGTCTTCCCCGATTTTGTTCGCCAAGAAGGCGGACGGGAGCTTGCGACTGTGTGTCGATTATCGTCACCTGAATCAGGTGATAGTGAGGAACAAGTATCCACTACCCAGGATTGATGACCTCTTCGACCAGCTCAAGGGAGCACGGTGGTTCTCAAAGATAGACCTCAGGTCAGGCTATCATCAGCTTAGAGTTCGAGATGAGGATGTGCAGAAGACGACCTTCAGGTGTCAGTATGGCCACTATGAGTTCTTGGTTATGCCTTTCGGCGTGACCAACGCTCCAGCAGTGTTCATGAGCCTCATGAACAGGATCTTCCAGCCATACCTCGATCGATTTGTCGTGGTCTTCATCGACAACATTTTGGTGTACTCGACGACGGAGGAGGAGCACGCCTACCACCTGCGTGTTGTACTAAACACACTCCGAGAGTACCAGCTTTATGGCAAGCTCTCGAAGTGTCAGTTCTGGTTACGTGAGGTCCACTTCTTGGGGCACATCATTTCTGAGGCGGGAGTTGCAGTGGATCCCGCGAAGATCGAGGCAGTGCTAGCTTGGGAGCCACCCAAGAGCGTGACAGAGGTGCGGAGTTTCTTGGGCCTAGCCGGATACTATTGGAGATTTGTTCCGGACTTCTCCAGAGTTGCGGCCCCACTCTCAGCATTGAAGAAGAAGGGGAAACCCTTCGTGTGGTCAGATAGATGTCAGCAGAGCTTCCAGGAGCTGAGGCAGAGGTTGACCAGTGCACCTATCTTGAGGTTGCCTGAGGAGGGAGTTGGATACGTAGTCTACTGAGATGCATCAGGGACCGGACTCGGGTGTGTCCTGATGCAGGAGCAGGCCGTGATTGCCTATGGATCACGTCAGTTGAGGCCTCATGAGCCGAACTACGCTACCCATGACTTGGAGTTGGAAGCAGTGGTCTTTGCCCTGAAGACATGGCGACACTATCTGATGGGCGAGCGCTTCACAGTCTTTTCTGACCACCAGAGTCTCAGGTACATCTTCTCTCAGAAGGACCTGATCCTGAGACAGCGGCGATGGCTTGAGTTCCTCCAGGACTATGACTTTGAGATATTCTATACTCTTGGGAAGGGGAACGTGGTGGCTGATGCCCTCAGTAGGAGGACGGGCATCCATCTACTTGAGGAGGCGACAGAGCAGCTAGCCGCTTTGTAGATATCCTTTGTGGATAGAGACGGAGCAGCCTTCCTTCAGTCTCTCACAGTCTCTCCTCCACTTCTTCAGCGGGTCAGAGAGGCACAGCGTGGGGACGTTGACTGTGAGACACGACATGCACAGATATCCTCGGGACATGCACCTGATGGTTTCTCCCTTGGAGTAGAGCACAATGTCCTTTTCAGAGGACGTACCTTGGTACCAGTCGCTTTACTAGAGGAGGTGCTAAGAGAGTATCACACTTCTCCTTTGGCGGTACATCCTGGAGTGGCGAAGATGTACCAGGATCTCAGACGACAGCACTGGTGGCCGGGCATGAAGAATGCTGTGGCAGAGTTAGTTTCACGGTGCCTCACCTGCCAGCAGGTGAAGGCAGAGCATCAGGTACCAGCAGGTTTGGTACAGCCCTTGGAGGTCCCGGAGTGGAAGTGGGATGGGATATCTATGGACTTCGTGACTGGACATCCACGCAATTCCATAGGTCACGACTCCATTTGGGTGATTGTTGACCGACTCACCAAGTCGGCACACTTCTTACCCATCCGAGAGCAGGGCTCAGTGGAGAGCTTGGAGCGTCTCTATGTTCAAGAGATTGTATGGCTTCACGGTGTGCCATCTACTATCGTCTCCGATCGAGACGCTCGCTTTACTTACCGGATTTGGAAGGGGTTGCAGGAGCCGTTCGGGACGCGGCTACGTCTGAGCACTGCCTTTCACCCACAGACGGATGGTCAGACGGAGAGGACCATTCAGACTCTCGAGGACATGCTCCGTGCATGTGTCCTTGACTTTGGTCGCAGCTGGGAGGACCACCTACCCTTGGTGGAGTTCGCATACAACAATAGCTACCACTCCACCATCGGGATGGCACCCTACGAGGCGTTGTACGGAAGGCCTTGCAGATCTCCTTTGTGCTGGACAGACCCTGGGGAGTCAGCACTTGTGGGACCAGAGATGGTCCGGGCCACGACAGAGAAGGTCCAAGTCATCCAGGAGCGGATGAGGAAAGCACAGAGCCGGCAGAAGTCATATGCTGACAGGATGCGGAGGCCACTAGAGTTCGAGGATGGCGACCACGTCTTCTTGCGGGTCTCACCTCGACGTTGTTTGAGGAGATTTGGCCGAGGCGGCAAGTTGTCTCCACGCTTCATCGGACCCTTCCAGGTCCTCAGCAGGGTTGGCGAGGTGGCTTATCGTCTGGCTCTGCCACCTCAGTTGCACCGGGTGCACGACGTCTTCCACGTATCCCAGCTGAGGAGATACGTGCACGACCCGACGCACATCATTGACTATGGGGAGCTGGACGTGGATGATGGGGCGACTTTTACGGAGGTCCCAGTGGAGATAGAGGATCGACAGGAGTGGGTCCTACGTGGGCGATCGATCCCTCTTGTGCGCATCAGATGGCAGCACGGGAACCTCCAGGAGAGCACTTGGGAGCGGGAGGCTTAGATGCGTACTCAGTACCCACATTTGTTTCCCTAGTTTATGATGTATCTTTACGAGGACGTAATGTCCTGAGGTGGGAGTAATGTAAAGACCCGTAAATTTCAAAGAATTTTTTTTTTCTTAATTTTCTTTGGAATTTTAGAAAAGCGCAGTTTCTGACGGCACCAGATTCCGAGGCCCGGTGTGCCTGGAATCATTTTCCGAAGTTTGGATCGGGTACGTTCAGTAAACGGACGAGCGGGTTTTTCTAACTTTTGAACCTGTGCCCGGAATCGAATTCTGAGGGCACCGATGAAATCGCAACGCTGGTATTCGCTTAGAAATGCCTCTTCCGGAGTTGCGTTTGCTTGGGTGTGGTTTTAAATTTTCGGGCTTAAAGTTAAGAAATAAAATAATTTTGCGACAACTTTATTTTATTTCACTTAAGCCACTTGGAAGCCACTTGAAGCCACTTAAAGGCGGCTTGAACTGAGTTGAACTGGATAGGATGCTATCCAGAAATATCCTACCCCCTTGGTAGGATATTTGTGAGGTGGGGCCCGCACGAGCCTCGCCGTTTCTTTCCGCTAAGAAACGCACCCGTGAAAACCCGTCTTAATGAAAGTCAACTGACGCGTTTTCTAAATTCTTAATAGACCATTTAATTGGGCGGTTTATTTCGTGAATTAAATGGGCTGTTTCTCTCGTGAATTAAATGGCCTGTTTCTTTCGTTGAATTAATTCAATGAATTAATTCAGTCGTTTCTTACCCTGTTTTCGTGTGTTGGCATATTAATAAAATAAGACCAACCCAAAATCTTTTGAGAAGATTTGAGAGGATCCCTGTTTCTTCTTCTCCCTCGCGAAGAACGCGAAGAACGCGAAGAACGCGAAGAACGCCGAACCCGGAAATCGACGTCGCGATGCCTTGATAAGCATCGCCGACAACGTTCTTCTGCGACGTCTCTTCCTCCGCAACGGATCTTCGATCGGCTTCTTGAGGTAAGAATCTCGGACCTTCCTTTTTATCTCCTTCGTGGTTATTAACCAAAAACACGGATTTAATTAATTAAATTAAATCTGCTGTTTCATGGTGCGTTGAGTTCGCCGACTCAACACCGGATTCCGCGACGACGCGACGCCTCCCCGCGATGACGCGACGATCCCTCTCTTCCGCGACGGGCTTTTCCGCGAAGAACGCCCGCGCGCGACGATCGACGAGGTAGGGATTTATTTTGGGAATTACCCCCTTTTAATTATTTCCCGTGAACATTCTTTAGAAATTAAAGAACCGGTTTCGAACGAACAATTTTATTTTTATTAAAATTGTCGGTTCATGTGTTGAACAAAATTCTCCCGGTTGTTTATCTCTAACGCGGAGGGTGCGGGCCAAACGAACACGGCCGGACGACCCTCCGTCGTTCTTCGTTTTTTTTGCGGATTTGACGGGCAACGACGGAATGTGCCGCAACGGATGTTTGACGATCCCGCAGTGAAGAATGAGTCCCGCGAGGAGCAATGGCGCAGACGAGAAGAGAATCGGACCACCGGAACGATACCGGTGGCCCGCGGAACTAGCCGGCGGCGCCCCGGCGCGCCGCCGGACAGGCCGCCGCGACTAAGCGCGGCGGCGGTGGCACCCGCGGCCGCGCGGGTCCGGTGCCCTCGGACGCGGCTGAAGCCGCGTCCCGACTCAACGCGGCCCCCCGCGGGGGGCCGCGGAAACACTTGGCCGCGGGGGCGGCACCCCGCATGCCACGGCCTTCGGCCGTTTGGCCGAACCGGACCAGACCGGCCCGACCGGCCGGGCCGGGTCGGCCCGGGCCCGTACCCCCCGTCTTCGGACGTTTTCGTTCAAACGGCCGTATCTTGAGCTACGGGCCTCCGAACGACGCGACGTCAGTGGCAATGCGATCTTTGGATCGAGACGGTCGTTTCGGTATACTATACTCAAGGTGCACCTTCCTTTTCAGGAGCCGACGTAGTTAAAACTCCGTAGTTAAGCGTGCTTGGCCTAGAGCAGTGATCAGGATGGGTGACCTCCTGGGAAGTTTCCCAGGGTGTGTGTGAGACGGAAATGCCAATAACTAATAGATCGGTCGTCCGATTGACGCGCCGTATGTTTCGTTGAATTCCTCTAAGTGAGACAGATCTTTTGGCATACTCCGCCCGAAGTTTGGACGCAGGTGGAGTACGGTCGGGTTGGTTTTTCCTTAAAAACCAACCGGGCCCCTGGGACGAAAAAGCCAATAACTCTCAGACCGGGCGTCCGATTGACGCGCCGTCTGCGACGTTGAGTTCCTGTTGTCGATACGGAACTTTTGGATACATCAACTTCGGACTTTGTGTCAGTTGATGTATCGGCCTCTCGGCTCGTGGAGCGGACCCTCCCGAACGAGCTTGCTGTGTGCGGGAACCCTAGGCTGGCTGCGACTGCTACTTCGACAATGACGACCGTGCAGAGATCCTCAGTGGACTGCAGTGACGACTGTGCAGAGATCCTCCGTGGACTCCGACGACGACCGTGCAGAGATCCTCAGTGGACTGCGGCGACGACTGTGCAGAGATCCTCAGCGGACTGCGACGACTACTGCACTCAGCGATCCTACGTGGATCAGTGCTACAGGTCCTGCGTGGGCCCGGTCCTGTGTGGGCCCGATCCTGTACGGATCCGATCCTGTGTGGGTCAACACTCAGCGGTTCTGTGTGAGCCAACTCCTACAGGTCCTGCGTGGGCTCGATCCTGTGTGGGTCCGATCCTGTGTGGGTCACTGCAGAGATTAGTTACCTATCGATCCTTCATGGGTCCGATGACTTATATGGATCAGAGATCATCTTTTCGTCATCCGAAGAAGTATACCTGTGTGAGCTGAATCTTGTGTTTCTCTCCTTTGTGGATTGTGTTGAGCCATCTTGTGTGGATTTACTGTTTACTCTCCTTTGTGGATTGTGTTGTTCTATCCTGCGTGGGTATGCGTTTTTCTTTCCTGTGTGGACTGGGTTGTGCTAGGGCTCGGACGTTGGAGCCGATTGGGGAATTGATGACTTAGGTATATGTATGGGCATATACCTAAGCCGTGTCAGATGTTACTTCGTGATTGTATCTCTCCTTCGTGGCTTATCCTTGTGGATTTCGGGAGACCTTCGGGGGTCTCGGGGTCCCTACTGAGTAGCTTATACTCACCCCTGCACGGGCTATGCCCGCACTTTGTGGTGTTGGTTGCAGACGACGGACAGCGCTGATCACGGAGGAGGCGTGCAGAGCAGGACCGTACTTGGAGGTGGACCACTGGGCGGGACGTACTCGGAGCGGTTAGGTGGACCCGAGGAGCGGTGGAGGCTATCTGTACACACCCTTCAGGTGGGACTTCCAGAGGACGGCTCGACGCTGCAGTTTTTCCTTTCAGTTGCTGTTTTTCCTTTCAGTTGTACTTTACAGATGGGCTTGTATTTCCGGCCCCTTTTACTTTCAGCACAGCTTGTACAGTTTTTACTTAGTGTTTACTTTTCCGCTTGCTTACTCTGTGGTGCTTGTTTACTTTTCAAAGGCAATGCCTTCCCTTTTTGTTGGGATTTACGCCTTGGTGCTAGTCGCCAGCCCCTGGCCTATGGAAGGCGGGCTTGGGGTAGTCACGGCACGGGCCCCGAGGATGGGTCGTGACAGCGTTATATAAAAATAGATTTCGCACACCAACTTTTTGGGTTGATGTTGCTAAAAGAAAACACATTGTCCTAGAACGTGTTGAGAAACACTGGAAGAGGTGATGATTATCCAAACCCACATCAAAGAATATCAAAGTAGGAAAAAAAAGCTATACCAATAACCAAAAAAAGGATTTGGAATTTCAAGTAGGAGATCATATTTTCTTGAAGGTCTCTCAATGGAACTGTGTTATATGATTTAGTAAGAAGGGTAAATTGAGTCCCATGTACATCGGACCTTTCAAAATTCTATTACAAATTGGAGTTGTATCTTATCATTTAGAATTTCCACCAGGTCTTTCCAATGTCCATGATGTGTTCCATGTATAAATGTTGAGAAAATACATTCTTGGATCAATGCATGTACTCACCTATTAAAAAATTGAACTGGAACCTGATTTGTCTTAATGTGAAGAGCATGTCATGATTCTTGTTATAAGAGAATAACTGCTCAGCAAACATCAACTCGTCTAGAAGAATATCTATAGAGAAACCATACAATAGAAGAGGCAACATGGGAACCTAAGGATTATATGGTAAAGAACCTCTCAGATCTTTTGTATAGTAGTACTATAGAAATTTTGAGGATGAAATTATTTGAAGGAAGAGAGATTGTAACACCCCAATCTTATACGGTATGTTTCTATTTGAATTATTCAATAGCTTTTGTTGTACCCAACATAGAGTTTTAACATACAACGACCAGTCAAAGTAGCTGTTTTGAATACTAATAACCAATTTTTGAAATTTTATAATTTTTTTTCAAAATGGACTTCATTTTTGAATTCGGAATATCTAAATTTGCTTAAGGTGAATTTTTGGTATTTTTCTGAAAACCATAAATTTTTAATTAAAAGTGAACAACACTACGTTATTATTTAATACCAACATTTTATTTAAATATTTTATTATTTGAATTAAATTTATTTTAGGTAAAAAATAGATACATAATACTAATATATTTCCAATATAATTCATTAGAGTCAATTTATAATAATATTAGATATATAAAATTTTATTGAACTGTTTATCATCTTTTCCGACCATCTTGGCACAATTATAAATTTGCATAAAACGTGATTTGACCTCTTATTTGAATTGAATTTGAATACTCTAAGAGAAATTGTTGATATCACCAAGTAAAATGAGGTTTAATAAGATGCAAATTATATATGGTGAATAATAACTTTGGACTGTTATTTTCCATGGTTAAAAGTTAAATAGGTTCATTAAAGGTAAAAATGATATTATTGTTACCGTAACACATGTCCTAATTCTATTATATTAGTTTATTTCGACCAAAACATACCTTAGGAATAAAATAATATCCTTTAGTTCCACTTGGATTATATTAGGACATTTATTATTTTATTTAAAGAAGAGTAAAAAGTCTTAAATTCAAAGATTCATAACTAAAACATTTATAATAAAGAGTTAAACATAATATAATTTTGACTATAAATATTGATTAGATATCTAAAAATATTACCTACATAATTTTTTTTTTATTTCTGATTTTTATACCTTAAATAAATAAATTTATTTATGACACAATGATGATGTAGTAATTAATTTATTAATGAATGACTAAAATAATTAATTTTATAAATAAACAAATAAATATTAATTGAGACTTCTGAAGAATTACACTAATATAATATGTTAACATGAAATTTTTGGGTTGATTAATTATTTTTTTGATGTAATAAAGTTAACTTGACTTTCACAAAAACAAAATACCAAATAGTGTTAAAATTGACATAAATGATTTTTAAAAAACAATACTATATTATTAATTGATATAATATTCCAAAAAATATATGGATTGCCAAAAAGACATATATATGGTTATATATGTCAATAATTAACCACATTTTACTCTGTAGTCTTTTTATAGTATGTTTATTTTCCATTTAATATAATAATACAAGAATACATTGTAAATGTTAAACTATTTAACTAAGAGTTAAATCTAAAAGATAAGGTTTATATGGTAACCTAATCCAATCTAAAAACTATTGGTTGAGATTTTTTTGACTCACCACACCATATCCTCAATGTAAATCATTTATTATTTATTATAAACAAAATCTTGAATGTATAATAAAATAATATTTCAATGTTTTCCTAAAGTGACCCACACCCCCCTTATAAAAGGGTACTTCCCCTTCTCTCAAAATCACACCTCCAAATCAATCTGGCTCAGCCAAACCCTGATCAAATATATTACCAACTTCCCTATATTAAAACAAGAGGCTGTACATTGATTATAAATCCATATTATGGATCCCTTTTGATCAACTCAAAAGGAAACACCTGAAGAAGAGGTAATAATTTCACCACCTCTTTCAAAGTTCTTCTCTTCTTCCACTTCATCTTTCTTGGTTGTTTCCATAAAAAATAAATTACTCTAGAACCTTATAATTTATGTTATGTTATTTTAAATACTGTACAACCATATTCAATATTCTATCCATCCATTGACTGACATTTCAACATACGTACGTACGTACGACTTACCATCTCTACGTGGTGGTGTAGTTTGTTATTAAAAACATCATTATTTGGATGGGTATAATAATGAGTATAACTGATGTAAATAAATAATATTACATGTTAATGAATTTTTATATATGATATAACATCCAATTACATATAATTTCACCATCAATATAATGAAATTGTTGCTTGTGTGTACGTATGATTACTGTCTCCACGAAGTGATTCATTTCCTATCGCAATAATTCATGAATAATTTTCATTTAATGATTAAAAATAATTTTTAAAAAGATAATATAATTCTTCATATGAATCAAATACATCATATCTATATCAAACAAAACTTACATAACAAAACAAATAGAGGAATATGAATCAGTTAACACCCGAAACAATGTTACTATTGAAATATTATAAACAAATCAATATTAGAAGATCATATAAGATATAATATTTATGTAGTTTGTTCTTTTATAATTTAATAACAATGATTTAACTATTATACGGGTGGTTAATGTACCCTCGATCAAGGAAAATTACTATGTAAGGGTTAATTTCACAATCTATTTACTTATTCAGGGTTGTTTATATGTAAGTAATCTACATGGACTTCTTTATCATCCACATTGATTTTTCTTAAAAAAATATTTAAAAACATTTTTAATATTTACTAATATATGGGTTAAATTCATTTATAAACTTATTTGACATTCTATGTTTTGAAAGGAATATTTCATTCGGTTTCCAAACAAGGTACATTATGAATTTTTCAACAAAATTAAGGTAAGAATGTTTTTTTTAACTTATATAGAGGGTGTAAATATTTTCTACCATTATATCATCATGGAAGATTCTCTTATAAGTTTATATGATTATTTTCAAAATAAATATTTCTTTTATAATTATGTTACTTTTAAATGACTTCAAAAATGAATGATATATTTCTCTTAAAATGGATTTCATTTCATCTATGTCAACATCCATTGAGGTATTTTACACTTGTTTGAAGTGGATTCATTATGCTATAAATCCTCAATATTTTATTGAAGGTTTTGTGATATGGTTTACTATGGATATGTTATTTATAAACAATTCATGGTTTATGTTTAAAGTATTAACATTTTGTTTGCAAATTTTAATATGAATGTATATGTTTTGTTTCAACCTTTTCATATGATGAATGAATTGGACATAAAAAGTGAATAGTGGAGCCCACTATTGCTCTTCGATGCATCTGTAGGTCTCATGTGACAAACTAGAGTCTTGGAACCAGGACTTGATAATATTTTATTTGTATTCTTGGCATGAGGCCTTGACTTTGTGGTTATGATGTCTGGCATTATGCATTCCATCATTATGAAATTGGCTATTGATATTGCATGTGATTATACAACTAGTAGAATATCCATGTGAATAAGTAAATTGAATTATTTGATTTATATTTACCATATTATTCTTATGTTTTAGTTTAAATGGATTATGTTTCATTTTTATACATTTCCTTAAATGTTTATTCTTATTTATGAAAGTTTTTTCTATTTTGTTATCCTTACTGAGAATCTAGGCTCACCCCATTCTATGTTTTAATTTTTCTAGGATGTGAAGAAGTATTATATGATTGACCAACAGGGATATGGTATATGTGCGTGTTCAATGGGGACACAATTTTGTTATTTTTATTTTTTGATGTAATGTAAAACTTATGAATGTATCTAGTACATACAAAGTAGCTAAACTGGTCAATCTTTTGGGACATTATCTCTTGTAAACATGCCAATGTTATGTAATTATGCACTCACTCTGGGTAACTGGGTTAATGGAATTACATATCCTTCAGTTTAATAATGATATATTTCATTTGGAGTAATTTATTATATTAGTAATACTAGTTTGGTAGAAGGATGTATGTTTTTATGTCATCTTCAATGTTTTAATGAAAATAAACCATGACCATGTAAAATGTTAAAAGAGTAGAAACCCCAAGTCATAGGTACCTTTCTTTTCAAATGGTGGTGATGATAACATTGGTGGCTTCTAATTCTCTAGTAATTACTTATTTAATATTGATAACGTATCATATCGTTCGTTAGGAAAAGAGAGTTATCCTAAAAGGATCAGAAACAAGATGAATTGTAGTGGGAGAAAAGGATCTCACATGCATTGGTTTCACTGAGTGATGATTTCAATATGAGTTCGCCAGTTTCATTTATGTCAAAAAAAAATTTATATGGTCAAAAATATATATGGAATTCATTTATAATTATATTTTTATAGTTAAATATACATTATATCTATGGGATTGTGGAAGCATGGTGGTAGATTTTTGAAAGTGATGGTTCTAAAAGGAGTGGGTTCATAGACACATAATCTTATGTGTGATGTGATTATATTTTCCCTGTGTTTGTTTCATGCATGTCATTCTTGTTAACTTCACATTAAATTCATGAATGGCATAAAATTTTAAATTTATAATTAGTGGTTAGAAAAATATCTTTGGGTAATAAAATTATGTGGTATCATTCCTCTCATATCTTATAGAATGCTAGTGAATCTGATTCTTTTTATAGATAGATTGAATATTTTTGTTTTTAATCTATATATACTATTGGATTCACCAAGAAATTCTTATCTCTATATTTTTAAGAATATTATATATGAAACTGATGAAATCCTTTTGGTACATTTTTCAAGATAGCATAGGTGGGACTATAATGATTCTTGGGATGGGTACACAATTAAGTTAGACAAGTGACATAATCTTTGATCTTGACTTGACTAAAATATATATTTATGAGTATGGAAATCCTAATGGTGGGTATAATGTGACACTCTAGGAATGTGATGTCCTTATGATTACTATGTGTTTTAATATGAGTTCTTAGAGTGCGATGGGAGAAGATATTTTTAGGCTCACTGTAATATACTATGAAATGGTGAAGACCATAGTGTTGGTCATGGTTCTTTACATGGGGCTACTGTGGACATGAGATCGCCCCATAGCATGGTCCATAGAATGGTGTTGGCCAAAAAAATTTGAAAATAGTAGAATCAACCACTGTATGTGGGAAGGACTAATGAACTTTGAGAGATACCCTGGGTTATTATATTAGGGAATCATGATTTGGTTTTCACTCGGTTACTAAAATGGTTTCTTCTAGATTATTTTTTAAACAATTGTTCTCTCTTATTTATATAAATTATTGATAACATATTCTTGTTTGTGGGAAGTTGTTAGTGTGGTCACATCATGAATTTTGGTATATCTATTTTGTCTTCCACCTTGTTTTTCTATTTTATTCATAGTTTATTGAGGGGTCAGAAGGTGGTATGTTGTTTTAGAGATGATGTGGACCTAAACATGTATTTAAAGATGCTACAAGTGGTTCACCAGGTTACTATTCATTTCCACCATCCATCTAGCTAGCTTGGAAGTGGCTACTCCAATTCTTCTTTATCCATAGGACAATCGGAGGGTCTCTATTGGCCAGTTGTTGGGAATGTAAGTAACAAAAATTACAATATTGTAACCAACATATAGCTCGTGGGTCACCCCTACTATCCCCTAGGTCACCCAAGACTAAGGGATTGTCTGTCGGCCAGCTGGTACAGGCCTCAATCAAGCTGATGGAAACTATGCACTAGATTTGTATAATAATATTATAATTATTTTTTCCAACACCCGATGTTATATTCTTCGTTCTTCCACATAGTAAAATCAATATATATGAAACTAGGATCCCCTCTATGACATTTTTTCTTCTCACAACTACTTAATTAATCATAGTTTTTATTGGGAACGATCATTTAACACCACTAGAGTTTATGGTATATGTATAAAAAACCATTGTTATTTTATTTCAAGTAAGTGGGACTATGAAATTTAAGGAGAAGAAATCGAATTTCTCACCTAAAGTAAAACCCCAATTTGGCCCAAAATTCCAAAATACATGGTCTAGTTGGGAATTCCTTATGATGTTTACATTCATAGATGAAGTGGAAATGGTTTATAGAATATTTAATATCATAGGATGTTAAATATTATAACACACATTGTGTACCTAAATTTGGAACCGTAACAGGAATAGGGAGTACACCCTCAAAATATTATTTCAATGTAAACAACATATTATACATTACCAGACTATAGGTACCAAAGGTGGAAAATAAATTTGGTTCATCTTGATGTAATCATTGAATAACAATTTTGAGTTATAGGTTTTGTGTAATAGATGTAGAAATATTGTACAAAAGGTTACATTACATGATAATTAGAGGCACATTCCAAGTAAATCTTTTTGTTCTATAGACACTATATACAATATTAATCATTGTTTACTTATTTCATATTCATGCACATTACATATCTCTTTTTCCAATGACAAATCATGACATGTAGTAAGACAATAATGTGTTATATTTCCACATATTTTCTATGGTTACCTCTTATTATATATTACAGATTTTCCATTAAATGTTATTCAAATTATTGTCCGATTTTAATTGGTTACATGACCAAAAATTTCATAAATTTCATTTCGGTAAGTACTCTGTAGAAATAAACCATTATTGTTGGAGAAACTATGTTAGAATGTTGATCCCTCTCACAATCCTAAGGAAGGGTTGGAATTCCAAACCAACAACATAAGGAACAAGAATCCTCAATTTGTGGATTGGATAGATTATGTATTCTTCTCAGTTACATGATGCTTGGATCCTCTTTCACTAGTGTTTTTATTTTGACTAACTATGTGATAAAATGTTCATGGGATCCTCCACTTGAATTAATATACATAAAAACTAATAAATGTGTTGGATGTTTCATGTAGAAGATGTTTAAGTCTTGTGTTAGAAATTGTAAATCAAAATATTATTCCTATTTGTTCTTTATGAAAACAAATTTTTGTTGGAGTGGGTTATATTTATAAAATGGGTTTTTTCAGGTTATCATTTCCTCTTAATTATTACCATTCTCTCTCATGTTGACCATTGCTGAGAGATAATGGGTTTTCTACTATGTACATCAACTATATACCATCATTTCACATACAAAATGCATCAGTATGGGGTAGCAATGACTAAACATGATTCTAAAATAGTATATATAAACTATATTATGAACAGATAGGAAAAAATAGGATTTATAAAATATAGGGTCATCACTATTAGATGAGGCTCTCCATAGTTTGGTATTGACATCATTCAAATTAAAATCACAACATCTAACTCTCGTTATGTGAATAAACCAAAACCTAAAAAATTATGGTACCCTCATCTCATTTTTCTCAAAACCAAACTAACTACAATATTTTCATTTCATTATGGTTTTCAAACAATTTGAGTCATTTATATACTATTCCTAGTGCATCATCCTCAACAAAAAAATAAAATTATTTTATATTAATTTTTTATTCTTAGAGTTTATATTTTTTTTACTTTTCCTCTTTTTTAAACTTATTCTACCCCAATTTTAGTTTTAAAAAACACTTTAGTACACATGTATTAAAATTGGGGTGGGAGGAAGTAGAACACACTTTTTATCATGGGATTGAAAGGAATCTAGGAAGACATAATTACAACATACTAGAAGAGGACATCATGACAAGAAGATAACTAGGACAACAAACGAAAAGGTTGTAGGAAAAGAACATAATTTGGTTCTCTTATAGGGGATTAAACTTGTTACATTAATTTTTACTGCCTCTCTTGGTATTCAATATCAATATAAGGATGGGATCAATTGATACAACATATTATGTTACATTTTTTATAAATATTTAATCTAACTCCATACAATTTATCTTGATTAATGGATACCTTGGAGGATATTTTAACGATTCAAAGGTATTTTAAAAACTTGTCCCCTAATTATCCCTCATTTTATGGATGGTAATAGATATTCTAATTTTAATATTCATCAAACCACTAGGTCATGTTTTAGTTCCACTAATAATTTTGGATTGATTTTTAGTTTAGTTTGGTTTTGTTCGATACATGTTTGTTCGAGAAATTTTCATCAGATTTAGTTAGTTCTGTATTTTTATATTATCATGGAAAATTTCATTCATTTGGGATCTAATCGATTAAGTTTGATAACATTTGGTTTATAATAGTTTCATTTAGTTTGGTTTAGATCTTTATTGTTGTGGTTATATAGGTTTTAATTCATTATATTTGATCCAATTTGATACATAATTTGTAATATCATATTAGTATATTTTATATTATTTTGACTTCGTACAATTAAGGTCCATTCAATTTTTTTCTATTTGAATTATATTATCTTGATTTTGATCATTCTAGATCTATTTTGGTCATTAGAATTTAAATTTATATGAGTACAGTTTGGTTAGTTTGTGAATTTTTTTAAATGTTTCATTCTATTTTTTTGGTTTTATTCTATCAATTGTCTGTTTGTATGGTTCTTCTTTGTTAAGTTCAACTCATTTTATGTTTACTCTTCATAATCATATTTGGTTTGGTTTACCATGGTTCATCTTGGTTCATTATTTTTTATGTAATCCTAACAGATGCTGGTTAAGAGAGGCCCAACTGGATTATACTGATTATATCTGATTCTCATTAGTACAACATGATATGATTTGTTTTTGATCTGGTTAGTTTTAATTTATTTGTTCAGTGTATGGGAATTTAATTTATTATATATTCATTTAAGAGTATTTAGTTTTAGTTTTTATAGTTTAATAAAATTCTTATTATTTTGGTTTCCCAATTATATTATACCATATTTCATTCACTTAAGTTTTAATGAGTTCATGTTGGTATCAATAAAATTGGTTTGTTTCCATTTGGATCAGGTTAGAAAGATTTGAGTTGATTAAATTAGGTAAAAACGTCATATCATATCAAAAAATTATTAAAAAAGTTCTATATAATTATTTAGTTTAAAAACATGGTGTGAAATACAAGAAGATTCATTAAATTTAATCCCCAATGCATAGGGGAACCTACCTCTAAATCAAGGTGCTATGATTATGAAGACAACAATTCTAATATCATTCTTACCTCTTGAACACATATGCACATTTTCATATATATATATATATATATATATATATATATATATATGGACACCTAGCCCCTATGTACATATTTTTTATGGAAAAAATTTTAAAAGGGTATCTTTACATATATGCTAATACCTGAATATACACCTTTACCTTACACACAAATAAATTATTCATTTATATACATAAGCACACCTTGCCCCAATATATATCTTCATACCATCATGAGTGAATATATATATATATATATATAAATGGGGGAACTTATATATGTATATGCCATCTTATGCATACATGTGCAAGTCTCCTTTGACAACGACATCCCATAACCACTGCATTGAGGTCCAAAGTACACCTGAAAAACACAGAAACTCATCCCCAGACCCCATAAATTAAAAAAACAAATAATTGTACTAGAACAAAACATACCTAAAACCCAATCCAAATTTCTAGTTTTTCCAAAAAAGAATTGATACTGAATTTTTGAGTCTGCATAAAAATAGAATGAGATGTAGTTTCTTTACAATAAATTGATGCTCTAAAAAATAATTATTATGGAAAATATAATGGATTGGATTAGAACAGGATGACAATTGGACCTATTTCATGGAAGTGGAATTGAATACTATAGGAATTGGTGAATATATACATTCCATTATAATGATTGAAAATGAAATTAATAGTGGAGAGGAAACCACAAATATCGCATAAGATGTTTCTGATCACTACTAGATCAATACTACTAGCAGATAATCAAAAAACATCACGATACAAATATTTTTATCTTTAGTACTATGTTAAAGACATTGAATCTATTTAGAGAATATAGAATGGGCCATTCATACATTGTACATCCATGAAACATAAAATAAATATAATTGAAAAAGATAAATAACCCAAATGAGATTAACATAATTAACATCATTTCAATATTAAAAAATGAATGACAAAAATGCACCAGTTAGGGGTAAAAATGATTATATTTGGTTATAAAATCCTATATGCAAACTATATTATGAACTGATAGGGGAAAATAGGGTTTATATAATATAGGGGGATCACTATGGTAGGATCCTCACCATAGTTTGGTACTGGCATGATTTAAATTAAAACCACAACACATATCCCTCACTATGTGAGTAAACCTAAACATACAAAATCATGGTACACTCAGCTCTCTTTCCCTAATACCAAACCATCTTCAATATTTCATTTTCATTAGGATTTATTAGATAATTAATTCATTTCTATTCCATTATTAGTGATTCACCCTTAACTTCCACTTAAAATTATTTTAAATTAGATAGTGTTTCATTGAGTTTATAAATTTTTTAAATTGGTTTCTTCTAGAGATTTAACGATGTCATTTATAAATGAAAAAAATGTGTGTCATTGATGGAGATTGGTGATATGAAATATATTTTTTAAAAAAAATCAATTTTTTTTATTTAGAGTATTCAGATTCCCTTAAATACTTATGTGAGTTTCATGGGATGATTTTTTTGGTTTTGAGGAGTTGGGATAATATGTAGTGGTTTTAATGTAATATTATAATTATATGTTGTAATTTTTGTGCATTAGTATTGATGAATAACTTACATGGGATGTATTATCTTATTATATAGAAAAAAACCCAAATTTCTAACAAGCTGAATAAGATTAAGAAGGCATACCCAATTGTAGTGATAAAACTAGTAACAAATGAATCATTAAAGAAACACACAAAAATGTAGCTCTTACCCACACCGTAATGGGAAATAATAAATGCACACACCCAATGAATTCAGATACAACATCAACAAAAAACATGTTATAATACATTTAAATGAGGTTGGAAACATGGATCAAACATTGAAAATTAGTGAAGTGTCAAGAAATCAAACATGGATTTTTAGTTTAAGTTATTCTAATTAAGCATTTGTAATTAAAGAAAAACATTTATATAAATAAAATAATAATGGGAAACGACCTCAATGACATGATCGAGCATCCACATTCATCATAAAACAAAATTAAATTCCATAAAGAATGTTTTAAAGGCCACCTACATTTTACCAAGGCTTTTCTACTTTGATTATAAGGTACAAAATTAGATGTTAAAGCCAACCAAGGCCCACCAAGCTCATCCAACAATGACCTGATCAACTAGGCTCATCACATTAACCATAAAATCTATGTTACATCAATAAACAATTATTAAATGATTATAAATAAATAAATAATTATATTTATCCCTTATATATTATCATTTAACTCACCAGTACATTCTTCTATACAAAAAACATTATCAATAGCATGGATTTTACTCTCAATGCATCCATGAATCTAGGATACACAAAGACCAAATTAAAACTTTTGATTAAATAGCTAAAAAATTGATTTTTGGAAAACCCTTTTGAATATTATAAAATATTGAATACCTTAATTTATCAATATGACAGAAATAGGAAGGAATGATCTCAGGTTCCCTTAATCCTAATTATAGGAGACCCTTTACCCTAAATGATTAATTTCACTATACTTCAGTGAGACTGATGAATAACCCTACAATATAAACTTATGAAATCATAAATGTCATAAGGGAAACAATGAAAGAGGGAGGTGGGATACCATTGTACATGTATTTTAGATAACATGAAGATTGAGTAGTTTTTGGGGGAGGGGTAAGTGGTGGATACTAGGGCTTAGTATGGGAGGAGGGTTGAGGTGGGTTGTGGTGAGCCGTGAGTGGTGAGTATGGAGCGGTGGGTAGGGAGGAGCGAGCACTGAGCACCGAGCTGTAAGGGGGGGTCAGGATGGGATGAGGGGAGTGCCAAGGGGATAAAATTAGTATCATGGGGGGTCGAGATGGGAGGAGTAGCAATGATGGGAGGAGTGGAGCGGTGTTGTAAGCATTGGGGAAGTGGGGTACGAGGGGAAGTCAGCATGGGAGTAGGGGATCCAGATGGAGAGAGGGTGTTTAAGGTTTTTAGGGAGGTATATACCAATGATTTTTATGAAACCATTGGCATAGCCTACCATATATTACCCTATCCCGACAGTTAAGGAAAACCACTGGTATAGAGCCATGGAAATAGACCCTATTTTTAGTAGTGGTTACAACCCCATTTTTTACCAGGATTGTATATTATTAAATTTATAATGAAGAAATTACATGATCTATATCTATGAAATATTATTCATTATTATTATACTTTTTTAATTTTTAGATATTACATATTTTTTTATTTTTGTCACTTCAAGAAATAATGTGACCGAAATAATGTGTATAAGAGAAATTATCCCTGTTTTTCTCATTAGTTGGGAAACATATATTCCATTTCCTATTTTATTTACAATTTTTTCAAGAATTTTTATAATATTCATAGAGGTTTATTTAATATAAATTTAAAATGATTTTTATTTTATTTGAAATTTTTTAAGATACTTTTCTTATCTTTTTCTAAATGTTTTACTGTTGAAATTTTTATTGAAAATGTGAATGAATTTTATTTAACATACATTATAGGAACAAGTTTACCTACCTTCACTAATACTATTTTTTTATTAATATTATTTGTAAATATCCTTTTGTAATTTCAATGAATATTTTTCTCTTTTTATAAATTTTAAGATTCTAAATGTGTCATTTCAAATGAAAATGGTATTTTCCAAAAGAAATGTTTTAGTAATCCATTATGTGTATTGTTATTTATAACAACATCAATTGATACTTATTCTGATTTACTAGGGATAAGATCCTTTGTTACTATATTTTTCATGCACTATATGTTTTATTATTATTATCATGAAATGTTTATGAAACCTATATTATCTACATGAGTTATAATTTAATGATATGATGAATGTTTTATGATATTATTTTGGATATATGAATTGTTTTTATTTTGTGAAAAGTGGTAAAAAATTATATATTTGTCAAATGTATTGGGTAATTATGGATATATACTGAGATTATAATAACTGGAATGGGGGGTGAACAATGTTAAGTAAGGGACATTTTCCAATAAGATAGTATTGGGAGAGAACCTCAACCAATGAAATAATCAAATAATAAGTAAAACAAAACCCACTATGATAGTCTTGGAAATGATCCTTGAATAATGAAATGATTTTATATAATTATGTGTATGCTAAAAAGATATATTATATTTTTCTTATATATTATCATAGATCATGATTTCTTATTGATTATTCCACACAGCTTTGTATTTAGTTTTTTTTATAAAACATTATGTCATGTTTCATGATTATGATCTAAAAATTAAAGGGTATGATATTCTATTATTAATCCCATTTTCACATACCATTATACATATCTTATGATCATTTAAGATCATTCATTGATATCACTTTTGTTTACCCTTTTTTGAGGATTTGTGGTCATCGTTTGTTATGTTTCCCTTCCCAAAGTAATGGAGAAAGGTTTATAGTATATTATGTATAATATGGGTAATAGTTATTAAGATCATATGTGGAAATTATTTTGATAATTTATATATCATTTTTTATGTATCCATATTTCCAAATACATTAACTTTTTATGGTTCTAGAATAGATCATGTTGATATATAAGGAATATTTTTTCTTATAAGATGTATTTTTTATATATATAATGGTTGGGTCACTATTATTGGTATCAGAGTAAGGTTTAGTTAGTTTAGGAAACTATTTTGGGAATAATTTATTTAAAACCCTTATCACAAGGCTTAGAATAAATAACATCCTATGTTATTATAAAGAATAGAGTGTTTTTTAAATAAGAGAATACATAATTTTCTTGATACTACAAGTTGGAATGGTATTGGAATAGATTAATCTAGTGGTAATAGTCCTAAAAAGAGTTTTATGAGTATATCTCGACCATAATTCTAGTGCACAGTGAATGATCCATTACTATAAACATGGTATAACACTTATATGGGACATTCTTAGGGTAATTAATATTTTTTTGAGATCCATTATGATGATTTTTAATAGATAATAACCATGGATGACCTTATGTGTCATAGATTGAGAATAGGTTATCATTATTTAAGCATCCAAAATTTGATTTTCATGATTATATGATTTCCCACAATAATTATTATTACTCATATAGTGATTTTTTTCATTCAATGGATGATACCAGATGAAACTATGTTAATGATTATTTTTATGGACATTGAAATGATTATCATCCTAAAAACCCAATATTTTTGTAGTTGGAATAAAAACCATATTTCTATTGTTACAAAAATTTATCAATCCATCAATCATGTTCATCTATCAAATGAGAAAAGGGGTACAAATTTTGTCAAGTCCTTTATTGGGAGACATAGATATTTTTTTGTATTCACATTGATCTACTAATTTCTAATTAATAGACCAATACCATTGATAATTTATTTTTCATTCTCTAATGAAAAAACATGAAAAGTTTATCTTACATATTTATCAAATGTATAGTAAATCATATCAATGGTATAATCTTACCTAGAATATGTGGCAATGGGAAGAAATTTACTCCATGGAGTGGGATGATTTTTTAAGCTAATTTCTCAATATGTACTTTCTCCATATTCTTTATGAAAATATAGAGTGGTAATTCCTTGATCATGAGAAAAATAATTATCAATATGTTAGAACCATTGAGAAATATTTTATGAAGATTTTGATGTATGAAATTGGTAGTATTATTGAACTGAAAATTAATATTAAATGATTCTTTATTTTTTTTAAACCAAGTATCTAAAGGGTTATAACCATAAGAGACTTTAGATTCTATGAATAAATAATTTTATTTGATTTACAAGTGTAAATGGAGGTTGGATCCAGCCATCAATCACAAGGTTTTTATATGAAACAAAAGATGGTACTGAAAGGATGTTATAATATCAAAAACCATGCAAGAAAATAACATGAGTTTTACATTATACCAAAACTTTGTAAATAAGCTTAGTGAAAATTGACTTCAGGGGGATAATAAATTTTGTATGGGTAGAAAATAAATAAATCAAGCTATTGAATAATAATTTAATTGTAATAAGCTTTTTCATGTTTTAAATGGATAGAAATCTCCGAAGAATTTAGCACCCAAACTACAACGCTATAATTTTAAGTAGTATGGACATCATGATGAACAGATCTTGAATACATGGGTTAATAATGATGATTGATGTTAGAATCCTCTTAAGCTCAGTGTCAAACGGAAATCTTTTGAAATCCTTATTTCTGATGTGGGGTGAGATAATGAGGTTGTGAACGTCACACTTACCATTCACTCTATATCTATTAATGTATTATTATTTTTAAGTTATAAACACACATTTAAATATGAATAATTATTTAAGGTTATCTCATTAGCACCTAAACAATTAGATATTAAATTAATAGTAAAAATCTTAATGGTATGGTAATCACATATCTAGAACACCCATAATCTCAAATTGAATTTTGTGGGAATGTACACCTTATAAATATTGTTATTCTTACTCTATTATAATTTTTTTGTGATATTAGGCATATAATGGATTTATCTATATAAATATCATATCAATTTTAGTGGATGGGATATTTCAATTGATATTCTAAAACTACCTATTATTTTCTATTAGTACAAGGATAAATATTGATTTACATTATAAAAGACTACTGATATGTGGTTCTTGATTCATATAAAAATTGGGTATTTATCTCAAATGGGTGGGGATAAACTCAACATTGAATATTTTCCCATTTTATTGGAGTTTTCTGATGTATTTATTCATGTATTACCTAGTCTTACATCAAATTATGAGGTTGAGTTTTTAATAGAACTCATACATAATTCTACACCAATTTCAATGTCTCCATATAAAATGGAACTTATTGAGGAACATGAAATAAATAATAAACTCCTTGTAAATATTGATAAAGATTCATTTATCTATTTTCATCACCATAGTGTTCACCTATACTTTTTATGAAGAAGAAATATAGAACAATGTTGTTCTGTATTGATTATCAATAACATAACAAAATCACGAATATGAAGAAATTCCCTTTTCCCTTTAGTGACTATTTTTTGATCAATAATGAGATGTTGAATATTTTAAAAAGACTAATCATTGATCTATATACTATTAGTTTAGGGTAATAATTAAATACATACCCAACAAAGACATCCATAGGAGGCATGGATATTATGAATTTGTCGTTATTCCATTTGGTCTTACTAATAACCCTAATGTCTTCATGGATTTAATGAATTAAGTATTTAGATATTACCTAGATTAGTTTTTATTAGTCTTTATATATGATATTATTAAATATTCAAAGAGTAAGTAATTTCATTAATATCACTTGAGTATTATACTGAGGTCCCAAAGGATTAAGAAGTTGTATGAAAAATTTACCAAGTTTAAATTTTGGATATATAAAGATTAATTTTTGAATAATATAATCTCATGAGAGGGTATATCAGTGGATCCATTCAATTAGGAAGTTATTGAAAATTGACCATGATCAACAATTATAAATGAGGCCCATAGTATTATATGATTGTTCAAATATTATCAGTGATTTGTGATGTATTTATATTGATTTGATAATAAACTCACAAATTTTAATTTTAAGGGAGTTATGTTTTATTGGATTGATGAATGTGAATAGAATTTCAAGGAACAAAAGATAAGGTTGTTCAGTGCACAAGTGATCACACTGCACAAATGTGGAAAATGTTTTTTGATTTACATTAATGAATAAAATAAAATGATGGGATGCATTCTAATTTTAAAGTCCATATTGATATCTTAAGCCACATTCTAATTAAAATTAATGAGAAAAATTTCCCACCCCCTGATTTAGAGTAATCATCGTTAACTTTTACATTAATGGTATAGAGGAATTATTTTTATAGTGAAAGTTGTGACAAATATACTGGTCACAAAAGTTTAAAGTACATATTCTTAAAAAAAGTGTTGAATATCCACTATAAGATATTTTTATAGGTGATTAAATGTTATGACTCCTCGATGTAGTAAAACATTGGGAAAGAGAACAAGGTGGCTAATGCTTTTAGTTAAATGGATCATTCTATCTTATTTATGATGGGGATAAAATATATATCTAATTATGGATTTTAAATGTTTGGAACATATAATATTGTTGTAATAGGTGAAATTTTATCTTGATATAATGATTTTTCAACCATATATCAATTTGAAGAATAAAGAGGTGCAGAAGGAGGATATGGATATATAATAGAAGGCGAGAAAAATTCTTGAGATCAACCTTTATTATGATGGAATTCTAAGGTTTATAAGTAAATTATGATTCATATCAATACCATACATGAAGAGGGAACAATTGGAATAACCTCATATCCCATTATTCTATATTCATCTATAATGTATGAAGATTTATTAAGATCCAAAGGAGTTTTTCTGGTTGGTTTACATGAATATAGATAATAAAAGGTATAAATATTAGTGTTTATCATGTAAAAAAGAAAATGGAGTGGGATAAAAGTATTAGGGGTATTGCAACCATTTCCCATAACATAATGGAAATAGAAAACCATAACTCCATATTTTATCCTCAGAAACCCCAAAATAGCTAAAGGTAATAATGCTATTTAGGTTTTAGTCGAACCCCTAATGAAGTTAGGACACCAAATTTATATTAGATAATATTTTTATATTGATCATAATTCTATGATATACATTAATGAATTTTTAAGGTTGTATAGAATTAAAAATTCTATTTTATATGATGGAGATCTGATGATTACCTTATAGTTATAGAGATAAGTCTTTGGAAACTTTAGATATAGAGTTTTGTTTCAATATTTCTTATCATACATAGAAATATGGTCATTTTGAGAGAAAAATTCAAAAACTAAAGAATATTTTTAGATCCTGATCTCTATATTTCAATTTTTTTGGATCAACACATTCCCCCATTTGAATTTTATATAATAATACCTTCTAGATGAGAATTCAATTGGTATACTATGAATCCCATTATGGAAATAAATGTACAAATATTAGAAACTATGATAATGTAAGAGAAATAAATGTATTGAGACTTAATCTAGATGAGGAAATATTAGATAAGGTGAGATCGGTTCATAAACACATAATAGTATCTAAGAGTATACATGACAGTTATACTGATAATCATTGGGGAGATCGTGATTAAGAAGTTACTAGGAAATGATTTCTATGAATTTACCCATGGATGAATAATATGTCATTCAAAAATAGTGGAATGTTGATCCCTATGTAAATTGGTACTTTTAATATTCTTTATTTGATTGGGATAGTTTTGTATTACTTTCCCCTCCTTCCAAAACACACTCAAGATCCCGATTTGTTCCATGTATTTATTCCAAAAAAGTACATACCTAAGCAATAACATATAATAAACTCAAAGGTTTTAGGACCAGATCATGAAATTTACTAAGAATAATAACAGATTGAAATAAATTATCATATAGATAATGTTCTATTGGAAAATACATCAATTATGGCTAAAATTATTTAAAGGAATCAAATATTTTTCGAATCCACATGGGAACCCAAGGATATGATGAAACATAGATATCATCATCCCTTTTATGTCATAGTGATATAATTTCAAGGGTGAAATTTACTTTATTGTGGTTTGAATATAAAAACAGATGTTTTTATAGGAATTCCCTTTAAAATAAACATGAATTATTCAATAAAATTCCTTATAGACACCGCTATGTTTATATGATAGGTGATATAATAAACTATTATAACCTAGCCATCACATTAAAATGTATGAGTAATACTAAAAACCTTAGGAAATTTATGTTAAATAATTAAAATTTATTTATTTATTCGTAATAAATATGTACTCAATTTTCCTCAAATTTATTTTATGGTTCCAAAATATGTTTTCCTCAAAAATGGTTTTTATCACAAATTTTACATGTCAGAATTATAAATAATTTCTATAATTTTTAGAATTTTTTTTCATGTAATTATGTACATTATTTTAATTAATGGATTTTTAGGTTTCAGAAATATAATATTTAAAAAATAATTTTATATTTTAAAAGCAATGTAATGGAAGTAAATTAAGTTTTATTCTTAAAAATTAATTTTTTTCTAGAACGAGTTTTCATTGTATTCTTTAACTTATTTAAAATTAAATTCCACCAATTATTCATATTTATCTAGTAAAATGGATTTAATATTTGGAATAAAAAAACAATTTAAAAGGGTAAATATAATTTTTACTCATAGTTAATAGAAAAAGAAGAAAAAATTTGTTGCCATAATTAAGATTCAAACGGGATTATTAGGGGAGAGGGATGAGGGTGGAGGTTAGAGTAAGAGAACAAGGTAGTATTTCCATAAAAACATATATATTTATTATTTTGTAAAAAATATAAAACTTATATTATCCTAACTTTGAATAATTCTCCATTTTGAAACTCTTTCCCATGAAGGTGACCTTATATCATTGAAATATTTTATGAAATTCCATGTGTGTCCCTCCCTTCACTTATAGAGGGGTCATATTCTCTTCCCTTATTCATAGATTTTAATCCTATATATTAGAAAATACCCACTCCAAAATCTTATTATATTCATTAACTTCATCCCAATGATTTATTATTCTCCTAAGACAAATCCTTCAAGGATTTAGAGTAAACCAATGGAGGTGTCTGAAAGAAGAGGAACAAATCTTACCCAAGCTCCTCAAATTTTACATATTATTATAATTCTTCTATTTATATCCAATATATATAATCATGAGGACTAAAATATCATATATATACTTAGATGTAATTATTAATATATAAAAACCTTTTTCCAACTCTTCTACATAAAATGGGAGATGAAAATATCGCTCGTGTGTACGTGTGGATTACCGCCAGAATGCAGTGATTTGATTTATTCCCCATCCACATATTTCATGACTAGTTATTATGTTATATTTAATGTATATATAGATATTACATTTATAATATATATTTTTTTATATAAATTTTTATTTTTATTTTACTTTCTCTCACTACATCCGTCAAAAATTGAATAATTACTCTTGCGTATGTTTGTACTACTATATCCACATAGTGATATCATTCATTTTTCATCAAAAATTTGAATGAATGGTTAAAATTCGGTTTGTAATTAATATATATGATATTTTTTTAGGATCAAAATTTTTAGGATGGAGGAACCCTGATCAAAGTGCAAGGACTATTACCACTAAACCAAAACATTCATGAAAAATGAAGATGTTAATACCCAAAATGACATTGATAATTAAATACAGATAACGAACATTTGAAAACATGTTATATGTAAATAATTTATGGTACTATAGGAAATTTTATTATTAAATTATATAACTATAATAAATTTAAGTTCCATATATAATAGATTATATATATTATGAAGAAATATAATCATTAAGTAAGAGTTTTATGTTACAATATCATTTTTCCATGATTGTTTATGCTTAAATTTATATGAAATAATTAATATATATATCTCACTATTATTATTTATTTTCCTATCATCTTTTTATTTCTATATATTATATTTTTTTCATTTCTTTTTAATCTATTTATGTACTCAAGATATATAAAGAATATTTTTAAGAAAAGCAAACCTTGTTTCTCTCATTAGCCTAGAATATTTTTTCCCGTAAATAATTTCTTTAAATTTTTTCCATCAATGTTTTTATAGTTCCAAAAATATTATTTAATGTAAATTTTAAATATATTTTAGTTTATTTATAATGTTTTAGAAATAAATTTCTAATATTATTCTAAATTTGTTACTTTTTCTTTTTAACTGAAAATGTGAAAGTAATTTTTGTTTCAACATACATTATATGAGTGAAATAATTTTACATCATGAATAATATTTTCTCTAAATATTCCTTTATAATTTTACTATTTATTTTTCTAATAAAGTAGTTTTCAATTTTATTTTTAGATTATTTTATAATTAAACTAATATATTTCTAATGAAAATGGAACTTTCCTCAAGAAATATTCCATTGATCTTTTAAATGTAATTTTATTACTAAAAAAATACTTTGTTGTTACATATGATTTATTGAGGATATTATTTAATAACACCATATTTATTCCTTACCAAAATGGGTTATTATTCTGATAATGAAACCATTATGAAAACTGTATCATTTCAAAGGGATATGATTTATTAATAAGATGAAAGTTTTCTGATCCTATAATAAAAAATATATGATTTTAATTATGTGAGGAGTGATCCTAAAATTATATATCCCCCTAATGAAATTGATAATTATGGATATGTTATGATATAATAATAACTAAAAATGGAGTAAACCTAGTTCACCAATAGAATTTGTCAAATTTAATATTATTTGTAGTGAACCTCGACTTTGGAAATGATGAAATTGGGAGTGAACCCAAATCCACTATAATAGTCATAAAAATCATATTTATCTAAGGATTTGATTTTCTATGATTATGTGTATACTATAAACTTATGTTTTATTCTTAAAATATTTTCACTTAGCGCATTATTGATTAATGATTATTCCACACCCTTATGTATTATTTTTTTATCGATATTACTGTATGTAATGTTTCATGATTATGATCTATGAATTTATGGGTATGATTTTTTTAAATCCCATGTTCTCATAAAATTATACTAATCATATTCTCACTTGTGGTCATTGATTTATATCTTTTAGGTTTACCCTTATTGATCATCTGATCTTGATGTTTCTTATTTTTTTCAATCCTAGGATATCGTGAACTATTATATGTATGTTCTCTTTAAGAATGGTTCTATTTGTGAATAAATTAATAGGTAATGATGTATATCATTTATGTACCAGTTTTTATGTATCTATGTTCATAAATAAACTAAACCATTGTAGTTATGGTGTGGATTATTTTGATATCTAATAAATATTTCCAATAATAATATTTAATATTTATGTTTGTAATGTTTGTTTCACTATACATAATAAGACATTAAAATTTATAAATTTAACGTGTCCCTTAATCATAATGACAAGTAAATAGTTGAATTAAGGTTTAATTATATATATAAAAAATTTTAGTCCTTGTGTCAATTTATTTGACCAATTATCCAAGATAAACAGGTACGAGTGCAAGAGGGAAAACAAATGCAACATATCATATGTTAGTGACATGATTGGTAAATTTATAAGGTTGGATTTAAATGAAAGGTTCACTCCAATTTCATTGGTGTGTTGGTAAACTAATCACATAAATATTTCTAATTCTTGAATGGTCACCATGTGATTCAAAGGAATGAGTGATTCCATGGTCTAAAACTCAAATAATAACACTAGTTAAATCAAGTTGTTGGTCAGGTATATAATTAAACTAGAATTTAACGATGTAAAATACCTAATGCAAATGAAAAAAGATATAATGGTCCTGATTTCCACTTATCCCAATTATATTGGTCTTCTATCACTCTCAATTCCTTATTCTGGTAATTAAAAGTAGTATAGATAGATAATTTCACTCACAACCCATTTCAAACACACTCTATAAATAAAAATACAATAATGAAATTGAAATCATGACCAAACAACATTATCTATCAAATAAAAACTAATATTCAAGAACTTAATAAGTCGTAAGTCATATATATACATATTTAATAGTGAATACTTCAATACAGATAATCAAGTAGCATCTTTTATTAATATATGATGACCTTACTTTACCCAAGATGATACTCACTTGAAAAGAACTTCAATCCACCTTATAATCCCTACAATAATGATTATATATGGTTATTGTTGGGTTTAGGACCTCATCTTACCTATTTTGAGTCCCCTCTAGGGTCTCTAGTTGGTTTTAGGATTAATACCCCTCAAAACACTTCAAAAAATGAGATAAATTATTTTGGGGGATATGTAATAGATGTATTAGTAAGTGGAATAGTTTTTAAACCTTGAAAGAGCTATGTGGTCACTTATGGATGTGTTTTTTCATACTGTATGGTTTCAATGTAGTTTTGGTAAACCATGACCAAAGCATGAAAGCCCTTATACCTCAAATATAGCCCCTACTTGGTTTATTGGTCTGGAACCATGCCTCACCAAAAGGTTTTATATTTTTATTCTAAAAGACCATTAAAAATTATTTATTCCTTGGAAAACTCCATGTAGGCAAACAAAATACCTAAAAAATATTTCAATATAACAAAACAAAAATCAAATACAATATAAACCATTTTTATATGAAAACAAACAAAACATTTGTTCAAACTTTGGTACATCAACCTATCATGAACCATGTACAATCTATCATTTTTAGTGAATCTTATATAATGAAAAATCCAGAATATATAAAATAATAGAGACATGAATAAAATAGGTCTAAAGATTTACTTGTTCACATATCCAACTCATATTCATTAGTATTAAAATCAGATAATCGTCATATATCCCTCTCCCTTAGTTGTGTCTTTGATAATGAAGTTTACACTCTCACCAAAGTGCATTTGAAAAGTGTGGTAAAGATACAAAATAGGTCCCCACTAAATATATCCCTAAATAAAACAATTATATATTGTTCCATGCATACTATGATATAAAAACGAATAAAATATATAGAACAATCATCGCATCACTAAATGGTAAAAATGAATGAATGAGTGACTATATATACTTTGGACAGTGCTGAATTGGAAATATTCTCTCTAGGTCTGATTATAATAAGATGGTTAATGAGTCATCACTACTCATAACAAATAAATCTTGGTACAGATTTATCACAATTTAAATAATTTATAGGTGAAAAAGGCTTCACTATCTAATAAAAAAATCTGAACTATTCATTCCCATAATATACTATAAGGGTGAATAATATATCCCTAATTAAAAATCATTGGTTAACAACACATAACCATATAAAAATATTGTTAAATGGAGTTTATTTTTATAAACTCACAAGGGTAGATTATGTATCTTGGATACACTATCAAAATTGGTGGATATATCACGATTAAACTAAATAAGGTGAATAAAACATAACCATCTCACCAACTAAGGGTGAATGATATATCATCATGTCAGTATACAAGGGTGGATTGATATATCTCCACTTATCATTACTATGGAGAATGATACATCACTAAATAAACAATAAAGGTGAATAATGTGCCACTAATATTGATTATTAAGGTTGAATGATGTATCACCAAATAATAACAAGTGTTAAGTGATTAATTCATAAATTTCAGCATTTATTGACGAAATTCACACTACATACTCAACAACTCTAGACCAAAATCCCTAAAAATATACCCACATACTATGTTTTAAATATATATTTAAAGTTATCACACTTTTCCACTCTCATTGTGGATTAAGATCTCATATGACTACCCATCTAATAGTGGTTAAACCCTAATGGCCTCTAATTATCCCATTGTCTTATAAAAAGGTTAATTTTCTATATATATATCTTACACACCCACCCTCTATCATCGACTGATGAAGAAGAGCACCTCTCTAGGTCCACTAACTCAGGAAATAGGAAAGAACACCCCATAGGGTACTAATTCCATGTTATCTGGCCACTTTTCCAATGTGACATGTGCATTGACAAACATATCAGTGAAACATATAATTTTAGGGACTTATCATTCAAAAAATAATATATATCCATCACTACATGCATAAATAAATATAATCATTTTTTAATTCAGGCTATCCACACCATCTTTCTAAACCCCATATATTAAAAGGTGTAAGAAATTTTTATAAAATGAAGGAATATTCTTGATACCATCTACCTTATTCTAGTAGGACACTCGATATATGATATTTCTAAGTAAATATTCCACAATCAATGGAAATCCAAAAATAATTCACAAAACACCATTTTAGGGGATTAGAATAAGGAACAATAAACCCATTTTAATTCTTTGATGCTCTATACCACACAAATATTTCTCAAATCAATGGTGTGCCACTTTACATTAGTCTTACCTCCTAGTACTCCAAACATTATTGGTCAGTAGTGAGGATCTATGAGGTGGTATTGTGGATCCTATATCCTCTAGTATTAATAATAGTAATAATACCAACACAATACAATGGACTAAATTTATATAATAATAAAAATATGTCTACAAATTTATATGACCAATTTAATAAACATTTACTGTGTTATGTATTTATAAAAGAGTAACATCATCAACATTGGTCCAATCACTATCATGTGTGTGTATAACATAACCAAAAAAATACCATCCATACACCGAGGAACCACTCACCCCATCTAGAAAATTATTCCAAATAGCCCATGCATAATGCGGTGAATTATATTTATTTTATGTTAGAAAATAAAAATGAAATGAAAATAGAATTCAAAAAATAAAGCACATCCTATTTTTATTTTTTTGGTTTCTTACTAATGAGGTATTTTGATTATATTTATTGGCTTGTGTAGGATCGAAATATAATATGAGATGCTCAATATACAAGAGGGGGGGTGAATTGTATACTTTAAAAATTCCTTTGGAACCTTTAAAGTTAGTTATGAATAACTAGAGTTTCCTTAAGAAAAGGAAAGGTCTAAGTTTAACAAAGTTAAACTAAGTAAATTCACAACACCTCTAACACTGAACTAAACTTGGAAAGAGATTCCAAAAGTAGGTTCCGGAAATATGATTCCGGAAATTGAAACTTAACAAAAGTTACAATATGAGATTCTACCTTAAAGCTTATAGAATCTAAACTAATCAGAGTAAGTAAGGAAGTATACGAAAGTTATACTTTCCTTAAGATACAAATTACAGTGGAATAAACACAATTAGTAAAACTACTAGTAACAAGATAATAGTCTTTTAACCCAAAGAGAAGGGTATCCAAAAACCTTGGATAAAGGTCCCTTGATTTATACTTTCAAGCAAGTCTGTCTTACCCACACCAGGGTAAGCCCTCGATACGAAGATCGGAGTCTCTGTCTTGCTATCCCCGCAAGCCCTCAACTTCAAGGTAGTTGGTAACCTCTGTCTTTCTCAGCAAGAAAACCCTAGATGTTTAAGGTAGTCGGCACCACTGTCTTTCTTAGCAAGAAAGCCCTCGATCTTTAAGGTAGTCGGCACCTCTGTCTTTCTCAGCAAGAAAGCCCTCGATCTTTAAGGTAGTCGGCACCTCTATCTTCCTATCCCCGGAAGCCCTCGAATGTAATCACCAACATTCGGAGTCGCACGAAGCTTTGAGAGTTAATAAGAGACTCTCTCTCTAGAAATCACTTCAACAACATGTATGCACTTTTTCATCAATCAGCTTTCAGCATCAGCCATCAGCACCAAGCTCTTTCAAATGAGCTCCTATTTATAGGTAAGGTCGGCTCCTTCTCCAACGGTCATATTTTCCTTAAAGATCGGAGGGACATGTACACATGTCACTTAGACAACGGTTAGTTTATAACAAAACAGACGACATCGTTTTATAACAAAGTAAGTGTAACAGAATGTACGACATCGTTTTAAACTCTAACAAAAAGGTTCGGAATGAAAACTTCGGAGTGAAAGTTCGGAGTGAATAAATTCAGAGTGTATAAAACAATGATAATCAGATTCTGTTTAATAGGTGAATTCGGAATGAGAATTCGGAATAGGAATTCGTCATCAGAAATCGTAATGAGAATTCATCATCAGAATTCGTAATGAGACTTTGTCATCAGAATTCGTAATGAGAATTCGTCATCAGAATTCGTAATGAGAATTCGTCATCAGAATTCGTAATGAGAATTCTTTATCAGAATTCGTAATGATAATTCGGAATGAGATTTCTTCATTAGAATTCGTAATGGGAATTCTTCATTTGAATTCGTAATGAGAATTCGGAATGGGATTTCTTCATTAGAATTCGTAATGAGAATTCGGAATGGGATTTCTTCATTAGAATTCGTAATGAGAATTCTTCTTCAGAATTTGTAATGAGAATTCGGAATGAGATTTCTTCATTAGAATTCGTATCCTGAATCTGGAATAGAACGTAGTCAGAGTTCATATCCGGAATTCGGAATGAAACTTCCTTATAGTTCTTGTCCAGAATCCGAACCCTAAAACAGAATGCTTTATATCAAAGTTTCAATGATTCCGAGAAAATGAATCTAAAACTCATACTTAAGAAAAATATGAATGAAAATATGATAAGGATAATTTTTCTTATAAAAGAGATTTTCCTTAAGAAAGCAATTTTCCTTAAGAAAGCAATTTTCCTTAAAGATAAGGTGTTTGTGATTTTCAAAACAAGAAGGAATGGAAAAGTCATAAGGAAAACCTTATTGACTAAACAGCTTGAACATGTTTCCCAACCCTCATTCATAGTCACATGGTATATGGGGTTTCCTTTTAGGGAACAAACACATGGGGGTTATGACTCACCCCCATGTAGAATAGTAATACTATTTTGGAAGATGGGGAGGTGGTTTATAGTAACCATTATCTATTGAAAAAAAATAAATGGTAATGGATCCCACTTTTTTCTATACTCCTCATTTCATCTCATCCCCTATTGAATATATGGGGTGAATCTAATTTTATTCGTTGGAGGTGGATATAAAATGTATGGTTACTCATTGCCTTGTTTTTTCTCTTCACTTCCATAATCCTAACATTTCTCATAATACACTTCTAGTGCAAGTGAAATGTTTACTATGTAATCCAAAATAAATTCAAGTTCATATTCAACACTAATATTTCATAATTTAATCCCATCATTATTTTAAACACATGAAAAATTGTTATCATAATGGAATTAAGAAAAAATTAGAAATCACATCATCACATGTTACCTAAGTAGATACCATACATGGAAATTCAATTTTACAATTGAATTCATTCTCACACCCATTTTAAAAATGAAATATTTTAGTAAATTCATTATTAAAAGTCGAACCATTACATGAAATATTCATTTCACCACATTGTGTGGGAAACAATATTCTCCTCATTCACAAAATCATACATGCTATCCTCTCTATCGAAATAATGTTTTTTACATACTATTAACACTCATATATAGTTTCCCAAACAAATTTATCAATCATTCAAAATGGTTATATTAGTCCAATTATAATTCAACAAAGGCATCAATCATTGATAAAAAATTCAATGTTAAAAATTTCTCATGAATTCAATGAATGTTCCAGATATGATAGTGGTGGATGGGATTTCATGTCATTTTACTCACTCCACCTATAATCATCACACTATTTTGGGTAAAATGTGATTGAACCCAAATGTTTCTAAATGAATCAAGAGTTAAAGGGGGATTAACACAATGGAATGGGGAAGGAACCTCCAAATAGTGGTTATTTTAAGTGAATGAATCGTAAATTTTATCACAAATTATAGTTAGTTCTCCAATTTCAAACCTCTTATCACAACTGATCAGGTCACCAAATGGATCATTCATGATTCTTTAGGAAATATGATATTCCAATTTTTTTTTTCTTTTTTTCAAATAAATAACAGAAAATAAGACATATTAATAAATTAATTGGTGTAAGATATTCCAAATTATATACTATCATACTACAATAGTGGTTCCAAAATATTACAAAACTATCATGTAACACACCCAATGTTTTATATATATTTTCATTGAAATATTCTTGATGTATTTGATAGATTTCATTACACGCAACCCCTTTCCTATATGAACTGCGATATGGTAAACCATTATTAATATTTCATTAAATTATATAGTATGAATTATAATAAAACATTTTTAAAAATATATGTAAATTTTTTAATTTTTTAATTTTATTTATTAATTCATAATAAATATGCACTCAATTTTCAATAAAGTAATTATATGCCTAAAAAATATGTTTTTTCAAGGATTATATTACAATTTTCAAATGTACATTATAATTAATTTATAAAATTTTAATAAATTTTATTTGAGTAAACTATTATCATTTTTTGAATCAAAATTTTTATATTTACTTATGGTGAATTTTTGGAACATTTATAAGATATTTTTTTACTAAATAGTGAAAAATACCAATTCTTGTAAAAAAAATCATTTATTTCCATGTAAATATACCATTATATTTTTTATTTTATCTTAAATTTAAATAAGTTTAATTTCATTATAAATAGTGTAATTAATAACAAAACAATCATTATTATACTTTATTTTTGGTAAAAGATCATTTTTGTGCTTAAGAACACATTTTCCCAATAAATATTATATGCAGTGTGTTTTTTATCTCAATAAATTAATATAATAATTATTTATTAAAAATTTTAATAAAATTTATAGACTAGGTATTGAAAATAGTATTTTAAAATTTATTTTATGATTCTTATAAGTATTTAATTATTGTAAATTTTGTTCTATGCTTAAAAATTCATTTCTTCTAAAACCAGTTTTCATTTGTATTTGTACAGATATTTGAAATTAAATTCCACAACTTTTTGAAATTTAATATAGTAATATTGATTCCATATTATTAATAATAATCATTAATGTAATTTTATTGGTTAAATTTTATTTTTTGGCAGAGTGAAGTATAAAAACTGTAAAATTTGGTTACCATAGAAAAGGTTAAAACAGGTATATTAGGGGTTAAACAAATGAAAAAGTATAGGATTTATAACATCAAAAATCAAATTATCCTTTTTTTAAGAAATTGAAACCATATATTATCCAAAAATTGAGTACATGGTCATTTTGATCCACTTTTCCTTGAAAGTGACATCATATCATAGACATATTTTTAGAAATTCCATGTGTGTCCCACCCCTCACCAATAAAAGGGAACTTATTCTCCTCACTTATTGAAACATCGTGAGATTTATAACTTGAAAAATATCTACTGAAAACCATTTAAATAAAACTTTAATTTACCCTAGATCTTTTTTTATTCTCCTAAAACCAATCATTCAATGCATTAGGTTTATACCAAATGAGGTCTTCCAAAGATGATGTGTAGATTTTAACCAAGATCATCCGATTTTATTTCTTCTTCTAATTCCTATAAACATGTTGTATCAATAAAATATAATTATTAAGTATAATAATTACAATAATAAGTAATTATTATTGTTATAAAACATTTTACACTCTTCTCTTCATCAAATGGGATATGATAGTATCACTCGTATATACGCGTGGACTACCTCCTCCACATACCGATGTGATTTATTTTTCATCCACATATTTATTGGTTGGTTATTATGTTGCATTTAATATATATATATATGTGATATTTATAATATAATAATTTTTCAATAAAGGGGAATTAGCAGTTACCATTCTTTCATTCCATCCATAAAAAAAATTTGAATCATCCCTCATGCGTATGTACGAACTACCATCTCTGTATAGTGACACAATTCATTTTTCATCACCAATGTATATGAATTATTACAATTAAATATATAATGTGTATATATGATATTTATATAATGACTAATATTTATGATTTTAAGTAACCATAATCATAGTGGATGTACAATAACCACTGAACCAAAACATAAATGAAAAATATGTAGTTAAGAAATTAAATAATGATGACATTGAATGATTATAAATAAAAGTGTGATGAGATATTATATGTAAAATATATATGATATTATAAGTATTATTACAGATCTGTTATATATATTTATAATAAATTTAAATTTATTATATGGTTGGTTATAATTCTTATGATGAAAAAAATCTTGAGGTAAGGGTTTTATATTATAATCTAATTGTTTACCAGGATTGTTTATTCTTAAATTTCTGATGATGAAATACCATATTCTATAGATATATAATACTATTCATTTTTTATTAGAGTTTCCTAATATATAGATATTAAATATTTTATTTAATTTTTCTCCTTCAAGTACGAAAGAGACCAAAAGAATATTTTTAATGAAAACTCACCTTCTATTTTGGTTTAGTCGAGAAACCATTCATCCAAGTCCATATTTAATTAAAAAAAATCCAGAATGAATTTAATATTCATCGATGTGTATTTAAATTAAATTATACTTGAATTTTAATTTATTTTAAAATTTCTAATAATAATTTTTTTATCATTTTTAAAATGTTATACTTATGGGTTTTTACTAAAAATTTGGAAGAATTTTTTTTTGCACATGCAGCATGAAATACATTCCCCGCATTCATTAATACTTTTTTATAAATATTATTTTTAAATTTCCTTCTATATTTTCAATGAAATATTTTTTTTATTTTTATAAATTTAAAGATTATTAATATGTTATTTCAAATGAAAATGGTTTTTTCCACATGAAATTTTCCGGTGATCCCTTAAGTCTATTTTTATTTATAATAACATCTTGTGATGGCTCTTATGATTTATTGAGGATATTATAAAATTTTATAGTCTTTATCATTAAATATATAGTCTATTGTTGTGATGCAGAAATTTTTATCAAAAGTATATCCTTTACATGAGTTATGATGTGATGATATGATGCATGTTTTATGATATAGTGGTACAAATTTGCATTGTTTTTATTATGTGATGAGTGGTTGTAAAATTATATATTTGTCTAATGTATTGGGTAAATATGGATATATCATGAGATAATAATGTCTATAATAGTTAGTCAACCTATTTAACTATGTTAATTTTTTCAATAACATAGTCTTGGGAGTGAGCCTCAACCATGGAAATAATGAAATGAGGACTGAAAATAAATCCTCTATGATAGTATTGGAAATGATCCTTGACTAGTGATGTGAATTTATATTATTTGGTGTATGATAAAAACCTATATTATATTATTATGATATATTCTCATAGATAATTATTTATTATTGATTATTCCACACTCCTATGTATAATGTTTTTTTATTAATAAAATTTTATATCAAGTTTCGTAATTATGATCTAAAAATTAATTGATATAAATATATATTATTAATACAATGTTATCATACCCATATACATATCTTATGATCATTTACGATCTTCTATTGACATCTCTTATGTTTACACACACTAAGGATCCTAGGAAACCTTTTATTTTGTATCCCTTCCCTAGGTCCTGGAGAACGGTTTTATCTATATTATGTCTATGTGGGGTCATAGTTATGAACAAAATAATGGGAAATGATTTTGATCATTTATATACCAATTTTTATATTTTAATGTTTCCCAATACACTAAATATTTATAGTAATGGAATGGATCATGTTGATATATAATGAATATTTTTTCTTATATGAATAAGTATTTATATATGTAAAGATTGGGTCACTATGGTTTGTATAATGGTAAGGATTAGTTTTTTTAGTAAACTTGGATGAGAAAAATATAGTGAAAACAGTTAGTACAAGACAAGGCATAAAAGAACATCCTTTGTTATTACAAATAAAGGAGTTTTGTTTTCCTCAGAAAATGCATCCTTGTATGGATACTACAAGTGTTCTGGGTATTGGCATATATTCATATAGTGGTAATAGATCTAAAAATAGTTATTTGAGTATATATTAACCATAATTCTTGTTCATGGTGAATGATCCCTTACTATACAACTAGTTTAACCCTTCTGAGGGGTATTATTATTTTAATTAATATTTTATTTGGGATCCATTTTAACAGATTTTAATAGAAAATAACCATGGATAACTGAGGTTAAATATAATTTTTTGTATATTTAAAAGAATGTGTCGTGATATCTAATTCTTATAAATTATTTCCAATTTACATTATTTCCCACTATGATTATTTGGGCTCATAAAATACTTTTTGGTTTTTGTCAATGGATAAAACTAGAAGGTATTGTGTTAATGATGAAAAATATGGACAATGTAATGATTATCATCCTTTGAATCCAAATGATATGGGATTTGGAATAAAAATATTATTACTATGCTTATAATAATTTATCAATCCATGAATCATGTTGATCTCCCAAATGAGAAAAGGTGGAACAATATGTTTTTGACTCCTTTACCGGGAAACTAACAACTTCTATGAGTATCCCTACTGATCCACGAATTTATGATTAATGGACCAATACCATTGAAAAGATATATTAAATTCTCTAGTGATCAAGACATGAAATTTTTACCTTACCTATTTATCATCTGGAAGGTGAAGAAAATCAATGGTTGACTATTAGAAAAAATATGAGGCAATAGCAAGAAATTGACTCCATGGAGTGTGATGATTTTAGGAGATAACATTTTAAAAAGTACTTTCTCCATACTATTTATGAAACGATGGAGAAGGAACTCCATGATCTTAATAAATAGGATGATGAATATGTTGGTACCAATGGGAAAATAATACAATCCTTGTGAGGTATGACATTGGTAGTACTACTCAACTGAATAATAAGATTAAAATATTCATTATTGGATTAAATCCATCTATATAAATGGTTCTAACTATAAGAGGATTTAGTTTCTATAAAGAAATCAATTGATGTGATTTCTCAGTGAAAATTGATATTATAGTTAGCCCTCTATCTCAAAGTTTAAATTTTTAATGAAAGATGATACCAATGGAAATTACAATAAAAACCATTGAGTAATGAACATGAATTATTTTTATACCAAAACTAAAAAAATAAGTAGAGAAAAATATCTTAAGGGGACTGATAAATGTTTTATGTACAGAAAATAAATAAATCTGAAAATTGAAAAATAATGTAATCAGAAGAAATTTTCTAATTTTTTAAATGGAAGGAAATCTCCTTAGAATGAACCACCCACAATTCAATACTATAATATTAATGTGTATTGACATTATGCTAACCAGTGCTTGAATGAAATATTTAGTGATGATAATCAATGTTAGTAACCTTTTAATATTAGTGAAAAGAGGAAATCTTATATGATCATTGTTAGTGGTGTGAGGTGAGATAATAATGTAGTGAACGGTACACACACTATACACTCTATAACAGTTAATGTCTTATTTTCTTCTAGTTCTACCCACTAAATTATATATGAATGATTCTATAATGTTATCACATTATCACCTCAACAATTAGATAATTGTTAATATTAAGAACTATTAATTGTATGATTATCACTTATCTAATCAATAGATAATACATAGTTTTTTTTTGTGTAAATGTACTCCTTATAAATCTTTTTTTTACTCTAGTGGAATTTGATGCAGTTTTGTGAATATAATGGATTTATCAATATAAATACAATATCAATTATTGAGGAAGGGAATTCACATCTGATATTCAAAAGAAACCTTCTATTGTCTACATGTACATGGATAAATATTTATTTACATTAAAAATCACATATGTTTCATGGGACTTGATTCCTATAAAAATGGGCTATTTATCTCAAATGATGGGGGAGAAACTCAAAATCAATGATATTCACATTTTATTGTATTTTCTTGATTTATTTATTCATGACATACCTAGTCTTCCTTTAAATTTTGATGTTGAGATTTTTAATTAATCTCAATCAAAATTTTATAACTATTTAAAAGCCTCCGTATAAAATTGAACTGATTGAGTGGCTTGAATTAAATAAGAAACTCTAGGATAGTCTTGAAAAGGGATTCATTTAGCCATGTTCATCACTATGGGGTGAACCTACACTTTTATTAAGAATAAAAACAGATCAATTTGGTTCTCTATTTCTTATCAAAAACATAACGAGATCACAGTTACAAATAAATTTATTTTTCCATATATTGACGATTATTTGGATAAATTATGAGAAGTTAAATATTTTTAAAAGATTCATCATTGATATATATATTATTTTTAGTGTAAAAACAAAATATATACCCATGAACATCTTCCATTCAAGGCATAGGCATTATGAATTTATAGTGATTCCATTTGGTATTACTAAAAACCTTTTCATCATCATGGATTTAATGAATAAAGACATTAGAGATTACATAGATTATTTTTTAGTAGTCTTTAAAGATTATATTATTAAATATTCAAAGATTAAAGAAGATCAATAACACCAGTTGAGTATTGTACAAAAGACTCTAAGGATGGAGAAGATGTATGAGAATTTTACCAAGTGTAAATGTTGGATATATAAAGTTTAATTTTTGTGTAAAATTATCTCATGAGAGGGTATATTGGTGGATCCATCCAATATGGAATTTATTAAAATTGACCCAGATCAACCATTAAACTTTGATGCATAGATTTATATGATTTTTTCAATATTATCAAGTTTTATGAAGTATTTATCATTATTATATAATCCACTTACCAAGTTAAATTTAAAGGGAGTTTTGTTTCATTGGATGGATGAAAGTGAAATAAATTTCATGGACCAAAAAAGAAGTTTGGCCAGTGCACATGTGATCACACTACCCTAGAGTGGTGAACAGTTTGTGATTTAAATTGTTAAATTAAATAAATGGATGGAATGAGTTCTTATTTCAAAGGCTTTTATTATATCTTATTCCACATTACAATTAATTATTCTTGTAAAAATTTACCCATCACATAATTTGGAGTTATCATTGGTACCTTGAAATTAATGTTATGGGGGCATTATCTTTATGGATAAAGGATTGCAATATATACTGATCATTAAATTTTAAATTATATATTCTATAAAAAATAGTTGAATAAGCACTAAATAATATTCTTATAGTTTATTAAATATTATGACTTCTCAATATATTAGCCTCTTGGGAAAGCAAACAATGAGTCTAATGCTTTTAGTCGAAAGGATCTTGTCAGCGTATCTATGATGGGGGCAAAAAATTTATAATATTTATGGATTTGAAAAGTATAGACCTAAAAATATTGAAAAAAGGGGTGACATATAATCTCGATCAAATGATTATTCAATAATATATCCATGTGAAGAATAAATAGTAATGGATGAGGATGTAGAGATACAAGAGAAGGTGAGAAATATTCTTAAGTTCATCCTTTACAGTGGTGTAATGATAAGGTTTATAAATATATTTTGTTTCTTATCAATACTATACTTGAAGAAGTAACTATTGTAAGAACTTTGTATCCCATCATTCTCTATTCATCTTGGAAGTATAAGGATTTATTGAGATCCAAAAGAGTATTTCGGGTGGGATAACATGAAGAGAGATATTACGGAGTATAGAGCTCAGAATAAGTAAATGGTGAGAGATTTATGTCTAGTTTGATACTAAAACCATTACCCATACCATAATGTAAATGGGAAACCATCACCCTGTATTTCATCCTCACAATCTCCAAAAAAATTAAGTCATAATGATATTTAGGTTGTAGTCATCTATCTTACAAATTTAGGCAGTTCATTCATGTTAGATAATATTTATCTCTTGATTTTCAATATATGATATACATAAAAGAATTGGTAAAGTTTTATGTAATTCCAAATTCTATTTTATCTGATCATTATTTTTGGTTTACCTCACAGTTCCCATGAGAAGTCTTCAAGAAACTCTAGATATAGAGTAGTGTTTCATTATTTCATATCATACATAGACATACGGTCTGTCTAGGAGAACAATTCAAAACCTAATGTATTTCTTGATATCTTTATCTCTAAATTGAAAAATATTTATTGGTCAAAGTATTCCTCTAGTCGAGTATTATTTTAATAATACCTTTTACTCTAGGATTCAAGTGGCTTCTTATGAACCTCTTTATGGAAATTAGTGTATAAATATGACATACTAGGATAAATTTAGAGAATGAAATATATTTAGACCAGATCTATATGAGGAAATAGTACATAAGGTTATATCAATTCATAAATGCATCAAGGTATCGTAGAGTAAACATAATAATCATGTTGAGAATCATTGTGGATATCTGGAATTCGAAGATGGTGAGAAAGTTTTCCGATGAATTTTCCCATGGATGAAGGTTATGATATTCAAAAAGAATATAAGTTTGATCCCTATGTATATTGGTCCATTTTGTATTATTTGATGTCTTTTCATGGTTTCATATAGCCTTCCACTCCCACCAAACCAATATCAAGTTCCAGATGTGTTCCAGGTATCTATGCCAAGGAAGCATATACGAGATACGTAACATATAATAAAATAAAAGTTTCTACCATTGAATCATAAAATTTCCTAAGAATATTAACTGATATAAATCATGGAACCTAGAGATAATTTTCAATAGGAAAATGCTACAATTATGGTTCAAATAATTTAGAGGAATAAAAAATGTTAGAAAGCTACCTGGGAACCCAAGGATGCGATAAAACATAGATATCATAATTTTTTATCTAGTGATAGAATTTCAAGGGTGAAATTCATTTTAAAGAGTTTTTAATATTAAACCCTAAGGTATTATATGAATTTCCATTGAAATAAACTTGAAGTATTAGATTACTTTCCTTACACAGAACCCTAAGTCTATATGAACGGTGATATAATAAAATATTATAACCTAGTTGTTAAATTGGAAGTTATGAATAAAAATAAAAACATTGCGATTATTATGTATAATTTTTTTTAAAAATTCGATTTTATTGATAATTTTATATTAATTAATAACTCAACTTTCAGTAAAATAATTTTATGATTCAAAAATGTGTTTTATTCAAAAGTTGTTTATATCACATATTTTAAAAGTGAGAATTATAATTATTTTCAATGATTTTTATCATTTTTATTCAAATAAATGAACAAAATAATTTAAATAAGCATTTATATATAATCATAGTTTTATTTTTAACTATTTTTCAAAAAATATTATTTTTCAGTTATTAATTAAAAATACAGTTTTTTATAAAAATTATTATTTCTTTAATAGTAAATGCCCCATTATGTTTTTAATTTTTTATTAAATTAACCTGAGACTAATTTAATTATATATAATTAAATTAATGATTTAGTAATTATATTTTTACTTGATTTTGGTATATGTTAATTTTTTACTTAAAACACATTTTTCTAATGGTTTTGGTGCTAAAAATTTGTTGTTATCATAATAGATTAATTTAATCATAGTTTATTGGTAATATAATGAAATTTAAAAATTATAAATTCAATATGGTTTTTTAAAATTATTTTAATGGGTTTTAAAAAGTCACATAATGAAAGTAAATTATGTTTATTGCATAAAAATTTATTTTTTTTCATGAACATGTTTTCATTGAGGTTTAAGAAATTAATTAAATTAAATTCCACAAATTATAGAAATTTAATATATTTAAATGGAATTAATATTTGGAATAATAACAATTAATACAATTTAACTTTCTCTCACAGTGAATAGAAAAGGCTGTAAAAATTTGTTACCACGGTTAAGTTTAAAACTGGTTTATCAGGGGTAGGGAGGAGGATGGGTGGGATAAACTAAGGGACCAATGAATTATTTCCATAAAAACCTATAAAGTTGTTATTTTTTATTGATATTAAAACCTTATATTATCCTAACTTTAAATCTGTATCCATTTTGAGCCACTTTCCCTTGAAAGAAACCATATATCACTAAAATATTTAATGAAATTCCATGTGTGTACCTCCCCACAACAATAGTAGGAAACATATTGTCCTACCTTATTCACATATTTTAATCCTTATATATTAGAAAATAACTACTCCAAAATCATCCTATATTCATTCCCCTCATCCCAACGAATTATTATTTTCTAAAGACCAATCCTTCAAGGCTTAACTATAAGCCAATGAAGGTCTCTCAATGAAGAGGTATAGATATTACCCAAGAACATATAATATTTTTTATATCAATATTATAATTTTGAATAAAATATCATAAATATATTAGATATTATTAATATGATATAACATCATTTTTCTAACTATTCTTCATCAAATGAGGGATTAAAGTATGGCTCATTCGTACCTATAGACTACCACCATCACTTAGTGATATGATTAATTTTACATCCACATATTTATTGTATTGTTATTATGATATATTTAATTTATATAAAGATATTATATTTATAAGATAATAATTTTTATATAATTTTTAATTATTTTTTAAATTTCATTCATTCCTTCCATTAAAAAATGGTATAATAAATCATGTGTACATACGGACTACCGTCCCCATATAGTTATGTCATTCATTTTTCATTGCAAATTTGTAGGAGTGGTTATAATTATGTATGTAATGAAAATATATGATATTTTTATCATGTTTAAAATTTTTGAGATAGAGAAATCATGATCAAAGTGAAAGGAAAATTACCACTAAACCAAAATATACATAAAAAATAAATATTTTAATACCTGAAATGATTATGGTAATTAAGGATTGTTGTAGCACCCCATGATTTTATAGTATCTTATCTATTCAATGTAATTCAATACCTTGCACGACATGCTACACTGAGTTTGAACGCACCACGACTTATCAAACTTGTTGTTCCAAAAAAATTGGTTATGAATAGTATTAACCACATTTTAACTTTTATATATCCTATATAATTTTAATATTCATATTTTGTGTTTCATATACATAATACAAGAAAAAATCTATTTTTAAGATGAAAGAGGTATTTTTTAAAATATGTAGTGTTTCCACCTTTTAAGGGAAAAACCTTTTTAAATCTAATATTTGACCCTTTTATATATTCAATTTAGTGATATTAAATTCATCTATAGAAGAGGGACATAAAAATTTAGTTTCAATAATTTTTTCATACTTTTCTGATAACTTTCATATTTTGATGAAAAGTGAAAAAATACTAAATTTTATTTAAAACCAACTTTTTTAATCGAAATAATTTATAGAGATAAATTATAAATTTGAGTGGTTTTAAAGTATAAATAGACTATATTTTTATAATTTAATATAATTTAGGTCATTTTATGTAATTTATCATTTAAACTGGATGTAAAAAGGTGTCAATCTTTTGATAGTTATTATTTCTTAAAAACACGCTTTCTATTTTAACAACAGAAATTAATTATAAATTAATTTCTACCACTTTTGTGTTTTGAATTTGGAAAAATGGATCCCATATTTGGAATTAGTATGTACAGATTTTTTAAATTGGTAACTATTATTTTTAGACATTATGAATATTTACTTCAGTAAATATTCTATTTATCATGGTTAAAGGAAATATTTGCAAATTTAGGGTAAATAAAATTTTTTATAATAACATTAAATTACCCTAACATGAGTCCTATTCCAATTGGTTGATACATTCCCAACCACGGGAATCCTTGGGTTGATTTTGGGACCCCATGGATCCACTTGAGATTGATAATGACTCTTTATATTAATTAATTTAATGTAAAGACAAAAAAGGCATATTCATATATCTTTTAGTAAAACAAATTTATAGGTGGTTATATATGTTATCTTTTCGACTATAAATTCTCATTAGAAAGATAAAAATATTTCCTAAATAATAATATTTTATTAATAATTTGTATACATTAAATAATGAAATTTATTTATGACACAATGATGATGCAGTAATTACTTTATTAATGAAAGAACCAAATAAATTGTGATTTAAATATTAAAATATAAATTTTTTTAAATTTTTGATTCCATACACGAATTTTAGTGGTTAATATGAAATTTTAGTATTGATTCAATTTATTTTTATATAAGTAATAATTTTTTCATTACTTTCACAAAAACCAAATACAAAATAGTGTTAAAATTGGCATAAATTATGTTTTAATACAAATACAAAAATATTGGTTGATATAATACTCGTAAAAATCGATTTTTTTTTCAAAAGTCCTTAAATAATATTATATATTTCATTAATTTATCACTTTTTGTTATATTTGATATTTTGAGTATGTTTTATAACCCTATAGTTTAAGAATACAAGAAGACGTGATAAAAGATAAACTATTTAACAAAGAGTTAAATCTAAAAGATAAGGATACAATCGTAAACAAAACTTATCTAAAACTTATTGGTTGAGTGGTTTCGACCCATAACCACCTAAGGATATAAATAAATTCATTTTTATCTACTATTAACCGAATATTATTTTACAATAAATTAATATTTTAATATTTTCTTAAAGTGACCCTCACCCCTCTTACAAAAGGGCACTTCCACTTCTCTCTGAATCACACCACCAAAGCCATTTGTCTAGGCCAAACCCAACCCAAATTCCCTACCAACATCCCTAAAATCATTAAATAGTCCTTAAATTTATCATAAACCCGTCCTATGGATCCCTTTTGATAAACTCAAAAGGAAACACCAAAAGAAGAGGTAATAATTTCACCACCCCCTTTCAAGATCTTTTCGTCTTCCACTTACTCTTTATATTTTGTTTCCATACCAAAATATTAACTCCAAAAACTTTATATACTGTTATGTTACTATAAATATCATACAACCATATTCATTATTCTATCCATCCTATAAATTACAAATTCATCATACGTGCGTACGTACGCCTTACTGTCTCCACGTCATGGTGTGGTTTGTCATTCAAACATTTCATTTTTTAGATGGGAATAATAATCAGTATAAATGTTGTAAATAATAAATATAACATTTTAATTAATCTGTTTATATGATATACCATCCAATTATAATCAATTTTACCATTAATATAATGATATCGTCACTCGTACGTACGTATGGATTACCGTCTCCACAACACGATGAGATTCATTCTGACGTTCACCATTCAATGATGATTATAAAAATATATATTATTAATAAGTATGTAATATATAAAATAGTAATGATAGTGGATATATATATGTATGTATGTATGTATTTACATAAATATATCTTATTCCCTTACTTCCGTTCAATACGATATGAAAACAGAAACAACGTTTATGCGTACATACGGCCTACCGTCTCCATAAAAGGTGCTTTCCATTTCATATATATATCTATTATAAATTTTTATATTCTAAATATATATTATATATAAATATTTTTTTTTTGATTTTTAGTTATTTTAATCATGATCTAAATGATATGATCGAGAATAAGAAGTTAAAATACGTATGATAAAGAAAGTGATTATTACCCAAAATGTTAATTTAACATGGATATCAGTTTTAAATGGGTAGAATAAATTCATAATTGAATAGTATATGATATAATAAATATGAATATGATTCTATTATAATTTCATAACATACTATGGTCATTATAAAATAGGTTAAATGAACCCTTGATGATTGGAAAGTGCAATGTAAGGGTGAATTCCTCAATCTCATTGTTATTGAAGATTGTTTATGGGTAACTTTTTACTAGGAGATATTTATTATCCATATACATGTTTCATAATAGAGTTTTCAAAAGGATTTTTTAATGGAAATATTTTATTAAAAAATCATTTTAAATGTTTTAAATATATGTTCTTCTAAATCATTCTCATTAATTTTCTGGTTTTCAAAACTGGTTTTTATGGATTTATTTACATGGACATGAATGTTTTAAAATGTCAATTCCATTAAAAAGTTTCAAATTAACATGGGAAAATATGATTCAAAACTATATTTTAAATTAATTCCTTTATAAATTATGTGACTTTTTAATGATTTTATAAAAAATGGATATTTATCCCAAATATTTTTACTGATCATTTTCAACTATTTCAACATCCTTTATGAGATATTATTATCGATCGAGTTTGATTTATTATGATAAAAATATTTCATATTGTATTGAAGGTTTTGTGATATGTTTGATTTTTGATGTGTTATTTTAATACCATTCATGGATTATGGATAAAGTATTGACATTTCGTATCGTAATTTTAATAAAAATGTGATGTTATCAACTTTTTCATATAACGACTGTATTGGATATAGTATGTGATGGGTGGAGCCTGATATAGCTCCTCGATGCATTGGCAGGTCACATGAGACAAATAGACATGAAATTGGTCGAGTCATTTCCTAATTTGATATATTGTTTTGGTCGAGGCCTTCATCATTTTTAGATGTCTTGGCCCAGGCCTTGACAAAATGTTTCAGAATGTCTGGAATTATACATTCCCACATTATGAAAATAATATTGATGGTTCTTGTGGTTATTTGACTAGTAGAATACCCACGACTATATTTTGTTATTTCATTATTTACTCAGCTCATATTTCTTCTAGAAAGTGTTCATGTTTATTATTTGTAATGTAATGTGTTTTCAATTATTCACCATACCTATTGTTTATGTTATCTTCCACTAAATTGTTTACCCTTATTCAGCATCTGATCTCACCCCATTCTTATGTTTTATTTTCCGAAGATTTTCATAATTTTTATTATGACTAACCTGTAGGGATATTCTTAGGGATATGAAGGTGGTCAATGGAGACAATGTTTTTGTTTTTTTTAATTTTGTAATTCAATGTAACGTTCATGTATGTAATCTATTTCCCAAACTACTAAAATAATCATTCTTTCAGGACTTTATTTCTTTTTATTATTCTATTGTATTAAAATAATGCACAAACTCTGGTTAACTGAGGTCAAGGCATTACAGTTGGTATTAGAGAAAGTTTAGTAATAACCATGGACACTAAATTTAGATAAAATATGATTAGAAAACATTACCATAATATAGACATTGAAGATTATTATAGAAGAACATCCTAGAATTTAGGTACTATAGAGATTTTGTGAGATTTCCAAGAAATACATCCATGTTTGGATATGAGAAGGTAATGGTGGCTCTGGCCCAGATGTACCTGGGGATAAAACATGAAAACACCGATTTGACCTAGACTCAAACGGGAACCGGTGCACTACAATAGGTCTTGCTAAATTCTTGATTATGACACTCCTGGGGGATATGCTTAGGATAATTCACAATTTATTTACAAACAATTATAAAGGATATATGAGTAAATATTCCCACAAAGAAACTTATTTTATAATAATGAGACTAGATGTGTGAAAATATTCAATTAATGTTGATAATTTTTGTAATTTTTCGATTATAAAATATGATATGATCTAAGCTAGTGTGTTGTCATTTGGAAATTGCGCCTATTAGAAGTAATGAGAACTCCTAGAATATGCATGATCCAAAGGGTAGGAAGGATCATATATTTTATAGTCTTGAGCCATCATTTATAAGGGAATTAGTATCCTATTTATTCTTATCATATGAAGAAATAGTATCATGTGTTAATAAGATATCTGAACAATTATTTATGTCATATGGCTTTGAAGGGAATCAAGAGAATCATATGATGTAATAGAAAAATATGGCTAAAAGGAATAGGGGAAAGAAGGATTTTCCCATATGTGATATTTGTGGAAGGAATCACCTTTGTAAAAATGAATGAAGGGAAAAAGAGTTTGTTATATGTGTGGAGAAAAAGGAAACCACGTTTGTGATTTATAGGGTAAGAAAATGGTTTCAAATGTACAATGATTCATCTTCAAAGAGTTGGTACACTATGTGAATCAATATCCAAATCATCAGAGTATTCCTCAAATGATGCTATTAGATAGTAATCAAGTTATTATGCTACCACAGATGAAGAGGAATGACTAGTATTATTATGTTTTTATTAAAGAATAATTTCATTTGAGTGTTTTATCAATTATGTACTGGTTATATAAATTATGGAAATAAAAAAGGATTGTACTACAATACAATTTCATTAAAGATTTGAGATTGTATGGAACCAAGTAAAGTTACATAGTTTCAGGTTAAACTTTTTGGAAAATACTTGGTCGAAGGAAAGATAAACCATAATACGGTCTTGAAACTAGGGTAGTGATTTTGGAATAATATATGATTTATTTGGATAAATTTTATGTTCTATTCTTGATTACCTTGAAATTGATTAATGGTTTGTTTTTTCCATCACTATTGCAATATTAAATACTTTTGTATATAAGGAATATATCTAGAATTATATAAGGAATAAGGAAGCACAAATGTTATAAATATTGTTTTATGGTAATTCATGGTGTTACAGTGTTTTAAAATAATACATGATGAAGGTATTCACATGTTATTACATAGAAAAAGTGATCTTCATTATGTTATCCTTCATTATAAATTTTAAACTGTGAGTTTGGACAGAAGTATTTTTGATAAGTCTAAAGGTTAGAATAAATTATGTTTGATATTTTATATTATTGTTAAGGTTAAATCATTTCATTAGGCTATTTTTGGATTGTCATAAAAAAGACAACCTAATGGTCTTGGGACAACCTTTCGTGTCCGGCACGGCCATGAGACTTGAACCCTCAACCGAAGGGTGACAAGATTGGATCACCTACCACTGGCATTGGTGATGTCCTAGTTTTTATAATGTAGTTTTTTGTAAATAATCTAAAAAATAAATTATAAATTCATTAATTTTTTGAACCATATACGATTAGGATAAATAGAAATAATTTTAATTTTATTATCTTTTGGTATGAAATATGATTTTGTGGTTGGAATTAGTTGAATGATGAATCTCTACTTGTCAAATAAATTTTTATCCATTCTTATATGAAAATATTAATAATTAAACTTTAGGTAAGGAATCTTAAAACAAAAAATATGTTATCCTAATACATTATGTTGTACTAATGATATTTTAAATCATCATAGATTGGTGGCTTTGAGGCCCTCAATATCACACTTGTTCGTGATTGATGACCTTAATAACTCCCTATAAATATTTACTTCTTCCCACAAATTATGTGTCTCTAATTTCCCCCAATTTTTTCTTTATCTAGATCCTAATTTGGTGGTAACTTTTTCATTCCCTTTCCCTCTTATTAAGAATAAATTTTATTAACCCAATTTCTGATGTGGGTTTCCACAATGATATATTTCTATTTTTAACCTTTTATTTTCGGAGAACAATTTCAAATTAGGAGGAATAAATTTATTGTAGGAGGGTATAATGTAACACCCCAAGATTTTATAGTATGTTATCTCTTCAACGTATTACAATAACTTTAGATATACGCAACATTGTGTTCGAGCGCACCACGACTTATAAAACTATCCATTCAAAAAAGAGGTTATGAATAGTGTTAACCACATTTTATATTTTGTATATTCTATATAATTTTAATATTCATATTTTTTGTTTCTTATACATAATATAAGAAATGATATATTTTTTATGATAATTGTGGTATATTTTAAAAAAATGCAGTTTTTCAAACTTATTATGGAGAAAAAAATTTAAATCCATTATTTGACACTTTATATATTAAATATAGAGAATTTGAATTCTTATATTGAAGAGGGAAATAAATATTTAGTTTGGAAAATTTTTTGGTACTTTTGTGATAAATTTCATATTTTTATGAATAGTGAAAAAATACTAACTTTTAATTAAAAACAACTTTATTAATCAAAATAGTTTATATAGGTAAATTATACATTTTAGTGGTTTTAAAGTATCATAAGACTATATTTTAATAATTTAATATAATTCAGGTCATTGGATTTAATTTTACATTTATATTGAACATAAATAAGTGTCAATGTTTTGATAGTTATTATTTCTTAAAAACACGCTATCTGTTTTAACAAATGGAATTAATTTTAAATAAATTTCTGCCACTTATGTGTTTTAAATATGGAAAAATGGATTCCATATTTTAAATCCAGAGGACCAGATTGTGTAAATTTGTAACTATTACTTTATGACATTATGAATATTTACTGCTGTAAATATTTTAATTACCATGGTTAAAGGGTAAATCCGGTAATATAGGGTGAAAAATAATATTATAATAATATTAAATTACCCAAACATGTGTCATATTCCTATTAGTGGATACATTCCTGACAATGGGAATACTTGGGTCGATTTTGGGACCCCACGGTGCCACATGAGAGTGATAATGACCCTTTATATTAATAAACTTTAAGTAAAAAAAATGACATAAACATATATCTTTTATTAAAAAAATTCATGGGGTTATATAAGTTATCTTTTAGACTATAAATTCTCATTTTAAATATGCAAATCATTCCTACATTATTATATTTTATTTATTATTTTTATACATTAAATAATTACATTAATTTATGAAAAAATGATGATGTAGTAATTTCCTTATTAAAGAAATAATCCAATAAATGGTATTGTAAATATTAAAATAAATATAATTTTAATGTTTTGATGACATACAAGAATTTTTTAGGTAAATTTTAAATTATTGTATTTAATAAATGTATTTGTTTCGATTTAATCATGTTTTTATGACTTTCACAAAAATGAAATACTAAATAGTGTCAAATTTGACATAAATTAAGTTTTAAAACAAATACTATATTATTGGTTGATATAATATTCCTAAAAACTATGGTTCATAATATGGGATTAAATAATATTATATACTTAATTAATTAACAAATTTTGGTTCTCTTTGAAGTTTGGAGTATTATTATTAACCATATAGTGTAAGAATACAAGAAGACATAGTAAAAGTTAAACTATTTAACTCTGAGTTAAATCAAAAAGATATTGTTAAAATGGTAACATAAACATGTCTAAACCATATTGGTTGAGTTTTTTTTGACCCATAACTACCTAAGGATAAAAATAAATTCATTTGGAGCAATTATAAATAGAATATGACTGTATAATAAATTAATATTTTAATTTATTCTTAAAGTGACCCTCACACCTCTTATAAATGGGAACTTCCCCTTCTCTCAAAATCACAACTCCAATTCCATTTGGCTCGGCAAAAACCTAGCAAAATATCCTCCCAACTTCACTAAAATCATCCTGCAGTCCTCAATTTGATTGGAAATCCATCCTAAGGAGGCCTTTTGATCAACTCAAAAGAAAAACCCGAAGAAGAGGTAATAATATAACCACCCTCTTTCAAGTTCTTTTCTTCTTCCACTTCCACTTTACTTTTTGTTTCCATACCAAAATAATAACTCCAGTACCTCATACATTCTATGATTTTACTATAAATTTGGTGCGGCCATATTCATTATTATATCCATCCTATAAATGACAATTTCAATATACGTGGGTACGTACGGCTTACCGTGTCCACGTCGTGGTGTAGTTTTTCATTCAAACACATCATTATTTTGATGGGTATAATAATGATTATAAATGATGTAAATAATAAATAAAATATTTTAATTACTCTTTATATATGATATACCATAAAATTACATACAATTTTACCATCAATATAATGATATTGTCGCTCGTGCGTACGTATGGATTGTCATCTCCATAATGCGTGAGATTCATTTGGACGTTCACCATTCAATAAAGATTATAAATATATATATATTATTAATTATTATGTAACATATTACATAATAATTATATTGGATATATATATTTATGTATGTACTTACATATATCTTATTCACTTACTTCCATTCAATACGATATGAAAACGGAAACATCGTTTATGCGTACGTATAGCCTACGGTCTCCATAAACGGTGCCTTACATTTCATATATATATCTATTATAAATATTTTTATTATAAATATATATGATATATAAATCATGTTCAATATTCTGTTAGTATTTAAATCATGATCTAAATGATATGATCAATAATAACAAGTTAAAACACGTACAATAAAGAAAGTGATTATCACCCAAAATGTTATTTTAACATAGAAATAATAATTAAATTGGTAGTATATAGTCATAAATGATTAATATATGATATAATAAATATTAATATGGTTTTGGTATAATATAATAACATACTACGGTCATTATTCAGGAGGTTAAACATACCCTCGACCAATAAGAAGTGCAAGGTAATGGTTAATTCCTCAATCTCATTATTATTTGAGATTGTTTATGGGTATGTTTTTTCTCTAACATATTTATTATCCATATCTATGTTTTATAAAATAGTTTTCAAATGGATTATCTTAAAGGGAATATTTTATTAAAATATCATTTTAAAGGTTTTAAATATTTATTCTTTTAAATCATTCTCAATAATGTCATTATCTGCAAAATTATTTATTTTAAGGATTTATTAATATGGACATTAATTTTTTAAAATGTTAATCCATTTAAAATTTTTCATAGTGGTATGAGACAATTTTATTCAAAAATATATTTTAAATGAATTCCTTAATTAATTATGTGACGTTTAAATGATTTCATGAATAATGGATATATCTCTCAAAGATAATTACTGATCATTTTCAACTATGTCAACATCCTTTATGGGATATTATTATTGATCAAGGATAATTTATTTTGATACAAATATTCCAAATTGTATTTCAGGTTTTGTGGTATGTTTGATTGTGGATGTGTTATTTTTATACCATTCATGGTTTATGGATAAATTATTGACATTTCATTTGCTAGTTTTAATACAAATGTTATGTTATCAAATTTTTCATATGAGGAATGTATTGGACATAGTAAATGATGGGTGGAGCCTGCTATAGCTCCCTGATGCATCAGTAGGTCTCATGAGAAAATAAGACAAGTAATTTTCTGAGGCCTTTCCCAGTTTGATATATGGTTTTTTCAAAGGCCTTTATCATTTTTAAACATCTTGGTTGAGGCCTTGAAAAAAAATTCAGCATGTATGGCATTATACATTCCCTCATTATTAAAATAATATTGATGGTTTATGTCGTTATTGAACTAGTATAATACCCATTACTATGTTCTGTTATGGCATAATTTACTCAGCTAATATTTCAACCATAAAGTGTTCATGTTGATAATTTTTAAAGTCATATGTTTTTAATTATTCACCATGCACATTGTTGATGTTATCTTCTGCTAAATTGTTTACCCTAACTGAGCATCTAATATCACCCCTTTCTTATGTTTTATTTTCATAGGATTTAGAAGAAGTGTATTAATAAAAACCTACAGGGATAGTATAAGGGATATGAATTTGGTCAATGGATACAATGTTATTTTTTTTTTCATTTTGTAATATAATGTAACATTTATGTATGTAATCTATTTCCCAGACTACTAAACTGATAGGCCTTTTGGGAAATGATTTCATTCTATCATTCCAATGTATTAAAATATTGCACCGACTATGGGTAACTGAGTTCAGGGCATTACAATTCTTAATGAACATGTGATCATATTTTATAAGTAAATAATTTATGGTATTATAAGAATGTTTATTTCTCTATTATATAAGTATAATAAATTTATACTTTTTATATAGGATTTCATATCTCTTATGAAGAAATTAAAACTCAAGGTAAGAGTTTTATGTTACAATATCATTTTTCTGGGATTGTTTCTATTTAAATTTAAAGGAAAAACATATATGATATATCTGACCCTATTAATAATTATTTTCTTATCATTTGGTTATGTCTATATATTAATTATTTTAAATTCATTTTCTTATATTCATGTACTCAAGATTTGTAGAGATTATTTTTAACTAAATCAAACCTTGTTATTCTCTTTGGATGAGGATATCTTTTTTCCGTGTAAAAAATTTATTTAAAATGTTTTCATGAATGTTTTTAATGTTCCAAAAATATTATTTTAGTTCATTTTTAATGATATTTTACTTTTTTACAATATTTTAAAAAAAAATTCCAATGTTTTTGAAATGTTCTACTTTTTTATTTTTACAGAAAATGTGAAAGGAAATTTTTTTTCAGCATACAATATGTGAATGAATTTCATCTCCCTCATGAATATTATTTTCTCTAGACATTCCGTTATAAGTTTCCTCTTTTATTCTCAAATAAAATTTTTTCCTTATTATTAATAGAACTTTTAGATTCAAACTAATTTATTTCTAATTAAAATTGTATTTTACTCTAGTAATATTCTAGTAATCTTTTAAAGGTAATTTTATTTATAAAAACATCCATTGTTGTTTCTAATGGTTTATGGAGTATATAATCCAATGATCCATATTTATAATTTTTCAGGATGGATTTAATATTATGATAATGAAATGTTTATGAAACATTTTTCATCACCATGTATTATGATTTAATAATTGGATGAATGTTTAATGATATTATAATACACATATATATGGTTTTAATTATGTGATGAGTGAGCCCATAATTATATATCACTCCATTGAACTGGTTATTGATTGATATGTCATGAGAAAATAAGTACTATAATGGGGATTAAACCTAGTTCAACATGAGAATTTGTCCAATAAGATATTATTGGTAGTGAATATCGACCATATAAATGATAGAATTTGTACTAAATTCAAATCCCCTATGATAGTCTTGTATATAATACATGAATAAGGAAATTATTTTCTATGCTTTTGTGTATACCAAAAAAATTTGTTTTATTATTATAATATTTTCTATTTGATCATGATTTATTCGTGATGATTCCACACTATTATGGCCTATTTTTTATCGATAAAACATTTTTCCATGTTGCGTGATTATGATATATGAATTGATTGTTATGATTTTTTTTATTTCAATCCCATGTTATCATACAATTCTACTTATCTATTTCTCTCTTGTGATCATTGATTTATATCCATTATGTTTACCCTTAGTGTGAATCAGAACACAACCTTTCTTATTTTTCCCTTCCCTATGATATGGATCACAATTTAAAGTATGTATTCTCTAAGAAGGATTCTAGATGTGAATAAATTAATAAGAAATGATGTAGATCATTTATCTACTATTTTTTTATACATACATGTTCATAAAGTCACTAAAACGTTTTAGCTATGGTGTGGATCATATTGATATGTAATTAATATTTACACTAATAATATATAGTATTTATGTGTGTAATGTTTTTTTACAATAAATCAAAAGAAGTGACAAATTAGAAATTAAAAGTGTGCCTTAGACCAACTAACAATTATATAGTGTAATTACCATTTAATTATATATATATAATGGTATTCCATGGGTCTATGTATTTTACTAATTATCAAAGAGACATAGATACAACTAGAAAAGTACAAAAAATGAATCTTATCCTATGTTAGTGATATGATAGGTAAAGTTCTGAGTTTTGATTTAAATGAATGGTAAACATACATTTTAGTGGATTGCTGATAAACTAATCAAAAAATAGTTCTAATTCTTACATGGTCTCTGGGGGATTCAAATTAATGAGTGATTCCATGGTTTCAAACTCTCACAATAATACTAGTTAAAATAAATCTTTGGTCGAGTATCTTATTAAACCTACATTTTATGATAGAAAATACCTAAATGAAAAGAAAAATACATGAAATGGTCCTGATATCCACTTATCCAAATTATATTGTTTTTCTATCCCTCTAAATTATTTATTTAGGTAATTAAAAGTAATATTGATATTTAATATAACTCACAGCGCAATTCAAACACAATCTATAAATGAAAAATCAAAATTAAATTGAATTCATGACCAAACAACCTCATCTATCAAATATAAACCACCAATAAAGAATTTTATTAGTAAAAAATCATATATATATATATATTTATTTATTTATTTTGAATAAATCAAAACAAAGAATCAAACCCCATGTTTTATGAATATATGATGACATTACCTTAACTAAGATTATCCTCGCATGAAAGGAACTCTAATCCACCTTATAATCCTTAGTCCAATGATTCTATATGGTTATAGTTGGGATTAAGACCTCATATGACCACTTCTGAATCCCATGTGTTGTATCTAGTGGGTTTTTCATAGAATACCCCCTCTAAACTGGTCAAAAAACATTATAAATGATGTTTGAGGGGTACGTAATTGATGTATGGGTAAGTGGAATGGTTTGTAAACCATGAAGGAGTAGTCTCATCACTTCAGGGTGTGGTTTCTAATCCCGTATGGTTTCAATGTATTTTTTAAATCATTGTAAAAGTGTGAAATACCTTAAACCTAAAATATATACTCTTATATGGTTTATTGGCTAGGGTGCATGATTTTGAAACAATGTTTCAGAAAAAAAAATATATATATATTTCTAAATCACCTTTTAAACATTGTTTCTTTTATGGTAACTACAATGTATTCTAAATACACCTAAACAAAACATTTTAATCTAATAAAAACATCATATAGTATATAAACCATTTTAATATGAAAAAAAACAAAAAAATCACACTTTCAGTGCATCAAAAAGTCATAAACCAAAGAAAAGATCAAATGATTAGTGAATATTATATAATAAAAAAAAATTGAGACATTAACAAAATACAGGTTTAAGGATATACTTTTCAACATATCCCACTCTTAGTCATCTATCTTAAACTCAAATAATAGTCACTTTTCCCTCTCCCATATTGGTATCATTGACCATGATGTCTACACTCCCACCAAAGTGCATTTGAAATGTGTGATCATGATACAAAATAGGTCACCACCATAGATGTCCTTATATAAAAACATTATATATGGGTGCATAAAAAGTATGATATAGAAACCAATAATATATAAATAACAATCATTATATAACAAAATGGTAAAAATCCACGAATTAGTGACCATAAATACTTTGGACAGTGAGGAATTGGGAAGATTCTTCCTTGGTATAATCATAAGAATATGGTGAATAATTCATCACTATTCAAAATAATAAACCATGGTAATTATTCTTCGTAATGTAAACAATTAATACATGAACAAAATACACAATTTTATAACCAAATGTAAACAATTCATCGCCACAATATAATATAAGTGTGATTAATATATCACTAATTAAGATGAATCAGTTAATGATACATCAATAATTAAACAAATATGGGTGAACAATGTATCATTTTATATACTCACATGGTTGAATGATTTATCTCAAATACACTAACAAAATTTATTGATATATCACCATTAAACTAAATAAGGTGAATAAAACATGACCATCTCAAGCAACTAAAGGTGAATGATATATCATCATGTAACTATACAAGGGTCGAGTGATATATCACAACATAACATTACTAAGTTTAACAATACATAACTAAATATAAATTAATGGTATATAATGTGTCACTAATATCTATTATAAAGGTTTAATGATGTATCATGAAATAATTACATTGGTTAAGTTATTGATTCATCGTTATCTTCCCATATTGAGGAATTTCACACAATATACTCAGCCAGTCTTGAACAAAATCCATACTAATATACCTAGATACTAAGTATTACACATATACATATAATTATCACACCTACCCACTCCCAACGTGGATTAAGATATCATAATACTACCCACATAATAGTGGAAAACCCACAGTGGCCACCAATTATCCCATTGTAATCTGATAAGTTTAATTCTCTATACAAAAATCCAACATACGCGCCCTATATCACCGACCAATGAAAAAGGAAACCTATCAATGTCCACTAACTCAAGACATAGGCAATGACACCCCATAAGGGTACCAATTCCAATATATCTCATCACTTTCCCAATGTGACATGTCCATTGACAACTATATTAGTTAACCATAAAATTTAACGGAGTTATAATGGACTTTGTAATATATTTTCATCATTCCATGCATAAAGAAGTCTATTAATATTATCATTTGGTCATCCACTCCAACTTGATAATACCCAAATATTAAAAGGTGCTTCAAATTCATATAAAATGAACATGGATTCTTCAGACAACTTACATTGATCTATTATTAGCATCTATATCTGATTCTAATGAGTGAATTCAAAATAATCAATGGGAATCCTAAAAGAATAAAAAAACACCATTTTAGTGGATTGTAATGAGGAACAAAAAACAAATTATAATACATTTCATCCCTGGATCACTCGGGTTTTTCTCATATTGGTGGTGTTCCGCTTAACCATAGGTTGACCTCCTAGTATTCCAAAAATTATTGGATACAAATGAGGGTCTATGAGGTGATAGTTGAGAGTCTATATCCTTTGGTATTAATAGCAATATTAATAATAACACAGTAAAATAGAGGAAATTTATATACAAATTAAAAATAATTCTATAAATAAATATGACAAATTTATTAAAAATTCACCATGTTATGTATTCATACCAGAGTAACAGGATCAAACTTAGTCCAATCACATATATGTAAGTGAAAAAAATATCATTAAACAACTACCAACTTGAATTTGAGTAAAAAATAATCCCATCTGAAAAATCATACCAACTATACCGTGCACAATCTTAACATTGTTCTCTACTTAAATCATAAATATGATCTATTTCAATTAGCTTTTTCATAAAAATTCAAGTATAAACAAGTTTGATAAGATCACCACCCACAATGAGTTAAATAAGATACCTAATAGAATATTATACATGTAAATATGACACCAAAAATACCATAATATAATCATAGTTTCCAAAAATAACTAAAATCTTAGTACACACCCTCGACAAACTGTCCTCATCAGACTTGTAAATGGTCATCATCATCATCACCATATCGGTAAGCAATAAAAATATTGTATCTCAATCATACCCTATCCTAAACATATAAACTCATTACCATTAAACTCTAAATAAAAAAACTAATACATACTAGACTAAACCCATCATTTCCCACATGAAACTACCCTTTGTATCTCTTCAAAACAACAGAAAACCTATGTAATTCCATTACCAAACTCAAAACTATGACCTAACCCATGTATATTTATTAAATGAAATATAAAACATTTATAAATATTAAATATCTAGATACCACTTACCTATAATTTTGAGAACTCCATTTATTAATAATCTTTATCTATTTCTACTTTAATTGGATGATTTTAAAAAAATATGTTACTCTCTCCATCTTTAGATGATATAAGATTACAATAAATAAAAAATTTAGGAGATATCCCTTATTGAATACGTGATGATGTAGAGGTTCTTGTACAATTTTTGATACTATTTAAAGGTGAAAAAACCTCTAAACTACCTTAAAATATATTTCTAATCATATAATTAATATTTGAAAGGGTTTGGAAAAACTCTTCATCTGATCCATCCTTACCCAAAATAGTAAGGATAAATGATCCTTATTCAAAATATTAAGTAAAAATTATCATTACAAAAAATATTAAAATATGGAAACACTCTTCATTCAATATGTTCCTTACACATAATATCATGTAAAAATTATCCTTACATATAATAATTAGAACAAAATTATCCTAACATAAATTCTACCGTAACTCACAAAAATCTATAAAAACTATAAATATTCATTATTAATCCTTCCAGATATCATTAAACCATTTAATAATTGACCATAAATTCTTGAAAAAAATTAAAAACATTTTAAAATTATTCAACCCTAAATACTAATGAAACTTCTGAGGCTTATTCATTGACATATACCAACACTTAAAATACTTCTACTAGGTCCCAACACACTTGGTCCAGCTATAAACCAAACCGAACCAGTTCTTCAAATACCTGAGAACATTAACTACTGATGTGACTCATAAATTAAAGGTATAGAAATATTCTACTCACTTGGGGATATTCAATGGTATAAACACAATAATTTGAGCTTAAAAAAGTTAAAACCATGGTTGGAAGAGAGGGAAAATAGAAGAAGTGAAGTCTAGTTCTTATGACTATCTAGAAAGTTGAGGAATATAAGTTTATAATACTTTTAACCACATATTTAATTTAATAAAAAATAGAAAACTACTTGTGGTTTTCTTTTATACCTTTTAAATCCACATTGGGTATCTACTAGCCACTAGTATTCCAATGGCCCACATAAGAATTTATTACTCACTATGTTTATACTATTTACTCAGCTCAAGGACACCAGTTACCAGTGGTATATTTTTTTATAAATATTTACACTAGTAAGCTCATTTACTAAATTAATTCCCATATTATCTATAAACTACTACCATGGTTAGAGTACTCCAAAATAAAAATACAATTATTGAAATTAAATCAAATTCAAACCATAGTATACAAGGGTACTTACATGAATGGTACAAGGTATTCCATATAAAATAATTAGAAACAATTAATAAGAAAAACCCTACTAAAACTTTAATCCAATGACTAAATTTGTTCTTCTTTTCTCTGAAACTGCCATCACTCCCAATCCAAACAACCCTATTATCCTTTTATACACCCCTCACCCTTCTTTATTACCCAAAAATTTATATATTTATCATTAAATTTGGGAATCTAACTTCATGGTTCATAATACACAATTATATTATTTTATATCAATTCCCACTATAGTAATTATTTTCCCCTAATTACTCTAACTATAAAAATCACAACTAAATAATATAGAGTAAATAATAACTATTTAATCAAATTATCTCTGGACAAACCATTATCCTCCACATGGAAAATTTAATGAATATATTACAACATATAAAGTATTTAAATTAAATTGAGATAAATATATATTATTTATAAATGATAATAAACATTATTTCGTTCTAATATAACATGTTTTATTGGAATCACCAAACATGTCCAGTGTTACTTTACTATCTATGACAACTGTGAAAAGTGATATTTATAGAACATGATCCATGTTTCCAACATTATAAAATAAATGTAATTAGAAAATTTATTATGAAACCAATTACAAAATATAATCTTCAACATAAAGTTTTACTACCATAAAAGTAAATCTTACACATAACATCTGCATATCATGTACGATAAATCAAAGGATATGTCACTAAACATATATATTATCTCTAAAAAATATTTCTTATACCCCAAAAAGAAGAAATTAATCTAATACACTCACACTAACCATGAAACATAATTATTATGAATACGATATTACATTATTCTGATTTAAATAACAAATTAATGATATTCTAGAAACAAATTTTTAATTAACGTAATGCATTGTAGAATTTGAAAATAATATGTTCATGAAAATATATGAGACCAAAAAAAAATTTATTTAAAATTTTAAAAAACATATCATAATCAAAAAAACATATCAATAGAATATGTAATTAATATTAAGATACACTTGCATAAAACATCAGTTAAATGGAACATGATTCCTATATAGTCCAACATACTTACAAACTAATACATAGTATTTACATCAATATGATGGATGTTTTCCCATTAATATTATATATATGATAAAATTTTCTAATAACATATATATCCCATTAATGCGAGGTATGAATTTTCTATTAAATAAAATATACATATAAATATTTTTAAAATTAGCAAGCATCTTTTTTTATCCATAGAACTTGACTAGTTTTCATTATCTTTTTAATAAAAATAATTTCAATATTAATTTGTTTTAAAGTATAGTGTATATATCTATAAATTATATTCATAGTCTTTATAAAATATAGGGCGTAATTTTTATTTTTTGTATTAAAAGTGTGAAATAGTAAGTTTGATGATTTCAAAATAAAATTTGAGTGCAACTATACCATTAGACTAGTTTTTTCTACCTTATGGTATAATTTTGGTGACAATATGGGTTATAGATGGATTTTGTGATAAATGTTAGCAAAAATCAATGTTAGGATGCATTGTTAGTACCCATTAATACGAATAATTCATTTGTAAATTTTCCGATAATATATAACACATGGATATTTTTATGATATAAATAACAAATAATTTTTTAAAAAAATTTTGGTGTCATAGATTTCATTGTAATATTATAAAATTATCTAACCATGATAACCATATATGTGTATTAAAATTACATGATTTAATATAAAATAACTAATATCTATTTATTATCCCTTAAAATAATCCCTATACACAACATTAATCGTTTAAGGATTCTTAGGCTGGAACTATATGCTTAATTTTAGGTTTTAGTGGATAATTGGGTTTGATTTTTACTTGGTCACTATAAATAAGGAAATTTTTTTAATTTATTATTCTTATTTATATGTCTACTTATCTCTCTTATAAATTTGATAAAGGAAAATTAAATTTATTAATATGTGAATATTAAAAATATTTTTTGGTTTTTTTAAGGATTTAGAGATTTATTTCTATCTTATTGATTGTGTGAATATGATAATTTTATACGAACGACTAACGTATTGATGGATCCTTGTAATAATAGTGTTTTAAGATTAGAGATTAATTGAATTAAAGAATCATTAAAGCATAGATTCATTATTGTTTAATTTAACAAACATTTTTTAATATTATATGATTAAATACTGATTATATATTTATGATTATTTAATACTTTTTCAAAATAAATAATTAAATAAAATATATTGATGAAAAATGATAAATTATTTGAATTTGATATATCAAAATAATTATGTGTTTTGTTGAAATTTATAATATTACATGTATTATTATTTTAATAAATCTTGAAAATTTTATTTTTATATAAATTGTTAATTTCATGAGGAAAATGGGAATTAAATGGAATTTAAAATGTTGTTTATATTTTACTAAAAATTTCCTAGATATATAATGGAAAAAAATTATTATTTAAAATATGTTGAATAAAATGGGAGTTTTTTTGTTATTAAATATGATAATAGAAGACAATGTTTAATTAAAAAATATAAAATTTGTTTGATAATTATTAATGTATGGTATTGATGTATATTAATTATATTAGAATGAAGATGGTTGAGTATGATTTAAAAATGATGATTATTGTGGTAATTTTTTTATAGTTATATTATGATTTTTATATTTTTATAGTGTTATAGATCTGTGATTGATAATAAAATATACATTTTTGATGTTTCATATATTAATTTATTATAATATTTACTTATAATCATAACATTGATGATTAATGATGAGACACTCAAGTTATGATGATATTATGTCTTTATTTAGATATTTGTTATTTATTTTTCGTAATATGAAAATGAATTGAAATTTTTTTAATTAAGTAAATAAAAATGATAAATTTACTCAATCTTTCGTGTTTTATTGAGATTATGAAAATGCTATGGGACTGGTTGTTTGGGGGGAGGTGATTCTTATAAATATGGTTTTGGTTGTTATAATTTAATACCAATTCAATTGTCATGGTATTAGTTGTATATTTTTAATATCAAAATTATTATCATTATATTCATCTAATTATATAATTATTGTACATTAAACATTATGTATCTCATATGTATTTATTATTATTATAGAAACATCTGTGGATCTATATTCTTGTTGTATCCAGTTTATCATAGAGATGTGGATTATGTGTTTTATTATAAACGATGTTTATAGATGCATGATGATATATGGTAGACATGTGGTGTTTTTTAAGATATTTTTATTACTATTATTTATAATAAAGTCATGTTTTATGTGAGAAAATATTATTTTTTATCTCTATAAAATCATTGTGTTTTATTTATTATTTTATTCACATGTTTATTTATGTAGTATTCTAACATTAATGAATTAGGTCTAGGGGAGGAACCTGCTTCGTATATTTATATAATCATGCTTAATTTATATTATTGTTTTTAATGACTATGGTAATGGTATTAAAGGATGGAACTAATTCTTGTTTGTATATATCAATTCGGAGTAGGATTTATGAAATTATGTCATATTTTCTTGAGTTAAACTAAGAATTTGTTTGATGGTTATTATGTAATCTTAATTGAGGTCGTGGTTTGTGTGGTACTTTATGAATTTATTTTCGTTTTTTTAATCATGGTTTGATACATCAATTTATTTTATTCTCTAACTTTTCCTAATCCACATAACAGAATGATTCGTGAGTGGAGACTTTAAGTTTTCATAGTTTTTACACTATGGGTTTTCAACCATATGGGTACCATGTCTCTTTATTTTTGGAAATCTACTATCTTCTAGGCCAAACCATTTATCGAGTGTATATAGTTTATGGATATATATCATTGACTAAATAGGTATTTTGTTTATGATTATATATATTTCACAAATAAATTTATGATATTTAAAGACATAAAAGTTTTACCAAATAGTGGAATTTCTATTTAAGTGTTAAAGGAATGATTAATCCATCATGAAAAATGATCATGATGCTAGTATAGATTACCTGAATTGGGGAAAAAAATTTATAGTTTAGGGTCACACTTTTAGTACCAAACTATATATTATAATAATAATTCATAGATATTGAACCAAAGTGTCGTAAAATTTGTAGTTTTGTGGTATGGTGCATAATAATGAAAAAATTATTATATACCAATACGCATAATTTACTATATTTAAACATAAGAGACACTATTGTGAATGAATGGGAAGAAAATGTATCATCCAAATAGAGGATCATCAGTTGGAAATAATTTTTTATATTTAATCAAGGAGTGATAAATGGTTTTTGTAAATGGTTTAGTATTTTTAATTAGGGAATTATTAGAATATAATTTCAAGGCCATAACAACTAGTAAGTATGATTGAATGATGTTCACATTATCATATTATGAAAAATACATACTATAGATTATAACCTAAATCAATTTAATATAGTATTCTACTTAGAGCCTATAAATGGTATATGCTATTACAAGACCCTATTATAAAGATAAAAAAAATTCATTGGATGGGTATATGTATGGTTGATATGAAATTCATGGGACATTACTATGTGAAATAAATCACCCTATAATTGGATGTTATCATTAATATTAGTCACTAATGGCCTATGGGAATTCAAATACTCATTTATTAAAGTATGGGGTATAAAAATAGAATGTTAACAGGTAGTTATAATATTTATATTCAAGGAGAATTATGTCAATTTAAAGTAAATGGATGAAAGTGGGAGAAAATTTCTCAAGAATTTATTGATGGGTCTATGATATGTGATGTTTGGGGATTTCAGTCGCTTTACCCTACTCAATTAAATTCTTATTTTCCTAAGACTGTACCATAGTGGCACAACCTAGGGTCGATCACAAGGAGGCCGCTTATACGCACTATATTTTCAATTGTCACTTTTTAATTTAACTAATATAAAACTAACATATATAATATATATGGGGGATTTTGATTATGAAAATTAAATCAAAATGAAATATTAAATCTACATTATCAATAAAAATACCAAAGAAAATCTAACTGGAAAGAACAAGTTAAAGGTAGCAGCGGTGGACAAACGTTGATCGTTGGACACTCCCTTTATCATTGTTTACGAATATATTTTCATTAAATTATCCAATGTATACCTTAATACCTCAAGGTATACACCTAAATAATCTAGATACCATATTGAAACCTCATACATGGGTGCCGATCTTCTAATGAAAGTGTTCTGATTACCCGAAGACCTTCGAGTAACCAAAACAGGATGAACTCATCGTGCTCAAAAGCGAGACCTCGCCAAAGAAATTTAAACCATGAGTAAAACCACTTTAAATTCATTAGAATATAAGAAATCTAGAATAATTTATAAGAAATTGAAAACACGAGAGAACAAGACCTCATTCATTCATGTAAACAAGTTCCAGGATAGTTTAAAAGAAAATATTTTACAACGAAAGCACAAACTCAAAAAGGGAAATGTATTCGGATCTCCGTTGCCCACCACCACTTGTATTTAGCCCTTCATGGCTTGATTACATCATGTAATACTCCTATACTCTTGCTATCTCAAGCCAAACCCCTTTGTGACGGATGGTGTGGTGAAGAATGGAATTATTTGAGAGGTAGGAGCTCCCCTCCTTTTATAGGCAGATTTCGACCCCCGAAAGTTGTCGCGTTGTGGACCCCATAAATGACCTATTAACGCGTTGAGGCCTTCTACAATGTTGTTCATAATTGTCTTGGCCGTGTCCCCTCAAAGGTTCAGCGGATTTGGATAGGTATTCCGAGAGTTATGGCCAATTTCCTCTGACAATTTATTCTGTCCAGTTAGAATCATCAAACCGAAAAACACCGTTTTGTACTGAATTAATGTCCCTGACAAAGGCCATTTCAGGCGTGGCCTCCTTAATGAAACTTGTTAAAAATCTTCTTAACCGTCTATCCACAAAATTTCAGCTCCATTAAAGTCGTTTTGAGCGAGTTATGGATATTTTACTGAACCTTCGTTTTTCTGGAAGAAATTTCCTGGAAGCTTCCTTGGTGTTCCTCAATAATCTTCAACTTCATTGAATTGTTTGGACCTCAAGATGGTAGAATCAGATCCTGGTCCAGAAGACAAAGTTGAAGGAAATTAAATTAGGATTCTAAAGAAATTATAATCATAAAATTTGGATTTATATTTTTTTGTAAATGACCAAAATACCCCTGTGATAAAAATCTGTTAAAAATCCAGAATTAGGCCATTTTTTCATTTAAGCTCAAAATAACACCAAAACCTAAATATGTAACAATTGCCCATTAAATAACACTATTGTGGGTTTATAAACATTAAATTACAGTATAAAATATGTGAAAATATCAGCTTCATCAATCTCCCACACTTAAGCATTGCACTCCTGAGCAATTATCATATATTCAAATCAAAATTCACACAACAATCAAAAATGAGAAAACATCCATGATCTTATTAAAAACCAAATTTCATCATGTCTCTTATATGAAAAACAATTTCCTTTTATTTTCATTACAAAAATTTAAATTTGTTCAACCTCATAAATCCATCCACGGATCAATCACAACCTACCTCGCATTGAATTTTATGTCACTCTTCACTCAAGAGAAATAAATTCTGTAGTTATGCTCATACTTGGAAATTGCATGTATCACTATAGGCTTGTGACAATTCTCATTTCTCCACAGCGTGAAACATAAAAATGAATTCAATCATGAGGGCTTTTATCAACGGTTCAAATGACTCTGTGGCTTTAGGTTGGTGGTTAAATGATTTAAAAGATCAAGGCTAGAAAGAGAAGGTTTGACTCTAAGGTACAATGCATGAATAATCAAGTGAAAACCCAGAAATTTCCTCACTCAATCCACCTTGAGAATGTGAAAAAAACACCACCCCAATTTATTTTAAATGGTACATGAGCCAATCAATGATTTCAAGGTATTAAATCATCCAAGTTCTCCCCATTTTTTTTTAAAGCTCCAGAAAGGCACAGCTTTATTTTCCTTTTATATATATATATTTTTTTTAAGCTCCAGAAAGGCACAGCTTTATTTTCATTTTTTTTTTGAAGGAGAACTGAATGAAACAAAATGAAGAATAATAAGATTATGACTCATTCCCAATTATTTCATTGCCCAAAATGTTGATGCATACCACACAATACCCATCAATAAAACAAATCCCAATGAACGCACACGAATGGCCCTTCCCCCACACTCAAACTTGAAATATCCATGCAACAATACCAAAAGAATGGGTAGGTAAGGATAAATTAGCTTGTATTGTGGCTTAAACCTATAAGGCAATTCATGGCATCTAAGGGGTAACGAAGGATAAATGTAATGGTAAGTCTCAGGATAATATGTGGCTAGCCAAAGTAGTGCCTCAATCATATTAAAAACATTCAATGAAATCCAAAGCTTCGAAAGAGAAAAATCACAAATTCTGGTTCTCACAAAAAATCCAGGTTTCCCTCAAGAAAGTGTGGGTATTAGAAAGAATATGTAAAAGTGTTTTAGAATACCTCACAGGATGAGAAAAATATTTTGAGTCAGTGTTTCAGGTCCATGGATTTCAAAAATCAGTTAAACACATAAAAATGATTGAAAATCCAATTTAAGGAAAAAAAATTCACATCAACAATCATTTAAGATCTTTTTTTTTCAAAAATCATTTCAATTTTATCAAAATAAATTATTGTGTGAAATGTGATCAGAATTATCATTAAAGCTCAAGGTTTCTAAAAAATGAAAAAAATGAAAGCACACAAAAACAAATAAGCAGGTCGACACTCCCCCCACAATTAAATTTCAGTACCATTCATTTTGTCTTGATAAAATATTAATAAGGGAAGAGAAAAAACTAAATATAAGGAAAGATACAACCTGACTTTATTTTTTCTAGCAGTACCATTGAGTTAAGCTCCTAGTTGGCACCACTTCTTCCTATAAAGCAATAAATAAAAAAAATGAATTAGAAAAAAAATATAAAGGTGAAAGGGAAGGGATAATGCTTGGTTTGACCCCCAAGCGGGTGCTAGGTTTTTACTGCCCCTAGTCAGGCAGTTGCAGCAGGTTAACCCCAATCCGAAGGTGGATAGGGTTTCTTTCTTAGAAACCACCACAAATTATTTCTCCCGATATCCATATGTGGATGCCAAAAGTGAGAACCCCCAAAGAAAAAAAAATATCCCCAACCCCTAGAAGAGATGGAAAATAGAATTTGAGATTAAGAGGGGGAGGGAAAAGGATGAAGGGGCGCTCCCTGTTTTTATAATCTGGAGGAGTGGTGTCCACCGGTGTTGAAAATAGAAGAATAGGAAGTGGATTCTCTTCTGGTTCATGTTCGTAAATTGGTTCTTCAATTATTTCTTCTTTTTTTCCACCATCCTCAAATGCACCAATGCATAACTCAACAGGCACCTCCATTCTCTCCTCAACAAGAGGACCTTCTTCTTCTTCTTCATCCAGATCTTGCAGTAGTGATGCTGAATCTACAAATTCAGAATAAGGGATATTAGATTTAAATTCAAAATTAATGAAATTTGAATGAAATGAATGCTCAGAATTTAAAACTCCCTCAGAAATTTCAGCTTTAGAACCCTTTTCCTCAAGCAAGGCAGCTGGGAACTCATTTGATGGTGAGGGATTTTCTTCAACCTCATCAATATCTTCATTAAATGTAGGTGGATCAAGTATTTCATTCTCCTGAGCTTTTATTTTTTGTCGTTCCATCCATAAGACTTTAACATCTTCAACTTGGGCAACCAGCGATGATATCATCTTGCTTGCTTTTTCCATATTTCTGCAATTCTCTTGAATTATCAAGGCATTTTCTTTCAATTGTTGGGAATTTTCAAGAATTTGAATACTCAATGTATCTTCCCTACTTGGATTATCATAAAAGTTATCCACATGCCAATAATTATAATAATTTCCATAAAAATCCATATTGGCTGATGATATGAATGATATGCAACAAGGCTCTTTTTTTTTGTTTTTTTTTCTTTAAAAAATAGTGTGTGTAAGCACTTGGCCTCCCCGGCAACGGCGCCAAATTGATGTTTGGGGATTTCAGTCGCTTTACCCTACTCAATTAAATTCTTATTTTCCTAAGAGTGTACCATAGTGGCACAACCTAGGGTCGATCACAAGGAGGCCGCTTATACGCACTATATTTTCAATTGTCACTTTTTAATTTAACTAATATAAAACTAACATATATAATATATATGGGGGATTTTGATTATGAAAATTAAATCAAAATGAAATATTAAATCTACATTATCAATAAAAATACCAAAGAAAATCTAACTGGAAAGAACAAGTTAAAGGTAGCAGCGGTGGACAAACGTTGATCGTTGGACACTCCCTTTATCATTGTTTACGAATATATTTTCATTAAATTATCCAATGTATACCTTAATACCTCAAGGTATACACCTAAATAATCTAGATACCATATTGAAACCTCATACATGGGTGCCGATCTTCTAATGAAAGTGTTCTGATTACCCGAAGACCTCCGAGTAACCAAAACAGGATGAACTCATCGTGCTCAAAAGCGAGACCTCGCCAAAGAAATTTAAACCATGAGTAAAACCACTTTAAATTCATTAGAATATAAGCAATCTAGAATAATTTATAAGAAATTGAAAACACGAGAGAACAAGACCTCATTCATTCATGTAAACAAGTTCCAGGATAGTTTAAAAGAAAATATTTTACAATGAAAGCACAAACTCAAAAAGGGAAATGTCTTCGGATCTCCGTTGCCCACCACCACTTGGATTTAGCCCTTCATGGCTTGATTACATCATGTAATACTCCTATACTCTTGCTCTCTCAAGCCAAACCCCTTTGTGACGGATGGTGTGGTGAAGAATGGAATTATTTGAGAGGTAGGAGCTCCCCTCCTTTTATAGGCAGATTTCGACCCCCGACAGTTGTCGCGTTTTGGACCCCATAAATGACCTCTTCACGCGTTGAGGCCTTCTTCAATGTTGTTAATAATTGTCTTGGCCGTGTCCCCTCAAAAGATCAGCGGATTTGGATAGGTCTTCCGAGAGTTATGGCCAATTTCCTCTGACAATTTATTCTGTCCAGTCAGAATCATCAAACCGAAAAACACCGTTTTGTACTGAATTAATGTCCCTGTAAACGGCCATTGCAGGCGTGGACTCCTTAATGAAACTTGTTAAAAATCTTCTTAGCCGTCTATCCACAAAATTTCAGCTCCATTAAAGTCGTTTTGAACGAGTTATTGATATTTCACTGAACCTTCGTTTTTCTGGAAAAATTTCCTGGAAGCTTCCTTGGTGTTCCTCAATAATCTTCAACTTCATTGAATTGTTTGGACCTCAAGATGGTAGAATCAGATCCTGGTCCAGAAGACAAAGTTTAAGGAAATTAAATTAGGATTCTAAAGAAATTATAATCATAAAATTTTGATTTATATTTTTTTGTAAATGACCAAAATACCCCTGTGATAAAAATCTGTTAAAAATCCAGAATTAGGCCATTTTTTCATTTAAGCTCAAAATAACACCAAAACCTAAATATGTAACAATTGCCCATTAAATAACACTATTGTGGGTTTATAAACATTAAATTACAGTATAAAATATGTGAAAATATTAGCTTCATCAATCCCCCACACTTAAGCATTGCACTCCTGAGCAATTATCATATATTCAAATCAAAATTCACACAACAATCAAAAATGAGAAAACATCCATGATCTTATTAAAAACCAAATTTCATCATGTCTCTTATATGAAAAACAATTTCCTTTTATTTTCATTACAAAAATTTAAATTTGTTCAACCTCATAAATCCATCCACGGATCAATCACAACCTACCTCGCATTGAATTTTATGTCACTCTTCACTCAAGAGAAATAAATTCTGTAGTTATGCTCATACTTGGAAATTGCATGTATCACCATAGGCTTGTGACAATTCTCATTTCTCCACAGCGTGAAACATAAAAATGAATTCAATCATGAGGGCTTTCATCAACGGTTCAAATGACTCTGTGGCTTTAGGTTGGTGGTTAAATGATTTAAAAGATCAAGGCTAGAAAGAGAAGGTTTGAATCTAAGGTACAATGCATGAATAATCAAGTGAAAACCCAGAAATTTCCTCACTCAATCCACCTTGAGAATGTGAAAAAAAACACCACCCCAATTTATTTTAAATGGTACATGAGCCAATCAATGATTTCAAGGTATTAAATCATCCAAGTTCTCCCCATTTTTTTTAAAGCTCCAGAAAGGCACAGCTTTATTTTCCTTTTATATATATATATTTGTTTTAAGCTCCAGAAAGGCACAGCTTTATTTTCATTTTTTTTTGAAGGAGAACTGAATGAAACAAAATGAAGCATAATAAGATTATGACTCATTCCCAATTATTTCATTGCCCAAAATGTTGATGCATACCACACAATACCCATCAATAAAACAAATCCCAATGAACGCACACGAATGGCCCTTCCCCCACACTCAAACTTGAAATATCCATGCAACAATACCAAGAGAATGGGTAGGTAAGGATAAATTAGCTTGTATTGTGGCTTAAACCTATAAGGCAATTCATGACATCTAAGGGGTAACGAAGGATAAATGTAATGGTAAGTCTCAGGATAATATGTGGCTAGCCAAAGTAGTGCCTCAATCATATTAAAAACATTCAATGAAATCCAAAGCTTCGAAAGAGAAAAATCACAAATTCTGGTTCTCACAAAAAATCCAGGTTTCCCTCAAGAAAGTGTGGGTATTAGAAAGAATATGTAAAAGTGTTTTAGAATACCTCACAGGATGAGAAAAATATTTTGAGTCAGTGTTTCAGGTCCATGGATTTCAAAAATCAGTTAAACACATAAAAATGATTGAAAATCCAATTTAAGGAAAAAAAATTCACATCAACAATCATTTAAGATCCTTTTTTTTCAAAAATCATTTCAATTTTATCAAAATAAATTATTGTGTGAAATGTGATCAGAATTATCATTAAAGCTCAAGGTTTCTAAAAAATGAAAAAAAATGAAAGCACACAAAAACAAATAAGCAGGTCGACACTCCCCCCACAATTAAATTTCAGTACCATTCATTTTGTCTTGATAAAATATTAATAATGGAAGAGAAAAAACTAAATATAAGGAAAGATACAACCTGACTTTATTTTTTCTAGCAGTACCATTGAGTTAAGCTCCTAGTTGGCACCACTTCTTCCTATAAAGCAATAAATAAAAAAATGAATTAGAAAAAAAATAGAAAGGTGAAAGGGAAGGGATAATGCTTGGTTTGACCCCCAAGCGGGTGCTAGGTTTTTACTGCCCCTAGTCAGGCAGTTGCAGCAGGTTAACCCCAATCCGAAGGTGGATAGGGTTTCTTTCTTAGAAACCACCACAAATTATTTCTCCCGATATCCATATGTGGATGCCAAAAGTGAGAACCCCCAAAGAAAAAAAAAATATCCCCAACCCCTAGAAGAGATGGAAAATAGAATTTGAGATTAAGAGGGGGAGGGAAAAGGATGAAGGGGCGCTCCCTGTTTTTATAATCTGGAGGAGTGGTGTCCACCGGTGTTGAAAATAGAAGAATAGGAAGTGGATTCTCTTCTGGTTCATGTTCGTAAATTGGTTCTTCAATTATTTCTTCTTTTTTTCCACCATCCTCAAATGCACCAATGCATAACTCAACAGGCACCTCCATTCTCTCCTCAACAAGAGGACCTTCTTCTTCTTCTTCATCCAGATCTTGCAGTAGTGATGCTGAATCTACAAATTCAGAATAAGGGATATTAGATTTAAATTCAAAATTAATGAAATTTGAATGAAATGAATGCTCAGAATTTAAAACTCCTTCAGAAATTTCAGCTTTAGAACCCTTTTCCTCAAGCAAGGCAGCTGGGAACTCATTTGATGGTGAGGGATTTTCTTCAACCTCATCAATATCTTCATTAAATGTAGGTGGATCAAGTATTTCATTCTCCTGAGCTTTTATTTTTTGTCGTTCCATCCATAAGACTTTAACATCTTCAACTTGGGCAACCAGCGATGATGTCATCTTGCTTGCTTTTTCCATATTTCTGCAATTCTCTTGAATTATCAAGGCATTTTCTTTCAATTGTTGGGAATTTTCAAGAATTTGAATACTCAATGTATCTTCCCTACTTGGATTATCATAAAAGTTATCCACATGCCAATAATTATAATAATTTCCATAAAAATCCATATTGGCTGATGATATGAATGATATGCAACAAGGCTCTTTTTTTTTGTTTTTTTTTCTTTGAAAAATAGTGTGTGTAAGCACTTGGCCTCCCCGGAAACGGCGCCAAATTGATGTTTGGGGATTTCAGTCGCTTTACCCTACTCAATTAAATTCTTATTTTCCTAAGAGTGTACCATAGTGGCACAACCTAGGGTCGATCACAAGGAGGCCGCTTATACGCACTATATTTTCAATTGTCACTTTTTAATTTAACTAATATAAAACTAACATATATAATATATATGGGGGATTTTGATTATGAAAATTAAATCAAAATGAAATATTAAATCTACATTATCAATAAAAATACCAAAGAAAATCTAACTGGAAAGAACAAGTTAAAGGTAGCAGCGGTGGACAAACGTTGATCGTTGGACACTCCCTTTATCATTGTTTACGAATATATTTTCATTAAATTATCCAATGTATACCTTAATACCTCAAGGTATACACCTAAATAATCTAGATACCATATTGAAACCTCATACATGGGTGCCGATCTTCTAATGAAAGTGTTCTGATTACCCGAAGACCTCCGAGTAACCAAAACAGGATGAACTCATCGTGCTCAAAAGCGAGACCTCGCCAAAGAAATTTAAACCATGAGTAAAACCACTTTAAATTCATTAGAATATAAGAAATCTAGAATAATTTATAAGAAATTGAAAACACGAGAGAACAAGACCTCATTCATTCATGTAAACAAGTTCCAGGATAGTTTAAAAGAAAATATTTTACAATGAAAGCACAAACTCAAAAAGGGAAATGTCTTCGGATCTCCGTTGCCCACCACCACTTGGATTTAGCCCTTCATGGCTTGATTACATCATGTAATACTTCTATACTCTTGCTCTCTCAAGCCAAACCCCTTTGTGACGAATGGTGTGGTGAAGAATGGAATTATTTGAGAGGTAGGAGCTCCCCTCCTTTTATAGGCAGATTTCGACCCCCGACAGTTGTCGCGTTTTGGACCCCATAAATGACCTCTTCACGCGTTTAGGCCTTCTTCAATGTTGTTCCTAATTGTCTTGTCCGTGTCCCCTAAAACGATCAGAGGATTTGGATAGGTATTCCGAGAGTTATGGCCAATGTACTCTGACAATTTATTCTGTCCAGTCAGAATCATCAATCCGAAAAACACCGTTTTTTACTGAATTAATGTCCCTGAAAACGGCCATTTCAGGCGTGTCCTCCTTAATGAAACTTGTTAAAAATCTTCTTAACCGTCTATCCACAAAATTTCAGCTCCATTAAAGTCGTTTTGAGCGAGTTATGGATATTTCACTGAACCTTCGTTTTTCTGGAAGAAATTTCCTGGAAGCTTCCTTGGTGTTCCTCAATAATCTTCAACTTCATTGAATTGTTTGGACCTCAAGATGGTAGAATCAGATCCTGGTCCAGAAGACAAAGTTGAAGGAAATTAAATTAGGATTCTAAAGAAATTATAATCATAAAATTTGGATTTATATTTTTTTGTAAATGACCAAAATACCCCTGTGATAAAAATCTGTTAAAAATCCAGAATTAGGCCATTTTTTCATTTAAGCTCAAAATAACACCAAAACCTAAATATGTAACAATTGCCCATTAAATAACACTATTGTGGGTTTATAAACATTAAATTACAGTATAAAATATGTGAAAATATTAGCTTCATCAATCCCCCACACTTAAGCACTGCACTCCTGAGCAATTATCATATATTCAAATCAAAATTCACACAACAATCAAAAATGAGAAAACATCCATGATCTTATTAAAAACCAAATTTCATCATGTCTCTTATATGAAAAACAATTTCCTTTTATTTTCATTACAAAAATTTAAATTTGTTCAACCTCATAAATCCATCCACGGATCAATCACAACCTACCTCGCATTGAATTTTATGTCACTCTTCACTCAAGAGAAATAAATTCTGTAGTTATGCTCATACTTGGAAATTGCATGTATCACCATAGGCTTGTGACAATTCTCATTTCTCCACAGCGTGAAACATAAAAATGAATTCAATCATGAGGGCTTTCATCAACGGTTCAAATGACTCTGTGGCTTTAGGTTGGTGGTTAAATGATTTAAAAGATCAAGGCTAGAAAGAGAAGGTTTGACTCTAAGGTACAATGCATGAATAATCAAGTGAAAACCCAGAAATTTCCTCACTCAATCCACCTTGAGAATGTGAAAAAAAACACCACCCCAATTTATTTTAAATGGTACATGAGCCAATCAATGATTTCAAGGTATTAAATCATCCAAGTTATCCCCATTTTTTTTAAAGCTCCAGAAAGGCACAGCTTTATTTTCCTTTTTTATATATATATTTTTTTTAAGCTCCAGAAAGGCACAGCTTTATTTTCATTTTTTTTTGAAGGAGAACTGAATGAAACAAAATGAAGCATAATAAGATTATGACTCATTCCCAATTATTTCATTGCCCAAAATGTTGATGCATACCACACAATACCCATCAATAAAACAAATCCCAATGAACGCACACGAATGGCCCTTCCCCCACACTCAAACTTGAAATATCCATGCAAAAATACCAAGAGAATGGGTAGGTAAGGATAAATTAGCTTGTATTGTGGCTTAAACCTATAAGGAAATTCATGGCATCTAAGGGGTAACGAAGGATAAATGTAATGGTAAGTCTCAGGATAATATGTGGCTAGCCAAAGTAGTGCCTCAATCATATTAAAAACATTCAATGAAATCCAAAGCTTCGAAAGAGAAAAATCACAAATTCTGGTTCTCACAAAAAATCCAGGTTTCCCTCAAGAAAGTGTGGGTATTAGAAAGAATATGTAAAAGTGTTTTAGAATACCTCACAGGATGAGAAAAATATTTTGAGTCAGTGTTTCAGGTCCATGGATTTCAAAAATCAGTTAAACACATAAAAATGATTGAAAATCCAATTTAAGGAAAAAAAATTCATATCAACAATCATTTAAGATCCTTTTTTTTTTCAAAAATCATTTCAATTTTATCAAAATAAATTATTGTGTGAAATGTGATCAGAATTATCATTAAAGCTCAAGGTTTCTAAAAAATGAAAAAAAATGAAAGCACACAAAAACAAATAAGCAGGTCGACACTCCCCCCACAATTAAATTTCAGTACCATTCATTTTGTCTTGATAAAATATTAATAAGGGAATAGAAAAAACTAAATATAAGGAAAGATACAACCTGACTTTATTTTTTCTAGCAGTACCATTGAGTTAAGCTCCTAGTTGGCACCACTTCTTCCTATAAAGCAATAAATAAAAAAAATGAATTAGAAAAAAAAATAGAAAGGTGAAAGGGAAGGGATAATGCTTGGTTTGACCCCCAAGCGGGTGCTAGGTTTTTACTGCCCCTAGTCAGGCAGTTGCAGCAGGTTAACCCCAATCCGAAGGTGGATAGGGTTTCTTTCTTAGAAACCACCACAAATTATTTCTCCCGATATCCATATGTGGATGCCAAAAGTGAGAACCACCAAAGAAAAAAAAATATCCCCAACCCCTAGAAGAGATGGAAAATAGAATTTGAGATTAAGAGGGGGAGGGAAAAGGATGAAGGGGCGCTCCCTGTTTTTATAATCTGGAGGAGTGGTGTCCACCGGTGTTGAAAATAGAAGAATAGGAAGTAGATTCTCTTCTGGTTCATGTTCGTAAATTGGTTCTTCAATTATTTCTTCTTTTTTTCCACCATCCTCAAATGCACCAATGCATAACTCAACAGGCACCTCCATTCTCTCCTCAACAAGAGGACCTTCTTCTTCTTCTTCATCCAGATCTTGCAGTAGTGATGCTGAATCTACAAATTCAGAATAAGGGATATTAGATTTAAATTCAAAATTAATGAAATTTGAATGAAATGAATGCTCAGAATTTAAAACTCCCTCAGAAATTTCAGCTTTAGAACCCTTTTCCTCAAGCAAGGCAGCTGGGAACTCATTTGATGGTGAGGGATTTTCTTCAACCTCATCAATATCTTCATTAAATGTAGGTGGATCAAGTATTTCATTCTCCTGAGCTTTTATTTTTTGTCGTTCCATCCATAAGACTTTAACATCTTCAACTTGGGCAACCAGCGATGATATCATCTTGCTTGCTTTTTCCATATTTCGGCAATTCTCTTGAATTATCAAGGCATTTTCTTTCAATTGTTGGGAATTTTCAAGAATTTGAATACTCAATGTATCTTCCCTACTTGGATTATCATAAAAGTTATCCACATGCCAATAATTATAATAATTTCCATAAAAATCCATATTGGCTGATGATATGAATGATATGCAACAAGGCTCTTTTTTTTTGTTTTTTTTTCTTTGAAAAATAGTGTGTGTAAGCACTTGGCCTCCCCGGAAACGGCGCCAAATTGATGTTTGGGGATTTCAGTCGCTTTACCCTACTCAATTAAATTCTTATTTTCCTAAGAGTGTACCATAGTGGCACAACCTAGGGTCGATCACAAGGAGGCCGCTTATACGCACTATATTTTCAATTGTCACTTTTTAATTTAACTAATATAAAACTAACATATATAATATATATGGGGGATTTTGATTATGAAAATTAAATCAAAATGAAATATTAAATCTACATTATCAATAAAAATACCAAAGAAAATCTAACTGGAAAGAACAAGTTAAAGGTAGCAGCGGTGGACAAACGTTGATCGTTGGACACTCCCTTTATCATTGTTTACGAATATATTTTCATTAAATTATCCAATGTATACCTTAATACCTCAAGGTATACACCTAAATAATCTAGATACCATATTGAAACCTCATACATGGGTGCCGATCTTCTAATGAAAGTGTTCTGATTACCCGAAGACCTCCGAGTAACCAAAACAGGATGAACTCATCGTGCTCAAAAGCGAGACCTCGCCAAAGAAATTTAAACCATGAGTAAAACCACTTTAAATTCATTAGAATATAAGAAATCTAGAATAATTTATAAGAAATTGAAAACACGAGAGAACAAGACCTCATTCATTCATGTAAACAAGTTCCAGGATAGTTTAAAAGAAAATATTTTACAATGAAAGCACAAACTCAAAAAGGGAAATGTCTTCGGATCTCCGTTGCCCACCACCACTTGGATTTAGCCCTTCATGGCTTGATTACATCATTTAATACTCCTATACGCTTGCTCTCTCAAGCCAAACCCCTTTGTGACGGATGGTGTGGTGAAGAATGGAATTATTTGAGAGGTAGGAGCTCCCCTCCTTTTATAGGCAGATTTCGACCCCCGAAAGTTGTCGCGTTTTGGACCCAATAAATGACCTCTTCACGCGTTGAGGCATTCTTCAATGTTGTTCATAATTGTCTTGGACGTGTCCCCTCAAAAGATCAGCGGATTTGGATAGGTCTTCCGAGGGTTATGGCCAATTTCCTCTGACAATTTATTCTGTCCAGTCAGAATCATCAAACCGAAAAACACCGTTTTGTACTGAATTAATGTCCCTGAAAACGGCCATTGCAGGCGTGGTCTCCTTAATGAAACTTGTTAAAAATCTTCTTAACCGTCTATCCACAAAATTTCAGCTCCATTAAAGTCGTTTTGAGCGAGTTATGGATATTTCACTGAACCTTCGTTTTTCTGGAAGAAATTTCCTGGAAGCTTCCTTGGTGTTCCTCAATAATCTTCAACTTCATTGAATTGTTTGGACCTCAAGATGGTAGAATCAGATCCTGGTCCAGAATACAAAGTTGAAGGAAATTAAATTAGGATTCTAAAGAAATTATAATCATAAAATTTTGATTTATATTTTTTTGTAAATGACCAAAATACCCCTGTGATAAAAATCTGTTAAAAATCCAGAATTAGGCCATTTTTTCATTTAAGCTCAAAATAACACCAAAACCTAAATATGTAACAATTTCCCATTAAATAACACTATTGTGGGTTTATAAACATTAAATTACATTATAAAATATGTGAAAATATTAGCTTCATCAATCCCCCACACTTAAGCATTGCACTCCTGAGCAATTATCATATATTCAAATCAAAATTCACACAACAATCAAAAATGAGAAAACATCCATGATCTTATTAAAAACCAAATGTCATCATGTCTCTTATATGAAAAACAATTTCCTTTTATTTTCATTACAAAAATTTAAATTTGTTCAACCTCATAAATCCATCCACGGATCAATCACAACCTACCTCGCATTGAATTTTATGTCACTCTTCACTCAAGAGAAATAAATTCTGTAGTTATTCTCATACTTGGAAATTGCATGTATCACCATAGGCTTGTGACAATTCTCATTTCTCCACAGCGTGAAACATAAAAATGAATTCAATCATGAGGGCTTTCATCAACGGTTCAAATGACTCTGTGGCTTTAGGTTGGTGGTTAAATGATTTAAAAGATCAAGGCTAGAAAGAGAAGGTTTGACTCTAAGGTACAATGCATGAATAATCAAGTGAAAACCCAGAAATTTCCTCACTCAATCCACCTTGAGAATGTGAAATAAAACACCACCCCAATTTATTTTAAATGGTACATGAGCCAATCAATGATTTCAAGGTATTAAATCATCCAAGTTATCCCCATTTTTTTAAAGCTCCAGAAAGGCACAGCTTTATTTTCCTTTTTTATATATATATTTTTTTTAAGCTCCAGAAAGGCACAGCTTTATTTTCATTTTTTTTTGAAGGAGAACTGAATGAAACAAAATGAAGCATAATAAGATTATGACTCATTCCCAATTATTTCATTGCCCAAAATGTTGATGCATACCACACAATACCCATCAATAAAACAAATCCCAATGAACGCACACGAATGGCCCTTCCCCCACACTCAAACTTGAAATATCCATGCAACAATACCAAGAGAATGGGTAGGTAAGGATAAATTAGCTTGTATTGTGGCTTAAACCTATAAGGCAATTCATGGCATCTAAGGGGTAACGAAGGATAAATGTAATGGTAAGTCTCAGGATAATATGTGGCTAGCCAAAGTAGTGCCTCAATCATATTAAAAACATTCAATGAAATCCAAAGCTTCGAAAGAGAAAAATCACAAATTCTGGTTCTCACAAAAAATCCAGGTTTCCCTCAAGAAAGTGTGGGTATTAGAAAGAATATGTAAAAGTGTTTTAGAATACCTCACAGGATGAGAAAAATATTTTGAGTCAGTGTTTCAGGTCCATGGATTTCAAAAATCAGTTAAACACATAAAAATGATTGAAAATCCAATTTAAGGAAAAAAAATTCATATCAACAATCATTTAAGATCCTTTTTTTTCAAAAATCATTTCAATTTTATCAAAATAAATTATTGTGTGAAATGTGATCAGAATTATCATTAAAGCTCAAGGTTTCTAAAAAATGAAAAAAAATGAAAGCACACAAAAACAAATAAGCAGGTCGACACTCCCCCCACAATTAAATTTCAGTACAATTCATTTTGTCTTGATAAAATATTAATAAGGGAAGAGAAAAAACTAAATATAAGGAAAGATACAACCTGACTTTATTTTTTCTAGCAGTACCATTGAGTTAAGCTCCTAGTTGGCACCACTTCTTCCTATAAAGCAATAAATAAATAAAATGAATTAGAAAAAAAAAATAGAAAGGTGAAAGGGAAGGGATAATGCTTGGTTTGACCCCCAAGCGGGTGCAGGTTAACCCCAATCCGAAGGTGGATAGGGTTTCTTTCTTAGAAACCACCACAAATTATTTCTCCCGATATCCATATGTGGATGCCAAAAGTGAGAACCCCCAAAGAAAAAAAAATATCCCCAACCCCTAGAAGAGATGGAAAATAGAATTTGAGATTAAGAGGGGGAGGGAAAAGGATGAAGGGGCGCTCCCTGTTTTTGTAATCTGGAGGAGTGGTGTCCACCGGTGTTGAAAATAGAAGAATAGGAAGTCGATTCTCTTCTGGTTCATGTTCGTAAATTGGTTCTTCAATTATTTCTTCTTTTTTTCCACCATCCTCAAATGCACCAATGCATAACTCAACAGGCACCTCCATTCTCTCCTCAACAAGAGGACCTTCTTCTTCTTCTTCATCCAGATCTTGCAGTAGTGATGCTGAATCTACAAATTCAGAATAAGGGATATTAGATTTAAATTCAAAATTAATGAAATTTGAATGAAATGAATGCTCAGAATTTAAAACTCCCTCAGAAATTTCAGCTTTAGAACCCTTTTCCTCAAGCAAGGCAGCTGGGAACTCATTTGATGGTGAGGGATTTTCTTCAACCTCATCAATATCTTCATTAAATGTAGGTGGATCAAGTATTTCATTCTCCTGAGCTTTTATTTTTTGTCGTTCCATCCATAAGACTTTAACATCTTCAACTTGGGCAACCAGCGATGATATCATCTTGCTTGCTTTTTCCATATTTCTGCAATTCTCTTGAATTATCAAGGCATTTTCTTTCAATTGTTGGGAATTTTCAAGAATTTGAATACTCAATGTATCTTCCCTACTTGGATTATCATAAAAGTTATCCACATGCCAATAATTATAATAATTTCCATAAAAATCCATATTGGCTGATGATATGAATGATATGCAACAAGGCTCTTTTTTTTTGTTTTTTTTTCTTTGAAAAATAGTGTGTGTAAGCACTTGGCCTCCCCGGAAACGGCGCCAAATTGATGTTTGGGGATTTCAGTCGCTTTACCCTACTCAATTAAATTCTTATTTTCCTAAGAGTGTACCATAGTGGCACAACCTAGGGTCGATCACAAGGAGGCCGCTTATACGCACTATATTTTCAATTGTCACTTTTTAATTTAACTAATATAAAACTAACATATATAATATATATGGGGGATTTTGATTATGAAAATTAAATCAAAATGAAATATTAAATCTACATTATCAATAAAAATACCAAAGAAAATCTAACTGGAAAGAACAAGTTAAAGGTAGCAGCGGTGGACAAACGTTGATCGTTGGACACTCCCTTTATCATTGTTTACGAATATATTTTCATTAAATTATCCAATTTATACCTTAATACCTCAAGGTATACACCTAAATAATCTAGATACCATATTGAAACCTCATACATGGGTGCCGATCTTCTAATGAAAGTGTTCTGATTACCCGAAGACCTCCGAGTAACCAAAACAGGATGAACTCATCGTGCTCAAAAGCGAGACCTCGCCAAAGAAATTTAAACCATGAGTAAAACCACTTTAAATTCATTAGAATATAAGCAATCTAGAATAATTTATAAGAAATTGAAAACACGAGAGAACAAGACCTCATTCATTCATGTAAACAAGTTCCAGGATAGTTTAAAAGAAAATATTTTACAATGAAAGCACAAACTCAAAAAGGGAAATGTCTTCGGATCTCCGTTGCCCACCACCACTTGGATTTAGCCCTTCATGGCTTGATTACATCATTTAATACTCCTATACTCTTGCTCTCTCAAGCCAAACCCCTTTGTGACGGATGGTGTGGTGAAGAATTGAATTATTTGAGAGGTAGGAGCTCCCCTCCTTTTATAGGCAGATTTCGACCCCCGAAAGTTGTCGCGTTTTGGACCCCATAAATGACCTCTTCACGCGTTGAGGCCTTCTTCAATGTTGTTCATAATTGTCTTGGCCGTGTCCCCTCAAAAGATCAGCAGATTTGGATAGGTCTTCCGAGAGTTATGGCCAATTTCCTCTGACAATTTATTCTGTCCAGTCAGAATCATCAAACCGAAAAACACCGTTTTGTACTGAATTAATGTCCCTGAAAACGGCCATTGCAGGCGTGGCCTCCTTAATGAAACTTGTTAAAAATCTTCTTAACCGTCTATCCACAAAATTTAAGCTCCATTAAAGTCGTTTTGAGCGAGTTATGGATATTTCACTGAACCTTCGTTTTTCTGGAAGAAATTTCCTGGAAGCTTCCTTGGTGTTCCTCAATAATCTTCAACTTCATTGAATTGTTTGGACCTCATGATGGTAGAATCAGATCCTGGTCCAGAAGACAAAGATGAAGGAAATTAAATTAGGATTCTAAAGAAATTATAATCATAAAATTTTGATTTATATTTTTTTGTAAATGACCAAAATACCCCTGTGATAAAAATCTGTTAAAAATCCAGAATTAGGCCATTTTTTCATTTAAGCTCAAAATAACACCAAAACCTAAATATGTAACAATTGCCCATTAAATAACACTATTTTGGGTTTATAAACATTAAATTACAGTATAAAATATGTGAAAATATTAGCTTCATCAATCCCCCACACTTAAGCATTGCACTCCTGAGCAATTATCATATATTCAAATCAAAATTCACACAACAATCAAAAATGAGAAAACATCCATGATCTTATTAAAAACCAAATGTCATCATGTCTCTTATATGAAAAACAATTTCCTTTTATTTTCATTACAAAAATTTAAATTTGTTCAACCTCATAAATCCATCCACGGATCAATCACAACCTACCTCGCATTGAATTTTATGTCACTCTTCACTCAAGAGAAATAAATTCTGTAGTTATGCTCATACATGGAAATTGCATGTATCACCATAGGCTTGTGACAATTCTCATTTCTCCACAGCGTGAAACATAAAAATGAATTCAATCATGAGGGCTTTCATCAACGGTTCAAATGACTCTGTGGCTTTAGGTTAGTGGTTAAATGATTTAAAAGATCAAGGCTAGAAAGAGAAGGTTTGACTCTAAGGTACAATGCATGAATAATCAAGTGAAAACCCAGAAATTTCCTCACTCAATCCACTTTGAGAATGTGAAAAAAAACACCACCCCAATTTATTTTAAATGGTACATGAGCCAATCAATGATTTCAAGGTATTAAATCATCCAAGTTCTCCCCATTTTTTTTTAAAGCTCCAGAAAGGCACAGCTTTATTTTCCTTTTTTATATATATATTTTTTTAAGCTCCAGAAAGGCACAGCTTTATTTTCATTTTTTTTTTGAAGGAGAACTGAATGAAACAAAATGAAGCATAATAAGATTATGACTCATTCCCAATTATTTCATTGCCCAAAATGTTGATGCATACCACACAATACCCATCAATAAAACAAATCCCAATGAACGCACACGAATGGCCCTTCCCCCACACTCAAACTTGAAATATCCATGCAACAATACCAAGAGAATGGGTAGGTAAGGATAAATTAGCTTATATTGTGGCTTAAACCTATAAGGCAATTCATGGCATCTAAGGGGTAACGAAGGATAAATGTAATGGTAAGTCTCAGGATAATATGTGGCTAGCCAAAGTAGTGCCTCAATCATATTAAAAACATTCAATGAAATCCAAAGCTTCGAAAGAGAAAAATCACAAATTCTGTTTCTCACAAAAAATCCAGGTTTCCCTCAAGAAAGTGTGGGTATTAGAAAGAATACGTAAAAGTGTTTTAGAATACCTCACAGGATGAGAAAAATATTTTGAGTCAGTGTTTCAGGTCCATGGATTTCAAAAATCAGTTAAACACATAAAAATGATTGAAAATCCAATTTAAGGAAAAAAAATTCACATCAACAATCATTTAAGATCCTTTTTTTTTCAAAAATCATTTCAATTTTATCAAAATAAATTATTGTGTGAAATGTGATCAGAATTATCATTAAAGCTCAAGGTTTCTAAAAAATGAAAAAAAATGAAAGCACACAAAAACAAATAAGCAGGTCGACACTCCCCCCACAATTAAATTTCAGTACCATTCATTTTGTCTTGATAAAATATTAATAAGGGAAGAGAAAAAACTAAATATAAGGAAAGATACAACCTGACTTTATTTTTTCTAGCAGTACCTTTGAGTTAAGCTCATAGTTGGCACAACTTCTTCCTATAAAGCAATAAATAAAAAAAATGAATTAGAAAAAAAAAATAGAAAGGTGAAAGGGAAGGGATAATGCTTGGTTTGACCCCCAAGCGGGTGCTAGGTTTTTACTGCCCCTAGTTAGGCAGTTGCAGCAGGTTAACCCCAATCCGAAGGTGGATAGGGTTTCTTTCTTAGAAACCACCACAAATTATTTCTCCCGATATCCATATGTGGATGCCAAAAGAGAGAACCCCCAAAGAAAAAAAAATATCCCCAACCCCTAGAAGAGATGGAAAATAGAATTTGAGATTAAGAGGGGGAGGGAAAAGGATGAAGGGGCGCTCCCTGTTTTTGTAATCTGGAGGAGTGGTGTCCACCGGTGTTGAAAATAGAAGAATAGGAAGAGGATTCTCTTCTGGTTCATGTTCGTAAATTGGTTCTTAAATTATTTCTTCTTTTTTTCCACCATCCTCAAATGCACCAATGCATAACTCAACAGGCACCTCCATTCTCTCCTCAACAAGAGGACCTTCTTCTTCTTCTTCATCCAGATCTTGCAGTAGTGATGCTGAATCTACAAATTCAGAATAAGGGATATTAGATTTAAATTCAAAATTAATGAAATTTGAATGAAATGAATGCTCAGAATTTAAAACTCCCTCAGAAATTTCAGCTTTAGAACCCTTTTCCTCAAGCAAGGCAGCTGGGAACTCATTTGATGGTGAGGGATTTTCTTCAACCTCATCAATATCTTCATTAAATGTAGGTGGATCAAGTATTTCATTCTCCTGAGCTTTTATTTTTTGTCGTTCCATCCATAAGACTTTAACATCTTCAACTTGGGCAACCAGCGATGATATCATCTTGCTTGCTTTTTCCATATTTCGGCAATTCTCTTGAATTATCAAGGCATTTTCTTTCAATTGTTGGGAATTTTCAAGAATTTGAATACTCAATGTATCTTCCCTACTTGGATTATCATAAAAGTTATCCACATGCCAATAATTATAATAATTTCCATAAAAATCCATATTGGCTGATGATATGAATGATATGCAACAAGGCTCTTTTTTTTTGTTTTTTTTTCTTTGAAAAATAGTGTGTGTAAGCACTTGGCCTCCCCGGCAACGGCGCCAAATTGATGTTTGGGGATTTCAGTCGCTTTACCCTACTCAATTAAATTCTTATTTTCCTAAGAGTGTACCATAGTGGCACAACCTAGGGTCGATCACAAGGAGGCCGCTTATACGCACTATATTTTCAATTGTCACTTTTTAATTTAAATAATATAAAACTAACATATATAATATATATGGGGGATTTTGATTATGAAAATTAAATCAAAATGAAATATTAAATCTACATTATCAATAAAAATACCAAAGAAAATCTAACTGGAAAGAACAAGTTAAAGGTAGCAGCGTTGGACAAACGTTGATCGTTGGACACTCCCTTTATCATTGTTTACGAATATATTTTCATTAAATTATCCAATTTATACCTTAATACCTCAAGGTATACACCTAAATAATCTAGATACCATATTGAAACCTCATACATGGGTGCCGATCTTCTAATGAAAGTGTTCTGATTACCCGAAGACCTCCGAGTAACCAAAACAGGATGAACTCATCATGCTCAAAAGCGAGACCTCGCCAAAGAAATTTAAACCATGAGTAAAACCACTTTAAATTCATTAGAATATAAGCAATCTAGAATAATTTATAAGAAATTAAAAACACGAGAGAACAAGACCTCATTCATTCATGTAAACAAGTTCCAGGATAGTTTAAAAGAAAATATGTTACAATGAAAGCACAAACTCAAAAAGGGAAATGTCTTCGGATCTCCGTTGCCCACCACCACTTGGATTTAGCCCTTCATGGCTTGATTACATCATGTAATACTCCTATACTCTTTCTCTCTCAAGCCAAACCCCTTTGTGACGGATGGTGTGGTGAAGAATGGAATTATTTGAGAGGTAGGAGCTCCCCTCCTTTTATAGGCAGATTTCGACCCCCGAAAGTTGTCGCGTTTTGGACCCAATAAATGACCTCTTCACGCGCTGAGGCCTTCTTCAATGTTGTTCATAATTGTCTTGGCCGTGTCCCCTCAAAAGATCAGCGGATTTGGATAGGTCTTCCGAGAGTTATGGCCAATTTCCTCTGACAATTTATTCTGTCCAGTCAGAATCATCAAACCGAAAAACACCGTTTTGTACTGAATTAATGTCCCTGAAAACGGCCATTGCAGGCGTGGCCTCCTTAATGAAACTTGTTAAAAATCTTCTTAACCGTCTATCCACAAAATTTAAGCTCCATTAAAGTCGTTTTGAGCGAGTTATGGATATTTCACTGAACCTTCGTTTTTCTGGAAGAAATTTCCTGGAAGCTTCCTTGGTGTTCCTCAATAATCTTCAACTTCATTGAATTGTTTGGACCTCAAGATGGTAGAATCAGATCCTGGTCCAGAAGACAAAGTTTAAGGAAATTAAATTAGTATTCTAAAGAAATTATAATCATAAAATTTGGATTTATATTTTTTTGTAAATGACCAAAATACCCCTGTGATAAAAATCTGTTAAAAATCCAGAATTAGGCCATTTTTTCATTTAAGCTCAAAATAACACCAAAACCTAAATATGTAACAATTGCCCATTAAATAACACTATTGTGGGTTTATAAACATTAAATTACAGTATAAAATATGTGAAAATATTAGCTTCATCAATCCCCCACACTTAAGCATTGCACTCCTGAGCAATTATCATATATTCAAATCAAAATTCACACAACAATCAAAAATGAGAAAACATCCATGATCTTATTAAAAACCAAATGTCATCATGTCTCTTATATGAAAAACAATTTCCTTTTATTTTCATTACAAAAATTTAAATTTGTTCAACCTCATAAATCCATCCACGGATCAATCACAACCTACCTCGCATTGAATTTTATGTCACTCTTCACTCAAGAGAAATAAATTCTGTAGTTATGCTCATACTTGGAAATTGCATGTATCACCATAGGCTTGTGACAATTCTCATTTCTCCACAGCGTGAAACATAAAAATGAATTCAATCATGAGGGCTTTCATCAACGGTTCAAATGACTCTGTGGCTTTAGGTTGGTGGTTAAATGATTTAAAAGATCAAGGCTAGAAAGAGAAGGTTTGACTCTAAGGTACAATGCATGAATAATCAAGTGAAAACCCAGAAATTTCCTCACTCAATCCACCTTGAGAATGTGAAAAAAAACACCACCCCAATTTATTTTAAATGGTACATGAGCCAATCAATGATTTCAAGGTATTAAATCATCCAAGTTCTCCCCATTTTTTTTAAAGCTCCAGAAAGGCACAGCTTTATTTTCCTTTTTTATATATATATTTTTTTTAAGCTCCAGAAAGGCACAACTTTATTTTCATTTTTTTTTGAAGGAGAACTGAATGAAACAAAATGAAGCATAATAAGATTATGACTCATTCCCAATTATTTCATTGCCCAAAATGTTGATGCATACCACACAATACCCATCAATAAAACAAATCCCAATGAACGCACACGAATTGCCCTTCCCCCACACTCAAACTTGAAATATCCATGCAACAATACCAAGAGAATGGGTAGGTAAGGATAAATTAGCTTGTATTGTGGCTTAAACCTATAAGGCAATTCATGGCATCTAAGGGGTAACGAAGGATAAATGTAATGGTAAGTCTCAGGATAATATGTGGCTAGCCAAAGTAGTGCCTCAATCATATTAAAAACATTCAATGAAATCCAAAGCTTCGAAAGAGAAAAATCACAAATTCTGGTTCTCACAAAAAATCCAGGTTTCCCTCAAGAAAGTGTGGGTATTAGAAAGAATATGTAAAAGTGTTTTAGAATACCTCACAGGATGAGAAAAATATTTTGAGTCAGTGTTTTAGGTCCATGGATTTCAAAAATCAGTTAAACACATAAAAATGATTGAAAATCCAATTTAAGGAAAAAAAATTCACATCAACAATCATTTAAGATCCTTTTTTTTTCAAAAATCATTTCAATTTTATCAAAATAAATTATTGTGTGAAATGTGATCAGAATTATCATTAAAGCTCAAGGTTTCTAAAAAATGAAAAAAAATGAAAGCACACAAAAACAAATAAGCAGGTCGACACTCCCCCCACAATTAAATTTCAGTACCATTCATTTTGTCTTGATAAAATATTAATAAGGGAAGAGAAAAAACTAAATATAAGGAAAGATACAACCTGACTTTATTTTTTCTAGCAGTACCTTTGAGTTAAGCTCCTAGTTGGCACCACTTCTTCCTATAAAGCAATAAATAAAAAAAATGAATTAGAAAAAAAAATAGAAAGGTGAAAGGGAAGGGATAATGCTTGGTTTGACCCCCAAGCGAGTGCTAGGTTTTTACTGCCCCTAGTTAGGCAGTTGCAGCAGGTTAACCCCAATCCGAAGGTGGATAGGGTTTCTTTCTTAGAAACCACCACAAATTATTTCTCCCGATATCCATATGTGGATGCCAAAAGTGAGAACCCCCAAAGAAAAAAAAATATCCCCAACCCCTAGAAGAGATGGAAAATAGAATTTGAGATTAAGAGGGGGAGGGAAAAGGATGAAGGGGCGCTCCCTGTTTTTGTAATCTGGAGGAGTGGTGTCCACCGGTGTTGAAAATAGAAGAATAGGAAGAGGATTCTCTTCTGGTTCATGTTCGTAAATTGGTTCTTCAATTATTTCTTCTTTTTTTCCACCATCCTCAAATGCACCAATGCATAACTCAACAGGCACCTCCATTCTCTCCTCAACAAGAGGACCTTCTTCTTCTTCTTCATCCAGATCTTGCAGTAGTGATGCTGAATCTACAAATTCAGAATAAGGGATATTAGATTTAAATTCAAAATTAATGAAATTTGAATGAAATGAATGCTCAGAATTTAAAACTCCCTCAGAAAGTTCAGCTTTAGAACCCTTTTCCTCAAGCAAGGCAGCTGGGAACTCATTTGATGGTGAGGGATTTTCTTCAACCTCATCAATATCTTCATTAAATGTAGGTGGATCAAGTATTTCATTCTCCTGAGCTTTTATTTTTTGTCGTTCCATCCATAAGACTTTAACATCTTCAACTTGGGCAACCAGCGATGATATCATCTTGCTTGCTTTTTCCATATTTCGGCAATTCTCTTGAATTATCAAGGCATTTTCTTTCAATTGTTGGGAATTTTCAAGAATTTGAATACTCAATGTATCTTCCCTACTTGGATTATCATAAAAGTTATCCACATGCCAATAATTATAATAATTTCCATAAAAATCCATATTGGCTGATGATATGAATGATATGCAACAAGGCTCTTTTTTTTTGTTTTTTTTTCTTTGAAAAATAGTGTGTGTAAGCACTTGGCCTCCCCGGCAACGGCGCCAAATTGATGTTTGGGGATTTCAGTCGCTTTACCCTACTCAATTAAATTCTTATTTTCCTAAGAGTGTACCATAGTGGCACAACCTAGGGTCGATCACAAGGAGGCCGCTTATACGCACTATATTTTCAATTGTCACTTTTTAATTTAAATAATATAAAACTAACATATATAATATATATGGGGGATTTTGATTATGAAAATTAAATCAAAATGAAATATTAAATCTACATTATCAATAAAAATACCAAAGAAAATCTAACTGGAAAGAACAAGTTAAAGGTAGCAGCGGTGGACAAACGTTGATCGTTGGACACTCCCTTTATCATTGTTTACGAATATATTTTCATTAAATTATCCAATGTATACCTTAATACCTCAAGGTATACACCTAAATAATCTAGATACCATATTGAAACCTCATACATGGGTGCCGATCTTCTAATGAAAGTGTTCTGATTACTCGAAGACCTCCGAGTAACCAAAACAGGATGAACTCATCGTGCTCAAAAGCGAGACCTCGCCAAAGAAATTTAAACCATGAGTAAAACCACTTTAAATTCATTAGAATATAAGCAATCTAGAATAATTTATAAGAAATTGAAAACACGAGAGAACAAGACCTCATTCATTCATGTAAACAAGTTCCAGGATAGTTTAAAAGAAAATATGTTACAATGAAAGCACAAACTCAAAAAGGGAAATGTCTTCGGATCTCCGTTGCCCACCACCACTTGGATTTAGCCCTTCATGGCTTGATTACATCATGTAATACTCCTATACTCTTGCTCTCTCAAGCCAAACCCCTTTGTGACGGATGGTGTGGTGAAGAATGGAATTATTTGAGAGGTAGGAGCTCCCCTCCTTTTATAGGCAGATTTCGACCCCCGAAAGTTGTCGCGTTTTGGACCCAATAAATGACCTCTTCACGCGCTGAGGCCTTCTTCAATGTTGTTAATAATTGTCTTGGCCGTGTCCCCTCAAAAGATCAGCGGATTTGGATAGGTCTTCCGAGAGTTATGGCCAATTTCCTCTGACAATTTATTCTGTCCAGTCAGAATCATCAAACCGAAAAACACCGTTTTGTACTGAATTAATGTCCCTGAAAACGGCCATTGCAGGCGTGGCCTCCTTAATGAAACTTGTTAAAAATCTTCTTAACCGTCTATCCACAAAATTTAAGCTCCATTAAAGTCGTTTTGAGCGAGTTATGGATATTTCACTGAACCTTCGTTTTTCTGGAAGAAATTTCCTGGAAGCTTCCTTGGTGTTCCTCAATAATCTTCAACTTCATTGAATTGTTTGGACCTCAAGATGGTAGAATCAGATCCTGGTCCAGAAGACAAAGTTGAAGGAAATTAAATTAGGATTCTAAAGAAATTATAATCATAAAATTTGGATTTATATTTTTTTGTAAATGACCAAAATACCCCTGTGATAAAAATCTGTTAAAAATCCAGAATTAGGCCATTTTTTCATTTAAGCTCAAAATAACACCAAAACCTAAATATGTAACAATTGCCCATTAAATAACACTATTGTGGGTTTATAAACATTAAATTACAGTATAAAATATGTGAAAATATTAGCTTCATCAATCCCCCACACTTAAGCATTGCACTCCTGAGCAATTATCATATATTCAAATCAAAATTCACACAACAATCAAAAATGAGAAAACATCCATGATCTTATTAAAAACCAAATGTCATCATGTCTCTTATATGAAAAACAATTTCCTTTTATTTTCATTACAAAAATTTAAATTTGTTCAACCTCATAAATAAATCCACGGATCAATCACAACCTACCTCGCATTGAATTTTATGTCACTCTTCACTCAAGAGAAATAAATTCTGTAGTTATGCTCATACTTGGAAATTGCATGTATCACCATAGGCTTGTGACAATTCTCATTTCTCCACAGCGTGAAACATAAAAATGAATTCAATCATGAGGGCTTTCATCAACGGTTCAAATGACTCTGTGGCTTTAGGTTGGTGGTTAAATGATTTAAAAGATCAAGGCTAGAAAGAGAAGGTTTGACTCTAAGGTACAATGCATGAATAATCAAGTGAAAACCCAGAAATTTCCTCACTCAATCCACCTTGAGAATGTGAAAAAAAACACCACCCCAATTTATTTTAAATGGTACATGAGCCAATCAATGATTTCAAGGTATTAAATCATCCAAGTTCTCCCCATTTTTTTTAAAGCTCCAGAAAGGCACAGCTTTATTTTCCTTTTTTATATATATATTTTTTTTAAGCTCCAGAAAGGCACAGCTTTATTTTCATTTTTTTTTGAAGGAGAACTGAATGAAACAAAATGAAGCATAATAAGATTATGACTCATTCCCAATTATTTCATTGCCCAAAATGTTGATGCATACCACACAATACCCATCAATAAAACAAATCCCAATGAACGCACACGAATGGCCCTTCCCCCACACTCAAACTTGAAATATCCATGCAACAATACCAAGAGAATGGGTAGGTAAGGATAAATTAGCTTGTATTGTGGCTTAAACCTATAAGGCAATTCATGGCATCTAAGGGGTAACGAAGGATAAATGTAATGGTAAGTCTCAGGATAATATGTGGCTAGCCAAAGTAGTGCCTCAATCATATTAAAAACATTCAATGAAATCCAAAGCTTCGAAAGAGAAAAATCACAAATTCTGGTTCTCACAAAAAATCCAGGTTTCCCTCAAGAAAGTGTGGGTATTAGAAAGAATATGTAAAAGTGTTTTAGAATACCTCACAGGATGAGAAAAATATTTTCAGTCAGTGTTTCAGGTCCATGGATTTCAAAAATCAGTTAAACACATAAAAATGATTGAAAATCCAATTTAAGGAAAAAAAATTCACATCAACAATCATTTAAGATCCTTTTTTTTTCAAAAATCATTTCAATTTTATCAAAATAAATTATTGTGTGAAATGTGATCAGAATTATCATTAAAGCTCAAGGTTTCTAAAAAATGAAAAAAAATGAAAGCACACAAAAACAAATAAGCAGGTCGACACTCCCCCCACAATTAAATTTCAGTACCATTCATTTTGTCTTGATAAAATATTAATAAGGGAAGAGAAAAAACTAAATATAAGGAAAGATACAACCTGACTTTATTTTTTCTAGCAGTACCATTGAGTTAAGCTCCTAGTTGGCACCACTTCTTCCTATAAAGCAATAAATAAAAAAAATGAATTAGAAAAAAAAAATAGAAAGGTGAAAGGGAAGGGATAATGCTTGGTTTGACCCCCAAGCGGGTGCTAGGTTTTTACTGCCCCTAGTCAGGCAGTTGCAGCAGGTTAACCCCAATCCGAAGGTGGATAGGGTTTCTTTCTTAGAAACCACCACAAATTATTTCTCCCGATATCCATATGTGGATGCCAAAAGTGAGAACCCCCAAAGAAAAAAAATATCCCCAACCCCTAGAAGAGATGGAAAATAGAATTTGAGATTAAGAGGGGGAGGGAAAAGGATGAAGGGGCGCTCCCTGTTTTTGTAATCTGGAGGAGTGGTGTCCACCGGTGTTGAAAATAGAAGAATAGGAAGTGGATTCTCTTCTGGTTCATGTTCGTAAATTGGTTCTTCAATTATTTCTTCTTTTTTTCCACCATCCTCAAATGCACCAATGCATAACTCAACAGGCACCTCCATTCTCTCCTCAACAAGAGGACCTTCTTCTTCTTCTTCATCCAGATCTTGCAGTAGTGATGCTGAATCTACAAATTCAGAATCAGGGATATTAGATTTAAATTCAAAATTAATGAAATTTGAATGAAATGAATGCTCAGAATTTAAAACTCCCTCAGAAATTTCAGCTTTAGAACCCTTTTCCTCAAGCAAGGCAGCTGGGAACTCATTTGATGGTGAGGGATTTTCTTCAACCTCATCAATATCTTCATTAAATGTAGGTGGATCAAGTATTTCATTCTCCTGAGCTTTTATTTTTTGTCGTTCCATCCATAAGACTTTAACATCTTCAACTTGGGCAACCAGCGATGATATCATCTTGCTTGCTTTTTCCATATTTCTGCAATTCTCTTGAATTATCAAGGCATTTTCTTTCAATTGTTGGGAATTTTCAAGAATTTGAATACTCAATGTATCTTCACTACTTGTATTATCATAAAAGTTATCCACATGCCAATAATTATAATAATTTCCATAAAAATCCATATTGGCTGATGATATGAATGATATGCAACAAGGCTCTTTTTTTTTGTTTTTTTTTCTTTGAAAAATAGTGTGTGTAAGCACTTGGCCTCCCCGGCAACGGCGCCAAATTGATGTTTGGGGATTTCAGTCGCTTTACCCTACTCAATTAAATTCTTATTTTCCTAAGAGTGTACCATAGTGGCACAACCTAGGGTCGATCACAAGGAGGCCGCTTATACGCACTATATTTTCAATTGTCACTTTTTAATTTAACTAATATAAAACTAACATATATAATATATATGGGGGATTTTGATTATGAAAATTAAATCAAAATGAAATATTAAATCTACATTATCAATAAAAATACCAAAGAAAATCTAACTGGAATGAACAAGTTAAAGGTAGCAGCGGTGGACAAACGTTGATCGTTGGACACTCCCTTTATCATTGTTTACGAATATATTTTCATTAAATTATCCAATGTATACCTTAATACCTCAAGGTATACACCTAAATAATCTAGATACCATATTGAAACCTCATACATGGGTGCCGATCTTCTAATGAAAGTGTTCTGATTACCCGAAGACCTCCGAGTAACCAAAACAGGATGAACTCATCGTGCTTAAAAGCGAGACCTCGCCAAAGAAATTTAAACCATGAGTAAAACCACTTTAAATTCATTAGAATATAAGCAATCTAGAATAATTTATAAGAAATTGAAAACACGAGAGAACAAGACCTCATTCATCCATGTAAACAAGTTCCAGGATAGTTTAAAAGAAAATATTTTACAATGAAAGCACAAACTCAAAAAGGGAAATGTCTTCGGATCTCCGTTGCCCACCACCACTTGGATTTAGCCCTTCATGGCTTGATTACATCATGTAATACTCCTATAATCTTGCTCTCTCAAGCCAAACCCCTTTGTGACGGATGGTGTGGTGAAGAATGGAATTATTTGAGAGGTAGGAGCTCCCCTCCTTTTATAGGAAGATTTCGACCCCCGAAAGTTGTCGCGTTTTGGACCCAATAAATGACCTCTTCACGCGTTGAGGCATTATTAAATGTTGTTCATAAATGTCTTGGCCGTGTCCCCTAAAAAGATCAGCGGATTTGGATAGGTCTTCCGAGAGTTATGGCCAATTTCCTCTGACAATTTATTCTGTCCAGTCAGAATCATCAAACCGAAAAACACCGTTTTGTACTGAATTAATGTCCCTGAAAACGGCCATTTCAGGCGTGGCCTCCTTAATGAAACTTGTTAAAAATCTTCCTAACCGTCTATCCACAAAATTTCAGCTCCATTAAAGTCGTTTTGAGCGAGTTATGGATATTTCACTGAACCTTCGTTTTTCTGGAAGAAATTTCCCGGAAGCTTCCTTGGTGTTCCTCAATAATCTTCAACTTCATTGAATTGTTTGGACCTCAAGATGGTAGAATCAGATCCTGGTCCAGAAGACAAAGTTGAAGGAAATTAAATTAGGATTCTAAAGAAATTATAATCATAAAATTTTGATTTATATTTTTTTGTAAATGACCAAAATACCCCTGTGATAAAAATCTGTTAAAAATCCAGAATTAGGCCATTTTTTCATTTAAGCTCAAAATAACACCAAAACCTAAATATGTAACAATTGCCCATTAAATAACACTATTGTGGGTTTATAAACATTAAATTACAGTATAAAATATGTGAAAATATTAGCTTCATCAATCCCCCACACTTAAGCATTGCACTCCTGAGCAATTATCATATATTCAAATCAAAATTCACACAACAATCAAAAATGAGAAAACATCCATGATCTTATTAAAAACCAAATGTCATCATGTCTCTTATATGAAAAACAATTTCCTTTTATTTTCATTACAAAAATTTAAATTTGTTCAACCTCATAAATCCATCCACGGATCAATCACAACCTACCTCGCATTGAATTTTATATCACTCTTCACTCAAGAGAAATAAATTCTGTAGTTATGCTCATACTTGGAAATTGCATGTATCACCATAGGCTTGTGACAATTCTCATTTCTCCACAGCGTGAAACATAAAAATGAATTCAATCATGAGGGCTTTCATCAACGGTTCAAATGACTCTGTGGCTTTAGGTTGGTGGTTAAATGATTTAAAAGATCAAGGCTAGAAAGAGAAGGTTTGACTCTAAGGTACAATGCATGAATAATCAAGTGAAAACCCAGAAATTTCCTCACTCAATCCACCTTGAGAATGTGAAAAAAAACACCACCCCAATTTATTTTAAATGGTACATGAGCCAATCAATGATTTCAAGGTATTAAATCATCCAAGTTCTCCCCATTTTTTTTAAAGCTCCAGAAAGGCACAGCTTTATTTTCCTTTTTTATATATATATTTTTTTTAAGCTCCAGAAAGGCACAGCTTTATTTTCATTTTTTTTTTGAAGGAGAACTGAATGAAACAAAATGAAGCATAATAAGATTATGACTCATTCCCAATTATTTCATTGCCCAAAATGTTGATGCATACCACACAATACCCATCAATAAAACAAATCCCAATGAACGCACACGAATGGCCCTTCCCCCACACTCAAACTTGAAATATCCATGCAACAATACCAAGAGAATGGGTAGGTAAGGATAAATTAGCTTGTATTGTGGCTTAAACCTATAAGGCAATTCATGGCATCTAAGGGGTAACGAAGGATAAATGTAATGGTAAGTCTCAGGATAATATGTGGCTAGCCAAAGTAGTGCCTCAATCATATTAAAAACATTCAATGAAATCCAAAGCTTCGAAAGAGAAAAATCACAAATTCTGGTTCTCACAAAAAATCCAGGTTTCCCTCAAGAAAGTGTGGGTATTAGAAAGAATATGTAAAAGTGTTTTAGAATACCTCACAGGATGAGAAAAATATTTTGAGTCAGTGTTTCAGGTCCATGGATTTCAAAAATCAGTTAAACACATAAAAATGATTGAAAATCCAATTTAAGGAAAAAAAATTCACATCAACAATCATTTAAGATCCTTTTTTTTTCAAAAATCATTTCAATTTTATCAAAATAAATTATTGTGTGAAATGTGATCAGAATTATCATTAAAGCTCAAGGTTTCTAAAAAATGAAAAAAAATGAAAGCACACAAAAACAAATAAGCAGGTCGACACTCCCCCCACAATTAAATTTCAGTACCATTCATTTTGTCTTGATAAAATATTAATAAGGGAAGAGAAAAAACTAAATATAAGGAAAGATACAACCTGACTTTATTTTTTCTAGCAGTACCATTGAGTTAAGCTCCTAGTTGGCACCACTTCTTCCTATAAAGCAATAAATAAAAAAAATGAATTAGAAAAAAAAAATAGAAAGGTGAAAGGGAAGGGATAATGCTTGGTTTGACCCCCAAGCGGGTGCTAGGTTTTTACTGCCCCTAGTTAGGCAGTTGCAGCAGGTTAACCCCAATCCGAAGGTGGATAGGGTTTCTTTCTTAGAAACCACCACAAATTATTTCTCCCGATATCCATATGTGGATGCCAAAAGTGAGAACCCCCAAAGAAAAAAAAATATCCCCAACCCCTAGAAGAGATGGAAAATAGAATTTGAGATTAAGAGGGGAGGGAAAAGGATGAAGGGGCGCTCCCTGTTTTTGTAATCTGGAGGAGTGGTGTCCACCGGTGTTGAAAATAGAAGAATAGGAAGTGGATTCTCTTCTGGTTCATGTTCGTAAATTGGTTCTTCAATTATTTCTTCTTTTTTTCCACCATCCTCAAATGCACCAATGCATAACTCAACAGGCACCTCCATTCTCTCCTCAACAAGAGGACCTTCTTCTTCTTCTTCATCCAGATCTTGCAGTAGTGATGCTGAATCTACAAATTCAGAATCAGGGATATTAGATTTAAATTCAAAATTAATGAAATTTGAATGAAATGAATGCTCAGAATTTAAAACTCCCTCAGAAATTTCAGCTTTAGAACCCTTTTCCTCAAGCAAGGCAGCTGGGAACTCATTTGATGGTGAGGGATTTTCTTCAACCTCATCAATATCTTCATTAAATGTAGGTGGATCAATTATTTCATTCTCCTGAGCTTTTATTTTTTGTCGTTCCATCCATAAGACTTTAACATCTTCAACTTGGGCAACCAGCGATGATATCATCTTGCTTGCTTTTTCCATATTTCTGCAATTCTCTTGAATTATCAAGGCATTTTCTTTCAATTGTTGGGAATTTTCAAGAATTTGAATACTCAATGTATCTTCCCTACTTGGATTATCATAAAAGTTATCCACATGCCAATAATTATAATAATTTCCATAAAAATCCATATTGGCTGATGATATGAATGATATGCAACAAGGCTCTTTTTTTTTGTTTTTTTTTCTTTGAAAAATAGTGTGTGTAAGCACTTGGCCTCCCCGGCAACGGCGCCAAATTGATGTTTGGGGATTTCAGTCGCTTTACCCTACTCAATTAAATTCTTATTTTCCTAAGAGTGTACCATAGTGGCACAACCTAGGGTCGATCACAAGGAGGCCGCTTATACGCACTATATTTTCAATTGTCACTTTTTAATTTAAATAATATAAAACTAACATATATAATATATATGGGGGATTTTGATTATGAAAATTAAATCAAAATGAAATATTAAATCTACATTATCAATAAAAATACCAAAGAAAATCTAACTGGAAAGAACAAGTTAAAGGTAGCAGCGGTGGACAAACGTTGATCGTTGGACACTCCCTTTATCATTGTTTACGAATATATTTTCATTAAATTATCCAATGTATACCTTAATACCTCAAGGTATACACCTAAATAATCTAGATACCATATTGAAACCTCATACATGGGTGCCGATCTTCTAATGAAAGTGTTCTGATTACCCGAAGACCTCCGAGTAACCAAAACAGGATGAACTCATCGTGCTCAAAAGCGAGACCTCGCCAAAGAAATTTAAACCATGAGTAAAAACACTTTAAATTCATTAGAATATAAGCAATCTAGAATAATTTATAAGAAATTGAAAACACGAGAGAACAAGACCTCATTCATTCATGTAAACAAGTTCCAGGATAGTTTAAAAGAAAATATTTTACAATGAAAGCACAAACTCAAAAAGGGAAATGTCTTCGGATCTCCGTTGCCCACCACCACTTGGATTTAGACCTTCATGGCTTGATTACATCATGTAATACTCCTATACTCTTGCTCTCTCAAGCCAAACCCCTTTGTGACGGATGGTGTGGTGAAGAATGGAATTATTTGAGAGGTAGGAGCTCCCCTCCTTTTATAGGCAGATTTCGACCCCCGAAAGTTGTCGCGTTTTGGACCCAATAAATGACCTCTTCACGCGTTGAGGCCTTCTTCAATGTTGTTCATAATTGTCTTGGCCGTGTCCCCTCAAAAGATCCGCGGATTTGGATAGGTCTTCCGAGAGTTATGGCCAATTTCCTCTGACAATTTATTCTGTCCAGTCAGAATCATCAAACCGAAAAACACCGTTTTGTACTGAATTAATGTCCCTGAAAACGGCCATTGCAGGCATGGACTCCTTAATGAAACTTGTTAAAAATCTTCTTAACCGTCTATCCACAAAATTTCAGCTCCATTAAAGTCGTTTTGAGCGAGTTATGGATATTTCACTGAACCTTTGTTTTTCTGGAAGAAATTTCCTGGAAGCTTCCTTGGTGTTCCTCAATAATCTTCAACTTCATTGAATTGTTTGGACCTCAAGATGGTAGAATCAGATCCTGGTCCAGAAGACAAAGTTGAAGGAAATTAAATTAGGATTCTAAAGAAATTATAATCATAAAATTTTGATTTATATTTTTTTGTAAATGACCAAAATACCCCTGTGATAAAAATCTGTTAAAAATCCAGAATTAGGCCATTTTTTCATTTAAGCTCAAAATAACACCAAAACCTAAATATGTAACAATTGCCCATTAAATAACACTATTGTGGGTTTATAAACATTAAATTACAGTATAAAATATGTGAAAATATTAGCTTCATCAATCCCCCACACTTAAGCATTGCACTCCTGAGCAATTATCATATATTCAAATCAAAATTCACACAACAATCAAAAATGAGAAAACATCCATGATCTTATTAAAAACCAAATGTCATAATGTCTCTTATATGAAAAACAATTTCCTTTTATTTTCATTACAAAAATTTAAATTTGTTCAACCTCATAAATCCATCCACGGATCAATCACAACCTACCTCGCATTGAATTTTATGTCACTCTTCATTCAAGAGAAATAAATTCTTTAGTTATGCTCATACTTGGAAATTGCATGTATCACCATAGGCTTGTGACAATTATCATTTCTCCACAGCGTGAAACATAAAAATGAATTCAATCATGAGGGCTTTCATCAACGGTTCAAATGACTCTGTGGCTTTAGGTTGGTGGTTAAATGATTTAAAAGATCAAGGCTAGAAAGAGAAGGTTTGACTCTAAGGTACAATGCATGAATAATCAAGTGAAAACCCAGAAATTTCCTCACTCAATCCACCTTGAGAATGTGAAAAAAAACACCACCCCAATTTATTTTAAATGGTACATGAGCCAATCAATGATTTCAAGGTATTAAATCATCCAAGTTCTCCCCATTTTTTTTAAAGCTCCAGAAAGGCACAGCTTTATTTTCCTTTTTTATATATATATTTTTTTTAAGCTCCAGAAAGGCACAGCTTTATTTTCATTTTTTTTTTGAAGGAGAACTGAATGAAACAAAATGAAGCATAATAAGATTATGACTCATTCCCAATTATTTCATTGCCCAAAATGTTGATGCATACCACACAATACCCATCAATAAAACAAATCCCAATGAACGCACACGAATGGCCCTTCCCCCACACTCAAACTTGAAATATCCATGCTTCAATACCAAGAGAATGGGTAGGTAAGGATAAATTAGCTTGTATTGTGGCTTAAACCTATAAGGCAATTCATGGCATCTAAGGGGTAACGAAGGATAAATGTAATGGTAAGTCTCAGGATAATATGTGGCTAGCCAAAGTAGTGCCTCAATCATATTAAAAACATTCAATGAAATCCAAAGCTTCGAAAGAGAAAAATCACAAATTCTGGTTCTCACAAAAAATCCAGGTTTCCCTCAAGAAAGTGTGGGTATTAGAAAGAATATGTAAAAGTGTTTTAGAATACCTCACAGGATGAGAAAAATATTTTGAGTCAGTGTTTCAGGTCCATGGATTTCAAAAATCAGTTAAACACATAAAAATGATTGAAAATCCAATTTAAGGAAAAAAATTCACATCAACAATCATTTAAGATCCTTTTTTTTTCAAAAATCATTTCAATTTTATCAAAATAAATTATTGTGTGAAATGTGATCCGAATTATCATTAAAGCTCAAGGTTTCTAAAAAATGAAAAAAAATGAAAGCACACAAAAACAAATAAGCAGGTCGACACTCCCCCCACAATTAAATTTCAGTACCATTCATTTTGTCTTGATAAAATATTAATAAGGGAAGAGAAAAAACTAAATATAAGGAAAGATACAACCTGACTTTATTTTTTCTAGCAGTACCATTGAGTTAAGATCCTAGTTGGCACCACTTCTTCCTATAAAGCAATAAATAAAAAAAATGAATTAGAAAAAAAAAATAGAAAGGTGAAAGGGAAGGGATAATGCTTGGTTTGACCCCCAAGCGGGTGCTAGGTTTTTACTGCCCCTAGTGAGGCAGTTGCAGCAGGTTAACCCCAATCCGAAGGTGGATAGGGTTTCTTTCTTAGAAACCACCACAAATTATTTCTTCCGATATCCATATGTGGATGCCAAAAGTGAGAACCCCCAAAGAAAAAAAAATATCCCCAACCCCTAGAAGAGATGGAAAATAGAATTTGAGATTAAGAGGGGGAGGGAAAAGGATGAAGGGGCGCTCCCTGTTTTTGTAATCTGGAGGAGTGGTGTCCACCGGTGTTGAAAATAGAAGAATAGGAAGTGGATTCTCTTCTGGTTCATGTTCGTAAATTGGTTTTTCAATTATTTCTTCTTTTTTTCCACCATCCTCAAATGCACCAATGCATAACTCAACAGGCACCTCCATTCTCTCCTCAACAAGAGGACCTTCTTCTTATTCTTCATCCAGATCTTGCAGTAGTGATGCTGAATCTACAAATTCAGAATCAGGGATATTAGATTTAAATTCAAAATTAATGAAATTTGAATGAAATGAATGCTCAGAATTTAAAACTCCCTCAGAAATTTCAGCTTTAGAACCCTTTTCCTCAAGCAAGGCAGCTGGGAACTCATTTGATGGTGAGGGATTTTCTTCAACCTCATCAATATCTTCATTAAATGTAGGTGGATCAAGTATTTCATTCTCCTGAGCTTTTATTTTTTGTCGTTCCATCCATAAGACTTTAACATCTTCAACTTGGGCAACCAGCGATGATATCATCTTGCTTGCTTTTTCCATATTTCTGCAATTCTCTTGAATTATCAAGGCATTTTCTTTCAATTGTTGGGAATTTTCAAGAATTTGAATACTCAATGTATCTTCCCTACTTGGATTATCATAAAAGTTATCCACATGCCAATAATTATAATAATTTCCATAAAAATCCATATTGGCTGATGATATGAATGATATGCAACAAGGCTCTTTTTTTTTGTTTTTTTTTCTTTGAAAAATAGTGTGTGTAAGCACTTGGCCTCCCCGGCAACGGCGCCAAATTGATGTTTGGGGATTTCAGTCGCTTTACCCTACTCAATTAAATTCTTATTTTCCTAAGAGTGTACCATAGTGGCACAACCTAGGGTCGATCACAAGGAGGCCGCTTATACGCACTATATTTTCAATTGTCACTTTTTAATTTAAATAATATAAAACTAACATATATAATATATATGGGGGATTTTGATTATGAAAATTAAATCAAAATGAAATATTAAATCTACATTATCAATAAAAATACCAAAGAAAATCTAACTGGAAAGAACAAGTTAAAGGTAGCAGCGGTGGACAAACGTTGATCGTTGGACACTCCCTTTATCATTGTTTACGAATATATTTTCATTAAATTATCCAATGTATACCTTAATACCTCAAGGTATACACCTAAATAATCTAGATACCATATTGAAACCTCATACATGGGTGCCGATCTTCTAATGAAAGTGTTCTGATTACCCGAAGACCTCCGAGTAACCAAAACAGGATGAACTCATCGTGCTCAAAAGCGAGACCTCGCCAAAGAAATTTAAACCATGAGTAAAACCACTTTAAATTCATTAGAATATAAGCAATCTAGAATAATTTATAAGAAATTGAAAACACGAGAGAACAAGACCTCATTCATTCATGTAAACAAGTTCCAGGATAGTTTAAAAGAAAATATTTTACAATGAAAGCACAAACTCAAAAAGGGAAATGTCTTCGGATCTCCGTTGCCCACCACCACTTGGATTTAGCCCTTCATGGCTTGATTACATCATGTAATACTCCTATACTCTTGCTCTCTCAAGCCAAACCCCTTTGTGACGGATGGTGTGGTGAAGAATGGAATTATTTGAGAGGTAGGAGCTCCCCTCCTTTTATAGGCAGATTTCGACCCCCGAAAGTTGTCGCGTTTTGGACCCCATAAATGACCTCTTCACGCGTTGAGGCCTTCTTCAATGTTGTTCATAATTGTCTTGGCCGTGTCCCCTAAAAAGATCAGCGGATTTGGATAGGTCTTCCGAGAGTTATGGCCAATTTCCTCTGAAAAGTTATTCTGTCCAGTCAGAATCATCAAACCGAAAAACACCGTTTTGTACTGAATTAATGTCCCTGAAAACGGCCATTGCAGGCGTGGCCTCCTTAATGAAACTTGTTAAAAATCTTCTTAACCGTCTATCCACAAACGTTCAGCTCCATTAAAGTCGTTTTGAGCGAGTTATGGATATTTCACTGAACCTTCGTTTTTCTGGAAGAAATTTCCTGGAAGCTTCCTTGGTGTTCCTCAATAATCTTCAACTTCATTGAATTGTTTGGACCTCAAGATGGTAGAATCAGATCCTGGTCCAGAAGACAAAGTTGAAGGAAATTAAATTAGGATTCTAAAGAAATTATAATCATAAAATTTTGATTTATATTTTTTTGTAAATGACCAAAATACCCCTGTGATAAAAATCTGTTAAAAATCCAGAATTAGGCCATTTTTTCATTTAAGCTCAAAATAACACCAAAACCTAAATATGTAACAATTGCCCATTAAATAACACTATTGTGGGTTTATAAACATTAAATTACAGTATAAAATATGTGAAAATATTAGCTTCATCAATCCCCCACACTTAAGCATTGCACTCCTGAGCAATTATCATATATTCAAATCAAAATTCACACAACAATCAAAAATGAGAAAACATCCATGATCTTATTAAAAACCAAATGTCATCATGTCTCTTATATGAAAAACAATTTCCTTTTATTTTCATTACAAAAATTTAAATTTGTTCAACCTCATAAATCCATCCACGGATCAATCACAACCTACCTCGCATTGAATTTTATGTCACTCTTCACTCAAGAGAAATAAATTCTGTAGTTATGCTCATACTTGGAAATTGCATGTATCACCATAGGCTTGTGACAATTCTCATTTCTCCACAGTGTGAAACATAAAAATGAATTCAATCATGAGGGCTTTCATCAACGGTTCAAATGACTCTGTGGCTTTAGGTTGGTGGTTAAATGATTTAAAAGATCAAGGCTAGAAAGAGAAGGTTTGACTCTAAGGTACAATGCATGAATAATCAAGTGAAAACCCAGAAATTTCCTCACTCAATCCACCTTGAGAATGTGAAAAAAAACACCACCCCAATTTATTTTAAATGGTACATGAGCCAATCAATGATTTCAAGGTATTAAATCATCCAAGTTCTCCCCATTTTTTTTAAAGCTCCAGAAAGGCACATCTTTATTTTCCTTTTTTATATATATATTTTTTTTAAGCTCCAGAAAGGCACAGCTTTATTTTCATTTTTTTTTGAAGGAGAACTGAATGAAACAAAATGAAGCATAATAAGATTATGACTCATTCCCAATTATTTCATTGCCCAAAATGTTGATGCATACCACACAATACCCATCAATAAAACAAATCCCAATGAACGCACACGAATGGCCCTTCCCCCACACTCAAACTTGAAATATCCATGCAACAATACCAAGAGAATGGGTAGGTAAGGATAAATTAGCTTGTATTGTGGCTTAAACCTATAAGGCAATTCATGGAATCTAAGGGGTAACGAAGGATAAATGTAATGGTAAGTCTAAGGATAATATGTGGCTAGCCAAAGTAGTGCCTCAATCATATTAAAAACATTCAATGAAATCCAAAGCTTCGAAAGAGAAAAATCACAAATTCTGGTTCTCACAAAAAATCCAGGTTTCCCTCAAGAAAGTGTGGGTATTAGAAATAATATGTAAAAGTGTTTTAGAATACCTCACAGGATGAGAAAAATATTTTGAGTCAGTGTTTCAGGTCCATGGATTTCAAAAATAAGTTAAACACATAAAAATGATTGAAAATCCAATTTAAGGAAAAAAAATTCACATCAACAATCATTTAAGATCCTTTTTTTTTCAAAAATCATTTCAATTTTTTCAAAATAAATTATTGTGTGAAATGTGATCAGAATTATCATTAAAGCTCAAGGTTTCTAAAAAATGAAAAAAAATGAAAGCACACAAAAACAAATAAGCAGGTCGACACTCCCCCCACAATTAAATTTCAGTACCATTCATTTTGTCTTGATAAAATATTAATAAGGGAAGAGAAAGAACTAAATATAAGGAAAGATACAACCTGACTTTATTTTTTCTAGCAGTACCATTGAGTTAAGCTCCTAGTTGGCACCACTTCTTCCTATAAAGAAATAAATAAAAAAAATGAATTAGAAAAAAAAATAGAAAGGTGAAAGGGAAGGGATAATGCTTGGTTTGACCCCCAAGCGGGTGCTAGGTTTTTACTGCCCCTAGTCAGGCAGTTGCAGCAGGTTAACCCCAATCCGAAGGTGGATAGGGTTTCTTTCTTAGAAACCACCACAAATTATTTCTCCCCATATCCATATGTGGATGCCAAAAGTGAGAACCCCAAAGAAAAAAAAATATCCCCAACCCCTAGAAGAGATGGAAAATAGAATTTGAGATTAAGAGGGGGAGGGAAAAGGATGAAGGGGCGCTCCCTGTTTTTGTAATCTGGAATAGTGGTGTCCACCGGTGTTGAAAATAGAAGAATAGGAAGTGGAATCTCTTCTGGTTCATGTTCGTAAATTGGTTCTTCAATTATTTCTTCTTTTTTTCCACCATCCTCAAATGCACCAATGCATAACTCAACAGGCACCTCCATTCTCTCCTCAACAAGAGGACCTTCTTCTTCTTCTTCATCCAGATCTTGCAGTAGTGATGCTGAATCTACAAATTCAGAATAAGGGATATTAGATTTAAATTCAAAATTAATGAAATTTGAATGAAATGAATGCTCAGAATTTAAAACTCCCTCAGAAATTTCAGCTTTAGAACCCTTTTCCTCAAGCAAGGCAGCTGGGAACTCATTTGATGGTGAGGGATTTTCTTCAACCTCATCAATATCTTCATTAAATGTAGGTGGATCAAGTATTTCATTCTCCTGAGCTTTTATTTTTTGTCGTTCCATCCATAAGACTTTAACATCTTCAACTTGGGCAACCAGCGATGATATCATCTTGCTTGCTTTTTCCATATTTCTGCAATTCTCTTGAATTATCAAGGCATTTTCTTTCAATTGTTGGGAATTTCCAAGAATTTGAATACTCAATGTATCTTCCCTACTTGGATTATCATAAAAGTTATCCACATGCCAATAATTATAATAATTTCCATAAAAATCCATATTGGATGATGATATGAATGATATGCAACAAGGCTCTTTTTTTTGTTTTTTTTTTCTTTGAAAAATAGTGTGTGTAAGCACTTGGCCTCCCCGGCAACGGCGCCAAATTGATGTTTGGGGATTTCAGTCGCTTTACCCTACTCAATTAAATTCTTATTTTCCTAAGAGTGTACCATAGTGGCACAACCTAGGGTCGATCACAAGGAGGCCGCTTATACGCACTATATTTTCAATTGTCACTTTTTAATTTAAATAATATAAAACTAAAATATATAATATATATGGGGGATTTTGATTATGAAAATTAAATCAAAATGAAATATTAAATCTACATTATCAATAAAAATACCAAAGAAAATCTAACTGGAAAGAACAAGTTAAAGGTAGCAGCGGTGGACAAACGTTGATCGTTGGACACTCCCTTTATCATTGTTTACGAATATATTTTCATTAAATTATCCAATGTATACCTTAATACCTCAAGGTATACACCTAAATAATCTAGATACCATATTGAAACCTCATACATGGGTGCCGATCTTCTAATGAAAGTGTTCTGATTACCCGAAGACCTCCGAGTAACCAAAACAGGATGAACTCATCGTGCTCAAAAGCGAGACCTCGCCAAAGAAATTTAAACCATGAGTAAAACCACTTTAAATTCATTAGAATATAAGCAATCTAGAATAATTTATAAGAAATTGAAAACACGAGAGAACAAGACCTCATTCATTCATGTAAACAAGTTCCAGGATAGTTTAAAAGAAAATATTTTACAATGAAAGCACAAACTCAAAAAGGGAAATGTCTTCGGATCTCCGTTGCCCACCACCACTTGGATTTAGCCCTTCATGGCTTGATTACATAATGTAATACTCCTATACTCTTGCTCTCTCAAGCCAAACCCCTTTGTGACGGATGGTGTGGTGAAGAATGGAATTATTTGAGAGGTAGGAGCTCCCCTCCTTTTATAGGCAGATTTCGACCCCCGAAAGTTGTCGCGTTTTGGACCCCATAAATGACCTCTTCACGCGTTGAGGCCTTCTTCAATGTTGTTCATAATTGTCTTTTCCGTGTCCCCTCAAAAGATCAGCGGATTTGGATAGGTATTTCGAGAGTTATGGCCAATTTCCTCTGACAATTTATTCTGTCCAGTCAGAATCATCAAACCGAAAAAGACCGTTTTGTACTGAATTAATGTCCCTGAAAACGGCCATTTCAGGCGTGGCCTCCTTAATGAAACTTGTTAAAACACTTCTTAACCGTGTATCCACAAAATTTCAGCTCCATTAAAGTCGTTTTGAGCGAGTTATGGATATTTCACTGAACCTTCGTTTTTCTGGAAGAAATTTCCTGGAAGCTTCCTTGGTGTTCCTCAATAATCTTCAACTTCATTGAATTGTTTGGACCTCAAGATGGTAGAATCAGATCCTGGTCCAGAAGACAATGTTGAAGGAAATTAACTTAGGATTCTAAAGAAATTATAATCATAAAATTTGGATTTATATTTTTTTGTAAATGACCAAAATACCCCTGTGATAAAAATCTGTTAAAAATCCAGAATTAGGCCATTTTTTCATTTAAGCTCAAAATAACACCAAAACCTAAATATGTAACAATGGCCCATTAAATAACACTATTGTGGGTTTATAAACATTAAATTACAGTATAAAATATGTGAAAATATTAGCTTCATCAATCCCCCACACTTAAGCATTGCACTCCTGAGCAATTATCATATATTCAAATCAAAATTCACACAACAATCAAAAATGAGAAAACATCCATGATCTTATTAAAAACCAAATTTCATCATGTCTCTTATATGAAAAACAATTTCCTTTTATTTTCATTACAAAAATTTAAATTTTTTCAACCTCATAAATCCATCCACGGATCAATCACAACCTACCTCGCATTGAATTTTATGTCACTCTTCACTCAAGAGAAATAAATTCTGTAGTTATGCTCATACTTGGAAATTGCATGTATCACCATAGGCTTGTGACAATTCTCATTTCTCCACAGCGTGAAACATAAAAATGAATTCAATCATGAGGGCTTTCATCAACGGTTCAAATGACTCTGTGGCTTTAGGTTGGTGGTTAAATGATTTAAAAGGTCAAGGCTAGAAAGAGAAGGTTTGACTCTAAGGTACAATGCATGAATAATCAAGTGAAAACCCAGAAATTTCCTCACTCAATCCACCTTGAGAATGTGAAAAAAAACACCACCCCAATTTATTTTAAATGGTACATGAGCCAATCAATGATTTCAAGGTATTAAATCATCCAAGTTCTCCCCATTTTTTTTAAATCTCCAGAAAGGCACAGCTTTATTTTCCTTTTTTATATATATATTTTTTTAAGCTCCAGAAAGGCACAGCTTTATTTTCATTTTTTTTTGAAGGAGAACTGAATGAAACAAAATGAAGCATAATAAGATTATGACTCATTCCCAATTATTTCATTTCCCAAAATGTTGATGCATACCACACAATACCCATCAATAAAACAAATCCCAATGAACGCACACGAATGACCCTTCCCCCACACTCAAACTTGAAATATCCATGCAACAATACCAAGAGAATGGGTAGGTAAGGATAAATTAGCTTGTATTGTGGCTTAAACCTATAAGGCAATTCATGGCATCTAAGGGGTAACGAAGGATAAATGTAATGGTAAGTCTCAGGATAATATGTGGCTAGCCAAAGTAGTGCCTCAATCATATTAAAAACATTCAATGAAATCCAAAGCTTCGAAAGAGAAAAATCACAAATTCTGGTTCTCACAAAAAATCCAGGTTTCCCTCAAGAAAGTGTGGGTATTAGAAAGAATATGTAAAAGTGTTTTAGAATACCTCACAGGATGAGAAAAATATTTTGAGTCAGTGTTTCAGGTCCATGGATTTCAAAAATCAGTTAAACACATAAAAATGATTGAAAATCCAATTTAAGGAAAAAAAATTAACATCAACAATCATTTAAGATCCTTTTTTTTTCAAAAATCATTTCAATTTTTTCAAAATAAATTATTGTGTGAAATGTGATCAGAATTATCATTAAAGCTCAAGGTTTCTAAAAAATGAAAAAAAATGAAAGCACACAAAAACAAATAAGCAGGTCGACACTCCCCCCACAATTAAATTTCAGTACCATTCATTTTGTCTTGATAAAATATTAATAAGGGAAGAGAAAGAACTAAATATAAGGAAAGATACAACCTGACTTTATTTTTTCTAGCAGTACCATTGAGTTAAGCTCCTAGTTGGCACCACTTCTTCCTATAAAGCAATAAATAAAAAAAATGAATTAGAAAAAAAAAATAGAAAGGTGAAAGGGAAGGGATAATGCTTGGTTTGACCCCCAAGCGGGTGCTAGGTTTTTACTGCCCCTAGTCAGGCAGTTGCAGCAGGTTAACCCCAATCCGAAGGTGGATAGGGTTTCTTTCTTAGAAACCACCACAAATTATTTCTCCCGATATCCATATGTGGATGCCAAAAGTGAGAACCCCCAAAGAAAAAAAAAAATATCCCCAACCCCTAGAAGAGATGGAAAATAGAATTTGAGAATAAGAGGGGGAGGGAAAAGGATGAAGGGGCGCTCCCTGTTTTTGTAATCTGGAGGAGTGGTGTCCACCGGTGTTGAAAATAGAAGAATAGGAAGTGGAATCTCTTCTGGTTCATGTTCGTAAATTGGTTCTTCAATTATTTCTTCTTTTTTTCCACCATCCTCAAATGCACCAATGCATAACTCAACAGGCACCTCCATTCTCTCCTCAACAAGAGGACCTTCTTCTTCTTCTTCATCCAGATCTTGCAGTAGTGATGCTGAATCTACAAATTCAGAATAAGGGATATTAGATTTAAATTCAAAATTAATGAAATTTGAATGAAATGAATGCTCAGAATTTAAAACTCCCTCAGAAATTTCAGCTTTAGAACCCTTTTCCTCAAGCAAGGCAGCTGGGAACTCATTTGATGGTGAGGGATTTTCTTCAACCTCATCAATATCTTCATTAAATGTAGGTGGATCAAGTATTTCATTCTCCTGAGCTTTTATTTTTTGTCGTTCCATCCATAAGACTTTAACATCTTCAACTTGGGCAACCAGCGATGATATCATCTTGCTTGCTTTTTCCATATTTCTGCAATTCTCTTGAATTATCAAGGCATTTTCTTTCAATTGTTGGGAATTTCCAAGAATTTGAATACTCAATGTATCTTCCCTACTTGGATTATCATAAAAGTTATCCACATGCCAATAATTATAATAATTTCCATAAAAATCCATATTGGATGATGATATGAATGATATGCAACAAGGCTCTTTTTTTTGTTTTTTTTTTCTTTGAAAAATAGTGTGTGTAAGCACTTGGCCTCCCCGGCAACGGCGCCAAATTGATGTTTGGGGATTTCAGTCGCTTTACCCTACTCAATTAAATTCTTATTTTCCTAAGAGTGTACCATAGTGGCACAACCTAGGGTCGATCACAAGGAGGCCGCTTATACGCACTATATTTTCAATTGTCACTTTTTAATTTAAATAATATAAAACTAACATATATAATATATATGGGGGATTTTGATTATGAAAATTAAATCAAAATGAAATATTAAATCTACATTATCAATAAAAATACCAAAGAAAATCTAACTGGAAAGAACAAGTTAAAGGTAGCAGCGGTGGACAAACGTTGATCGTTGGACACTCCCTTTATCATTGTTTACGAATATATTTTCATTAAATTATCCAATGTATACCTTAATACCTCAAAGTATACACCTAAATAATCTAGATACCATATTGAAACCTCATACATGGGTGCCGATCTTCTAATGAAAGTGTTCTGATTACCCGAAGACCTCCGAGTAACCAAAACAGGATGAACTCATCGTGCTCAAAAGCGAGACCTCGCCAAAGAAATTTAAACCATGAGTAAAACCACTTTAAATTCATTAGAATATAATCAATCTAGAATAATTTATAAGAAATTGAAAACACGAGAGAACAAGACCTCATTCATTCATGTAAACAAGTTCCAGGATAGTTTAAAAGAAAATATTTTACAATGAAAGCACAAACTCAAAAAGGGAAATGTCTACGGATCTCCGTTGCCCACCACCACTTGGATTTAGCCCTTCATGGCTTGATTACATCATGTAATACTCCTATACTCTTGCTCTCTCATGCCAAACCCCTTTGTGACGGATGGTGTGGTGAAGAATGGAATTATTTGAGAGGTAGGAGCTCCCCTCCTTTTATAGCCAGATTTCGACCCCCGAAAGTTGTCGCGTTTTGGACCCCATAAATGACCTCTTCACGCGTTGAGGCCTTCTTCAATGTTGTTCATAATTGTCTTGTCCGTGTCCCCGAAAAAGATCAGCGGATTTGGATAGGTCTTCCGAGAGTTATGGCCAATTTCCTCTGACAATTTATTCTGTCCAGTCAGAATCATCAAACCGAAAAAGACCGTTTTGTACTGAATTAATGTCCCTGAAAACGGCCATTTCAGGCGTGGCCTCCTTAATGAAACTTGTTAAAAATCTTCTTAACCGTCTAGCCACAAAATTTCAGCTCCATTAAAGTCGTTTTGAGCGAGTTATGGATATTTCACTGAACCTTCGTTTTTCTGGAAGAAATTTCCTGGAAGCTTCCTTGGTATTTCTCAATAATCTTCAACTTCATTGAATTGTTTGGACCTCAAGATGGTAGAATCAGATCCTGGTCCAGAAGACAATGTTGAAGGAAATTAACATAGGATTCTAAAGAAATTATAATCATAAAATTCGGATTTATATTTTTTTGTAAATGACCAAAATACCCCTGTGATAAAAATCTGTTAAAAATCCAGAATTAGGCCATTTTTTCATTTAAGCTCAAAATAACACCAAAACCTAAATATGTAACAATTGCCCATTAAATAACACTATTGTGGGTTTATAAACATTAAATTACAGTATAAAATATGTGAAAATATTAGCTTCATCAATCCCCCACACTTAAGCATTGCACTCCTGAGCAATTATCATATATTCAAATCAAAATTCACACAACAATCAAAAATGAGAAAACATCCATGATCTTATTAAAAACCAAATTTCATCATGTCTATTATATGAAAAACAATTTCCTTTTATTTTCATTACAAAAATTTAAATTTGTTCAACCTCATAAATCCATCCACGGATCAATCACAACCTACCTCGCATTGAATTTTATGTCACTCTTCACTCAAGAGAAATAAATTCTGTAGTTATGCTCATACTTGGAAATTGCATGTATCACCATAGGCTTGTGACAATTCTCATTTCTCCACAGCATGAAACATAAAAATGAATTCAATCATGAGGGCTTTCATCAACGGTTCAAATGACTCTGTGGCTTTAGGTTGGTGGTTAAATGATTTAAAAGATCAAGGCTAGAAAGAGAAGGTTTGACTCTAAGGTACAATGCATGAATAATCAAGTGAAAACCCAGAAATTTCCTCACTCAATCCACCTTGAGAATGTGAAAAAAACACCACCCCAATTTATTTTAAAAGGTACATGAGCCAATCAATGATTTCAAGGTATTAAATCATCCAAGTTCTCCCCATTTTTTTTAAAGCTCCAGAAAGGCACAGCTTTATTTTCCTTTTTTATATATATATTTTTTTTAAGCTCCAGAAAGGCACAGCTTTATTTTCATTTTTTTTGAAGGAGAACTGAATGAAACAAAATGAAGCATAATAAGATTATGACTCATTCCCAATTATTTCATTGCCCAAAATGTTGATGCATACCACACAATACCCATCAATAAAACAAATCCCAATGAACGCACACGAATGGCCCTTCCCCCACACTCAAACTTGAAATATCCATGCAACAATACCAAGAGAATGGGTAGGTAAGGATAAATTAGCTTGTATTGTGGCTTAAACCTATAAGGCAATTAATGGAATCTAAGGGGTAACGAAGGATAAATGTAATGGTAAGTCTAAGGATAATATGTGGCTAGCCAAAGTAGTGCCTCAATCATATTAAAAACATTCAATGAAATCCAAAGCTTCGAAAGAGAAAAATCACAAATTCTGGTTCTCACAAAAAATCCATGTTTCCCTCAAGAAAGTGTGGGTGTTAGAAAGAATATGTAAAAGTGTTTTAGAATACCTCACAGGATGAGAAAAATATTTTGAGTCAGTGTTTCAGGTCCATGGATTTCAAAAATCAGTTAAACACATAAAAATGATTGAAAATCCAATTTAAGGAAAAAAAATTCACATCAACAATCATTTAAGATCCTTTTTTTTTCAAAATTCATTTCAATTTTTTCAAAATAAATTATTGTGTGAAATGTGATCAGAATTATCATTAAAGCTCAAGGTTTCTAAAAAATGAAAAAAAATGAAAGCACACAAAAACAAATAAGCAGGTCGACACTCCCCCCACAATTAAATTTCAGTACCATTCATTTTGTCTTGATAAAATATTAATAAGGGAAGAGAAAGAACTAAATATAAGGAAAGATACAACCTGACTTTATTTTTTCTAGAAGTACCATTGAGTTAAGCTCCTAGTTGGCACCACTTCTTCCTATAAAACAATAAATAAAAAAAATGAATTAGAAAAAAAAATAGAAAGGTGAAAGGGAAGGGATAATGCTTGGTTTGACCCCCAAGCGGGTGCTAGGTTTTTACTGCCCCTAGTCAGGCAGTTGCAGCAGGTTAACCCCAATCCGAAGGTGGATAGGGTTTCTTTCTTAGAAACCACCACAAATTATTTCTCCCGATATCCATATGTGGATGCCAAAAGTGAGAACCCCCAAAGAAAAAAAAAATATCCCCAACCCCTAGAAGAGATGGAAAATAGAATTTGAGATTAAGAGGGGGAGGGAAAATGATGAAGGGGCGCTCCCTGTTTTTGTAATCTGGAGGAGTGGTGTCCACCGGTGTTGAAAATAGAAGAATAGGAAGTGGATTCTCTTCTGGTTCATGTTCGTAAATTGGTTCTTCAATTATTTCTTCTTTTTTTCCACCATCCTCAAATGCACCAATGCATAACTCAACAGGCACCTCCATTCTCTCCTCAACAAGAGGACCTTCTTCTTCTTCTTCATCCAGATCTTGCAGTAGTGATGCTGAATCTACAAATTCAGAATCAGGGATATTAGATTTAAATTCAAAATTAATGAAATTTGAATGAAATGAATGCTCAGAATTTAAAACTCCCTCAGAAATTTCAGCTTTAGAACCCTTTTCCTCAAGCAAGGCAGCTGGGAACTCATTTGATGGTGAGGGATTTTCTTCAACCTCATCAATATCTTCATTAAATGTAGGTGGATCAAGTATTTCATTCTCCTGAGCTTTTATTTTTTGTCGTTCCATCCATAAGACTTTAACATCTTCAACTTGGGCAACCAGCGATGATATCATCTTGCTTGCTTTTTCCATATTTCTGCAATTCTCTTGAATTATCAAGGAATTTTCTTTCAATTGTTGGGAATTTTCAAGAATTTGAATACTCAATGTATCTTCCCTACTTGGATTATCATAAAAGTTATCCACATTCCAATAATTATAATAATTTCCATAAAAATCCATATTGGCTGATGATATGAATGATATGCAACAAGGCTCTTTTTTTTGTTTTTTTTTCTTTGAAAAATAGTGTGTGTAAGCACTTGGCCTCCCCGGAAACGGCGCCAAATTGATGTTTGGGGATTTCAGTCGCTTTACCCTACTCAATTAAATTCTTATTTTCCTAAGAGTGTACCATAGTGGCACAACCTAGGGTCGATCACAAGGAGGCCGCTTATACGCACTATATTTTCAATTGTCACTTTTTAATTTAACTATTATAAAACTAACATATATAATATATATGGGGGATTTTGATTATGAAAATTAAATCAAAATGAAATATTAAATCTACATTATCAATAAAAATACCAAAGAAAATCTAACTGGAAAGAACAAGTTAAAGGTAGCAGCGGTGGACAAACGTTGATCGTTGGACACTCCCTTTATCATTGTTTACGAATATATTTTCATTAAATTATCCAATGTATACCTTAATACCTCAAGGTATACACCTAAATAATCTAGATACCATATTGAAACCTCATACATGGGTGCCGATCTTCTAATGAAAGTGTTCTGATTACCCGAAGACCTCCGAGTAACCAAAACAGGATGAACTCATCGTGCTCAAAAGCGAGACCTCGCCAAAGAAATTTAAACCATGAGTAAAACCACTTTAAATTCATTAGAATATAAGCAATCTAGAATAAGTTATAAGAAATTGAAAACACGAGAGAACAAGACCTCATTCATTCATGTAAACAAGTTCCAGGATAGTTTAAAAGAAAATATTTTACAATGAAAGCACAAACTCAAAAAGGGAAATGTCTTCGGATCTCCGTTGCCCACCACCACTTGGATTTAGCCCTTCATGGCTTGATTACATCATGTAATACTCCTATACTCTTGCTCTCTCAAGCCAAACCCCTTTGTGACGGATGGTGTGGTGAAGAATGGAATTATTTGAGAGGTAGGAGCTCCCCTCCTTTTATAGGCAGATTTCGACCCCCGAAAGTTGTCGCGTTTTGGACCCCATAAATGACCTCTTCACGCGTTGAGGCCTTCTTCAATGTTGTTCATAATTGTCTTGTCCGTGTCCCCTCAAAGGAGCAGCGGATTTGGATAGGTATTCCGAGAGTTATGGCCAATTTCCTCGGACAATTTATTCTGTCCAGTAAGAATCATCAAACCGAAAAAGACCGTTTTGTACTGAATTAATGTCCCTGAAAACGGCCATTTCAGGCGTGGCCTCCTTAATGAAACTTGTTAAAAATCTTCTTAACCGTCTATCCACAAACTTTCAGCTCCATTAAAGTCGTTTTGAGCGAGTTATGGATATTTCACTGAACCTTCGTTTTTCTGGAAGAAATTTCCTGGAAGCTTCCTTGGTGTTCCTCAATAATCTTCAACTTCATTGAATTGTTTGGACCTCACGATGGTAGAATCAGATCCTGGTCCAGAAGACAATGTTGAAGGAAATTAACTTAGGATTCTAAAGAAATTATAATCATAAAATTTGGATTTATATTTTTTTGTAAATGACCAAAATACCCCTGTGATAAAAATCTGTTAAAAATCCAGAATTAGGCCATTTTTTCATTTAAGCTCAAAATAACACCAAAACCTAAATATGTAACAATTGCCCATTAAATAACACTATTGTGGGTTTATAAACATTAAATTACAGTATAAAATATGTGAAAATATTAGCTTCATCAATCCCTCACACTTAAGCATTGCACTCCTGAGCAATTATCATATATTCAAATCAAAATTCACACAACAATCAAAAATGAGAAAACATCCATGATCTTATTAAAAACCAAATTTCATCATGTCTATTATATGAAAAACAATTTCCTTTTATTTTCATTACAAAAATTTAAATTTGTTCAACCTCATAAATCCATCCACGGATCAATCACAACCTACCTCGCATTGAATTTTATGTCACTCTTCACTCAAGAGAAATAAATTCTGTAGTTATGCTCATACTTGGAAATTGCATGTATCACCATAGGCTTGTGACAATTCTCATTTCTCCACAGCATGAAACATAAAAATGAATTCAATCATGAGGGCTTTCATCAACGGTTCAAATGACTCTGTGGCTTTAGGTTGGTGGTTAAATGATTTAAAAGATCAAGGCTAGAAAGAGAAGGTTTGACTCTAAGGTACAATGCATGAATAATCAAGTGAAAACCCAGAAATTTCCTCACTCAATCCACCTTGAGAATGTGAAAAAAAAACCACCCCAATTTATTTTAAAAGGTACATGAGCCAATCAATGATTTCAAGGTATTAAATCATCCAAGTTCTCCCCATTTTTTTTAAAGCTCCAGAAAGGCACAGCTTTATTTTCCTTTTTTTTATATATATATTTTTTTTAAGCTCCAGAAAGGCACAACTTTATTTTCATTTTTTTTTGAAGGAGAACTGAATGAAACAAAATGAAGCATAATAAGATTATGACTCATTCCCAATTATTTCATTGCCCAAAATGTTGATGCATACCACACAATACCCATCAATAAAACAAATCCCAATGAACGCACACGAATGGCCCTTCCCCCACACTCAAACTTGAAATATCCATGCAACAATACCAAGAGAATGGGTAGGTAAGGATAAATTAGCTTGTATTGTGGCTTAAACCTATAAGGCAATTCATGGAATCTAAGGGGTAACGAAGGATAAATGTAATGGTAAGTCTCAGGATAATATGTGGCTAGCCAAAGTAGTGCCTCAATCATATTAAAAACATTCAATGAAATCCAAAGCTTCGAAAGAGAAAAATCACAAATTCTGGTTCTCACAAAAATTCCAGGTTTCCCTCAAGAAAGTGTGGGTATTAGAAAGAATATGTAAAAGTGTTTTAGAATACCTCACAGGATGAGAAAAATATTTTGAGTCAGTGTTTCAGGTCCATGGATTTCAAAAATCAGTTAAACACATAAAAATGATTGAAAATCCAATTTAAGGAAAAAAAATTAACATCAACAATCATTTAAGATCCTTTTTTTTTCAAAAATCATTTCAATTTTTTCAAAATAAATTATTGTGTGAAATGTGATCAGAATTATCATTAAAGCTCAAGGTTTCTAAAAAATGAAAAAAAATGAAAGCACACAAAAACAAATAAGCAGGTCGACACTCCCCCCACAATTAAATTTCAGTACCATTCATTTTGTCTTGATAAAATATTAATAAGGGAAGAGAAAGAACTAAATATAAGGAAAGATACAACCTGACTTTATTTTTTCTAGCAGTACCATTGAGTTAAGCTCCTAGTTGGCACCACTTCTTCCTATAAAGCAATAAATAAAAAAAATGAATTAGAAAAAAAAAATAGAAAGGTGAAAGGGAAGGGATAATGCTTGGTTTGACCCCCAAGCGGGTGCTAGGTTTTTACTGCCCCTAGTCAGGCAGTTGCAGCAGGTTAACCCCAATCCGAAGGTGGATAGGGTTTCTTTCTTAGAAACCACCACAAATTATTTCTCCCGATATCCATATGTGGATGCCAAAAGTGAGAACCCCCAAAGAAAAAAAAAATATCCCCAACCCCTAGAAGAGATGGAAAATAGAATTTGAGAATAAGAGGGGGAGGGAAAAGGATGAAGGGGCGCTCCCTGTTTTTGTAATCTGGAGGAGTGGTGTCCACCGGTGTTGAAAATAGAAGAATAGGAAGTGGAATCTCTTCTGGTTCATGTTCGTAAATTGGTTCTTCAATTATTTCTTCTTTTTTTCCACCATCCTCAAATGCACCAATGCATAACTCAACAGGCACCTCCATTCTCTCCTCAACAAGAGGACCTTCTTCTTCTTCTTCATCCAGATCTTGCAGTAGTGATGCTGAATCTACAAATTCAGAATAAGGGATATTAGATTTAAATTCAAAATTAATGAAATTTGAATGAAATGAATGCTCAGAATTTAAAACTCCCTCAGAAATTTCAGCTTTAGAACCCTTTTCCTCAAGCAAGGCAGCTGGGAACTCATTTGATGGTGAGGGATTTTCTTCAACCTCATCAATATCTTCATTAAATGTAGGTGGATCAAGTATTTCATTCTCCTGAGCTTTTATTTTTTGTCGTTCCATCCATAAGACTTTAACATCTTCAACTTGGGCAACCAGCGATGATATCATCTTGCTTGCTTTTTCCATATTTCTGCAATTCTCTTGAATTATCAAGGAATTTTCTTTCAATTGTTGGGAATTTTCAAGAATTTGAATACTCAATGTATCTTCCCTACTTGGATTATCATAAAAGTTATCCACATTCCAATAATTATAATAATTTCCATAAAAATCCATATTGGCTGATGATATGAATGATATGCAACAAGGCTCTTTTTTTTTGTTTTTTTTTTCTTTGAAAAATAGTGTGTGTAAGCACTTGGCCTCCCCGGCAACGGCGCCAAATTGATGTTTGGGGATTTCAGTCGCTTTACCCTACTCAATTAAATTCTTATTTTCCTAAGAGTGTACCATAGTGGCACAACCTAGGGTCGATCACAAGGAGGCCGCTTATACGCACTATATTTTCAATTGTCACTTTTTAATTTAACTATTATAAAACTAACATATATAATATATATGGGGGATTTTTATTATGAAAATTAAATCAAAATGAAATATTAAATCTACATTATCAATAAAAATACCAAAGAAAATCTAACTGGAAAGAACAAGTTAAAGGTAGCAGCGGTGGACAAACGTTGATCGTTGGACACTCCCTTTATCATTGTTTACGAATATATTTTCATTAAATTATCCAATGTATACCTTAATACCTCAAGGTATACACCTAAATAATCTAGATACCATATTGAAACCTCATACATGGGTGCCGATCTTCTAATGAAAGTGTTCTGATTACCCGAAGACCTCCGAGTAACCAAAACAGGATGAACTCATCGTGCTCAAAAGCGAGACCTCGCCAAAGAAATTTAAACCATGAGTAAAACCACTTTAAATTCATTAGAATATAAGCAATCTAGAATAATTTATAAGTAATTGAAAACACGAGAGAACAAGACCTCATTCATTCATGTAAACAAGTTCCAGGATAGTTTAAAAGAAAATATTTTACAATGAAAGCACAAACTCAAAAAGGGAAATGTCTTCGGATCTCCGTTGCCCACCACCACTTGGATTTAGCCCTTCATGGCTTGATTACATCATTTAATACTCCTATACTCTTGCTCTCTCAAGCCAAACCCCTTTGTGACGGATGGTGTGGTGAAGAATGGAATTATTTGAGAGGTAGGAGCTCCCCTCCTTTTATAGGCAGATTTCGACCCCCAAAGGTTGTCGCGTTTTGGACCCCATAAATGACCTCTTCACGCGTTGAGTCCTTCTTCAATGTTGTTCATAATTGTCTTGTCCGTGTCCCCTCAAAAGATCAGCAGATTTGGATAGGTATTCCGAGAGTTATGGCCAATTTCCTCGGACAATTTATTCTGTCCAGTAAGAATCATCAAACCGAAAAAGACCGTTTTGTACTGAATTAATGTCCCTGAAAACGGCCATTTCAGGCGTGGCCTCCTTAATGAAACTTGTTAAAAATCTTCTTACCCGTCTATACACAAACTTTCAGCTCCATTAAAGTCGTTTTGAGCGAGTTATGGATATTTCACTGAACCTTCGTTTTTCTGGAAGAAATTTCCTGGAAGCTTCCTTGGTGTTCCTCAATAATCTTCAACTTCATTGAATTGTTTGGACCTCACGATGGTAGAATCAGATCCTGGTCCAGAAGACAATGTTGAAGGAAATTAACTTAGGATTCTAAAGAAATTATAATCATAAAATTTGGATTTATATTTTTTTGTAAATGACCAAAATACCCCTGTGATAAAAATCTGTTAAAAATCCAGAATTAGGCCATTTTTTCATTTAAGCTCAAAATAACACCAAAACCTAAATATGTAACAATTGCCCATTAAATAACACTATTGTGGGTTTATAAACATTAAATTACAGTATAAAATATGTGAAAATATTAGCTTCATCAATCCCCCACACTTAAGCATTGCACTCCTGAGCAATTATCATATATTCAAATCAAAATTCACACAACAATCAAAAATGAGAAAACATCCATGATCTTATTAAAAACCAAATTTCATCATGTCTATTATATGAAAAACAATTTCCTTTTATTTTCATTACAAAAATTTAAATTTGTTCAACCTCATAAATCCATCCACGGATCAATCACAACCTACCTCGCATTGAATTTTATGTCACTCTTCACTCAAGAGAAATAAATTCTGTAGTTATGCTCATACTTGGAAATTGCATGTATCACCATAGGCTTGTGACAATTCTCATTTCTCCACAGCATGAAACATAAAAATGAATTCAATCATGAGGGCTTTCATCAACGGTTCAAATGACTCTGTGGCTTTAGGTTGGTGGTTAAATGATTTAAAAGATCAAGGCTAGAAAGAGAAGGTTTGACTCTAAGGTACAATGCATGAATAATCAAGTGAAAACCCAGAAATTTCCTCACTCAATCCACCTTGAGAATGTGAAAAAAACACCACCCCAATTTATTTTAAAAGGTACATGAGCCAATCAATGATTTCAAGGTATTAAATCATCCAAGTTCTCCCCATTTTTTTTAAAGCTCCAGAAAGGCACATCTTTATTTTCCTTTTTTATATATATATTTTTTTTAAGCTCCAGAAAGGCACAGCTTTATTTTCATTTTTTTTTGAAGGAGAACTGAATGAAACAAAATGAAGCATAATAAGATTATGACTCATTCCCAATTATTTCATTGCCCAAAATGTTGATGCATACCACACAATACCCATCAATAAAACAAATCTCAATGAACGCACACGAATGGCCCTTCCCCCACACTCAAACTTGAAATATCCATGCAACAATACCAAGAGAATGGGTAGGTAAGGATAAATTAGCTTGTATTGTGGCTTAAACCTATAAGGAAATTCATGGAATCTAAGGGGTAACGAAGGATAAATGTAATGGTAAGTCTCAGGATAATATGTGGCTAGCCAAAGTAGTGCCTCAATCATATTAAAAACATTCAATGAAATCCAAAGCTTCGAAAGAGAAAAATCACAAATTCTGGTTCTCACAAAAAATCCAGGTTTCCCTCAAGAAAGTGTGGGTATTAGAAAGAATATGTAAAAGTGTTTTAGAATACCTCACAGGATGAGAAAAATATTTTGAGTCAGTGTTTCAGGTCCATGGATTTCAAAAATCAGTTAAACACATAAAAATGATTGAAAATCCAATTTAAGGAAAAAAAATTCACATCAACAATCATTTAAGATCCTTTTTTTTTTCAAAAATCATTTCAATTTTTTCAAAATAAATTATTGTGTGAAATGTGATCAGAATTATCATTAAAGCTCAAGGTTTCTAAAAAATGAAAAAAAATGAAAGCACACAAAAACAAATAAGCAGGTCGACACTCCCCCCACAATTAAATTTCAGTACCATTCATTTTGTCTTGATAAAATATTAATAAGGGAAGAGAAAGAACTAAATATAAGGAAAGATACAACCTGACTTTATTTTTTCTAGCAGTACCATTGAGTTAAGCTCCTAGTTGGCACCACTTCTTCCTATAAAGCAATAAATAAAAAAAATGAATTAGAAAAAAAAATAGAAAGGTGAAAGGGAAGGGATAATGCTTGGTTTGACCCCCAAGCGGGTGCTAGGTTTTTACTGCCCCTAGTCAGGCAGTTGCAGCAGGTTAACCCCAATCCGAAGGTGGATAGGGTTTCTTTCTTAGAAACCACCACAAATTATTTCTCCCGATATCCATATGTGGATGCCAAAAGTGAGAACCCCCAAAGAAAAAAAAAATATCCCCAACCCCTAGAAGAGATGGAAAATAGAATTTGAGATTAAGAGGGGGAGGGAAAAGGATGAAGGGGCGCTCCCTGTTTTTGTAATCTGGAGGAGTGGTGTCCACCGGTGTTGAAAATAGAAGAATAGGAAGTGGATTCTCTTCTGGTTCATGTTCGTAAATTGGTTCTTCAATTATTTCTTATTTTTTTCCACCATCCTCAAATGCACCAATGCATAACTCAACAGGCACCTCCATTCTCTCCTCAACAAGAGGACCTTCTTCTTCTTCTTCATCCAGATCTTGCAGTAGTGATGCTGAATCTACAAATTCAGAATCAGGGATATTAGATTTAAATTCAAAATTAATGAAATTTGAATGAAATGAATGCTCAGAATTTAAAACTCCCTCAGAAATTTCAGCTTTAGAACCCTTTTCCTCAAGCAAGGCAGCTGGGAACTCATTTGATGGTGAGGGATTTTCTTCAACCTCATCAATATCTTCATTAAATGTAGGTGGATCAAGTATTTCATTCTCCTGAGCTTTTATTTTTTGTCGTTCCATCCATAAGACTTTAACATCTTCAACTTGGGCAACCAGCGATGATATCATCTTGCTTGCTTTTTCCATATTTCTGCAATTCTCTTGAATTATCAAGGCATTTTCTTTCAATTGTTGGGAATTTTCAAGAATTTGAATACTCAATGTATCTTCCCTACTTGGATTATCATAAAAGTTATCCACATGCCAATAATTATAATAATTTCCATAAAAATCCATATTGGCTGATGATATGAATGATATGCAACAAGGCTCTTTTTTTTGTTTTTTTTTTCGTTGAAAAATAGTGTGTGTAAGCACTTGGCCTCCCCGGCAACGGCGCCAAATTGATGTTTGGGGATTTCAGTCGCTTTACCCTACTCAATTAAATTCTTATTTTCCTAAGAGTGTACCATAGTTGCACAACCTAGGGTCGATCACAAGGAGGCCGCTTATACGCACTATATTTTCAATTGTCACTTTTTAATTTAACTATTATAAAACTAACATATATAATATATATGGGGGATTTTGATTATGAAAATTAAATCAAAATGAAATATTAAATCTACATTATCAATAAAAATACCAAAGAAAATCTAACTGGAAAGAACAAGTTAAAGGTAGCAGCGGTGGACAAACGTTGATCGTTGGACACTCCCTTTATCATTGTTTACGAATATATTTTCATTAAATTATCCAATGTATACCTTAATACCTCAAGGTATACACCTAAATAATCTAGATACCATATTGAAACCTCATACATGGGTGCCGATCTTCTAATGAAAGTGTTCTGATTACCCGAAGACCTCCGAGTAACCAAAACAGGATGAACTCATCGTGCTCAAAAGCGAGACCTCGCCAAAGAAATTTAAACCATGAGTAAAACCACTTTAAATTCATTAGAATATAAGCAATCTAGAATAATTTATAAGAAATTGAAAACACGAGAGAACAAGACCTCATTCATTCATGTAAACAAGTTCCAGGATAGTTTAAAAGAAAATATTTTACAATGAAAGCACAAACTCAAAAAGGGAAATGTCTTCGGATCTCCGTTGCCCACCACCACTTGGATTTAGCCCTTCATGGCTTGATTACATCATGTAATACTCCTATACTCTTGCTCTCTCAAGCCAAACCCCTTTGTGACGGATGGTGTGGTGAAGAATGGAATTATTTGAGAGGTAGGAGCTCCCCTCCTTTTATAGGCAGATTTCGACCCCCGAAAGTTGTCGCGTTTTGGACCCCATAAATGACCTCTTCACGCGTTGAGGCCTTCTTAAATGTTGTTCATAATTGTCTTTTCCGTGTCCCCTCAAAAGATCAGCGGATTTGGATAGGTATTCCGAGAGTTATGGCCAATTTCCTCTGACAATTTTTTCTGTCCAGTAAGAATCATCAAACCGAAAAAGACCGTTTTGTACTGAATTAATGTCCCTGAAAACGGCCATTTCAGGCGTGGCCTCCTTAATTAAACTTGTTAAAAATCTTCTTAACCGTCTATCCACAAACTTTCAGCTCCATTAAAGTCGTTTTGAGCGAGTTATGGATATTTCACTGAACCTTCGTTTTTCTGGAAGAAATTTCCTGGAAGCTTCCTTGGTGTTCCTCAATAATCTTCAACTTCATTGAATTGTTTGGACCTCAAGATGGTAGAATCAGATCCTGGTCCAGAAGCCAACGTTGAAGGAAATTAACTTAGGATTCTAAAGAAATTATAATCATAAAATTTGGATTTATATTTTTTTGTAAATGACCAAAATACCCCTGTGATAAAAATCTGTTAAAAATCCAGAATTAGGCCATTTTTTCATTTAAGCTCAAAATAACACCAAAACCTAAATATGTAACAATTGCCCATTAAATAACACTATTGTGGGTTTATAAACATTAAATTACAGTATAAAATATGTGAAAATATTAGCTTCATCAATCCCCCACACTTAAGCATTGCACTCCTGAGCAATTATCATATATTCAAATCAAAATTCACACAACAATCAAAAATGAGAAAACATCCATGATCTTATTAAAAACCAAATTTCATCATGTCTATTATATGAAAAACAATTTCCTTTTATTTTCATTACAAAAATTTAAATTTGTTCAACCTCATAAATCCATCCACGGATCAATCACAACCTACCTCGCATTGAATTTTATGTCACTCTTCACTCAAGAGAAATAAATTCTGTAGTTATGCTCATACTTGGAAATTGCATGTATCACCATAGGCTTGTGACAATTCTCATTTCTCCACAGCATGAAACATAAAAATGAATTCAATCATGAGGGCTTTCATCAACGGTTCAAATGACTCTGTGGCTTTAGGTTGGTGGTTAAATGATTTAAAAGATCAAGGCTAGAAAGAGAAGGTTTGACTCTAAGGTACAATGCATGAATAATCAAGTGAAAACCCAGAAATTTCCTCACTCAATCCACCTTGAGAATGTGAAAAAAACACCACCCCAATTTATTTTAAAAGGTACATGAGCCAATCAATGATTTCAAGGTATTAAATCATCCAAGTTCTCCCCATTTTTTTTAAAGCTCCAGAAAGGCACATCTTTATTTTCCTTTTTTATATATATATTTTTTTTAAGCTCCAGAAAGGCACAGCTTTATTTTCATTTTTTTTTGAAGGAGAACTGAATGAAACAAAATGAAGCATAATAAGATTATGACTCATTCCCAATTATTTCATTGCCCAAAATGTTGATGCATACCACACAATACCCATCAATAAAACAAATCCCAATGAACGCACACGAATGGCCCTTCCCCCACACTCAAACATGAAATATCCATGCAACAATACCAAGAGAATGGGTAGGTAAGGATAAATTAGCTTGTATTGTGGCTTAAACCTATAAGGAAATTCATGGAATCTAAGGGGTAACGAAGGATAAATGTAATGGTAAGTCTCAGGATAATATGTGGCTAGCCAAAGTAGTGCCTCAATCATATTAAAAACATTCAATGAAATCCAAAGCTTCGAAAGAGAAAAATCACAAATTCTGGTTCTCACAAAAAATCCAGGTTTCCCTCAAGAAAGTGTGGGTATTAGAAAGAATATGTAAAAGTGTTTTAGAATACCTCACAGGATGAGAAAAATATTTTGAGTCAGTGTTTCAGGTCCATGGATTTCAAAAATCAGTTAAACACATAAAAATGATTGAAAATCCAATTTAAGGAAAAAAAATTCACATCAACAATCATTTAAGATCCTTTTTTTTTTCAAAAATCATTTCAATTTTTTCAAAATAAATTATTGTGTGAAATGTGATCAGAATTATCATTAAAGCTCAAGGTTTCTAAAAAATGAAAAAAAATGAAAGCACACAAAAACAAATAAGCAGGTCGACACTCCCCCCACAATTAAATTTCAGTACCATTCATTTTGTCTTGATAAAATATTAATAAGGGAAGAGAAAGAACTAAATATAAGGAAAGATACAACCTGACTTTATTTTTTCTAGCAGTACCATTGAGTTAAGCTCCTAGTTGGCACCACTTCTTCCTATAAAGCAATAAATAAAAAAAATGAATTAGAAAAAAAAATAGAAAGGTGAAAGGGAAGGGATAATGCTTGGTTTGACCCCCAAGCGGGTGCTAGGTTTTTACTGCCCCTAGTCAGGCAGTTGCAGCAGGTTAACCCCAATCCGAAGGTGGATAGGGTTTCTTTCTTAGAAACCACCACAAATTATTTCTCCCGATATCCATATGTGGATGCCAAAAGTGAGAACCCCCAAAGAAAAAAAAAATATCCCCAACCCCTAGAAGAGATGGAAAATAGAATTTGAGATTAAGAGGGGGAGGGAAAAGGATGAAGGGGCGCTCCCTGTTTTTGTAATCTGGAGGAGTGGTGTCCACCGGTGTTGAAAATAGAAGAATAGGAAGTGGATTCTCTTCTGGTTCATGTTCGTAAATTGGTTCTTCAATTATTTCTTATTTTTTTCCACCATCCTCAAATGCACCAATGCATAACTCAACAGGCACCTCCATTCTCTCCTCAACAAGAGGACCTTCTTCTTCTTCTTCATCCAGATCTTGCAGTAGTGATGCTGAATCTACAAATTCAGAATCAGGGATATTAGATTTAAATTCAAAATTAATGAAATTTGAATGAAATGAATGCTCAGAATTTAAAACTCCCTCAGAAATTTCAGCTTTAGAACCCTTTTCCTCAAGCAAGGCAGCTGGGAACTCATTTGATGGTGAGGGATTTTCTTCAACCTCATCAATATCTTCATTAAATGTAGGTGGATCAAGTATTTCATTCTCCTGAGCTTTTATTTTTTGTCGTTCCATCCATAAGACTTTAACATCTTCAATTTGGGCAACCAGCGATGATATCATCTTGCTTGCTTTTTCCATATTTCTGCAATTCTCTTGAATTATCAAGGCATTTTCTTTCAATTGTTGGGAATTTTCAAGAATTTGAATACTCAATGTATCTTCCCTACTTGGATTATCATAAAAGTTATCCACATGCCAATAATTATAATAATTTCCATAAAAATCCATATTGGCTGATGATATGAATGATATGCAACAAGGCTCTTTTTTTTGTTTTTTTTTTCTTTGAAAAATAGTGTGTGTAAGCACTTGGCCTCCCCGGAAACGGCGCCAAATTGATGTTTGGGGATTTCAGTCGCTTTACCCTACTCAATTAAATTCTTATTTTCCTAAGAGTGTACCATAGTGGCACAACCTAGGGTCGATCACAAGGAGGCCGCTTATACGCACTATATTTTCAATTGTCACTTTTTAATTTAACTATTATAAAACTAACATATATAATATATATGGGGGATTTTGATTATGAAAATTAAATCAAAATGAAATATTAAATCTACATTATCAATAAAAATACCAAAGAAAATCTAACTGGAAAGAACAAGTTAAAGGTAGCAGCGGTGGACAAACGTTGATCGTTGGACACTCCCTTTATCATTGTTTACGAATATATTTTCATTAAATTATCCAATGTATACCTTAATACCTCAAGGTATACACCTAAATAATCTAGATACCATATTGAAACCTCATACATGGGTGCCGATCTTCTAATGAAAGTGTTCTGATTACCCGAAGACCTCCGAGTAACCAAAACAGGATGAACTCATCGTGCTCAAAAGCGAGACCTCGCCAAAGAAATTTAAACCATGAGTAAAACCACTTTAAATTCATTAGAATATAAGCAATCTAGAATAATTTATAAGAAATTGAAAACACGAGAGAACAAGACCTCATTCATTCATGTAAACAAGTTCCAGGATAGTTTAAAAGAAAATATTTTACAATGAAAGCACAAACTCAAAAAGGGAAATGTCTTCGGATCTCCGTTGCCCACCACCACTTGGATTTAGCCCTTCATGGCTTGATTACATCATGTAATACTCCTATACTCTTGCTCTCTCAAGCCAAACCCCTTTGTGACGGATGGTGTGGTGAAGAATGGAATTATTTGAGAGGTAGGAGCTCCCCTCCTTTTATAGGCAGATTTCGACCCCCGAAAGTTGTCGCGTTTTGGACCCCATAAATGACCTCTTCACGCGTTGAGGCCTTCTTCAATGTTGTTCATAATTGTCTTTTCCGTGTCCCCTCAAAAGATCAGCGGATTTGGATAGGTATTCCGAGAGTTATGGCCAATTTCCTCTGACAATTTTTTCTGTCCAGTAAGAATCATCAAACCGAAAAAGACCGTTTTGTACTGAATTAATGTCCCTGAAAACGGCCATTTCAGGCGTGGCCTCCTTAATTAAACTTGTTAAAAATCTTCTTAACCGTCTATCCACAAACTTTCAGCTCCATTAAAGTCGTTTTGAGAGAGTTATGGATATTTCACTGAACCTTCGTTTTTCTGGAAGAAATTTCCTGGAAGCTTCCTTGGTGTTCCTCAATAATCTTCAACTTCATTGAATTGTTTGGACCTCAAGATGGTAGAATCAGATCCTGGTCCAGAAGCCAACGTTGAAGGAAATTAACTTAGGATTCTAAAGAAATTATAATCATAAAATTTGGATTTATATTTTTTTGTAAATGACCAAAATACCCCTGTGATAAAAATCTGTTAAAAATCCAGAATTAGGCCATTTTTTCATTTAAGCTCAAAATAACACCAAAACCTAAATATGTAACAATTGCCCATTAAATAACACTATTGTGGGTTTATAAACATTAAATTACAGTATAAAATATGTGAAAATATTAGCTTCATCAATCCCCCACACTTAAGCATTGCACTCCTGAGCAATTATCATATATTCAAATCAAAATTCACACAACAATCAAAAATGAGAAAACATCCATGATCTTATTAAAAACCAAATTTCATCATGTCTATTATATGAAAAACAATTTCCTTTTATTTTCATTACAAAAATTTAAATTTGTTCAACCTCATAAATCCATCCACGGATCAATCACAACCTACCTCGCATTGAATTTTATGTCACTCTTCACTCAAGAGAAATAAATTCTGTAGTTATGCTCATACTTGGAAATTGCATGTATCACCATAGGCTTGTGACAATTCTCATTTCTCCACAGCATGAAACATAAAAATGAATTCAATCATGAGGGCTTTCATCAACGGTTCAAATGACTCTGTGGCTTTAGGTTGGTGGTTAAATGATTTAAAAGATCAAGGCTAGAAAGAGAAGGTTTGACTCTAAGGTACAATGCATGAATAATCAAGTGAAAACCCAGAAATTTCCTCACTCAATCCACCTTGAGAATGTGAAAAAAACACCACCCCAATTTATTTTAAAAGGTACATGATCCAATCAATGATTTCAAGGTATTAAATCATCCAAGTTCTCCCCATTTTTTTTAAAGCTCCAGAAAGGCACATCTTTATTTTCCTTTTTTATATATATATTTTTTTTAAGCTCCAGAAAGGCACAGCTTTATTTTCATTTTTTTTTGAAGGAGAACTGAATGAAACAAAATGAAGCATAATAAGATTATGACTCATTCCCAATTATTTCATTGCCCAAAATGTTGATGCATACCACACAATACCCATCAATAAAACAAATCCCAATGAACGCACACGAATGGCCCTTCCCCCACACTCAAACTTGAAATATCCATGCAACAATACCAAGAGAATGGGTAGGTAAGGATAAATTAGCTTGTATTGTGGCTTAAACCTATAAGGCAATTAATGGAATCTAAGGGGTAACGAAGGATAAATGTAATGGTAAGTCTCAGGATAATATGTGGCTAGCCAAAGTGGTGCCTCAATCATATTAAAAACATTCAATGAAATCCAAAGCTTCGAAAGAGAAAAATCACAAATTCTGGTTCTCACAAAAAATCCAGGTTTCCCTCAAGAAAGTGTGGGTATTAGAAAGAATATGTAAAAGTGTTTTAGAATACCTCACAGGATGAGAAAAATATTTTGAGTCAGTGTTTCAGGTCCATGGATTTCAAAAATCAGTTAAACACATAAAAATGATTGAAAATCCAATTTAAGGAAAAAAAATTCACATCAACAATCATTTAAGATCCTTTTTTTTTCAAAAATCATTTCAATTTTTTCAAAATAAATTATTGTGTGAAATGTGATCAGAATTATCATTAAAGCTCAAGGTTTCTAAAAAATGAAAAAAAATGAAAGCACACAAAAACAAATAAGCAGGTCGACACTCCCCCCACAATTAAATTTCAGTACCATTCATTTTGTCTTGATAAAATATTAATAAGGGAAGAGAAAGAACTAAATATAAGGAAAGATACAACCTGACTTTATTTTTTCTAGCAGTACCATTGAGTTAAGCTCCTAGTTGGCACCACTTCTTCCTATAAAGCAATAAATAAAAAAAATGAATTAGAAAAAAAAATAGAAAGGTGAAAGGGAAGGGATAATGCTTGGTTTGACCCCCAAGCGGGTGCTAGGTTTTTACTGCCCCTAGTCAGGCAGTTGCAGCAGGTTAACCCCAATCCGAAGGTGGATAGGGTTTCTTTCTTAGAAACCACCACAAATTATTTCTCCCGATATCCATATGTGGATGCCAAAAGTGAGAACCCCCAAAGAAAAAAAAAATCCCCAACCCCTAGAAGAGATGGAAAATAGAATTTGAGATTAAGAGGGGGAGGGAAAAGGATGAAGGGGCGCTCCCTGTTTTTGTAATCTGGAGGAGTGGTGTCCACCGGTGTTGAAAATAGAAGAATAGGAAGTGGATTCTCTTCTGGTTCATGTTCGTAAATTGGTTCTTCAATTATTTCTTCTTTTTTTCCACCATCCTCAAATGCACCAATGCATAACTCAACAGGCACCTCCATTCTCTCCTCAACAAGAGGACCTTCTTCTTCTTCTTCATCCAGATCTTGCAGTAGTGATGCTGAATCTACAAATTCAGAATCAGGGATATTAGATTTAAATTCAAAATTAATGAAATTTGAATGAAATGAATGCTCAGAATTTAAAACTCCCTCAGAAATTTCAGCTTTAGAACCCTTTTCCTCAAGCAAGGCAGCTGGGAACTCATTTGATGGTGAGAGATTTTCTTCAACCTCATCAATATCTTCATTAAATGTAGGTGGATCAAGTATTTCATTCTCCTGAGCTTTTATTTTTTGTCGTTCCATCCATAAGACTTTAACATCTTCAACTTGGGCAACCAGCGATGATATCATCTTGCTTGCTTTTTCCATATTTCTGCAATTCTCTTGAATTATCAAGGCATTTTCTTTCAATTGTTGGGAATTTTCAAGAATTTGAATACTCAATGTATCTTCCCTACTTGGATTATCATAAAAGTTATCCACATGCCAATAATTATAATAATTTCCATAAAAATCCATATTGGCTGATGATATGAATGATATGCAACAAGGCTCTTTTTTTTGTTTTTTTTTCTTTGAAAAATAGCGTGTGTAAGCACTTGGCCTCCCCGGCAACGGCGCCAAATTGATGTTTGGGGATTTCAGTCGCTTTACCCTACTCAATTAAATTCTTATTTTCCTAAGAGTGTACCATAGTGGCACAACCTAGGGTCGATCACAAGGAGGCCGCTTATACGCACTATATTTTCAATTGTCACTTTTTAATTTAACTAATATAAAACTAACATATATAATATATATGGGGGATTTTGATTATGAAAATTAAATCAAAATGAAATATTAAATCTACATTATCAATAAAAATACCAAAGAAAATCTAACTGGAAAGAACAAGTTAAAGGTAGCAGCGGTGGACAAACGTTGATCGTTGGACACTCCTTTTATCATTGTTTACGAATATATTTTCATTAAATTATCCAATGTATACCTTAATACCTCAAGGTATACACCTAAATAATCTAGATACCATATTGAAACCTCATACATGGGTGCCGATCTTCTAATGAAAGTGTTCTGATTACCCGAAGAACTCCGAGTAACCAAAACAGGATGAACTCATCGTGCTCAAAAGCGAGACCTCGCCAAAGAAATTTAAACCATGAGTAAAACCACTTTAAATTCATTAGAATATAAGAAATCTAGAATAATTTATAAGAAATTGAAAACACGAGAGAACAAGACCTCATTCATTCATGTAAACAAGTTCCAGGATAGTTTAAAAGAAAATATTTTACAATGAAAGCACAAACTCAAAAAGGGAAATGTCTTCGGATCTCCGTTGCCCACCACCACTTGGATTTAGCCCTTCATGGCTTGATTACATCATGTAATACTCCTATACTCTTGCTCTCTCAAGCCAAACCCCTTTGTGACGGATGGTGTGGTGAAGAATGGAATTATTTGAGAGGTAGGAGCTCCCCTCCTTTTATAGGCAGATTTCGACCCCCGAAAGTTGTCGCGTTTTGGACCCCATAAATGACCTCTGCACGCGTTGAGGCCTTCTTCAATGTTGTTCATAATTGTCTTGTCCGTGTCCCCTCAAAAGATCAGCGGATTTGGATAGGTATTCCGAGAGTTATGGCCAATTTCCTCTGACAATTTATTCTGTCCAGTCAGAATCATCAAACCGAAAAAGACCGTTTTGTACTGAATTAATGTCCCTGAAAACGGCCATTTCAGGCGTGGCCTCCTTAATGAAACTTGTTAAAAATCTTCTTAACCGTCTATCCACAAACTTTCAGCTCCATTAAAGTCGTTTTGAGCGAGTTATGGATATTTCACTGAACCTTCGTTTTTCTGGAAGAAATTTCCTGGAAGCTTCCTTGGTGTTCCTCAATAATCTTCAACTTCATTGAATTGTTTGGACCTCAAGATGGTAGAATCAGATCCTGGTCCAGAAGACAATGTTGAAGGAAATTAACTTTGGATTCTAAAGAAATTATAATCATAAAATTTGGATTTATATTTTTTTGTAAATGACCAAAATACCCCTGTGATAAAAATCTGTTAAAAATCCAGAATTATGCCATTTTTTCATTTAAGCTCAAAATAACACCAAAACCTAAATATGTAACAATTGCCCATTAAATAACACTATTGTGGGTTTATAAACATTAAATTACAGTATAAAATATGTGAAAATATTAGCTTCATCAATCCCCCACACTTAAGCATTGCACTCCTGAGCAATTATCATATATTCAAATCAAAATTCACACAACAATCAAAAATGAGAAAACATCCATGATCTTATTAAAAACCAAATTTCATCATGTCTATTATATGAAAAACAATTTCCTTTTATTTTCATTACAAAAAATTTAAATTTGTTCAACCTCATAAATCCATCCACGGATCAATCACAACCTACCTCGCATTGAATTTTATGTCACTCTTCACTCAAGATAAATAAATTCTGTAGTTATGCTCATACTTGGAAATTGCATGTATCACCATAGGCTTGTGACAATTCTCATTTCTCCACAGCATGAAACATAAAAATGAATTCAATCATGAGGGCTTTCATCAACGGTTCAAATGACTCTGTGGCTTTAGGTTGGTGGTTAAATGATTTAAAAGATCAAGGCTAGAAAGAGAAGGTTTGACTCTAAGGTACAATGCATGAATAATCAAGTGAAAACCCAGAAATTTCCTCACTCAATCCACCTTGAGAATGTGAAAAAAACACCACCCCAATTTATTTTAAAAGGTACATGAGCCAATCAATGATTTCAAGGTATTAAATCATCCAAGTTCTCCCCATTTTTTTTAAAGGTCCAGAAAGGCACAGCTTTATTTTCCTTTTTTATATATATATTTTTTTTAAGCTCCAGAAAGGCACAGCTTTATTTTCATTTTTTTTGAAGGAGAACTGAATGAAACAAAATGAAGCATAATAAGATTATGACTCATTCCCAATTATTTCATTGCCCAAAATGTTGATGCATACCACACAATACCCATCAATAAAACAAATCCCAATGAACGCACACGAATGGCCCTTCCCCCACACTCAAACTTGAAATATCCATGCAACAATACCAAGAGAATGGGTAGGTAAGGATAAATTAGCTTGTATTGTGGCTTAAACCTATAAGGCAATTCATGGAATCTAAGGGGTAACGAAGGATAAATGTAATGGTAAGTCTCAGGATAATATGTGGCTAGCCAAAGTAGTGCCTCAATCATATTAAAAACATTCAATGAAATCCAAAGCTTCGAAAGAGAAAAATCACAAATTCTGGTTCTCACAAAAAATCCAGGTTTCCCTCAAGAAAGTGTGGGTATTAGAAAGAATATGTAAAAGTGTTTTAGAATACCTCACAGGATGAGAAAAATATTTTGAGTCAGTGTTTCAGGTCCATGGATTTCAAAAATCAGTTAAACACATAAAAATGATTGAAAATCCAATTTAAGGAAAAAAAATTCACATCAACAATCATTTAAGATCCTTTTTTTTCAAAAATCATTTCAATTTTTTCAAAATAAATTATTGTGTGAAATGTGATCAGAATTATCATTAAAGCTCAAGGTTTCTAAAAAATGAAAAAAAATGAAAGCACACAAAAACAAATAAGCAGGTCGAAACTCCCCCCACAATTAAATTTCAGTACCATTCATTTTGTCTTGATAAAATATTAATAAGGGAAGAGAAAGAACTAAATATAAGGAAAGATACAACCTGACTTTATTTTTTCTAGCAGTACCATTGAGTTAAGCTCCTAGTTGGCACCACTTCTTCCTATAAAGCAATAAATAAAAAAAATGAATTAGAAAAAAAAATAGAAAGGTGAAAGGGAAGGGATAATGCTTGGTTTGACCCCCAAGCGGGTGCTAGGTTTTTACTGCCCCTAGTCAGGCAGTTGCAGCAGGTTAACCCCAATCCGAAGGTGGATAGGGTTTCTTTCTTAGAAACCACCACAAATTATTTCTCCCGATATCCATATGTGGATGCCAAAAGTGAGAACCCCCAAAGAAAAAAAAATATCCCCAACCCCTAGAAGAGATGGAAAATAGAATTTGAGATTAAGAGGGGGAGGGAAAAGGATGAAGGGGCGCTCCCTGTTTTTGTAATCTGGAGGAGTGGTGTCCACCGATGTTGAAAATAGAAGAATAGGAAGTGGAATCTCTTCTGGTTCATGTTCGTAAATTGGTTCTTCAATTATTTCTTCTTTTTTTCCACCATCCTCAAATGCACCAATGCATAACTCAACAGGCACCTCCATTCTCTCCTCAACAAGAGGACCTTCTTCTTCTTCTTCATCCAGATCTTGCAGTAGTGATGCTGAATCTACAAATTCAGAATAAGGGATATTAGATTTAAATTCAAAATTAATGAAATTTGAATGAAATGAATGCTCAGAATTTAAAACTCCCTCAGAAATTTCAGCTTTAGAACCCTTTTCCTCAAGCAAGGCAGCTGGGAACTCATTTGATGGTGAGGGATTTTCTTCAACCTCATCAATATCTTCATTAAATGTAGGTGGATCAAGTATTTCATTCTCCTGAGCTTTTATTTTTTGTCGTTCCATCCATAAGACTTTAACATCTTCAACTTGGGCAACCAGCGATGATATCATCTTGCTTGCTTTTTCCATATTTCTGCAATTCTCTTGAATTATCAAGGCATTTTCTTTCAATTGTTGGGAATTTTCAAGAATTTGAATACTCAATGTATCTTCCCTACTTGGATTATCATAAAAGTTATCCACATGCCAATAATTATAATAATTTCCATAAAAATCCATATTGGCTGATGATATGAATGATATGCAACAAGGCTCTTTTTTTTGTTTTTTTTTCATTGAAAAATAGTGTGTGTAAGCACTTGGCCTCCCCGGCAACGGCGCCAAATTGATGTTTGGGGATTTCAGTCGCTTTACCCTACTCAATTAAATTCTTATTTTCCTAAGAGTGTACCATAGTGGCACAACCTAGGGTCGATCACAAGGAGGCCGCTTATACGCACTATATTTTCAATTGTCACTTTTTAATTTAACTAATATAAAACTAACATATATAATATATATGGGGGATTTTGATTATGAAAATTAAATCAAAATGAAATATTAAATCTACATTATCAATAAAAATACCAAAGAAAATCTAACTGGAAAGAACAAGTTAAAGGTAGCAGCGGTGGACAAACGTTGATCGTTGGACACTCCCTTGATCATTGTTTACGAATATATTTTCATTAAATTATCCAATGTATACCTTAATACCTCAAGGTATACACCTAAATAATCTAGATACCATATTGAAACCTCATACATGGGTGCCGATCTTCTAATGAAAGTGTTCTGATTACCCGAAGACCTCCGAGTAACCAAAACAGGATGAACTCATCGTGCTCAAAAGCGAGACCTCGCCAAAGAAATTTAAACCATGAGTAAAACCACTTTAAATTCATTAGAATATAAGCAATCTAGAATAATTTATAAGAAATTGAAAACACGAGAGAACAAGACCTCATTCATTCATGTAAACAAGTTCCAGGATAGTTTAAAAGAAAATATTTTACAATGAAAGCACAAACTCAAAAAGGGAAATGTCTTCGGATCTCCGTTGCCCACCACCACTTGGATTTAGCCCTTCATGGCTTGATTACATCATGTAATACTCCTATACTCTTGCTCTCTCAAGCCAAACCCCTTTGTGACGGATGGTGTGGTGAAGAATGGAATTATTTGAGAGGTAGGAGCTCCCCTCCTTTTATAGGCAGATTTCGACCCCCGAAAGTTGTCGCGTTTTGGACCCCATAAATGACCTCTTCACGCGTTGAGGCCTTCTTCAATGTTGTTCATAATTGTCTTGTCCGTGTCCCCTCAAATGATCAGCGGATATGGATAGGTATTCCGAGAGTTATGGCCAATTTCCTCTGACAATTTATTCTGTCCAGTCAGAATCATCAAACCGAAAAAGACCGTTTTGTACTGAATTAATGTCCCTGAAAACGGTCATTTCAGGCGTGGCCTCCTTAATGAAACTTGTTAAAAATCCTCTTAACCGTCTATCCACAAACTTTCAGCTCCATTAAATTCGTTTTGAGCGAGTTATGGATATTTCACTGAACCTTCGTTTTTCTGGAAGAAATTTCATGGAAGCTTCCTTGGTGTTCCTCAATAATCTTCAACTTCATTGAATTGTTTGGACCTCAAGATGGTATAATCAGATCCTGGTCCAGAAGACAATGTTGAAGGAAATTAACTTAGGATTCTAAAGAAATTATAATCATAAAATTTGGATTTATATTTTTTTGTAAATGACCAAAATACCCCTGTGATAAAAATCTGTTAAAAATCCAGAATTAGGCCATTTTTTCATTTAAGCTCAAAATAACACCAAAACCTAAATATGTAACAATTGCCCATTAAATAACACTATTGTGGGTTTATAAACATTAAATTACAGTATAAAATATGTGAAAATATTAGCTTCATCAATCCCCCACACTTAAGCATTGCACTCCTGAGCAATTATCATATATTCAAATCAAAATTCACACAACAATCAAAAATGAGAAAACATCCATGATCTTATTAAAAACCAAATTTCATCATGTCTATTATATGAAAAACAATTTCCTTTTATTTTCATTACAAAAAATTAAATTTTTTCAACCTCATAAATCCATCCACGGATCAATCACAACCTACCTCGCATTGAATTTTATGTCACTCTTCACTCAAGAGAAATAAATTATGTAGTTATGCTCATACTTGGAAATTGCATGTATCACCATAGGCTTGTGACAATTCTCATTTCTCCACAGCATGAAACATAAAAATGAATTCAATCATGAGGGCTTTCATCAACGGTTCAAATGACTCTGTGGCTTTAGGTTGGTGGTTAAATGATTTAAAAGATCAAGGCTAGAAAGAGAAGGTTTGACTCTAAGGTACAATGCATGAATAATCAAGTGAAAACCCAGAAATTTCCTCACTCAATCCACCTTGAGAATGTGAAAAAAACACCACCCCAATTTATTTTAAAAGGTACATGAGCCAATCAATGATTTCAAGGTATTAAATCATCCAAGTTCTCCCCATTTTTTTTAAAGCTCCAGAAAGGCACAGCTTTATTTTCCTTTTTTATATATATATTTTTTTTAAGCTCCAGAAAGGCACAGCTTTATTTTCATTTTTTTTTGAAGGAGAACTGAATGAAACAAAATGAAGCATAATAAGATTATGACTCATTCCCAATTATTTCATTGCCCAAAATGTTGATGCATACCACACAATACCCATCAATAAAACAAATCCCAATGAACGCACACGAATGGCCCTTCCCCCACACTCAAACTTGAAATATCCATGCAACAATACCAAGAGAATGGGTAGGTAAGGATAAATTAGCTTGTATTGTGGCTTAAACCTATAAGGCAATTCATGGAATCTAAGGGGTAACGAAGGATAAATGTAATGGTAAGTCTTAGGATAATATGTGGCTAGCCAAAGTAGTGCCTCAATCATATTAAAAACATTCAATGAAATCCAAAGCTTCGAAAGAGAAAAATCACAAATTCTGGTTCTCACAAAAAATCCAGGTTTCCCTCAAGAAAGTGTGGGTATTAGAAAGAATATGTAAAAGTGTTTTAGAATACCTCACAGGATGAGAAAAATATTTTGAGTCAGTGTTTCAGGTCCATGGATTTCAAAAATCATTTAAACACATAAAAATGATTGAAAATCCAATTTAAGGAAAAAAAATTCACATCAACAATCATTTAAGATCCTTTTTTTTTCAAAAATCATTTCAATTTTATCAAAATAAATTATTGTGTGAAATGTGATCAGAATTATCATTAAAGCTCAAGGTTTCTAAAAAATGAAAAAAAATGAAAGCACACAAAAACAAATAAGCAGGTCGACACTCCCCCCACAATTAAATTTCAGTACCATTCATTTTGTCTTGATAAAATATTAATAAGGGAAGAGAAAAAACTAAATATAAGGAAAGATACAACCTGACTTTATTTTTTCTAGCAGTACCATTGAGTTAAGCTCCTAGTTGGCACCACTTCTTCCTATAAAGCAATAAATAAAAAAAATGAATTAGAAAAAAAAATAGAAAGGTTAAAGGGAAGGGATAATGCTTGGTTTGACCCCCAAGCGGGTGCTAGGTTTTTACTGCCCCTAGTCAGGCAGTTGCAGCAGGTTAACCCCAATCCGAAGGTGGATAGGGTTTCTTTCTTAGAAACCACCACAAATTATTTCTCCCGATATCCATATGTGGATGCCAAAAGTGAGAACCCCCAAAGAAAAAAAAAATATCCCCAACCCCTAGAAGAGATGGAAAATAGAATTTGAGATTAAGAGGGGGAGGGAAAAGGATGAAGGGGCGCTCCCTGTTTTTGTAATCTGGAGGAGTGGTGTCCACCGGTGTTGAAAATAGAAGAATAGGAAGTGGAATCTCTTCTGGTTCATGTTCGTAAATTGGTTCTTCAATTATTTCTTCTTTTTTTCCACCATCCTCAAATGCACCAATGCATAACTCAACAGGCACCTCCATTCTCTCCTCAACAAGAGGACCTTCTTCTTCTTCTTCATCCAGATCTTGCAGTAGTGATGCTGAATCTACAAATTCAGAATAAGGGATATTAGATTTAAATTCAAAATTAATGAAATTTGAATGAAATGAATGCTCAGAATTTAAAACTCCCTCAGAAATTTCAGCTTTAGAACCCTTTTCCTCAAGCAAGGCAGCTGGGAACTCATTTGATGGTGAGGGATTTTCTTCAACCTCATCAATATCTTCATTAAATGTAGGTGGATCAAGTATTTCATTCTCCTGAGCTTTTATTTTTTGTCGTTCCATCCATAAGACTTTAACATCTTCAACTTGGGCAACCATCGATGATATCATCTTGCTTGCTTTTTCCATATTTCTGCAATTCTCTTGAATTATCAAGGCATTTTCTTTCAATTGTTGGGAATTTTCAAGAATTTGAATACTCAATGTATCTTCCCTACTTGGATTATCATAAAAGTTATCCACATGCCAATAATTATAATAATTTCCATAAAAATCCATATTGGCTGATGATATGAATGATATGCAACAAGGCTCTTTTTTTTGTTTTTTTTTCTTTGAAAAATAGTGTGTGTAAGCACTTGGCCTCCCCGGCAACGGCGCCAAATTGATGTTTGGGGATTTCAGTCGCATTACCCTACTCAATTAAATTCTTATTTTCCTAAGAGTGTACCATAGTGGCACAACCTAGGGTCGATCACAAGGAGGCCGCTTATACGCACTATATTTTCAATTGTCACTTTTTAATTTAACTAATATAAAACTAACATATATAATATATATGGGGGATTTTGATTATGAAAATTAAATCAAAATGAAATATTAAATCTACATTATCAATAAAAATACCAAAGAAAATCTAACTGGAAAGAACAAGTTAAAGGTAGCAGCGGTGGACAAACGTTGATCGTTGGACACTCCCTTTATCATTGTTTACGAATATATTTTCATTAAATTATCCAATGTATACCTTAATACCTCAAGGTATACACCTAAATAATCTAGATACCATATTGAAACCTCATACATGGGTGCCGATCTTCTAATGAAAGTGTTCTGATTACCCGAAGACCTCCGAGTAACCAAAACAGGATGAACTCATCGTGCTCAAAAGCGAGACCTCGCCAAAGAAATTTAAACCATGAGTAAAACCACTTTAAATTCATTAGAATATAAGCAATCTAGAATAATTTATAAGAAATTGAAAACACGAGAGAACAAGACCTCATTCATTCATGTAAACAAGTTCCAGGATAGTTTAAAAGAAAATATTTTACAATGAAAGCACAAACTCAAAAAGGGAAATGTCTTCGGATCTCCGTTGCCCACCACCACGTGGATTTAGCCCTTCATGGCTTGATTAAATCATGTAATACTCCTATACTCTTGCTCTCTCAAGCCAAACCCCTTTGTGACGGATGGTGTGGTGAAGAATGGAATTATTTGAGAGGTAGGAGCTCCCCTCCTTTTATAGGCAGATTTCGACCCCCGAAAGCTGTCGCGTTTTGGACCCCAGAAATGACCTCTTCACGCGTTGAGGCCTTCTTCAATGTTGTTCATAATTGTCGTGTCCGTGTCCCCTCAAAAGAGAAGCGGATTTGGATAGGTATTCCGAGAGTTATGGCCAATTTCCTCTGACAATTTATTCTGTCCAGTCAGAATCATCAAACCGAAAAACACCGTTTTGTACTGAATTAATGTCCCTGAAAACGGCCATTTCAGGCGTGGCCTCCTTAATGAAACTTGTTAAAAATATTCGTAACCGTCTATCCACCAAATTTCAGCTCCATTAAAGTCGTTTTGAGCGAGTTATGGATATTTCACTGAACCTTCGTTTTTCTGGAAGAAATTTCCTGGAAGTTTCCTTGGTGTTCCTCAATAATCTTCAACTTCATTGAATTGTTTGGACCTCAAGATGGTAGAATCAGATCCTGGTCCAGAAGACAAAGTTGAAGGAAATTAAATTAGGATTCTAAAGAAATTATAATCATAAAATTTGGATTTATATTTTTTTGTAAATGACCAAAATACCCCTGTGATAAAAATCTGTTAAAAATCCAGAATTAGGCCATTTTTTCATTTAAGCTCAAAATAACACCAAAACCTAAATATGTAACAATTGCCCATTAAATAACACTATTGTGGGTTTATAAACATTAAATTACAGTATAAAATATGTGAAAATATTAGCTTCATCAATCCCCCACACTTAAGCATTGCACTCCTGAGCAATTATCATATATTCAAATCAAAATTCACACAACAATCAAAAATGAGAAAACATCCATAATCTTATTAAAAACCAAATTTCATCATGTCTCTTATATGAAAAACAATTTCCTTTTATTTTCATTAAAAAAATTTAAATTTGTTCAACCTCATAAATCCATCCACGGATCAATCACAACCTACCTCGCATTGAATTTTATGTCACTCTTCACTCAAGAGAAATAAATAATGTAGTTATGCTCATATTTGGAAATTGCATGTATCACCATAGGCTTGTGACAATTCTCATTTCTCCACAGCGTGAAACATAAAAATGAATTCAATCATGAGGGCTTTCATCAACGGTTCAAATGACTCTGTGGCTTTAGGTTGGTGGTTAAATGATTTAAAAGATCAAGGCTAGAAAGAGAAGGTTTGACTCTAAGGTACAATGCATGAATAATCAAGTGAAAACCCAGAAATTTCCTCACTCAATCCACCTTGAGAATGTGAAAAAAAACACCACCCCAATTTATTTTAAATGGTACATGAGCCAATCAATGATTTCAAGGTATTAAATCATCCAACTTCTCCCCATTTTTTTTAAAGCTCCAGAAAGGCACAGCTTTATTTTCCTTTTTTATATATATATTTTTTTTAAGCTCCAGAAAGGCACAGCTTTATTTTCATTTTTTTTGAAGGAGAACTGAATGAAACAAAATGAAGCATAATAAGATTATGACTCATTCCCAATTATTTCATTGCCCAAAATGTTGATGCATACCACACAATACCCATCAATGAAACAAATCCCAATGAACGCACACGAATGGCCCTTCCCCCACACTCAAACTTGAAATATCCATGCAACAATACCAAGAGAATGGGTAGGTAAGGATAAATTAGCTTGTATTGTGGCTTAAACCTATAAGGCAATTCATGGAATCTAAGGGGTAACGAAGGATAAATGTAATGGTAAGTCTCAGGATAATATGTGTCTAGCCAAAGTAGTGCCTCAATCATATTAAAAACATTCAATGAAATCCAAAGCTTCGAAAGAGAAAAATCACAAATTCTGGTTCTCACAAAAAATCCAGGTTTCCCTCAAGAAAGTGTGGGTATTAGAAAGAATATGTAAAAGTGTTTTAGAATACCTCACAGGATGAGAAAAATATTTTGAGTCAGTGTTTCAGGTCCATGGATTTCAAAAATCAGTTAAACACATAAAAATGATTGAAAATCCAATTTAAGGAAAAAAAATTCACATCAACAATCATTTAAGATCCTTTTTTTTTCAAAAATCATTTCAATTTTATCAAAATAAATTATTGTGTGAAATGTGATCAGAATTATCATTAAAGCTCAAGGTTTCTAAAAAATGAAAAAAAATGAAAGCACACAAAAACAAATAAGCAGGTCGACACTCCCCCCACAATTAAATTTCAGTACCATTCATTTTGTCTTGATAAAATATTAATAAGGGAAGAGAAAAAACTAAATATAAGGAAAGATACAACCTGACTTTATTTTTTCTAGCAGTACCATTGAGTTAAGCTCCTAGTTGGCACCACTTCTTCCTATAAAGCAATAAATAAAAAAATGAATTAGAAAAAAAAATAGAAAGGTTAAAGGGAAGGGATAATGCTTGGTTTGACCCCCAAGCGGGTGCTAGGTTTTTACTGCCCCTAGTCAGGCAGTTGCAGCAGGTTAACCCCAATCCGAAGGTGGATAGGGTTTCTTTCTTAGAAACCACCACAAATTATTTCTCCCGATATCCATATGTGGATGCCAAAAGTGAGAACCCCCAAAGAAAAAAAATATCCCCAACCCCTAGAAGAGATGGAAAATAGAATTTGAGATTAAGAGGGGGAGGGAAAAGGATGAAGGGGCGCTCCCTGTTTTTGTAATCTGGAGGAGTGGTGTCCACCGGTGTTGAAAATAGAAGAATAGGAAGTGGAATCTCTTCTGGTTCATGTTCGTAAATTGGTTCTTCAATTATTTCTTCTTTTTTTCCACCATCCTCAAATGCACCAATGCATAACTCAACAGGCACCTCCATTCTCTCCTCAACAAGAGGACCTTCTTCTTCTTCTTCATCCAGATCTTGCAGTAGTGATGCTGAATCTACAAATTCAGAATAAGGGATATTAGATTTAAATTCAAAATTAATGAAATTTGAATGAAATGAATGCTCAGAATTTAAAACTCCCTCAGAAATTTCAGCTTTAGAACCCTTTTCCTCAAGCAAGGCAGCTGGGAACTCATTTGATGGTGAGGGATTTTCTTCAACCTCATCAATATCTTCATTAAATGTAGGTGGATCAAGTATTTCATTCTCCTGAGCTTTTATTTTTTTTCGTTCCATCCATAAGACTTTAACATCTTCAACTTGGGCAACTAGCGATGATATCATCTTGCTTGCTTTTTCCATATTTCTGCAATTCTCTTGAATTATCAATGCATTTTCTTTCAATTGTTGGGAATTTTCAAGAATTTGAATACTCAATGTATCTTCCCTACTTGGATTATCATAAAAGTTATCCACATGCCAATAATTATAATAATTTCCATAAAAATCCATATTGGCTGATGATATGAATGATATGCAACAAGGCTCTTTTTTTTGTTTTTTTTTTCTTTGAAAAATAGTGTGTGTAAGCACTTGGCCTCCCCGGCAACAGCGCCAAATTGATGTTTGGGGATTTCAGCCGCTTTACCCTACTCAATTAAATTCTTATTTTCCTAAGAGTGTACCATAGTGGCACAACCTAGGGTCGATCACAAGGAGGCCGCTTATACGCACTATATTTTCAATTGTCACTTTTTAATTTAACTAATATAAAACTAACATATATAATATATATGGGGGATTTTGATTATGAAAATTAAATCAAAATGAAATATTAAATCTACATTATCAATAAAAATACCAAAGAAAATCTAACTGGAAAGAACAAGTTAAAGGTAGCAGCGGTGGACAAACGTTGATCGTTGGACACTACCTTTATCATTGTTTACGAATATATTTTCATTAAATTATCCAATGTATACCTTAATACCTCAAGGTATACACCCAAATAATCTTGATACCATATTGAAACCTCATACATGGGTGCCGATCTTCTAATGAAAGTGTTCTGATTACCCGAAGACCTCCGAGTAACCAAAACAGGATGAACTCATCGTGCTCAAAAGCGAGACCTCGCCAAAGAAATTTAAACCATGAGTAAAACCACTTTAAATTCATTAGAATATAAGAAATCTAGAATAATTTATAAGAAATTGAAAACACGAGAGAACAAGACCTCATTCATTCATGTAAACAAGTTCCAGGATAGTTTAAAAGAAAATATTTTACAATGAAAGCACAAACTCAAAAAGGGAAATGTCTTCGGATCTCCGTTGCCCACCACCACTTGGATTTAGCCCTTCATGGCTTGATTAAATCATGTAATACTCCTATACTCTTGCTCTCTCAAGCCAAACCCCTTTGTGACGGATGGTGTGGTGAAGAATGGAATTATTTGAGAGGTAGGAGCTCCCCTCCTTTTATAGGCAGATTTCGACCCCCGAAAGCTGTCGCGTTTTGGACCCCAGAAATGACCTCTTCACGCGTTGAGGCCTTCTTCAATGTTGTTCATAATTGTCGTGTCCGTGTCCCCTCAAAAGATCAGCGGATTTGGATAGGTATTCCGAGAGTTATGGCCAATTTCCTCTGACAATTTATTCTGTCCAGTCAGAATCATCAAACCGAAAAACACCGTTTTGTACTGAATTAATGTCCCTGAAAACGGCCATTTCAGGCGTGGCCTCCTTAATGAAACTTGTTAAAAATATTCGTAACCGTCTATCCACCAAATTTCAGCTCCATTAAAGTCGTTTTGAGCGAGTTATGGATATTTCACTGAACCTTCGTTTTTCTGGAAGAAATTTCCTGGAAGTTTCCTTGGTGTTCCTCAATAATCTTCAACTTCATTGAATTGTTTGGACCTCAAGATGGTAGAATCAGATCCTGGTCCAGAAGACAAAGTTGAAGGAAATTAAATTAGGATTCTAAAGAAATTATAATCATAAAATTTGGATTTATATTTTTTTGTAAATGACCAAAATACCCCTGTGATAAAAATCTGTTAAAAATCCAGAATTAGGCCATTTTTTCATTTAAGCTCAAAATAACACCAAAACCTAAATATGTAACAATTGCCCATTAAATAACACTATTGTGGGTTTATAAAAATTAAATTACAGTATAAAATATGTGAAAATATTAGCTTCATCAATCCCCCACACTTAAGCATTGCACTCCTGAGCAATTATCATATATTCAAATCAAAATTTACACAACAATCAAAAATGAGAAAACATCCATAATCTTATTAAAAACCAAATTTCATCATGTCTCTTATATGAAAAACAATTTCCTTTTATTTTCATTACAAAAATTTAAATTTGTTCAACCTCATAAATCCATCCACGGATCAATCACAACCTACCTCGCATTGAATTTTATGTCACTCTTCACTCAAGAGAAATAAATTATGTAGTTATGCTCATATTTGGAAATTGCATGTATCACCATAGGCTTGTGACAATTCTCATTTCTCCACAGCGTGAAACATAAAAATGAATTCAATCATGAGGGCTTTCATCAACGGTTCAAATGACTCTGTGGCTTTAGGTTGGTGGTTAAATGATTTAAAAGATCAAGGCTAGAAAGAGAAGGTTTGACTCTAAGGTACAATGCATGAATAATCAAGTGAAAACCCAGAAATTTCCTCACTCAATCCACCTTGAGAATGTGAAAAAAAACACCACCCCAATTTATTTTAAATGGTACATGAGCCAATCAATGATTTCAAGGTATTAAATCATCCAACTTCTCCCCATTTTTTTAAAGCTCCAGAAAGGCACAGCTTTATTTTCCTTTTTTATATATATATTTTTTTTAAGCTCCAGAAAGGCACAGCTTTATTTTCATTTTTTTTTGAAGGAGAACTGAATGAAACAAAATGAAGCATAATAAGATTATGACTCATTCCCAATTATTTCATTGCCCAAAATGTTGATGCATACCACACAATACCCATCAATGAAACAAATCCCAATGAACGCACACGAATGGCCCTTCCCCCACACTCAAACTTGAAATATCCATGCAACAATACCAAGAGAATGGGTAGGTAAGGATAAATTAGCTTGTATTGTGGCTTAAACCTATAAGGAAATTCATGGAATCTAAGGGGTAACGAAGGATAAATGTAATGGTAAGTCTCAGGATAATATGTGGCTAGCCAAAGTAGTGCCTCAATCATATTAAAAACATTCAATGAAATCCAAAGCTTCGAAAGAGAAAAATCACAAATTCTGGTTCTCACAAAAAATCCAGGTTTCCCTCAAGAAAGTGTGGGTATTAGAAAGAATATGTAAAAGTGTTTTAGAATACCTCACAGGATGAGAAAAATATTTTGAGTCAGTGTTTCAGGTCCATGGATTTCAAAAATCAGTTAAACACATAAAAATGATTGAAAATCCAATTTAAGGAAAAAAAATTCACATCAACAATCATTTAAGATCCTTTTTTTTTCAAAAATCATTTCAATTTTATCAAAATAAATTATTGTGTGAAATGTGATCAGAATTATCATTAAAGCTCAAGGTTTCTACAAAATTAAAAAAAATGAAAGCACACAAAAACAAATAAGCAGGTCGACACTCCCCCCACAATTAAATTTCAGTACCATTCATTTTGTCTTGATAAAATATTAATAAGGGAAGAGAAAAAACTAAATATAAGGAAAGATACAACCTGACTTTATTTTTTCTAGCAGTACCATTGAGTTAAGCTCCTAGTTGGCACCACTTCTTCCTATAAAGCAATAAATAAAAAAATGAATTAGAAAAAAAAATAGAAAGGTTAAAGGGAAGGGATAATGCTTGGTTTGACCCCCAAGCGGGTGCTAGGTTTTTACTGCCCCTAGTCAGGCAGTTGCAGCAGGTTAACCCCAATCCGAAGGTGGATAGGGTTTCTTTCTTAGAAACCACCACAAATTATTTCTCCCGATATCCATATGTGGATGCCAAAAGTGAGAACCCCCAAAGAAAAAAAAATATCCCCAACCCCTAGAAGAGATGGAAAATAGAATTTGAGATTAAGAGGGGGAGGGAAAAGGATGAAGGGGAGCTCCCTGTTTTTGTAATCTGGAGGAGTGGTGTCCACCGGTGTTGAAAATAGAAGAATAGGAAGTGGAATCTCTTCTGGTTCATGTTCGTAAATTGGTTCTTCAATTATTTCTTCTTTTTTTCCACCATCCTCAAATGCACCAATGCATAACTCAACAGGCACCTCCATTCTCTCCTCAACAAGAGGACCTTCTTCTTCTTCTTCATCCAGATCTTGCAGTAGTGATGCTGAATCTACAAATTCAGAATAAGGGATATTAGATTTAAATTCAAAATTAATGAAATTTGAATGAAATGAATGCTCAGAATTTAAAACTCCCTCAGAAATTTCAGCTTTAGAACCCTTTTCCTCAAGCAAGGCAGCTGGGAACTCATTTGATGGTGAGGGATTTTCTTCAACCTCATCAATATCTTCATTAAATGTATGTGGATCAAGTATTTCATTCTTCTGAGCTTTTATTTTTTGTCGTTCCATCCATAAGACTTTAACATCTTCAACTTGGGCAACCAGCGATGATATCATCTTGCTTGCTTTTTCCATATTTCTGCAATTCTCTTGAATTATCAAGGCATTTTCTTTCAATTGTTGGGAATTTTCAAGAATTTGAATACTCAATGTATCTTCCCTACTTGGATTATCATAAAAGTTATCCACATGCCAATAATTATAATAATTTCCATAAAAATCCATATTGGCTGATGATATGAATGATATGCAACAAGGCTCTTTTTTTTTGTTTTTTTTTCTTTGAAAAATAGTGTGTGTAAGCACTTGGCCTCCCCGGCAACAGCGCCAAATTGATGTTTGGGGATTTCAGTCGCTTTACCCTACTCAATTAAATTCTTATTTTCCTAAGAGTGTACCATAGTGGCACAACCTAGGGTCGATCACAAGGAGGCCGCTTATACGCACTATATTTTCAATTGTCACTTTTTAATTTAACTAATATAAAACTAACATATATAATATATATGGGGGATTTTGATTATGAAAATTAAATCAAAATGAAATATTAAATCTACATTATCAATAAAAATACCAAAGAAAATCTAACTGGAAAGAACAAGTTAAAGGTAGCAGCGGTGGACAAACGTTGATCGTTGGACACTCCCTTTATCATTGTTTACGAATATATTTTCATTAAATTATCCAATGTATACCTTAATACCTCAAGGTATACACCTAAATAATCTTGATACCATATTGAAACCTCATACATGGGTGCCGATCTTCTAATGAAAGTGTTCTGATTACCCGAAGACCTCCGAGTAACCAAAACAGGATGAACTCATCGTGCTCAAAAGCGAGACCTCGCCAAAGAAATTTAAACCATGAGTAAAACCACTTTAAATTCATTAGAATATAATAAATCTAGAATAATTTATAAGAAATTGAAAACATGAGAGAACAAGACCTCATTCATTCATGTAAACAAGTTCCAGGATAGTTTAAAAGAAAATATTTTACAATGAAAGCACAAACTCAAAAAGGGAAATGTCTTCGGATCTTCGTTGCCCTCCACCACTTGGATTTAGCCCTTAATGGCTTGATTACATCATGTAATACTCCTCTACTCTTGCTCTCTCAAGCCAAACCCCTTTGTGACGGATGGTGTGGTGAAGAATGGAATTATTTGAGAGGTAGGAGCTCCCCTCCTTTTATAGGCAGATTTCGACCCCCGAAAGTTGTCGCGTTGTGGACCCCATAAATGACCTCTTCACGCGTTGAGGCCTTCTTAAATATTGTTCATAATTGTCTTGTACGTGTCCCCTAAAAAGATCAGCGGATTTGGATAGGTATTCCGAGAGTTATGGCCAATTTCCTATGACAATTTATTCTGTCCAGTCAGAATCATCAAACCGAAAAACACCGTTTTGTACTGAATTAATGTCGCTGAAAACGGCCATTTCAGGTGTGGCCTCCTTAATGAAACTTGTTACAAATCTTCGTAACCGTCTATCCACAAAATTTCAGCTCTATTAAAGTTGTTTTGAGCGAGTTATGGATATTTCACTGAACCTTCGTTTTTCTGGAAGAAATTTCCTGGAAGCTTCCTTGGTGTTCCTCAATAATCTTCAACTTCATTGAATTGTTTGGACCTCAAGATGGTAGAATCAGATCCTGGTCCAGAAGACAAAGTTGAAGGAAATTAAATTATGATTCTAAAGAAATTATAATAATAAAATTTGGATTTATATTTTTTTGTAAATGACCAAAATACCCCTGTGATAAAAATCTGTTAAAAATCCAGAATTAGACCATTTTTTCATTTAAGCTCAAAATAACATCAAAACCTAAATATGTAACAATTGCCCATTAAATAACACTATTGTGGGTTTATAAACATTAAATTACAGTATAAAATATGTGAAAATATTAGCTTCATCAATATGTTATCAAGGTGTGTGTATATATATCATATGGGAATAAGAATCAATCCATTAATAGTTCTTGGAAATGGTATGTTTTCTATTCCAATCTTGGATTAATAAAGGAATACCATACATGAATGAAAAACCAACATATAGGTTTTTTTAGAATGGAATTGAAATTATGTTCCATAAGATACCCAAAATCAAAGACATGAGGGTCATTATATAGTGTCTTAGTTCAAGTTAACTATGGAAAACTCTAAAAAATTGATGGCGTTGTACATAGGGATGATTTAGGAGAATGTGATGTTTTTCGAGTCCTATGATTGGAATCCCATTAATCACAATTTATAATGTTGGGTTTTAATCAAGCTATATATATATATTTCTAAAAATGGTGGATTTAGTGGTGTCTTAGATTAGGGTTGTATTTGAGATAGATTTGTAAATCCTTTTACTAATATAGTTTGAAATGAATTTTTAATATAATAAAATGATTCCTAGTTAAGGGGATAATGGATGAAGAAACCTAATGTTATTTATGGGGATTCTTTTCATCTTGGTGGATTAAGTAATGGGGTTAATGAAAAGATCACAAATGGTCCTAGAATAAGAAATCAAAGTATCACTACATATCCTATAAAGACATTATAAAAGGAACACATAGTTTTAGAAAAGAGGATAATTCTCTCTTAGTGTGGATTCATTGAAGGAAAATTGACTTGGATAAGAAAACCATGTAGTATGGAATATTACATAGATCATGTTATTGTGTAAGTAAATTATTTCATATGGATTAGATAATATAAATCATTTTAATCATCACAGATGATGAACAACTTTTCAAAAAATTTAAATCCATATGATGAGGATAACATGTCTTTTAATTTAAGGTTATATGATGGGGACAACATGTCATAAAATTTATGTAAATTGACAGTAATTTCATGTCATGTTATTTATGTTCTTATGTCATGGACCGTTGAACCCCATTATAATTTAGGTAAAGATTTACTTAAGAAATATTACATTGGTGGGGGAAGTGTTATACAATATACATATTTGGTAATCAAGGAGTATTCTCCATCATAGTTTACATCATGTAATAGGTATAGTCATTCCCATTTAGGCACTAAATTTATGGGCGTATTTTTTAGTATCATTTACATTCATAAGACCAACACCAATTCACTTTGGATGAATGGGTGAAGGAAAACATTTTTATTGAATGCCACTGAAATACGGTTTTAAGGAATATAAAATTTGTAAAATTCTTATAATCTATTAGTATCAGGTTGTTCTAAATAATTAATCTAGAACAATGATCGTTAATATTCGGTTGTTGAGTTAAAAATTACAATCTATGGTGAAAAAAACTTTACTTCAATGGAAAATTAAACCTATTATCCTACAATATATAATATAGGGTCGAGTGTGTAGTGGTATGATAGTGTACTAATCATTGAGTAGTTTATCAAGACAATAATTCTTATCACTATTTATAATTTTTAAATGTTATTTGGTAATTTTTTATTTAATTTCTCTACCTATAAATTCAAGGATGTACGTTAGTTTTATAAATTTTTAGATTTGATATTGTACTATAAATACAATTTCTTCAATTTAGAAACACAAAATTTGGTGTTGTTGTGTTTAATTTTATTATGATAAACTCATAATGTAGTGATGAAATTCAATTTTATACAATATATCATAGCATTGATCTTGATTTCTTTAAAATTCTTTATTTTTTTTTCATTTGTAAATGAAATTAGAAGATGTGATAATGAATTTGAATTATCTGATAGTGGAGAAAGTAGATGGGATTATAATATCTAACTTCTATTGAGAGAATATTTAATATTAATAAAGAAAAAAACTGAGGAATATTAATTATGTCTTCATGAACCCAACTTACATGGAACGTGTGAATTTAACACAATCTTGCATCCCTGAGAACCAAAAGTATCCATGTGTTTTGATTAGATGAAAGATCATAGTATTTTTTTGATTCCCATTAAAGGTACTAAAATGGGATTCTTGTATAGTGGTGAGGGTATATCCACCCCTATTTCACCCATGAAGGACCCTATTTGAGAATTATTTATAGAGGAACCCTTTAAGATTAATTTTTTCATAGATAATCAGATTCATTGTTCACCCATAAAACTAGTATTTTTAGGACCTTTTTATTGAAGAGTCCCATTTTGATTATATTCTACTATTGAATAAATCCAAAAAGTAAATTTATTGACTGATCAATATGGGGATCAATCACAGGAAATTATAATATAAAACTCATTGATCATTTCCATATCATTATTTATAAATAGATTAACCACCCTCTTGTGTGAAACACATATGATTATTTTATCCTAATCCGAGTTAGTGAGGGTAAGATCTAAATTATCTAGTACATCAGTTCATGATTTATACACACATACAATATTATATAGTATTTTATCTACATTAAATTATGATATATACTACCTTACATTGTTAAGAAGTGGTATTTGTTCCTCTTTTTGGATAACACACACTCTATTGATACATTTTATTATTAATATTAAATCACCTATAACATTCTATTGGGTAACAGGAATCTATAAATATAATTCCAAACATGTGATAACGGATTGGTACTCCACCTCATTTCTAGTGAATAATTTTAAAACGGGGAAGTTTAAGGAAAAATTAATTTAATTAAATATATAAACACACTTCCCAAACAGACTTTATTGTGTTTTGGATGGTCTTTTTTTGGCCAGTTAGACTTCAAGAAGAAAAAATAAATTACATTTACCATGTCTAGAATGTATGATGGATAGATATAACTTTTAAATATAAATTTACATGTATAAAGGTTACTCCTCTAGATAGGGATGTTGTAACAAAAAATCGTCTAATACTTGTACATTGATAACCTTTTAGGATAAAAAATGGATATCAAATTATTGAATGATCATGAACTATCAGGATAATCACCTAGTAAACATAGTATATCCAATGATATATTTTAGGGGATAAATATATTAAATCAGGTGTACAACATGATTTCATAGATAATGATGAAAATTATGCACTATAAAGATTATAATAATGAAATTATTCACAATATGGGTGTATTTTCTCTCAAGATCTAATATTTTTTTACCATGGTAATAAAGGTTGTTCACCTTGACTAACAAAATTCTCTAATAAATTTGAGACTAAAGTGATCAGTGTATAGTGGAAACCTAGATGGTAGGAGATTTTATTTTTATATATTGAATCAGTGTTAGAGGGTGTGATAGATACTACTTGAGGTTATCAAATCTACATTGGTATTCTTCATCCCATTAATATTTTTATATAATATTCAATCATTTTTATAGACATGAAAAATTTTCTAGTGAGATTTTCAATGAAATAAAAATATATACGTATGGAAACCTTGAATTCCACTTAACACTTTATAGGATTCAAGTAGGGTATTTCAATTATAAAATTCATTTTCATGGTAAGAAATTTTATTTCACGATGATAGACTATAAAATTGGGAAACTTCGATAATGTTTATCTTAAGGGGAACATTAGTTGATACATATTTGGCTTTTTCAATGAATATTTTAGAATACAACCTTTAAATTGAAAAGTTTATCATATTTTAAAATATTATATAATAGAAAGATCATTATCACATACTTATAAAGTCTTGTTAAGACTTATAAAATCTGGGTATAAATCCTAAGTAAGTGTATATAATATTTTTGAGAGTAATGTGAATCACTTTATAGCAATAAACTTCACAGGGTTACCTAAATGTTACATCTCTTTTTTATATAGGATATATTAAAATATCATTATGACTAAAATTTCTCTTCTATTACCAATATTCATTATAACCCACTACTTAATCATTTATAAATTTAGTGATTGGGATAGGAAATCATTATTTAATCAGTGATAATATAAATCATTGAAATGAATATAGAACATTATTTTTCTATTGATTATCTTAACGTGGAATATTTTAGAAGTAAAATTAGGGTATTAAAGATTCCAAATGAAATTAAAATTGTTAATATATTCAACATATTCTTCCATTATGGTTCCATGATTCATTTTTATCCTTCTCACATCTGATTTGTAACAATGGAGATTTATTGGTAAGCCAAAATGATAAAAAAATACCTTAGTAACTATCACCAATATTTATATATAATTCCATGAAAAAAAATTTATATTTCTTTGTAAAAGTAATGTACTCCTCCTCCCTCTTGATATTCAAGGATTCAATGATTAATAAGGGTTATGGGTCTTCTTTGGTATCCAAATTATCCAATTTAAATTTAGTAATAGCGATTCAAATTACCTCTTTAAATGATTGTGTAGAATATCCAAGATTTATTTCTTCATTGTCATCAAGAATGAAATATCATCATTCTTCCAGAAATTCAAGACACTATATAGATGTTTTATCACCATCGTTGAGATACAACTCATAAAAAACAAGGGGTAGTTTATTTTGATTGAAAAAATCACCATATAAATGGAGGTAAAAGCACCCCATCCCATTATTTTCTTTTGTTGATTAATATTCTTGTGATTTAAACATCTGTGTTGCGTTGACTGATTATCATTTAACCCTACATTTTGATAATTACACTATAATAAAGAATCGATGGACGTGGGTTTCATGGAAACACTTCATTCTATTTATGATGGTGTCTAAAAAAAGTAAATTTCTTATTGATTATAAGAGAATAAAATTTTATGATAATTTATTTCCTTGACTATAAACACATTGTGACTTTCTAAATTTGATATTTTTACCTCAATGTGATAGACTACAAGTATAAAACATCCTTTTAATGTATTCTAGGGGTTAATTAGGGTAGATTATTATCCATTTGGGGAAGAAATCTATATAAAAATATCCATATGTTTTCCTTTCCCTTATCATTCATATTATCCTAAATCAATATATAATGATTCTTAGGTATTAGTGTATAAGGACCCAGTAATAAATATAACTTATTCTAGTAACTTTTGATTATAATTTATTTTCATTCATTGTTAAAAATCTTTTAGGTCTATAATTTTAGATAATTAGGAAAAAATATTAAATAAACATTTAATATTACAAAGTAGAATATTCTAAACACCATACATTATTTACATAAAAAAATAGTTAAAAAGAATCACAGATTCTTTTCTAGAAAAATATTCAAATACATTCATAATAGCATCTTCTTTTTCCTTCCTAATATTAATACCTATGATCAACATTTAAAAACATGGGATGAGCACAAAATGATCAATAAGAGAAAACAAGGGAAGCATTTCACATGAGATATTGAGATATATATATATATATGAACATGAAGATTTTTTAAAGGAATAAGGATGATGAATATCATAATAATAAGAACATAGATCATAACATGAAAATTGGGATACAACATTTAATTTAGACATTCATAATCATATCACCAAGGTCTATCCCCAATGTTTCATATCGCCAAGCTCCATCACCAAGGTGTCGTAAAAATAACCAAATTTATTCACAAATGTATGGTAAAAATTACCATGTTTATTCACCTAGGTATCGTAAAAATTACCAAGGTTATTCACCATGGTAGTGTAAAACATCTCATGTTTATAGATTAATTTCTTTACCATATTCATTGGAGCACTATTATGGCACAACCTTAATATTGTAGGATCAAAAAAATGATTTAGATGCTCACTATACAAGTGGGGGTGAATTGTATACTTTAAAATTTTCTTTAAACAAAGTAAATATCTATGTTTAACAAAGTTAAAATATGTAAATTCACAACACCACTAATAAAAATTGTAAAATTGGGACAACAAAGTTATAAACTTTATTTTATATACACTTTCTTAAACTTGAAAAGGGATTCCGAAATTAGGTTCCGGAAAAATGGTTCTGGAGGTTGAAACATAACTAAAGATTACATTATGATATTTTACCTTAAAGCGTATAGAATCTAAATGAATCAGAGTACAAGTAAGGAAGTATAAGAAAGTTATACTTTCCTTAAAATACAAAATACAGCGGAAACAAACAAGTAGTGAAACTACAAGTTACAAGATATAAATCTTTTAACCCAAAGAGAAGGGTATCCAACAACCTTGGATAAAGGTCCCTTGATTTATACTTTTAAGCAAGTATGTCTTACCCACAGCAAGGTAAGCCCTCGATACGAATATTGAAATCTTTGTCTTGCTATCCCCACAAGCCCTCAACATCAAGGTAGTTGGAAACCTCTGTCTTCCTTAGCAAGGAAGCCCTCGAATTTCAAGGTAGTCGGCACATATGTCTTCCTATCCTCGGAAGTCCCCGAATGTAATCACCAACATTCAGAGTCGAACGGAGCTTTGAGAGTTAATAAGAGTCTCTCTCTAGAAATCAATTCAACAGAATGTGTGAACAATGTTGAAGAAGTCATCCCGAGCACTTTCAAATGAGCTCCTATTTATAGATAAGGTCGGCCTCCCTTCTAACGGTCATATTTTCCTGAAAAATCGAAGGGACCTGTACACATGTATCTTGACCAACGGTTAGTTTATAACAGAATAGATGACATCATTTTATAACAAAACAAGTGTAACAGATTGTACGACATCGTTTTAAGTCTAACACAAAAGTTCGGAGTGAAGGTTCAGAGTGTAAACAAAATAAAAGATCAGAGTCTAATAAAAAATTTGGAGTTCAGATAAATTTGAGTGTATAAAGTAAAGATGATCAGATTCTGTTTAATAGGTGAATTCAGAATGATAATTCGTAATGAGAATTGGTCATCAGAATTCGTAATGAGAATTCGTCATCATAATTTGTACAGAGAATTCGTCATCAGAATTCGTAATGAGAATTCGTCATCAGAATTCGTAATGAGAATTCGTCATCAGAATTCGTAATGAGTATTCGTCATTAGAAATCATAATGAAAATTTGTCATTAGAATTTTTAATGAGAATTCGTCATCAAAATTCGTAATGGGAATTCATCATTAGAATTCGTAATGAGAATTTGTCATCAGAATCCCTCATTAGAATTCGATGTTGAACTTCATGATAGTTCGTATCTAGAATTCAGAGTTGAACTTTATTAAAGTTCATATCCAGAATTCGGAGTCGAACTTCATCACAGCTCTCATCCAGAATTTGGAGACTAAAATAGAATGCTTTAAATCAAAGATTTAAAAAATTCTGAGAATCTAGAAATGAATCTGAATCTTGTACTTTAAGAAAGATTAAGAAAAAAATGATAACGATAATTTTCCTTACAAAAGTGATTTTCCATATAAAAGCAACTTTCCATAAAAAAGCGATATTCTTATAAAAGTTATTTTATTAAAGATAAGGTGTTTGTGATTTTAAAAACAAGAAGGAATGGAAATGTCATAAGGAAAACCTTATTGACTCAACAATCTCCCCCTTTTTGGAAAGCACAAACATCCTTACGAAAAAGAAAGTCTAAGAAAGAAAATGAAAACATTAAGACATATCTCCCTTTTCTTATGAATGTTGATGAATACGACTAGCTCCCCCTTAGGCTTTGAGACTCTAAGGATCATATTCTGAATTTCCGGAATGAAATTTCCTTAAGAATAAGAAATTCTTATTTATTAAATACTCTCCCTTGGATAAACTCTTTGTTAAGGTTCTTTTTCCTTCTTCCCTTTTGTTAGAGTTCTTTTTCCTTAAGGATCTTTTCCTTCTCCACCTTTGTGATTTTCAAAAAGAATTCAAGGGAATGGAAAATAAAACAAAGTACCTAAAATATTAGTAATAATAATAAAAGACAAGCAACCAAGACCATTATTAATTTTAAATAATGAAAGATACAACAAAAAGATCAGATTTGACTATTTTGGATTTTTTTTCTTTCGATGTGATCCCCTTAAGGATAGTCTTGATCTTCTTTAGGTCTTTATGGTCTTCTTCAGCTTGCTTCTCTAAGACCACTATTCTTGCACCTTGATCTTCCATCTTTTCTTCACGGGCTTTATGTTTTTCTTCTTGAGCTTTTAAGATTTGTTCTTTCTTTAACAACTTTTATTTAAACTGAATCCGATGATCCCTCTCATATTTCCAGTTTTGAGCAACAGAATTCAGCTTCCCATTCAGATCTCTGACTTCTAGATTCCAGGAATTATTCTCAGCTGTCAACTTTTCATCAAAGGATGAAGAAGGTTCATTTAGCTTTTTGTCTTCTGTCTCAAACGCATCTTTTACATTATCTTGGAACTCATCAAAGAGTCTCATCTCATCAACTGTCTTCTTCAACCAGCTTGTTATGTTCTTTCAAGATCTTTTGTGGACTTCATATCCAATAAGAAAAGATTTTAATTCATCTTCTATCTCAACACACTTATCCATAACCATGGATAATGAGTCTAATTTCTGAATTAGAGCATGTTGGAGCATTTGGCATCTTGAATCTATAATCGAGATAGTCGGAATGGAACCCTCCAACTTCCTCAAAGACTGAAAAACAAAGTCGTGCCCCAACGAGGATGAATCCAAATCTAAGATTTAGCTTGGAAAATTTTCTTCCTCAATAAGCTCCAACTTCCTTTTAGACGAATCACCAATTTATCTTTTCTTGCTTGCCACTGATTTTGGAGTATCAACAAGAAGTTGCTTTTCCTTGTCCTTCTTCAGAATGGATTCTTGTTCAGGAGTTCTCTGCTCGCTATTAGATACTTGAATAACATTGTCTACACCATCAGAAACTTTTTTTACAACATCTTTTTCATTTTCATCCTTCTCTGGAGTTACTAACTTAGAGGATTCAGCCTCTGATGTTCAGAGTGACAGATGTTCCGAAGGTGTTTCCTTATAATCTTCAATTTGTTTCAGGAGATCTCCGGTCACACTACTGACTTCAGCAACTACATATTCTTCTATAACTTGCTCAATCTGCTCAGTATGCTTAGCTATAACCTCTTCCGGAATGTCAAGGTTTCTTCCTGGAGTCTCAGGTATAGATTTCAAAGAGAAATATCTTGGAACTGGAATGTTTCCAGAAGCCATCTCATTAAATTTTAACAAAGCTTGAACTGCCTCAGCTTCAAACATCTTCTTCTTGATCTTATTTTCTTTTTCTTGTTTTTCTAATTCTTCTTTTGTCCTTTCCTTCAATGCCTTAGCTTCCTCATGATCCAATCCGAACTGCGGATCCCCTTCTTTCATTTTCTCTTTATCTGCCCTCCACTTCACAACTACCTCATCAGGATAAGATTTCTTCTTCTTTAGTTTTGGAGGTGCGGATTGAACTTCCTTAGATTTAGGATCCTCTGCTTCAGCTGCAACATTTTTCATCTTTCTCTTCTTTAATGGCTTAGATGATTCCGGTTCAGCAGCCTTCGGAACCACTTCTTGAACTGGAAAATGGAAGAACTCACTAGTCTCCATGTTGAAAGCCACATTCATCCTCTTAAGAGTATCATCACTCACCAAATTTTTTTTGCAAACCCTTGGCTTAGACTTGCAAGCTTCCTTGAAAGACTCAAGGCACCGAACAATTAACTTTGATAATATTGATGGGTACATTATGATTTGGTCTCTGAGATTTTATTTCTTAACATTATCAATAGTTATAAGAATGGGCCTCATCATGTTAACTTCCTTAGATTTATCAGAAAATATAATATGTAGATTTCAATCTTCTTCAGACTGTCTTTATCACCTTTCCTCAGTACGATAAGACCTTGTACCCACAAATCTAAAATCTGAAAGTTTGTAGACAACTTATAAATCTTCAGAGCCTTTTCGTCTAATTGTCCGAGATTCTTCAATGATTCTTCCTTGTTGAAGATTCCTTTAGAGTCTGGTAAGACATGAGATATGAACTCAGATTCTCCTTCATAGTTCCACCCTATCAAGCTGTCTGCCTTGGTATAAGAAACCTTGTAAGTCTTTCCATAAGACTTAAATGAAAATTTCTCCCTATTATCTTCCTTAAAGAAGGAAACTGTTTCATATAACTCATAAAGTAACTCCGAAAAAACTTCATCTTGATTCCCCAGTTTGGAAACAGCAATATCTTCCCATCTGTTCAGCTTTATGTTCTTCGAAATAAGAGAATCATAGTTATTGAAGAAATCTAGATGAACCAACATTTCTCTATAAACAAACCACTTCTAAATCGTCTTGGAGGATGACATTTCTTGAGAAGCTAATTCCACAGACATACAGATCTAATGTCTTCTGAGAAGTTTGGGACAGAGAATGCTGAAGATCAGAATGGCTTTAAAATGGAGACGCATAGTTTCGGGACGCTGGAGCTTGAAAACCGATGTGGGACAACCATTTGGGGTCCCCTTTAAATAGGAAATGATATGACGGTTCATCTTCCTCGATTGATCGAACTGTTGTAAAGAACTGACATCATATCTGACGGTTGAAAACTAATTCTCAAGAAAGCTTGAATCTGATCTTTTTGAGGTTTTTATTGAAACAAGTATTTAAGAATACCATAGTCCAAAAACAAAATTTTAAGAGAATATCAACAATTAAAGTATGATTACAAAAACATGAGTAAGGAAATCATACCTTTCGGATTTTCTTAGAGGAATTATTCGTAATGGGTAATATTATTCTTTAAAAAAAACTTTATTATATAAATTCATAGATCAAAAAACACACTTCTAATGAAAACTCAGTACGAAAGTCTCAGTATGAAAGATTTAGTATGAAACATTTAGTACGAAAATATCAGTATGAAAGATTCAGTACGAAAATCTCAGTATGAAAGATTCAGTATGAATGATTTAGTAAGAACATCTCAGTATGAAAGATTCAGTACGAAAATCTCAGTACGAAATATTCAGTACGAAAGATTTAGTACAAAAATATCAGTATGAAAGATTTAGTACGAAAATCTCAGTACAAAAGATTCAGTACGAAAGATTCAGTACAAAAATCTCAGTATGAATGATTCAGTACGAAAATCTCAGTAGAAAGATTTAGTACGCAAATCTCAGTACGAAAGATTTCGTACCAAAATATCAGTACGAAAGATTTAGTACGAAAATCTCAGTACGAAAGATTTAGTACGAAAATCTTAGTATTAAAGATTTATTTTGAAAGTTTCAATACGTAAATCTCAGTATGAAAGATTTCATTCCGAAAATATTTCATTCCAGAAGTTTTATTTTTATGAAAATATTTATCTGGAAAGTTTTAGTTTCGGAAATAACTATTCTGGAAATTTTAGTTCCGAAGAGATTGAAAAACTAACTTTTGAATAATGTAGTTACTCTAAAAATCAAATGTACTCCCCCTATGAAAATATAGAATCCCGTCTTTTTATAACATACCTTTCCTTTTATTACACGGAACTGGGGATATTTAAGGTTTAGTGTCTTGGAAACAAGGAACATAATACATGAAAAGAACAAAAAACACTCTTCTTAAACACTTGAAAGGCTTCTCCTTAAGTTCATCCTAGGTTCATTACTGCATCTCATAACCTGGAGACATACATCAAAAGAAAGGTTGAGCATAAAGCCCAATAAGGTAAACAAGAGAAACATTTTACATGTGAAGTTGAGATACTTCAATAAGGACATGAAAAGAACTTTAAGGAATGAGAAAGAAATCATGAGATACATCATAATAAAAATAACATTTTTCATAACTTTAAGATGTGGCTACGACATTTAATATTGACAATCGTTTCGTTTCACCAAGGTCCATCCCCAAGGTGTCGTTAAAAATTACCAAGGGTATTCACCAAGGCGTCGTTAAAATGGTCATCTCTAGAGATTAAGTATTTACCCAATGCATTGGAGCGCTATCAGGGAGCACCCTTAATTTGTATTTATTATCATGTGAGACACATATATCATCATCAAACATTTCATAAATATCCCATATAGCATAAAATAAATGGGTTTCATTTCATAATCATAACATTTTAAAAACTGCTTTAAAGACATGATCTTTACGTCACTTTAAAACCCACAGAAAAGGAAGGTGGGTCTCATGTATGTAAATCCCAGAATTTAAAATAGAACATTTTGGTATATATGTGAATACCCTTTTAGAAGAAAGAGCTTTGAGTATTCACTTAATAATATAAAATAACTTTAGAAAAAGAGAGAGACATTGTGAGATGGAAATTCTGCAACATAACGGCTATGTTACGAGGTTTTAGAAGACATTAAAAAGGGAGGGAAATGGGTCAAACATTCATAAATGACCCATAAAACAGTAGATGGACAGAATAAGATGTATACATGATCATAGTAATGAAATTTCAAGGACATACCAATTGAAATGAAAAACATGGAAGGAAGACAAAAATTAGATTTCTTTTATGAAAGTTCGGCAGCCTAACGGCGTTACTTAAACTTCAACAAAAATGATTTGAAAAGATCAAATAGGATTTATCATAATGTGAACATAAGAGTTAAGTATGATAGATATAGAGATAATTCCCCAACATAATTAAAAAGTAACTTGAAAGACTTGACATGACGGTAGAACTTTGAAAAGAATGAGAAGGGTGAAAGAATCCCCTAAAAAATTCGGCAGCCTAACAGCGCCACTTAAAACTTCAAAATACTGAATTGAAGAGATCAAATGGGTTCTCTCATCATATGAACGTAAGACTCCAGTATTATAGATATAGAGATCATACCCAAACATAACAAAAAGGAACTTGAAAGAATTGACATGAAAGTAGAACTTCAAAACGAGAAGGGTGAATAACCACTTAAAAATTCGGCAGCCTAACGACGCCACTTAAAACTTCAAAATACTGAATTGAAGAGATCAAATGGGGTATCTCATCATATGATCATAAAATATAAGTATGATAAATTTAGATATCATACCCCAACATAATAAAAAATAACTTGAATGAATTGACATGAAAGTATAACTTCAAAACATGAAGGGTGAAGAACCACTTAAAAATTCGGCAGCCTAACGGCGCCACTTAATACTTCAAAATACTGAATTGAAGAGATAAAATGGTGTCTCTAATAATATGATCATAAAATATCAGTATGATAAATTTAGAGATCATTCCCCACATAATAAAAAAGGAACTTGAAATAATTGACATGAAAGTAGAACTTCAAAACGAGAAGGGTGAAGAACCACTTAAAAATTCGGCAGCCTAACGGCGCCACTTAAAACTTCAAAATACTGAATTGAAGAGAAAAAATGGGGTCTCTCATCATATTATCATAAAAGATCAGTATGATAAATTTATATATCATACCACAACATAATAAAAATGAACTTGAAATACTTTACATGAAAATAGATCTTGAAAAAAATGAGAAGGGAGAGAGAATCCGTTACAAATATTTCGGCAGCCTAACGGCGCCACTTAAAACTTCATAAAACGAAATAATGAGAGTAAGAGGGGATCTCTCATTATATGAACATGAAAAGGGCAGTAAGAGTAGTATAGAAAAACATCCTCTAACATAAGAACATGGAGTATAAAATGAATGACATAAAAGAGATTACTTGAAATGAAAGAGAGAGGTCGGATCTCTTACCTTAAAATGTAACTCTTAAACCTCAATGGTTGGGACCTTGAGGGCTTGGGGGAACCTTGGGAGGACTCCCTGGGAGGTAATGAGACCAGAACTTCGTTGGGGAAGAGTGGGGAGTCGAATGGATGAGAGGAGGGCTTGGTATTTATAGGGAAAGTGAGGGGACAAGGCATTAATGGCCAAGGGACACCTCGCATGTGCTTTTCTCAAACCCATGTGCTTTCCCTTGGCATTTACCATGGAGTTAGGCAAAATGGGGCCCCCAAAACAATAATTCATCACCTTTGGCCAGCCAACCCTTAAAATATCTCATGACATTATCATGACATAGTTATGATGTCATTAAACATACCGAAACCCTAAAACTGCATTTTTACTATTCACTGAAAAATTCATCTTTCTCAGAAAAATCCCAAAATTTAACCTTAACTAAATATCGATTCTCTAATTACATTTATGAACTCCATTTTATAAAAATAATTTTCTAAATATTTTTAATTTAATTTTTAAATAAAAACACTATTCATCGAGAATTCATTTTTTTCAGAAAATTCCCCAAAAATTACCATAACATAATATCGATTCTCTAAGTTCAATAATAAATTCCTTTTTATAAAAATAATTTTCTAAATATTTTAAATTAAATTTTTAATTAAAAAACACTATTCACTCGAAAAAACTAATACTTGACTAATAATTTATGAAACCAATATTTACCCATTTTATTGAATCACATTACTTAATCTAGGTGTCTAAATTATATTAAAACTTTATTTGAGTGAAACTACTAATCCATTTGGTCACATTACTAATCCTAAGCGTAAAATCACTATTCACAATTTACTATTCATCAAAAAACAAGTTGATCTTATAAGACTCTAAATTTCGTACTGGACATAATTGTAGAAGACCATTTTTTGAAAATCATTATACATTTTAAATTATTTAAGGTTTACAAAAGCATTTTTTTTAAATATACTTTTGAAAATTCATCAAAAATATGCATACTATTTTTATCCGGTCATTTGAAAATTCATAAACTTCATCATAAGAAGAAATCCCAATTTTTATTTAAAACAAGGATTACACACGGCAATTACGGTCTCGTTACATAGCCTCTTATAATACCAGCATAGGACCTAAGAGTAAGGTGTGCTATGGTGATAGAATCTTGGGGAGGCTCGGTCAACATTGCCCGAGTAGTAATTTCTATTAGTTTGAACTTCTCGCGAAGGCGATTCCGTTCTAGCTTAACATGATGAAGTTTGGCTTGGGTTTGGTCCAGAGCAAAGCCCAATGGTGCTACCTCCTTCCCAAGCTCTGTTAGATGGTCTTCGATTGGTCCAAAACTGCTAGGTGAGGCCATCGAATCTTCTTTCTATAATAATTAACCAAGATTACTTATATTTAGATACAATAATCAAAACATTTTGTTCACAGCGGTAATATTCACCAATGGTCATATAACAGTCAAAACCCAACTGTCTCATTTTAATTATACTAATTTTATTAAATGAAAAAATTTTGTTGAGTATGAAATAAAATAACACACAAAATTTAGGAAACAAGATTTATTCAAAATTTCGGGCCGTTACAATCTTCCCCCCTTAAGAAATTGCATCCTCGCTATTTTTAAAATTGGGTTTTAAAATTTCATTGAAAGTCCCACATCGGAAAAAGAGTCAATAACACCATTACTTTAAAACAAAGAAAAGGAAGTAAAAAAGGCCACCCGAGTTTACTCATACTAGGATTCCATGTAGGAAACATGGACATGGAGGAGAAAACAAAGGGTCGCTTTCTAAAGGAGAGTGATAGAAAACATGATTAGGAGGAAGTTAACCACCAGAAAACCCCAAAATTATGATGTGTGTAAGCGGTCTTTGATTACCTAGTAGGAAACGTTAACCAAAAACATTTTTGTTTTACGTTCCTTTTCATAACTTTGAGGAATTCATTTACAACATAGACCAAAAACATAATGAAATATATCTACCTTCATGTAGAGTTTCATAAATTAATAAGTTTCTACGAAAACTAATCATTTCTCCAAACGATGAGCATTCAAAACTAATTGGTCTCATCAAAACACAAGAATCATCTTCTAGAGAATCACATAATCCATAAAAGATCAACTATCTATTTCTTCTATCATTAAACATTATCGAAAAAATAGAAAGGGTAAGGTAAAACAAGTCTTCAAAAACAATCCCATGGGAATGGAAACTACTTTTAAATCTTCAATGTTCCATGGTACTACCCAAATTTCATCATAGTCCATTCCGTAAATAATGGTCCTTAAAATTCCTCAAAATAAACCAAACTAAGATTGAAACCCAAATACAAAACAGATTTGATAACATAGTCTTCCATAACAAACTTCATTGTTCGTCTCCAAACAACATCAACCACTCCTAACATCTTATAAAAAAAGTAGCTAACCTAAACATATTTTACCCAAGATAGGTTAATCATTCTCGTAAGTAACCTAAATTACTATAAGTCCACCTTAAATTCATCGATTCTTCAAAATATAAGTCAACCTTATTCCTCAATGAAAATACCGTAGTAATCTATTAATCTCGATCAAATATGGTTCCCTAAAATAATGAACGTCTTCCAAAATAATAATCAGATTTTAATCCCCTAATCAACTCTTTCATATTAATATGGCAATCGTTGCATTTCCTATCACATTGGTTATTGTGGCATGTTCTTCCATCTCCCATCATTAAATAAGAAGAGAAATTATAATTATAGGCTTAAATACTTAACCAATAATCATGAAAAGGAGCTTAAATCATATAAGGATAACATGTAGAAGAAAATTATACCCTAACATGTGATCCCCTAGGTTCCAATCTAGGTTGTCCATCATCATATATTCTTATGTGAATCTTTGTTCCTTTAAATATGGTTCATACTAAGCTTATGAATTTACCAAAGCATATCCCCCAAGAGTGTCGTAACCAAGAGTGCAGCAAGGACCGTTGTCGTGTACCAGTTCCCATTCGAGTCTAGCTCAATGCAGTGTTTTCAGGTTTTACCCCTATGTACATCTGTGCCAGAGCCACCTCTACCTGCTCGTACCCAGACAGGGATGTATTTGCTTGGAAACCCCTTAATCAATACTCACCAAAAAACCAGGAAGATTTCCAATATTTAAACTTTTCTATAGGGTTCTTCCTAGAGTTTTAATATCCTAATTTCCACAAATAACTAAACCATCCTGTGATACCAACTATAGCATCCCGTCTTTTTATAACATAACTTTCATTTCATTACACGGAACTGAGGATCTTTACGGTTTAGTGTCTTGGAAACAAGGAACATAATACATGAAAAGAACAAAAAACACTCTTCTTAAACACTTGAAAGGCTTCTCCTTAAGTTCATCCTAGGTTCATTACTGCATCTCATAACCTGGGGACATACATCAAAAGAAAGGGTGAGCAGAAGGCCCAACAAGGGAACCAAGAGAAACATTTTACATGTGAACTTGAGATACTTCAATAAGGACATGAAAAGAACTTTAAGGCGTGAGAAAGAAATCATGAGATACATCATAATAAAAATAACATTTTTCATAACTTTAAGATGAGTCTACGACATTTAATATTGACAATCGTTTTGTTTCACCAAGGTCCATCCCCAAGGTGTCGTTAAAAATTACTAAGGTTATTCACCAAGGCGTCGTTAAAATGGTCATCTCTAGAGATTAAGTCTTTACCCAATGCATTTGAGTGCTATCAGGGAGCACCCTTAATTTGTCTTTTTTATCATGTGAGCCACATATATAATCATCAAACATTTCATAAATAACCCATATAGCATAAAATAAATGGGTTTCATTTCATAATCATAACATTTTAAAAACTTCTTTAAAGACATGATCTTTACGTCACTTTAAAACCCCCAGAAAAGGAAGGTGGGTCTCATGTATATAAATCCAAGAATTTAAAATAGAACATTTTGATGTATATGTGAATACCCCTTTAGAAGAAAGAGCTTTGAGTATTCACATAATAATATAAAAGAACTTTAGAAAAAGAGAGAGACATTTTGAGACGGAAATTCTGCAGCATAACGGCTATGTTACGAGGTTTTAGAAAACATTAAAAAGAGAGGGAAAATGGGTCAAACATTCATAAATGACCCATAAAACAGTAGATGGAAAGAATAAGAAGTATAAATGATCATGTTAATGAAATTTCAAGTACATACCATTTGAAATGAAAAACATGGAAGGAAGACAAAAATTAGATTTCTCTTAGGAAAGTTCGGCAGCCTAACGGCGTTACTTAAACTTCAACAAAAATGATTTGAAATGATCAAATAGGGTATCTCATCATGTGAACATAAGATTTATGTATGATAGATATAGAGATAATTCCCCAACATAATTAAAAAGGAACTTTAAAGACTTGACATGAAAGTAGAACTTTGAAAAGAATGAGAAGGGTGAAAGAATCCCCTTAAAATTCGGCAGCCTAACGGCGCCACTTAAAACATCAAAATACCGAATTGAAGAGATCAAATGGGTTCTCTCATAATATGAAAATAAGACACCAGTATTATAGATATAGAGATCATACCCCAACATAACAAAATGTAACTTGAAAGAATTGACATGAAAGTAGAACTTCAAAACGAGAAGGGTGAAGAACCACTTAAAAATTCGGCAACCTAACGGCGCCACTTAAAACTTCAAAATACTGAATTGAAGATATCAAATGGGGTCTCTCATCATATGATAATAAAGATAAGTATGATAAATTTAGAGATCATTCCCCAACATAAAAAAAATGAACTTGAATGAATTGACATGAAAGTAGAACTTCAAAACGAGAAGGTTGAAGTACCACTTAAAAATTCGGCAGCCTAACGACGCCACTTAAAACTTCAAAATACTGAATTGAAGAGATCAAATGGGGTCTCTCATCATATGATCATAAAATATCAGTATGATAAATTTAGATATCATACCCCAACATAATAAAAATGAACTTCATATACTTTACATGAAAATAGATCTTGAAAAAAATGAGAAGGGAGAGAGAATCTGTTACAAAAATTTCGGCATCCTAATGGCGCCACTTAAAACTTCATAAAAAGAAATAATGAGAGTAAGAGTGGATCTATCATTATATGAACATGAAAAGGTCAGTAAGAGGAGTATAGAAGAACATCCTCCAACATAAGAACATGGAGTATAAAAGGAATGACATAAAAGAGATTACTTGAAATGAAAGAGAGAGGTCGGATCCCTTACCTTAAAATGTAACTCTTAAACCTCAAAGGTTGGGACCTTGAGGGCTTGGGGGCACCTTGGGAGGACTCCTTGGGAGGTAATGAGACCCGAACTTCGTTGGGGTAGAGTGGGGAGTCTAATGGATTAGAGGAGGGCTTGGTATTTATAGGGAAAGTGAGGGGACAAGGCATTATTGGCCAAGGGACACCTCACATGTGCTTTTGTCAAACCCATGTGCTTTCCCTTGGCATTTACCATGGAGTTAGGCCACATGGGGCCCCCAAAACAATAATTCATCAGCTTTGGCCGGCTAACCCTTAGATTATCTCATGACATCATCATGACACAGTTATGATGTCATTAAACATACCGAAACCCTAAAACTGCATTTTTACTATTCACTGAAAAATTCATCTTTCTCAGAAAAATCCCAAAATTTCACCTTAACTAAATATCGATGCTCTAATTACATTTATGAACTCCATTTTATAAAAATATTTTTCAAAATATTTTTAATTTAATTTTTTAAATAAAAACACTTTTCATCAAGAATTCATTTTTTTCAGAAAAATCCCCAAAATTACCATAACATAATATCGATGCTCTGTGTTAAAAAATAATGTCCTTTTTATAAAAATAATTTTCTAATTATTTTTAATTAAATTTTTAATTAAAAAACATTATTCACTCGAAAAAACTAATACTTGACTAATAATTTATGAAACCATTATTTACCCATTTTATTGAATCGCATTACTTAATCTAGGTGTCTAAATTATATTAAAACTTTATATGAGTGAAATTACTAATCCATTTGGTCACATTACTAATCCTAAGCGTAAAATTACTATTCACAATTTTCAATTCATCAAAAAAACAAGTTGATCTTATTAGACTCTAAATTTCATACTGGACATAATTGTAGAAGGCCATTTTTTGAAAATCATTACACATTTTAAATTATTTAACGTTTACATAAATATTTTTTTTTTAAAATATCCTTTTGAAAATTCTTCAAAAATATGCATACTATTTTTATCCGGTCATTTGAAAATTCATAAACTTCATCATAAGAAGAAATCCCAATTTTTATTTAAAACAAGGATTACACACGGCAGTTACGGTCTCGTTACATAGCCTCTTATAATACCAGCATAGGACATAAGAGTAAGGTGTGCTAGGGTGATAGAATCTTGGGGTGTCTCGGTCAACATTGCCCAAGTAGTAATTTCTATCAGTTTGAACTTCTCGCGAAGGCGATTCCGTTCTAGCTTCACATGATGAAGATTGGCTTGGGTTTGGTCCAGAGCAAAGCCCAATGGTGATACCTCCTTCCCAAGCTCTGTTAGATGGGATTCGATTGGTCCAAAACTGCTAGGTGAGGCCATCGAATCTTCTTTCTATAATAATTAACCAAGATTACCTATATTTAGAGACAATAATCAAAACATTTTGTTCACAGCGGTCATATTGACTGATGGTCATATAACAGTCAAAACCCAACTGTCTCATTTTAATTATACTCATTTTATTAAATGAAAAAGTTTTGTTGAGTATGAAATAAAATAACACACAAAATTTAGGAAACAAGATTTATTCAAAATTTCGGGCCGTTACAGAAAAGGAGTTTATTACTGTAAGGAGACATTTTCAACAGAAAGTTAATTAAGAAATATTACCTTACGGTTATCATTCCTAACATCTGTTTAATGTATTCAAATCTATCTAAAGGCAAAGAATTTGTGAAAATATCAGCAAGTTATTCTTGTGTTCCGATAAACTGATGAATAATGTCTCATTTAAGTGTGTGATCCCTAAGAAAGTGATGCCTAATATCTATGTGTTTTTCATGAGAGTGATGTGTAGGGTTCTTACTTAGGGAAATGGCACTTGTGTTATCACACATAATTTGAGTTCTAGTAAAACTCATGCCATAATCTTGTGAGTGTGTGTTGCATCCACAACACTTGATCAAAACAACTTCCAACTACTACATATTCAGCTTCAGTAGTGGAAAATGGAAGGTTTTTCTCATTTTTAACATGGGCTCTAAAACATTTGTAATAAGAAAAAGCTTTAGACTTCCTTGCTAGAAAATATACCCATGTAAATCTAGTGTAATCATCAACTAGAACAAATACATAGTATTTGCCTCCAATACATCTAGTTTGTGTTGGACCAAAAAGATCCACGTGCACTAACTATAATGCATCAGTTGTTGAGACTTCACCGATTGATTCAAAACTAGATTTATGTTTCTTGCCATATTGACAAGGATCAAAAACATTAGAAGAATAAAATCTAAGCTCTGGTAGATCCTTAACTAGTTTCTTCTTAGAGAGTTTACGTAAGTTCCTAATGTTACAGTGTCCGAGTATTCTATGCCATAACCAGGAATGATCTTCCATTACACTTAGGCAAGGTAGATCTTGGCTCCTGAGGTCTTCTAGGTTCAAAGTGTAAACATTCTCTTTCCTATTTCCTGAGAGAATAAATTTTCCTTGGAATTATGAACTAAGAACTTTCCATTCCTAAAATTTACAAGGTATCCTTCATCACATAACTGGCTTATGCTAATGAGGTTGTGCTTAAGACCCTTAACAAAAAAAAAATTTGAAATCAAGGTTTTACCAAGAAGAACAATACTACCAATTCCAACAATCTCTCCCTTAGCATTATCTCCGAAATTTACCTTTCCTCCTTTCATTTTGATAATCTTTTCAAAATAGATTTTGTCACCAGTCATGTGCTGAGAACATCCACTGTCCATGTACCATGTATTGTTTTAGGTATTCCATTTGTTTTCCTGAAATAAAGAAAAGAGTTAGATTTTCGGAATCTGAACTTGTTTGGATTCGGGGTTTCTAGATAACAAAATTTTAGGTACCCACATCTTCTTAGAGAAATAGGATTAGTGAAATCATATAGATTGAGTTTTGTTTAAGGAACAATTATTTTCCCATTGACCACCACATTGACACTTGGTACAAAATGGAGCACTTTGAGGAACAAAATAATTGTTACTAAAAATTTGTTTTGCATGGGTATAACCAAATCCAGATTTATTTCTTAAAGGTCGTATTTGAGAATACATTTTATCAAAATTTTCCTTACCATGGGTAAAGTTTGATAATAACCTCTTTAAGGAAAATATTTCAGACATGGGATTTATAACCAAGTTTTTATCTTCAAAATCATTTGGTTTAGAACTAGAGTTAGGCTCAAAAACACTTTTCCTAGAAATTACTTTTTCTAACTCGTTTGAAAGTTTGTTCTTCTCAAAAATTACTTCCTCGAGATTTTTTTGATATACTTTCAAAATCATCATTTTTTTATCAAGATCTTTAGAAAGATATGATATTTCTTTCGTATGAATAGAATTCCTAGAGTTTTCCTTCTCAAGTTTTTTATTGAGTTTGGAATTCTCAATTCCAAGAGGTTCAGCAAACCTAGAAACTTCTTCATAAGTAGGTAAAGTATTTTCTTCATCAGAAGAAGATTCTTCATCAGAAGAGTTATAATATTCTCTATCATTAAAATTTAAAGAAGCATTAGTCAATGATTCAACATTTCGTACCTTATCCATAAAACAATGATTGTCAATAGGTAGTCTGGCTATAAGACCAAGATTCTTCTGTCCTGAAGATTCATAATCAGATGATTCATCTGAAGAGTCACCACCACTGGCACTCCAGGTATCATTTTCTTTCAAAACTTTCTTAGCTTTGGCTTTATAAAACTTCTTTTTGTTCCTTTCTGAATGCCTTTCTTTCCTTTCTTTCTTTTTGAGCATAGGGAAATCTGGTCTAATATGTCCAGCTCTCTTGCATTCATAACAAGTAACTTCTCCTTCTTTCATATCGTTCCATTCCTTTTTCATATACTTGGATTGGAAATTTCTCTAGCCAGCTATCTTGTTCATCCTATGAGAAATATTTGCTAACACATTTTCAGAGACTTCACTCTCACTAGATTCAGATTGGAAAATAACTTTCTTAGACTTGGATCTGGTTACTCTCTCTGGAGTCTTGGATTTCATCTGATTTGAAGTTGTTGTAAAAGCAATAGTACCATTTCAATTTTTCTTCTTGATGTTGTCATCATCTCTCTTAATTCTGGTTTCATTTTGGAGAAGAGTTCCAAATAGGTCATCAAAATAAATTTGTGTGACCTTCCTGTTCTCATATATAGCAGTTCTCTTGGATTCCAACTCATTGGGCATAATATAAATTATCTTGTCCACAAGAGCTTCATCATCTAATCCTTTCTCTCCCATAGACTATAAGCTGTTGACTATAGTCATAAATCTCTATTGAACTTTACATATTGGTTCCCCATAAGGAAAATTGAATCCATGGTATTCATCTCTAAGTATAGCTCTTCTAGTTTCAATCCCTTTAGAAGTTCCAAAATGTGTAACTTCTAACTTCTTCAAGATACAATAAGTTATTTCACAATAAGATATTTAGGTATATATATTATGAGTCATTGAACAAAGTAAGGTGTTTTGTACCTTATAATTGAGTTGATATTCTTGCTTTTCCTGGTTAGTGAAAGTTCTGACTTCCTTATCAGGAATTTTATAATCACCAGTAATCATAACGAAGTTGTCCACTCCAGTATTAATAATAAAAGCTTTCATTTGATCTCTCCAGTATTCATAGTCATTACCATCAAATATTGGTGGTCTTGTAGGATTTAGATTATAAATGGAACAAACATTGATTCTAGCCATACACAAAACAACTTGGAAAACCAAACCAGTTAATTGAAAAAGTTCGGAATGAGAATGTTTGGAATGAAAAAGTTCATAATGAAAGAAAATGAGAAAGAAAAACTTGTATGTGAGTATAATTATTTCAGAGACCTTCTCTGATACCAATTTTAGGATCGAAAAAATGATTTAGATGCTCACCATACAAGAGGGGGGTGAATTGTATACTTTAAATTTTCTTTAAACAAAGGAAAGAGCTATGTTTAACAAAGTTAAACTAAGTAAATTCACAACACCTCTAATAACAATTGAAAAATTGGGATAACGAAGTTATAAACATCACGTTCTATATACTTGCTTAAACTTGAAAAGGGATTCCGAAAGTAGGTTCCAGAAATATGGTTCCGGAGGTTGAAACTTAACAAAAGATTATAATATGATATTATACCGTAAAGGGTATAGAATCTAAATGAATCGGAGTACAAGTAAGGAAGTATAAGAAAGTTATACGTTCCTTACAATACAAAATACAGCGGAAACAAACAAGTAGTCAAACTACAAGTAACATGATATAAATCTTTTAACCCAAAGAGAAGGGTATCCAACTACCTTGGATAAAGGTCCCTAGAATTATACATTCAAGAAAGTCTATCTTACCCACACCAAGGTAAGACCTCGATACAAATATCGGAATCTCTGTCTTGTTATCCCCGAAAGACATCAACTTCAAGGTAGTTAGCAACCTCTGTCTTCCTCAGCAAGGAAGCCCTCGAACTTCAAGGTAGTCAGCACCTCTGTCTTCCTATCCCTGGAAGTTCTTGAATGTAATCACCAACATTCGGAGTCACACGAAGCATTGATCGTTAATAAGAAACTCTCTCTCTAGAAATAACTTCAACATTATGTATGAACAATTTCAAAGAAGTCATCACGAGCACTTTCAAATGAGCTCCTATTTATAGGTAAGGTCGGACTCCCTTATAACGGTCGTATTTTCCTAAAAAATCAAAGGGACATGTACACGTGTAACTTGACCAACGGTTAGTTTATAATAGAATAGACGACATCATTTTATAACAAAACAAGTGTAACAGAATGCACGACATTGTTTTAAGTCTAACACAAAAGTTTGGAGTGAAGTTTCGGTGTGTAAACAAAATGAAAGATCAGAGTCTAATAAAAATTTCGGAGTTCAGATAAATTCGAGTGTATAAATTAAAGATGATCAGATTCTGTTTAATAGGGGAATTCAGAATGAGAATTCATAATGAGAATTTGTCATCAAAATTCATAATGATAATTCATCATCAGAATTCGTACTGAGAATTCATTATCAGAATTCGTAATGTGAATTCGTCATCAGAATTCGTAATGAGAATTCGTCATCAGAATTCGTAATGAGAACTCGTCATTAGAAGTCGTAATCAAAATTTGTCATGAGAATTCGTAATGAGAATTCGTCATCAGAATTCGTAATAGGAATTCGTCATTAGAATTCGTAATGAGAATTCATCATCAGAATCCATCATTAGAATTCGATGTCGAACTTCATTAGAGTTCGTATCCAGAATTCAGAGTTGAACTTTATTAAAGTTCGTATCGAGAATTCGGAGTCGAACTTCATTACTGTTCTCATCCAGAATTCAGAGATTAAAATAGAATGATTAAAATCAAAGTTTTAAACAATTCTGAGAGTCTATAAATGAATAAAAATCTTGAACTTTAAGAAAGTTAAAGAAAAAATGATAAGGATAATTTTCCTTACAAAATAGTTATTCTTTATAAAAGAAACTTTCCTTAAAAAAGCGATATTCTTATAAAACCGATTTTCTTAAAGATAAGGTGTTTGTGATTTTCAAAATAAGATGGAATGGAAAAGTCATAAGGAAAACCTTATTGACTCAAAAAAGATGTATTTATTTTCATTTAATTCAAATATTTAGTAATAGAACATTTCATAAATAACCCACCGAGAATAAAATAAATGGGTTTCATATCCAAATAATCGAAATTTAAAAAGTGCATAAAAATAATATCATTATGTCATTTATAACCCATGTAAAGGGAATAAAAGTTTTTTATATGAAAATTAAATGATATAATAAATAATTTTTATTTCATTATGAATACCCTTTAAAATGAAGTAGGCTTCAATATTCACAAAAAAAATTAATTTCTCGAGAAAAAGAGAGATTTTGAGGGGAAAATTTGGTAGCATAATGGCAATAAAACATGGTTTTAGATAACATTAAAAAGGGAAGGGAAAGGTTTTATCATCAATAATGGAATAATAATATAGTATGGGTACATAATAAAATAGAAATAATAACATTTTGTGGAGACATACAACAAAAAATTACATGAAAGGAACTGATAAGTGGAGATTTCCCATATTAAAATTTGGAAACCTAATGGTGTCACTTAAAAATTCAAAAAATTAGTTGGTGAGAGTGAAAAGGGTCTCTCATCACATTTAAATAAAATTTACTATAATTAATATATATAATAACATAACCTAATGTAATAAAATTCAAATTAAATTACATAACATTAAAGACCTCTTTGACTAAAATAGGAGGATCAATGGTTCCCTTCCCTAGAAGAGTAACATCGAAAACTCTCTGATCGGGACATTGGGGGTTACGAAAACCTTGGGAGGACTCCTAGGGAGGTATAAATTGTATAAATTCATGTAGAATGATTTTTTAATGAATTTAAATGAAGTAAGGGGTGTGTATTTATAGAAAAGTTTAGGGAATATTTTAATTAATTTAAAAGGACACCTCATTAGTGGTATTTGAGAAACATTGGTCCTGCCCATGGTGTTTCCCACATGGGAAAACTTGTAATATATTTTGATCTATAAGAGTCAACCAGAATCGTATCTTACTCATTGCAAAATTATGATACTGTTATGATGTCATTAAACTTACCCAAAACTCAAAACTGTATTTTTACTCTTCACTAAAAATTCAACTGTTTCAAAAAAATCCCAAAAATTCACCCTAACCTTTTATTTATGTGTCTAATTTAAAAGGGAACTCCATTTTATAAAAATTAATTTAATTTTAAATTATATCAAATAAATAAAATACTATTACATATCTAATGTTTTATAAAACATTTATTTACTTATATTTTGATATAATTATACCACATTTCCACTTAAGATGAATAATTCATATTTATATTTTCGTAGGTGAGGTTACTATTCCATTGGTAAAATTACCATTCATAAGGGTAAAATTAATCTTCTAAAGGGAAAATCTACAATTCACTAAAAATATATTATGATATTTTTGAAAAACATTTTTCACCCTGATTACAACCATGTATGTCCAATTTTTTAAAAAATAATTTCACAGATAAAATGTAACGCCCTGACCCTAGTTACCCAAAGTCGGTGCATTATTTTAATACATTGGCATGATTAAAAGGAATCAAGTCCCGATGGACCGATCGGTTTAGCAGTCTTGGAAAATAGATTACATACATGAATGTTACATTACAATTTATAACATTCAAAACAGAATAAATAATCCTTTATGAATGCCATTATTCCTTTGTCTTATCCCGTCATATCAATCACAATACACTTCTTGGAATCCTGGGAAAAATTAAACATAGAAAGGGGTTAGCTCAAATGCTCAGTAAGGATAACAATACAGTGGAAACATTCATAAATAAGCATAAACATTTATGGAAATGTGTAACTAAAACAAAAGCCTTTTAAACTTGAACATCAGTATAATATGGAAAAAAATGAAGTAATGCCATTTACTTATTCACATGTATATTCTACTAGTCTAATAATCACAAGCAATATCACTAACCACTTTCATAATGATAGAATGCATAATGCCAGACTATCATAACCACATAATCAAGGCCTTGTGCCAGGAATACAAATAATATTTTTCAAGGCCTTGTGCCACTATACTAGATTGTCTCATGAGACCTACCGATGCATCGAGGAGCTATAGTGGGCTCCACCTATTACTTATTAAGTCCAATTCATTCCTCATATGAAAATGTTTAAACATAACATAAACATTCATATTAAAACTAGCATACAAAATGTCAATACATAACCCCAAAAAATGAATGGTATAAAAATAACACATCCATAGTCCAAAATATCACAAAAACATCAATATAATATGGAATATTTGTATCATAATAAATCATCGTCAAACATGTTTAAAATCCATCAAAGGATGTCGACATAGATGAAAGTGATTTTTAAAATTCTTTCAGAGAAATATCCCTTTTTCATGAAAACATTTAAAAGACACAATTTAGAAAGGAAGGCATTTAAAGACATTTTCGAATCAAGGTGTCCCATACCACTTCAAAACATTTGAAAGGAATTAAAATTTTAAAAACATTCATGTCCATATTAATAAATCCTTAAAAACCATTTTGAAGACATGAACATTAATTAGAATGATTTAGAAGAATAAATATTTAAAACATTTGAAATAATGTTTTTGTAAAAAAGTGCCTTAAAATAATCCCATTGAATACTCTTTCATGAAACATGGACATGATTAATAATTATTCCCCATTAGATACTTATGAAAAAACAATCTCGGATAATAAAGAGATTGTGAAATTAACCCTTACTAATTAGGTAACTAACGAAACATACACCCCATTAAAGAGGTATCATACAATGAAAATGGAAATACACATAAATTAAAGTGTATTACACAAATAATACAATTATAGGAAATACATAAACCACATAAAAGAAAATAGTGGTAATATGGCACGAATCTCACGGGAATAAGTAGTGAGATGAAAACCCATTACCATGCACTTTCCTTTAGTCGGGGGTACATTTAACCTCATGTATGAAGAACTTAGTATGTTATTAAATTATAATAGAACCATATTCATATTTATTATTTCATACATGATTCATTTATGACTTTATACTACCCATTTAAAAATAATTTCTATGTTGAATTAACATTTCTGGTAATAATCGCTTTCTTTATTGTACATGTTTTAACTTGTTACTCTTGATTGTATCACTTAGATCAATATTTAAATACATCCAGAATATAAAACATGATTTAAATATGATATGTATTTAGAATATAAATATGTATAATAGACATATATATATGAAATGAAAAACACCATTTATGGAGATGTTAGTCCGTACGTACGCATAAATGCTGTTTCCATTTTCCTTTCGTATTGAATGGAAGTAAGTGAATAAGATATATGTAAGTACACACACACAAACAAAGATATATATATATATAACTCCATTATAATTATTATTTCATATATTATATAATTATTAGAAATATATATTTTTATAATCATCGATGAATGGTGAACTTTGAAATAAATCTCATCGCGTCGTGGAGACGGTAATCCGTACGTATGCAGGAGCGAATATATCATTCTTTTGATATTAAAATAATATATAACTTGATGGTATATCATATATACAGAATCATTATTTTTTTATATTTATTTTTTATGTCAAATACACATCATTATTATACCCATCCAAATAATAATATATTGAATAACAATTACACCACGACGTGGAGACAGTAAGCCATGCGTACACACGTATGGTGACATGTCATTTAAAGGGTAGATAGAATAATGAATTTTTTTGTAAAAAAATTATAATAACATCACAGTATATATAAGATACTAGATTTATTATTTTATAATAGAAAAAACAATGAAAATGGATGTGGAAGAAGAAAGGAACTTGAAGGAGGGTGGTGAAATCATTACCTCTTCTTCGAGTTCTTCCAATTGATTTGATCAAAAGGGATCCTTATGATGGATTTCTAATCAAAATATGGACCTTAGGTTTAAGGGAGTATAGTTTATAGGGTATTTGGGCTAGGGTGTCCTAGACAAATGGCTTAGAAGGTGTGAATTAGAGTGAAGGAGGAGTTCCCTTTTAAAATACGGGTGGGGGCACCTTAGGAAAAACATAAAACATTATTTTATAATAAATTCATATTCGGTTTATAATAGATCCAAATTGATTTATTTAGAGGATATGGTGGGGATGGGTCTAAATACACTCAAACAATATGATTTAGATAGGTTTTGGCCACTTTATTAACCTTATCATTTAGTTTTAACTATTAGTTAATTAGTTTGACATTTACCATGGCTCTTTGTATTTTTATATTATATGGTTAATAAAGTTACTATAAACTTCTTATAGACCCCCATATGGTCCATTAATTATACACCTATCATGATATAAGTCCTTTTGAAGAACCTTAGATTATTAGGAATAGAATATAAATTAATAATATAATATATTTTTTAAAAACGTTTTTATGTAAATTTTGACACTATTGGGTATTTTGTTTTTCATAAATTCTTAAAAGATTTATTACTTTGAAAAAAAATCATATAAAAAATCCTAATATTTCATATTAATATATAAAATTATTTTAATTCATAAAAATCACAAATTAAATTTATTTGGGTTTTTATAATATTAATTATCTTAATCGTTCATTAATACGGTAATTACTACATCATCATTGTGTCATAAATAAATTAAATTATATAATGTCTAAAAATTATAAATAAAATACCCTTATTTAGGAAATATTTTTATCCTTCTAATTAATATTTATAATCCAATTTATCTTATGTATAACCCTATATTAAAAATGATTTAGTTATTAAACATTGATTTTAACTCTTTTGACACTTCTTTGAATTAAATAATAATAAATGTCCTAATCTAATCCAGGTGGACATAAATGATAATATTTTATTCCTAAGGTTGTTTTTGGGTGAGATTCATTTGTCCAATATAATTAGGACAAGTGTTAGGGTAATATTAAAATCATATTTACCCTTAATTACCCTATTAACTTTTAACCGTGCTAAATAAAAGTAAAAAGTTACTATTCACCAAAAATTATTTTTATCTTATTGAAACGAATTTTACTCCTTGATATTATGTTTTTATCTTGGATTTTAAAAATTCCACTCACAAAAGCGGTAATATTATGTTTTCTGTGAATTTTCAAATAATCCTTCGAGTTGGGTAAAAGACGGTAAAATGTTCAATAAAATTTTTATATATCTAAAATTATTAGAAACTGACTCTAATTAATTACATTTAACTTATATAGGTATTATGTATCTATTTGACCTAAAATAAATTTAAATAAAATTAATATTTATTTAAATAAAAATTCAGTTTTAAACTATAACAGAGTTTTTTACTATTCATCCAAAATTAAAAGTTTTCATAAAAATAAAAAAATTTTACCCTAAGCTAATTTTGATATTACGAATTCATTAATTAAGTCTATTTTACAAAATTGTAATCATAGAAGTTTCATTTATTAATTTAAAATCAATTCTCGTAGTCAAAACCAAAAGGCATATTTTTAAGAAATAATAACTATCAACAGTTCGACACTTGTATATGTCTAATTTCAAAGTGAAATTACTTACAATGAAAATAATTGGATTATATGGTAAAAATATAATCACTTTATACTTCCAAACATCTAAAATTTATAAATTAACACTATAAATTATTTTGATTAAAAAATTTGTTTTCCGTTAAAATATAGTATTTTTCACTATTCACCCAAATATGAAAGTTATCAAAAAAACACAAAACATTATTTAAACTAAATTCTTATGTCCTGATTCTAAAGAAGAAGTTTATTTTGTTAAATTTAATATATAATAGTTTCAAATATTGGATTTAAAAAGGGTTTCCACTAAAAGGCATTAAAATTGCATTTTTTGAAAAGTTATTCTTTTATCTGAAAAAATGAATTTGTTCTTACATTATGTCTATGAAACTAAAAATATGGATTCTAAAATTATAAGTATTATATTTAATACTATTAATAACTACTTTTGAACGTCTTTTTTGGAAAGTTGTGATGTGCTTGAACTCAGTGTTGCGTGTAGTGCAAGATATTGCATTACTTTGAAGAAATAACATTCTATAAAATCATGGGCTGTTACATAAAATTTATGTAATAATAATATATATTTTTTAGATTAAAAATAATACACTACTCATAAATTAATATTCATCCAAAAAACTATTCATCAAATACAATTCCTTAAAAAACTACTCATCAATTATTATTAATCAAATATTGAAAAAATGTAGCCTAGATTAATTTTGACACAATTTATAATAGTGCTTTTTTCACTTTATCCTAAAAAATTCATTATTTCAAAACCAAATGAATTAACTCAAAGATAACATGTCATGATCATTTAAGAAATTTTTGGATAACATCTAAATTTCTATGTTATATTTATTTTAATATTTGTAAGATCATTTATTTAAATAGTTGTTAATATGGTAATAACTACATCCTCATTGTGTCATAAATATATAATTTTTTATTTAATGTCTACAAATAAAAAATAAAATACCATGATGTTGGAAATATTTTTATATTCCTAATGATTATTTATAATATAAGAGATCAATTATATATAAACATATTAAAAATTTAATACATATTAAAAACATAAGTGTGAGACAAGCCTTAAACTTGCTTCCTTGGAAAGCTTTGTCCTTTTAATTAATGAAGCTTCCATGAGAATAATTACACAAGCTTCTTTGGGACTATTTTTATTTTAAATTAATGAAGCTTCTATGATAATATTTAAAATGGATTTCATGGAAATCATAGTTCTTCTAATTTAACAAGCTTAGTGTTCATATTTATAATTCCCTCCATTGGAAGCTCTATACTTTTAATTAAACAAGATTCGATGAGAATCATAATACCAGATTCCATGTGAAGCTTTATCAATTTAATCAATGAATCTTCTATGAGACTCCTTAATCTATCTCATCTAATAAATTTATGACATGTTTTAGGGTAATTTTAAAATTTTATTTTTACCCTTAATTACCAAATTTACCCTTAATCGTGGTAATTAAAAATAATTACTAATGTTACTATTCATAATGTCCAAAAATAAGAAGATACCTATTTACAGAATTTGTACCTTCTTCTTCAAAATATAGAAACTATTTTTTTAAATTCAAAACACATATATTTCAGTAATTAATTAAAAATTAATTCCCATTTTCAAAATGATAACATGAGTTTTTTGAAATGTAATAACCATCAAAAAATTTCCATGTTTTTATATGTACTTTCGATGAGAAATAACTTCTAATGAAATTTATTTTGATTAAATTATAAAAATATATTATATTTATAATTTAATATTATTAGATAATATAATTTAACTATATAAATCACCATGATGGAAAAAATTTATTTTCAATTAAAATTTTGCATATTTTTACAATTCATAAAAACATGATAGCTATCAAAAATGTATTAAAAATTCATCTGAAGTAAATTTTTATGTCCTACTTTTAAAGAGAATGTTAATTTTTTCAAATAGAACATATAAAAGTGATTAAAACTAAATTTTAAATAGATTCCCCATCAAAAGGCTGCAAAAATTCATTTTTTAAAAAATACATCTTTTATCTGAAAAATTGTATTCTTTATTATATCATTTATAGAAGAGATATAAGATAAATTGAAAACATTACATTGAATTTATAAAATATATTTTCCAATAAATAAAAATCCATAAAGGGTGATATGATTTAATGAACACAATTATTCTCTTCCTAAAATATGTTTTCAAAAAACACATCCTTTATATTCAATTGGTTTTTATTTCCTTTTCAATTAAATTTAGTAACCAGGGAATCATAATTTAATCATGTGTAAACCATATATTCATAATACCGTTGATAATATGTAATATTTCCATTCCATTGTATTTGTTATAACTGTAACATTTAAATAATAGTATGAAGGTGTTTTTTTAATCTCAATATAGAGTATCATGTATGTTATTGAGCATAGTTTTTCTTTCATAAAAATCAGGATGTCACAAAATGGGGGGAATTATCACGAAAATTTAACCTTAATTTTTAATCAATGGAATATTTCACACATTAATAGTATGGTGTGTGTACTTCCATAAGAAAATGAATCCATGTTATTCTTAAGAAAATCATTATAGTTTGTATCTTGATAAACTAATATGAACTCATGATCATAAACAAGGTTCCTAAACTAGTTATTTAATATGATTTTTCTGAGGGATTTCTACTCATTCATATTTTAGCCTTGATTTATTAGGTCAGATGAAATAGTTCAGTTTCCTTATGTCCAAAGTGATAGTTACTCTGTGAGGGAATGAGGTTGATATAATAACCATTATCCACAAACGCTCAAAAAATATCAATATTTTTTAAATTTTTAGTACATGTATAAGGGTATGATATGCCGATGGATGTTTGATATTATATTTTATTCTTTGATTTCCTCTCACTCCTCTTATTCTCCTTATAAATTATTCAACTCATTTATCACATGGATTTAGGTTCTATACAATTTTACTCACTTTTCATCCACTATACATTACAATAGTTACCAATTGAAAAAAAATATAGATAGTTTTCCTTGGAATCCAATGGAGGGGGAAATAATTAGGGTAATCTTTAAATATACACTCAATAAGCTTCTAGATCTATAATAATATGATCAGATTTATTTCCAAAGATAATATAAAATATTGATGAACATGATCATTTCAGAAGGGATATATTTGAATCATCGTATTGTCCATGTTTTTGTGATTCTAATTCATGTTTACATCCTGCATATTTGTGTTAGGACATGGGAATTATTGTTATTATCTTATAGGAGGCACCACATAAAAATTTATATGTTTAAGGATTAATACTAACACTGGTGTTGGATTAATAGTGATGGAAAATTTTCTAAATTATTATATTTCCTTTCTTATGATAATGTTGTTTTTAATGATTTAGACTTGTTTCATTGAATAAAATTCTCTAAATGAAGTACTATTGTAGAAAACTATTGGAATCCACAAGAATGATTTTTTGGGATGGGAATTTTTGGAACCTCATTGTGGATATTCTATATGAAAATATCAAGTTATTAATTTTATTCATGTGGTATTTCTAGTGAGTAGTGGAGGTTGTTCAATGTTATATTGAAATATATTACTCTCTTTTTCTAATTAGAGAGGCTATTAATGATCATTTTCCATGGTGTTGAACTGAATTTATGGAGGAATTATTTTTTAAGATCTTTCCAATGAGAAATGGATATTTTTTATAGAATATAAAATGGAATAAAAATATGACTATCCAGAGTCTAAAAAAATTGACTTTGAGTACTTTTTATTACATTGGTGTTCCTAGAATTTGTCTGAATGTGTATATTAAGTGAGTAATATATTGTTCTAGTTCTACCATTCCATTGAACATTATAAAATTTGGGTTCCCAATGATGGATAATGGAGGATTTAAATCCACCAACCTAGGATATATTTTCCTCTCTAATTATACTTGTTCACATTAACATTTAATAATATAAATTCAAGTAATGTGAATATCAATAATTTGGACAAATGACACTACCATTGGTATTGAAATTTAATTAGGGATATTTTCCCAAACCAGATATTATTAGCAAATATAAACACATTTTTTTTTTTTTCCTGATCAAGCATTATATAACTCACTTGAATTAGTGGTTGATGTTATAATATGTGATATAACTCTTGATCAGTCTGTGCAATGTATCGTATAAGATCTTTTCGAAGATCCTGGCGAATCGGTTGCGTCCTTGGCTACCCGACGTCATTTCAGAGAACCAAAGTGCTTTTGTGGCAAAGAGGTTAATCACTGATAATGCCATTATTGCTCATGAAATTTTCCATTCCATGAAAACTCGAACACGAGCAAAGAGAGGGATCATGGCTTGGAAATTGGATATGGCTAAGGCTTATGATAGAGTGGAATGGAACTTCCTCGAATTGGTGATGCTCAAGATGGGTTTCTGCTCGAAATGGATAGACATGATCATGCAATGCGTCTCATCAGTTTCCTTCTGTATTAATGTCAACGGGGTGCTCACCCGAGGCTTTTCCCCATCCCGTGGGCTTCGCCAGGGAGACCCTCTTTCACCCTTCCTCTTTATTTTGGTGGCTGATGTGTTTTCTAGCCTCCTTTCCAGGGCAGCTTCGCTCTCCATAATTCATGGGGCGAAAGCATGCCGCAAGGGCCCTCCGATTTCCCACCTCTTCTTCGCCGATGATTGCCTTCTATTTTCTCGAGCTACCCCTAATGAATGTACTGCAATTTTCCAGGCGATACAACAGTATGAACGGGCCTCAGGACAAATGATCAACCAGAGTAAATCAGAAATTTCTTTCAGCTCTGGAGTCCCTCAGCCGAAAAGAGAAGATCTCTGCTCTATAGCACGCATTCCTGGGGTCGATAAGCACCAGAAGTATCTTGGGCTCCCGACGGTGGTTGGACGGTCAAAGAAAGAAATCTGTTCAGCTATTGTGGATCGAATTGAAAGAAAAATACAAGGTTGGACCCCTAAAAAAATCTCCAAGGCCGGGAAGGAAATCCTCATCAAGGCGGCACTTCAATCTATCCCCAGCTATTTGATGTCTATTTTTAAACTCCCCGATGTGGTGCTCTCAAAGATTCAATCCAGCACATCTAACTTCTGGTGGGGACGAAAGGACGGAAAAAATAAAGTCCATTGGATCGCATGGAATGCTCTCTGTCAACCAAAATCTGAAGGCGGAATGGGCTTCCGGGACCTTTCTCTGTTTAATGATGCTTTGCTGGCTAAACAAGGTTGGCGTATAATTAATAACCCTTCATCCCTATGCACGCGAGTTCTCCGGGCTAAATATTTCCCACATAAGGATTTCTTGGATTCCCATCTTGGCTATCGACCCAGTTTTCTCTGGAGAAGCATTTGGGGTGGTCGTAATCTGCTGAGGCAAGGAATAGGCTGGAGAATTGGGAATGGTAGTACGGTCAAGATTTGGACTGATCCCTGGCTTATTGATCAGACAGGCACGAAGGCGTCATCCCCTATTTTTCCAGGATCCGAACATGCCACAGTCTGTTGTCTTTTTGATGATCAAGGGGCGGGATGGTGTCTGGAAAAACTCTTCTCCTGGTTTAATGAGAGGGATAGGAGAATCATTCTGAGTATTCCCTGTGTGTCTGACGCAGGGCCAGATCATCTCTTCTGGACAAATGACAGCTCAGGAGAGTATACAGTGAAAGCTGGCTACCGGCGAGCTCTTTCTTCTCAAATTACAGAAGGAGATGCGAGGCCCTGGACATCAATTTGGAAGCTTTATGTTCCCCCTAAAGTTCGCTTTTTCTGGTGGCAGGTGTGTATTGGTATCCTCCCAACTAAGAGCCTCCTTGTCTACAGACACTTTTCAAACGACAACTCATGCCCTTTCTGCCCCTCTGTGATTGAATCCCCTCTCCATGCCCTTTTTCAATGTCCCGGGGCTCAGGAGGTTTGGAATGGCTGGGGATCAACTTTAGAGCTGAGACTGGACGCCGCCTCAGATCCTTCATCTCTTCTGATGCGATGGTGTTCCTCCTTTTCGCCGGCTAAAGCAGGGGCCCTGTGCATTTTGACTTGGATTATCTGGAATAGGCGGAATGAGGCCATTTTCAATCATTTCCGGAGGCCCCCCAGATTTTGGATTGACCGGGATTTGTCTTGGATTGCTGTCTGGCATAACCACCCTGAACAACAAAGACTTTTAACCCCCCCTCCTCTTCCCCAACATTGGTGCCACCCACCAGAAGGGACGGTTAAAATCAATGTGGATGCCTCTCTCCCTAGGGATGGCCCAGTTGGACTTGGTTTACTGGCCCGAGACAACCTGGGAAATCTCATCGCCGCCAAATACGAAGCACGTTATGCACTTTGGGAGCCCTCAGTCGCGGAGGCCGCCGCCATCCTTGCTGGGCTAGACTTTGCAAAAGATCGCGGTTGGGATTCCATTCACATCGAATCCGACTGTCTCACTGTTATCAATGCCATCAATCTCACTGACGGCGGGCTTCAACTTTTCAGCCCCATTATCCGGTGTATTCACTCGCGGAGACAAGGCTTCAATTACTGCAATTTCTCATTTATTAGAAGGGAAGCGAACGAAGCCGCTCACAAGATGGCAGGCATTGGCCCTCCTTACGAGGATTTGCTGTGGTTCAATCATTTTCCCTCGTGGTTATGCTCCTGTATTTCTGCTGATCTCCATCATTAATGGATCCGTCTTCTTTTGTCAAAAAAAAATCAATTAGTTCTGTAATTTAATGGATAAGAATGTTTGGTCACAAATTAATCAGGTTTCTTGATTCAATAGTCATAATTAGAGTAATATTCTCTTATTGGAGAGGATTAACTTGTGAATTAATGGTTACATTAACTTAAAATTTACATCGAGTCAGTATATTTCACATGCATATTTTGGCATTCATTTCATCCAATTTCATTCTCCTAAAAACGTATTGGGAATATCATTATTTATTTTAGAGGATTTAATCATATTATGTAGATTGTGGGTTTCAATTATTTCCACACTATTTCCATTCTCTATAAAACTAGCTTTCTAGGTGGGAGGAAGATGGATATTTTGAGAAGCCTCGAGATCATAGGCTTATCTCTAACACTAGGTATGTTCCTCCTTTTCTTGTATCACTATACTAATGATGTTATCCAAGCTAAAAGTGTCTTTATAATGTTTTATTTTACCAATATTTCACCATGTGGCATCCCCATAGACATTATTTTTAAGATTTACTAGTTAAATCGAAATTGTATGAATAGATTATACATTATCATCTATAATTTGTAGGGCCCCACTAACCTCAGAATAACATTTTAATTTCATGTATTAATCCTTATTTTTTTTCTTCTTTATAGAACGTTCCTTTGTATCAGTTCCCTCAATAATGATATAACTTCTCATATTGGTTATTCAATGATATGATAAGAGAGAATGCTCATGAAGGGTGATTTAAGATAATATCCTCTATAATCTACTTATTCTAATCCAAAAGGAGACAATTATTCAATAATAGTCAATAAAAAACAATTATATTTACTATCAAGATACCCATAGTCTTGAGAATATTAATCTGCTCAGAGGATGTGAATCATTAAAGTTGGTAATTCGTTTCTTAATTGATGACAATAAGGGTTGTGGTGGGGTAAGAACTACCATAATACTATATCAATGGATACCCTCATGCTATAGTATTCATTGTATCACCCCCATTTCAATTTGATCTCACACCATATTAGGTATTTAATAAAATATTTCTTTTGTATGTCTGAGTATGATATATCCATTTTAAAAGACATATTATATTTCTAGGATGATTATAAAATAGGTTTACTTACTATTTCCCATTGATTTGAGCTTGACGTAAGATATTTTCAATCACTAATTCCCATTAAGTACATCATATTCATGATTTATGTATAATGGAATTTTTATTATATTTCCAAACAGATTTACCTAAATCTTGGATCTAATGCATGATTTATGGTTATGAAATTTCAACCAATCATACTAGAACTACCCTATTGACCATTGAGTAAGGTAAAGTGTAACACCCTGAATTCACCCCGACCATTATTGCATATAATGGGCGGATATTATTTTATAATATAGAAATGTGTCTTAAGATAATTGATTATAGACATTAATTCTCATGTTCTTTACTAAATTTAGGGTCTCGAATTATTAAAAGAGATTCCAAATCAACTTAGGTGAATTGTTTATACAATATTTTGAGGTGATTAAGGTACAATTTTAAGGTTGATATTTTCTTTGAGAAAATTGATATTCACACACATATTATAACTAACTTCATATTTGAATTTTTCTTTGAATTCATCTAGAGTAACATATTGAGAATCATAGTATAGAACATGGATGGTATGTTTATTTATCAAAATCATTCCACACGATGTTTGATCCTTCTTCATCCCCCTTCAATTGCCCAAAGGCCTTCATTCTTATTGTTTTTTATAATCCACCTTTGAAGGGGTGAGGTGGGACCCTTACAAGGCCCGTAGAAGTAAGTATTACTTGGCCCATAGGCCTTAGAGGAATTCATTTGCCCGTAAGCTTCAAACATTACATAAAACCCATACTAAATACTTGGAACTACTCCTCCCCAGCATCTTCATCGTGAAATCAGATCTCCACCTTCGCATGGCTATTTGACTAGGCATTCTCATGCAAGCACAGGCTTGTCCAAATAGCAGTTGTCATACCCTTTAATTTTAGAAATCCATTTTATCTTCTATAATGGTGAAAGATCCTTGCTCATCCTCTTTATAGATATTTTTCCTCGTATGTTGTCCGGTTTGCATCTTCACTTAAGGTGTCCCGAAGGCCTTTAGGTGGCCCGAATCCCATAAAGGACTTGGGGACCAAATCAGTGGCCTGAAGGCCCAAACGTGGGCATCTTCCCGGCTACTACAGTTCCAAACAGTACATGCTATAGTTCCTGTTATAGTACCTGCTATAGTACTTCACAGTTCCCACTATAGTACCTGCTACAGTACAACTACAGTACCCCTGAAAATAATGTCTCTGCCTGGATTGGATCTCGGGTCTCCCGGATGCACTTATAGAGTCCTTACAAACCGGGATAAGGCTCATGTGCATCCTTCTTCCTCATTGATGAATTATTCATCCACTTATTCTAACCGTAAAGTTATATATTTGATACCTTTTTGAGTGAAGTGAAATCATTTTTAATTTCTTCAACTATATCCACTCTTACAAAAATTATCAAATTACCTCAAAATGATCATTTCCTTAAGTAACCCATTTAATGGGTGGAGATGTTTCCAATTCAGATTGGATTTATTGGTATGACTAACATTGGTATTTATACCTGTTGATAAGATAAAACAATTGTGATGACTATGACATGGGGGTTGTTAAAAGATATTATGATTTCACATAGTAAACATTAATCAAATATACAATGGGGAGGAACACCATGGAATATGATTTCCTCGTTATCCACATATGGTGTACCTCTATGTTGACTTGATGTGTAATACGGTGGAGTATCTTCATGGTGGGTTTTATATGTAGGATATTCATTTTTTTAACTTTGGTATCATAGGGAGGAAATATATAATGAGGATCATATGGAGGACTTTATATATTGTTGATGTCTCTATTATTGGAATATGAAGAATCATGGGGTTGGGTACCATATAGAGGACCATTATGGTTGAAATGTTTAGGATAAACATCATGGGAAGGACTTGAGATCTAGATATAATTTCTATCTTGGGTTGGAACTTCATGAAAAATACGTTGGGGGACTTTAAAATTATTTACTTCTTTTTTTTTTGATAAGGGGAAGGAGTCCTTATTAGTGGAATATTGTGCCATGGGTAGAACCCCCATAACATTTTCCACATGTAGCACCTCCATTTCTCTTATTCATATTATTTTAAGGAAGAACTATATAATGGTGACTCTAGAGATGACGTCCATAGTGTATTATTTTCACTTTATTATTGGTAGAACCATTATGATTATAGGATTGTTTATTATTACCATGGGGGGTCTATCATTATAATTCATTTTTCCATAGGGGGAACCACAATAATGGGATATATATGGGGTTAATTTAGAGTTGTTGGGGATTTAAATTTAGGTTATACCTCTACAATAGTTTTCATTCTCCCACATATGTGAGGTATTTCCTAAGGTAAACATCAATTTTTTCATAATAATGTAATAGGATTTTTCATATAGTGATATAGGATTTCATTGTGTTATTTTTGAGATATGATAATGGATATCAATGATTTTAGTGGTGGTAGGAACATACACATACTCCACGAATTATAATGTTAATTTATCATGGTTGACTAACAACTTGGGTTCCATTGTTTGTGTGTTAGGGGCTAGTGATTAAACAAAAACTTATAAGGATATTTCATCGTTGTAGTAATGGTGATGGTAATGATTAATAGGATCCCACCTAATCATCTTCAGGATAACTGTTGATAAATAATAACATCCAATATTAAACTCTTCCAAAGAAAAAAAGTGAACATTTTATTGCTCAAATTAAAACTCCTCAAGTAGTTTAAAGGTATGATTGTGGATTATTTATCTATACTATAATCTCATTAGGTTAATGACCATAGTGGATTTATAACCCCTAATTTGTCATATGTAACCTCCAAATATAGGGAGTATTCCACAATGAAGGTACTTATTCCATAATGTTCCCCAAATGAAACAATAATTGCTATTTTAGAGAAAACATTCATCAAAAGTTAGGAGATGAGATGGAATTTCCTACAAAAAACATAGGTATAACATACCACCAACTAGTGTTTTATTAAAATATGAGTTATCCTATGTTTTTCCTAGAATTTGATTAAATAATTTTTCCTTTCATTATATTTTCCATCAACCAACCTAGGCTACCCCTAATTCGGTCACTTTAGCCAGCCCGTAACAAGGCTTGAAGGGCATTCAAAATTCCCAAAAGTTAGAAATAACTGCCTATTCCTCAAATATGAATGAATGGGAATGATTTTACTAAATAAAATAAGTATAACATGAAACATACACCCATATGTACAAAATTATCACTTCATTCATTGGATTCTCACACATTAAAAAAAATTTAATAATCAACAAAACCATACAACGCATAAGAAAATAAACTGACTCATGACTTATGAAATAAAACTAAACTATAATAACCATGAATCTCAATATATATACAGGGACAATATAATCATGAAATTTTTGGAAATAAGACATCAACATGGAATCATACATGAGATAAATAAAATACCAAAATAAAATAAATAATACAACTCATATCATCATTTTCAAGAAAATACCTCCCTTATTTGCACCACCACCATACACAAATAAGAAACCAATACTAACCATTAACCACTTGAGAACAAAAAAACTATAAATATATATTCCTGTTCAAAAATCCAAATAGGTAACTGCCTTACACCATATGCATAAAATTTAAAAGTAAATCACTTCCAAGAATTATTTAAATATAATTATAAAACTATGCTTTTCTTTTTATTCTTTTAATCAAAACTCTTAAGTTTATCATTTAAATTCATTAAATAGATGGTAAAAATATTCTTAAATAATTAAAGACATGATATAAAACATTTCAATAATATATGACATTTATAATAAAATAAATAGTTTCTATATTTTCAATTATAATAATTATCGAATTTTAAAATTAAATGGAAAACCCCATTTTTAATTCCACATTTGACATCATCTTAAGAAAACACCCATGAAATAAATCCATAATCTTATGAAAATATAATCCATAAATATAATTAATTCTAATAATGAAACCAAAAATAAAATTAAATTAAATTAAACATAAATCGGAATGAATAACTAGTTGAAAATAAAGATAAGTAATGAAATAATACACTTCAAGAAAGAAAAAGTAGTAACCCTCATCATGGGTTATCCCTTGGGGATCACAGTCAAGGAAAGATACTATACTCATACTATCTAAGTGATACTTCCAATTCATTATAACCTTCCATTGTCCATTAAAATAGTCCCCTCATCACTAACAATATATATTACTTTCCAATAACCTTTAAGAGAAATATCACATTCCTATAAATACATATGATCTGAATCATGAATGATGAAATGTTTAGTTAATTTGATAGAACAGTCAAATACTATATGGGAATATTCAAGAAACCATTAAATACATGTTCTAGTATTCCATACCTATTTACCTATGTTTTCCATGATTAACCAATTAGTTGTGATAAATATCAACCATGATATCTAAAATATAATGTCTTTATCACACATATATAATATATAACAACCCTACACCATAGAATTCCCCCACCATTGAACACCCTTCATAGAGGTATCCCCTATCTCATTAAAAATAAAATATAAACCTCACTTCCCTTACTAGGTATAATCCCATCAATACACATAGCACCATCATTACATTAATTTTTCAAACAAATTACTCTGGGGATATTTCTTTAGGGAAATGTTTACAGAAACCGTATCTTATTTTCAAAGTAAAAAATTGGACTTTGGAATTAATTTTTTAAAAAGAAGTTATAAATTAATCACTTCAAATCCAAACCATGAAACAATAACATAATTTTCCCATAAAAACATTACATTATTTAATAAATGTCACCTAAACACATTCAAACCTCGATAGATATTAAATATGAATAAATATTATTAAATAATTATATGATTTTAGACCATGTTTGGAAAAACCAATCCCATACATAGTATGTAATAACAATTTCTAAAAAAGTACTTTGATTCCCTCTAAAACCATTAAAAAGAAAAATATATTTTTTAATTACTAATTGAATTTGGAAATAACCCTTATTAATTTTAGAAGACACTAACTAAATTACATTATAAAATTATTCATAATAGAATTAAATGCTTATATTATTATAGAAAAAGATAAAGGATTTATATTTAAAGAGTTTTACATGGTCCCAACTACCTGAATTTAAAATCCACACATCAATCAATTAATTATTGTGACCTCCTCTGAGTCTATGACAACTAGATGTCATAATGGTGCTAGACCATGAGAAAATGTGGTGTGGTCCCTTCTAAATGCTCACCGAAACCTATGAAAAATGAAAGACCCAATTAACTCACCTTATATAATGACTAATTTCATCTATAATTTCCAAAACCCTAAATAAAACCATGGGGAAACATACCTTAAGATAAATGATAATCATCCACATGAACACATCATCATGTGATCTCTTAAACAAGCCTCACACCAATGCAACATCAATAAGAAGGATTAATCCATGAATTGGTTGGATTAGATCCTCAAAAGTAAAATCTAGTAAAGATAAATTAGATAAAGTAGGGTATAAATAAAAAATAGAGATAAAAGGATGAAATCATACATCTAAAATGGTCAAATTTATATAAAAATACCATTGATACTAGAGAGATTAAGAGAGGAATGAGACAGATATATTCTGTTGATAATGGTTCTACTTGCATAAATATAAACCTAAAAATTAATTTGGGACAACCCTAAAATTTATTTTAACCTCATACATAAAAAACTGAGAATGTCTTCACCATGGTGTGCTACCTATGTAGAAATGTGTGGTTCCCTCTATAAGAATCATATGTGTTATAGCCCCTCTGGCCATACCTTAATACAAAACACCTGGATAAAAACCAAAAACCAATATCCTTGTCCAATATGGACAGGATCCAAGGCATGGTGAACCCTCCCTTGTCATTTCTGAGGATCTGTGAGCACTATAACAAATGTTATTACCCTGTCCATTTCTCCTAGGGTGAATTCCTAAAAAACATAAAAAGGTTTCAATCCTTCCAAACCAGGTGTTTCACCCTTCATTCTATGGGAATTCAAAACATGTATCATACAATTCATGATGTTTTTGGCCACCTACAGTAAAAATAAGATGTAGGGATACCATAGACCTACCTAGTAAATCACCTGAACACCTAAAACACTCACTAGGCCCCTAAAAAGTTCTAAAATAATCTTGAATCTATTTTAACATAATAGAGAGCCCAACTCCTATACCTAAATCTGAAAATATGAATTTCCCCAGACATCACCAACCAGTAATGACCTATTTTGTTATTGAATCTCCACTATAAAAAAACTATATACCAAAAAAGTCACAAATACATTCCTCACAGAAAATCATTTAAACGAAAAGGGATAAATCCATAATACTTCATACTTAGGTGGAGTTCTCCCCACCATAACAAACCTCTCATATTTAAAATAAAATATCATTAACAATTATGAACAATCCAAATATATCAGCAAATAACTCATCAAAATGATAATGAAACTAAAAAACATATTTAGTAAAGAAATAATTATTAAAAAATTGCCCAAATTACTAAGTACTCTAAAACTCAATACATCATAACCTTAGTAAAATATTTTAAATGAATGAAATTCGTAATATATAAAACATTTTATGATATAAATGTGAAATATTAAATCTTAAAATAAAAATCAAATCCTTTAAAATGATAGAGTTTAGTTATTTTTAAACCATTAATGACATGAAACCTAAAAAATAACTTAAAACACACATTAAATGCTTTAGATCCTTTTTCATTAAAAAATATACAAAAAAATCACTTTAATCAGACTATTCATTAATTACCAATTCAAAAAAAATAAATTTATGAAAAAAACATTTGAAATGATCACCTCAATAAGATGAACGGACGGACACTTATTTATTTGGTTACTATAGAAATATGGAATTTATCCTATAATATGAATCTTATTTTGTTGTAATTAAATTTAAATAAGTATTAATTAATTGTTTAACATCTAAATATAATCCAAGAATAAAAATTTCAGAATCCAACACAAAAATAAATTCAACCAAAATAAATATGATTTTAAATTAAAAACCATTTATCCAAAAAACACTTTTTCTTGATACATAAAAATATATTATGAAATTTTTATGATGATAAATTTTCCAATACATCATCATCACACTAATTAAAATTTCAAATTTTACAAAATTTTAATCATCCTATTAAAATTTCACATTAAAACCGATTTTTTTATTTTAGAACATTAATATCCAAAAAAACATCAATTTAAAACCCTTAAAACCCTAAAAAAATATTTATTATTATCATAATTAATAAAAAATATATTTTCTATTATCACTAAAACACAAAAAAAAATCAATTAGACATTCTTACAAAGTTCTCAAAATTATTCAAAACATATATTTCACTCATTTAAATAATTTTAAATCATTTCCAAAATTCAACTATATTAAAATAATCCCTAAAAAGAACACCAGGATATCTATAGAGAAACACTTTTGCATAACAAGTTTAAAGTCGAAAAAGTGAACATTCAATGTAATAATGTAAAGGGTAGAACAAGACATAATTAATTTATAATAACACCTCGTGGATTTCATCTCAATTCATATCAAATTCAAGGTAAACTAAGGAAAATGTAATTTGGGATAACATAAACATAATTAACATCAATCGTAATAAATCTATAATATAAATTGAACACCTAAAAAAAATATTAAAAATAAAAAATCCTAAAAAGTCCACCCCCAACTCAGAAAGGTGGTTTGTTTTCACAATCTATAGTTTATGATCCCTACCTAGTAATTCCATTGGTTTCCCTTTTAACATCATTATAGGATAGAATTTGTTACCATATAGATGGATAAATAAAACCTAATACTATAATTACAAAATCCTTAATTCCATTGAAACTCCTATTTTGGTATTGATAGTGTTAGTTTGATACTTTTTTATACCTACCTCTTTAGTTAAAATAATTGTATATCTTGTCTATCATGACTCCCCAAAGATCATAAAACAAAACTCAGATATGATACAATTTTTTCAGGAACTAACCCAAGTTTCCCCTAATTTGGGTACTCAATAAGGATTTTGGATTGTCTTGAGGGGAATTATCAATCTATATTAGTTAGAAACAAGTTCTTGGGAATCAAACATACACAAGTGTAAATACTTTTTCCTAGTAAAAAAATAATTCCATGTATTTTCTACATAGAATCTTAGAATGAACAATATATACATTGGATGATCATAAATAAAACAATAATTTATTTTAATTATAATAAAACCTAATTAATCATATGCACATTACTTATTTAATAAATAGTAAAACAAAACCAACTAGGAAAACCAAGAATCTAAATATAAATACAAAACCAACATAATCAATAAATGATTGGAAATAATATGCTCATATTACATCATACATGAGATAAATATAATATCAAAAATAAAATTCAGAATATAAACACACCTTTTCAAGTGTTATGAAAATAATCCATTGATTTTAAACACAAAAATACTTTAACTATAAAACAAGACCAGACGCAATCCAATTATAACCTGAATAAATCCTAGAATACATAGGGGTGAGCCCCAATCCTATTTGGTTACCTCCCCACACCCCACAAATAAACGTTAAAATTAAATATTATTCATGAATGTTTGAAATACAATTATGAATGTAATATTTTAATTTTATTTTCAAAATATGTTACATGTTCATTTATTTACATTAATTTTTTCAGAATAATTTTTTTTCACATTTTAGAAAAAATAATTTTCAAAACATATCAAGAAGAGATAGATTTATCAATAAAATGAATAGTTTTAAAATCCCGGTCCATGAAAATGAATCCCCAAAAAAATAAACACCAATATTGTAACCTCAAATCAATTAAAATAAAACTAAACATAAATTAGAATGAATCAATATAATAAAATAAAAATAAGTGCTAAAAGGATCAACTATAAAAAAGGAAAAGTAATAACTATCATCATGGGGTAACCGTGGACAACTAATATAAAGTGAACCTAGGATCCTTACACCATCTTAGTGATCAATCCAATTATATATTACCATTATTAGGTGATTAGGTAATGTCTCATCATCCATAAAAATATTTACAACCAGCCAATGTATGCTTGCAGAAATATCACATCCCTATAAATTAATATGATCTAGACAGTGAAAGATGTTGTAACTACCCAAACTCAAGTAACACAGAGCCGATGACTATTTTATTACATAGTAATATATACAAGGGATTAAATCCCAAAGTTACTGAAGAAATTAGTAGTTTCAGGGATCTAGATACATACATGATACGCATTTTATAATGGAAAAATAGTAAAACATTGTAATATAAAACATTTGTAATCCTAGAAATCATTCAAAGAATTATTCTTCTTATCTTGGGGAAATGAAAAAAATAAGTGTGAGCTCAAATGCTCAGTAAGGTTTACAAATAGGTAAGATATAATGAATCAATCAAGAAAAACAATATATAAAGGTACATAACCAGTCATGCATTCCATTTAATAACATTACTATCATTATTAGATAATAAATAATAAACATGTCAAGGTAAATAACAAAACACAAACCCTATTTAATAAATCATTTTAGCATAAATCAATCAATGAATAATGTCAATGAAATAAAATAATAGACAATAATAATGGAATTATAAATTAAATAAATTATTAATATTAGATTCCATGATCTCAAACTTCATGGTATCTATACCATCAAGACCTTTCACAAGATAGTTTTAAAATATGGGTAAAACTCCATTTAATTTGGCCAACTAATTTACCTCTTGAGATATACCAATGCATCAAGGGGATATATAATTTTTGGACCCACTCATTACTACATGTCTAATGCATTCCTCATGTATTTAAAGATATATTTAATATATCGATCAATATTCCTTCTCAATAAATATCCATATTGAGTATACGATACAAATTTATCAATATTTCCCCAGTTAATCGAATAACATTCAAAGTAGACATTATCTGTAAAAATGATAAATACTTAATGAAATAATTATATCCCTCATACAACATTATGAATATTTAATTGAAATTTAAAATGAAAAATGATTACAATATAGTGATTTCTTCGTAATGATGTTAACAATTAAGAAAACTAATGATGGGATTAAAGGTGACCATCGGTTCATCAGGACTATTGTTTTTTTAATAAAATAATATCCTTGGAAAAACTAAATTTTATATAAGTGAGGTAATAAAATAATATTTTACAAAATATTTTTCATGGTAAAAATTTTGTAAATGAGTAAAATAAGGAACATTTTGTTAAATAGTTACATTGTTATTGAAGTACATTATCATCGTATATGATAAAACATTCCTTTTATATTTTTGTCAAAAATGACCATTTTAGGAAAGAGTAAAAATATACCTTTTAAATAATTTCAAAATTAATGGTTTAAATATAATTTTTTTAATAAATTATTTGTGAAATTAAAATAATATCTATAAAATAATTTTTCAAAACAAGGACATGCAAGAAAAATATGTCCATTTTAAAGAGAAAAGAAATCTATTTTTTAACATTACCTTGATTGATTCATGTACAAAAGAGAGTAAAATTTGGAATAAAATATATAATCTCCATAAATTGATAGTTTATTAGAAAAAAACTATATCTTATGTAGGATAAATGACAATATTCCTTCAATGAGGATAAAATCTATCCTATAAGGAAGTGATATTGTAAAATCGATTCTTACAACTTTAGTAAGTCTTAAATTGTAACTCCGTGAAATAATAAACATTATTTGAAACACTAAACACCATGAATAGATATGTATACATTTTAAATACATCAAATTGATTGTATATACCCTACATAAAAGTGAATATGTGCATATTACAAATATGTCTCAGTAGAATGTAAATTGAGATGAAACCCCTTAACTCATGCATTCCATTTGTTTAACATGATTTAATCCATTTTATAATTATTTTAATAATTTTATTAACTTATAAAAGAGCCATATTAATACTTATAAAATCATATATGATACTATTATTACATTTTCTAACATTTTTTGTTAATAATATTTCATTATTATCATTATTTTTGGTGCAAATTATCTTGTTTTCTCATGTATGCTTTGTCATGAAAGTTCTATTCTTATATATATGGTATATATACATCATATCCAAATTGATATTAATGTTATAAATATCATATTTACTCATTATATATATTTTTAGAACCATGCTTTTAACTTTTACATGGTAAGTTAATCACATCTCTTTGTGGAGGCAGTATGTCATAAGTATGTGCAGGTGATAATATCATTCCCTTAATGGGTGAATGATTAAGTATGTGGATGGTATTTTAGTTTTTTTAGAATATATATCATGTCATATTTATAATATATATTCATTATTTTCATATTTATGACTATCCATGTGATTTTTGGATGGAAAATAAATTATATTGGGTCGTGACATGGTAGTCCACCATACACACGAGTGATGGCATTGTTTCTCAATTGATGGGGAAAGATATAGATAAAAATTACATCAACATAATAAAATATTAGAACATTTTATATAATTTTTTTTTATATTTAATGTTTTTATACATAATTAAATGTTATAAAATAAAAAATAAAAAGAAATGGAATTTTTATGGTGATTATCTTCTCTTAGAGAAATCTCATTTTGATCTCACTTTAAGAAATCTATGGTTGATATTTTTGGAAGAAAATAAGTTATATAATGTGGATAAGAAGTTTTTGATATATTTTTATTTATTTTATTCATTTAAAATGGCATCATATGTGTGAATAAGTTAGAGGACATAGTGTCCTTTTATAATTGAGGAGGGGTGACATTTTTGTAAATACGAAAAACTATTCAATAATTTGAAGACAATATCACTAAATGTTCCTCAAAATTAGTAAATAATAGATTTTAGGGAATTTAATATCAATAAAAACCTCAAAAACGTAAAAAACATTTTTTAATCATGCTCTTCTCCTATCCTCTATGTTTACATAATTTTAATAATTTATTTTTCAATATAGTGACATGTTGTTTAGCTTCGATAAATTATCCAATAAACATAAAATTAAATAATATTTATTAGATAATATATATCCATTTATTCAAGATAATAAATAATTTTTTAAAAAATAATAATTCAATTTTTATAGAGAGTTTTTTATCAAAATCACATGTAACACAGAAAACCTTGGTTTAACCATAATAGAGTTAAATAATTTATGACTATTATTATAAATAATTATTACATATAATTGAGTTGAACTTATTTCCTTTTATTTAGGAAGATTTTTTCAAATATGTAATCCATTTTATTATATTCATCTCAAAAAATTTGAAAATTGGCAAATAAAATAAACATGTAAAACATGTCAAAAAACAGTTTTAAATAAATGCATTTTTCATGAATAATTTGATTTAATTATAAATATATGACTAGTAATAATCTTTATCTTCATTAAAATTACTATAGTTATATATATAATATATTATTATAACCAAAATCATTCATCATTAATTTTTTTAATTAACTAAAATGGACTGACATTGTGCCTTTTTAAATAAAAATGCTTTTTTTTAAAACTAGTTTTCCAAAAAATATCTGCTTTTACCTATAAATGTTTCTTCAATTATTTATATGAAATTGATATTTAATTAATATTAAATTAAAAATATTATAAAAAATATTATAAATATAATTAGGAATTGTAAGATTCTATGTTTTTTATTTTTTATAAAATCTTTTTTCTACGGGGAATTTTGAAAAGCTCATTATAGGATTATTTGGAACAAGTTACTTCAAAATCATCATTAATCCAAAAAATTAATATTATTACATGTAATATTAAAATGTGAATTCTTATATTTTTTTTATTAAAAAAATAATTTTCACTTATTATAATTGAGGCTTCGGTTTGCATGTATCACAAGTAATAAAATATATTGAATTTATTTAAAATGAAATATATCATGAATTATTAGGGTGTTATAAATGTAGTGTTTCATTATTGTTGTAACATAGTAAAATGATATGATGTAATATCAAAAAAAAACCTAGTGTTAATTATCCTTCCATTATTTTCTAAGAACATTTGTTTCCCAGGAAAAACTACTTGTATGTTAAAAATATAAACTATGAAATTAAACATATCAAGTCTTAGTCACACAAATAAAATTAATAATAATGATAAAACAAAAAAATATATCTCCTCTAAACACATTTCAATGAAGAAACACATATATTATCAAGAATAAAATATAAAAATAACATCTTCTACCCAGGATAATCCCATCAATCCAAATAATAACAACATCAAATAAATTTTTCAAAAAAACAGAAATGGGGTTTTATCAAAATAAATTTTTATATCAAGAATACATTTTTCATATATTTATTAATGGTAACTTATAACTAATTTTATAAAACCAAGTAATATGTTTAATCTAAATGATGAATAAATACCTTATAATCCTTTTAAAACATTACATTATTTTATAAATGAAACAAAATCAGATTAAAACCATAAAATTAAGAAAATATAAATAAGTCATCGAAATGAAATATAAAAATAAATGCAAATTTTAGTGAAGGACAACCCATACTATGTTTGTAAAATAATTTTCTAAAACATGTGTTTCCTCATTTTGAAACCATTAGCAACTAAAAACCATTTTTCATTTCTAATTCTCTTTAGAAATAACCCTTGTTGAATTTTATAAAAAAATTGTAGGTGCACGTTATACCATTATCATGTTAAATTGAAAAACAGGGATTAAAATAAGAATAAAATCAAGGATTTAAATCTAATGATCCATGCATTTATCTATCAACCATGTTTGATGGCTCATGCATCTATCCTATGTCTGTAGCAACATTTTTTGGGTCAATGATAACCAGATAATATAACATTGTCAACCCATCAGAAATGTCAATGTATTCCCCTCCCAACATGCACCCAGACAATTACACCTAAAATACCCAATTAAATCTCCCATGATGATGATTATTGACACTAAATATTTATAAAAACCTAAAAAAAACCATTTCTCAACATACTATAAGATAAACTATAGATATAGGCATCAAAATCCCCTCATAGGACGTCTAAATAAATACACACACCAAATACCCATAAATAGAATGAATTCCAATATTCCTTGGAGGAATCATATCATCAATACACTATTAGGAGGAACTAAAATTTTAGGTAATGATGTAGAAACAAAAAAATGGCGTGAAAAGGATGAAATTATTCCTCAAAATTCCATGAAATATCTAGCAAAGAACCTAGAATACAAGTCAAATAAAGATAATAATGGGAGGAGGATATTAAACTAATAATGGTTCTCCTTAATCAACAGTCAAACTTAATGAAAATTAGGGTAGTTCAAAAAAATGATATGTTTCCCCTTGACATTAAAAAACAAAAATGAAGGGAATTACCATGGCATGGAACCTAGGTTCCATGATGTGGATCCATTTACCAGAATATTCCATGACATGGTCCCTATTGCCATAATAAAGAGCAAATCCCCATGAAAAATCCAATAACTTCATTCCTTGTCCTGAACGGTTCAGTTCAGTATCAGGGTGGAGTCTCCCTCATATTTATTAAAGATTCACAAGCTCTATAGTAAATATTTTGGTGCTACCCATTTTATCATATTGTAAATTCATAGGTTCCATACTCATAAATGCTCGTCAACATGCTAATTATTATTTATATCCTCCTTAGTTTGATCCTCATTTACATGGCCCCACCAATCATGAGGTGGTGTGTCGTGTCTTGGAAAAATCATCTATAAGGCCACTATAACCTTTTCATTACATCTATCTAAGAACATAAAACACTCATTATTCCCCTAAACACATACCAAGACATTTCAAAAACTATTTAAATCATTTTTGGGGGCCCCAACCCATCACCCAAACCCAAAAAATTAAAATTAAATTGACATCAGCAACATGTAATGACCCAATTCATTACAATATTTATCATTGATTCCATTTGGATACTAATAGAAAAATAAAACAAAGGTTCCCATTAGTGAAGTCTTTCAAATGGTAAATTAGGCTAATAAATTTCTTTTTTTAGGTAAATGATTTAATATAGGGTTCACAATTTATGTTTGTCTGATAATTTCTTATTCATGGAACCATTTTGGTATTTTTGTTAGTTGACACAAATCTAAATCAATATGATGGTAGGTTGAATCATCACCTAAAAGAGATTATTATTATAATTCAAGATATTAAAATATATTTAAGAGTATTCATGAAATAATTCCTAGTAACAATACCAATTACCCATTTCATGAAAGTATTTTATCAAAACCATTCATTTATGGGAACATTATATGGTTCCTACCAAGATGACGGAAGTCAAGGTAAAACTCAAGGACATGGAGTGCAGGGGAATTATTATGCTAATTACATCATCATAGGGTACACCTATGTTGATCTCAAAGAATTATTATAGTAGTTTTCAACAATGAATTGACTTATAGATGCTGAACTAGGTGATAGTAAAGTGACAATATCATTTCCCAGGGATCATTGATCTTTTAAATCATTTATGTGGACCTTGATTGTTCTCCATGATTGATCTTTTTTCAGGATATCATCATTTTCTTATTAGATGGGACATTATTAATATGTTATTTTGGAGTAGGTATGGACTATATGAGTATATGGTTATGTCCATCGAGATGATGGACAGGTTAGAAGTGTTCATAATCCTCAAGAATAAGATATTTCACCCCTAAATTTATTTTTTTCCGTCATATTGTTCAACAATGACATCCTCATATACCCATGAACACTATAGTGGAATTATAAGAACCTATAGATTGTTCTATGTAATCATTGATAACATATGTTTCGTGAAAAATTGACAGAGTGTGATCTATGGATTTTTTAGCTGATGTTTCTCGTACTTATGGTGTCTGAGATGGGTAAATATGCAGACCTAGATAATGTTGAGGTATTCATATACTAGATAGGTCCCCAAAATATGTTTGATATTAGGATTATTCTTAGTTTAGAAAGATATTATAGATGATTTATCTAGGACTTCTCTTAAATATAATCACCCATGAAAATGATGACAAAAAAGGAGTGAAATTCAAGTGTTTGGACAAGTGTAAAGAGGAATTCCTTTAGTTAAAGATAAGGTCAATTAATGATCCCAAAATTATACTCCCCATGTTAGGGATTTGTTATGTATAGTATTTTGATTCATCAGGAGTTGATCTAAGAGAAGTTTTATTACAGAGAGAGTAAGTAGTATCTTATGTTTCTAATCAGTTACATCCCCATGACTGGAACTATACTACACATGACTTGGAGTTGGTAGTTGTGGTCCATGAACATAGGTTTTGGAGAAACTATCAATTCAGTGAGAAATGATTTTTACATGGACCAAAAAAGAATTCACTACATCTTTTCACAGAAGGACCTAAATAAGCCATATGTGTTGGGTTGAGTAAATATAGATTTTTAACTTTCAGGTGGATTGTACACCAGGAAAAGGAATCATTTTTAAATATTATCTTATTTATACAACTTAGATTGTGAAGGAGCTTGGATATATTCCATCTGAGGAGAAATAACATTTTATGAGCTTGTTGGATGATTGTAGGATGGATGATTTAGAAGACCATGGTTCTATGAACTTTTCTCCCTTGGTAGTCACATCTACTCATGTGGATTTGGTAAAGGATGGACAAGATTTTGAATAAGAGTGTGCGGTGATGGGGAAAAATATATATGTAGGAGACTCTATACATTGGTTGTCCTTCATAGATGATGATGTAATCATGTTACATGGGAGTGTGTTAGTCAATTATCCCCTTATAGAAGAGAATATGATGGGTTACACTTATTACATATTGGAAGTGCATCACGGAGCAACAAATATATACTATAACATCTTGAGATAGTTATGGTGGTTTGCGACGAAGTGATAAATAATAGGGTTTATATATAGATGCCTTACCTATCAGACGATTTATACCATGAATAAATTTCCTTGGGGTTTCTCTGTCCATTTCTATTTCCCATTTATACGTGAAATGATGTGATGTCGGGCATCATCAGGGGTTGTGAAAATCGGCTGAAATTTGCACCTTTTCTTCCTAAAAGTGTTTCATGAGTAAAATAGTAAATTATACTCTAATATAATTAGGGATAGTTTTTTACAAATATTTTGGTCCCTTAAAAGGGTATTTACCTTAGGACCAAAGTTTGGATGGATATCTGATCCATTCAAATGTTCATAGAATATTTAATTCATTAAATATTAATTTATTCAAGCATGTTTATTTAGTAATATCTTCCAAAAAATTAATAATGATATTTTTTCTTCATGGATGAGTCTTTCCTTAGAGTTTTCTTCTATGAGAGTCATAACTATTCATCAAGCATTGGGTACTGGGGCTATGGTTGGGGTCGAGTCCCTTTTATTTTCATTTTGATTTTCTTTTTTATACCTTTAAATTTTTTTCATTTAATTTTTTTTCCTGTATCCCCTTCATCTCCTTGTGTATGACCCTTGGGCTCCCATGTATCATGAATGATAGAGGGAGAGGTACAGAAGATGGGGATATAGTAGGATTCACTCTGAAAGGTGCTTGTTTTGAAGTAAATCGGGTCTTAGCAGGTGTGTGGCATGGATCTGGTGTGAAGCATTAGGGGTTTCCTCAAAGCAGTAGTCTTTATTTTTATTTTTATTCATAAATACCTATATTGTAGATTTTTTTTATTTTTAAATCCTTTAATGGGATATTGGGTACCCCTTTATGGACAATTTGTGGCTTATGAGGGGAATTGTTTTTGTTTCTAAGTGTTTCTATGGTTTTCCACTCAGGAAAACCCATGTATATTACATTTATATTAGATAACACATGTAATTTGTTCTTGTAGTTTTTGGAAGATGAGTTTTTGGGGTTAAAACATATACTTTGGGTACACACAGTGTAGTGGGGAATCATGGTGTGCTGGGGGAACATGCCCACGTAGAGTACACATCTAGATCTCATGTGAGGTATATGGATAGTGGACATGTACTTTTATTGTTCTGACCGTGTGTTGGTTTATATGGATAGATACATGGTAGGAGATCTTATTTTGGGTACACACCATGTACAGTTGGTACGTACTATGTTGTTTTTGGGTGTATACAGTATTTTAGCTAAGGTAAATGGGAAGGTACCCATGTGGGGTTACACACTATGTTCCAAGAGGAACATGTTGTGTACATTGGAAAATTATACATAATGTATCCTAAGACACACAACCATGGTGGATATAAGTGGGTATATACTATGTATTTGTATCATATGTCATGAACATTTTCATACCATGGCTTGTTTTTCCCATTTTTAACCCTAAAGTCAAAATCGAACTTTTAAATAGTCCATTATGAGTGTTTTCCATTTATATCATGATGATGGAACCCTTTTGGAATTTGGAGTATGTTTGTATTTTTTTTTTGAAGAAATAGAGTTTATTAGGAGGATTTATTTGAGATTTGATTCTGAATTCTCCAGGGAGTTAGGTTGGGAGTTGTGAGCCCCGAGAAAAGGATGAGATCTCGGTGATTGTCTAGGATGGTGTATACCATGATGATATTTTTTAGGTTATTTTGGATGGATCATGGATAATATAATGTAGCATTATCTATGAGGAGATCTTCGATTAACCATGAATATTGCTATTGGTTTCTTGAGGTTATAATAGTTGAGATTTAAGCTGTGTATTGAGGATTAAAGTAATCAGAGCCTTTCATCTAGGCTGACACTTGGGATGGTAATTATGGATAGGTGATGTTGAGTTGTTGAAATAAGTATCAGCGACTCTTTAGGGCAATCTATAGGGTTAGATACTAATCAAGTGATTATTGTTTGTTTTTTAGTTGTCGAGAAAGCATGTGTGTCTTGTTGCTTATTTGTATTCCCTTATTAGTTAGTTAGTACTAGTGGATGTGTTTTTTATGGGGATGAGTATTGAAGTGTCCAAACAAGGTATTTTCCTCATGGTTTTTCTTAGACGAGCAGGCATTATGGTTGGTAATACATTGGAGGTGGTCATGAGGACCATTTGGAATTCCCTTGTAGGCGTGTTTTTCTTTTGAGTTCTATTTGGGAACATTATTGATTTATGATTTGTTTCAGGCCACTGAGGATTATTTGGGATGATTTCACATGGGGTGTAACACCTAATTTTTTTTGAGAAATAGGAAGCCCTTATGGGGTGTCCTTCTCTTACTACGGCCTTTGGGAAGGTTCTGAATATTTGGACGGGCTTCGACTGAGATCATGTTTGTAGTGTAGGATTCCTGTGTTATACATATCTTTATGATATGACCTCCAGGACTGTGGGAGCCAATGTTTTTTGTTTTTCACTAAGGTTGGTTGTGGAGAGCCTTTGGTGGATATGTTGTTGAATTTTGAGATTTGGGGTTCCATGAATAGTCCCTATTCTTTTTTATGTGAGTGTTGATCCGCAATTCTAGTTAATCTATTTGGGTAGTGAGTTCAATGTTGGATCATTCCACATTTTATATCTTTTAGCCATAATTTTTTAGGGAATTTGTGGTCAGTACAGTGTTTTATGGAAGATACCATTGAGATATCTTAGATAATTTATTAGACTTTAGTTTTGATCCAGTTCTCTCCTCCATCAGATTGATGCGGTTAGACAAGTTTAGGGTGATAATGGGAGATTTGGATGAGGTCACCCCTCTATTTGAGTGTTCTACCCTAGCTAGGAGTTATCTCCAGAGATTTTAAGGCATTCATGATATTGTGGATGTTATGTGATCCTTTTTAAAGATGAAGCCTTTTTGACATTGTTTCTTGGGTTCCATTGTTGGGGCCTGATTCATTTCAACAGATCAATCGAGACTGACACATTCTCTAGTTATTTTGGACAAGGTGTCCATGTATATAGTTCATATCATGATATTGGACTAAAGTCTAGCATAGTTTATTTTTGATTTTGACGCTAATGTTTATGTACTAGGGTTAAACAATCATACTTGTTGTGTTTAAACATCATGGATCTCCAGTGTATATTTGGGGAGTGTGTCGTTTTGTGTATGGCTAGTGATCTTCATGCTGTAAATCCTTTAAGGTGGGCTAGATCGTAGGTAGAATTATGTATAGTGTTAGGATAGAACTTGTGGTTGGATATTTTCATTTTTTATTTACCCCTTTTTTTTAAATTGTTTCTATTTAGGGCATCTCTTATTATTATTTGGAAAATATGGAATTATCACTTATGCATGTACTTGTAATGAAAATAGATTATAGGTTCATTTTTGGGGGTGTCTAAGAGTTTTATATCTCACCCCATATACATGCACCTTGGTGTGTGTGTGTGTGTACATAATTTATTCATTAAATTAGAAAATATGCTACATGACTGATGGGGTTGATTCCATGTTTTTCTTGATTGAGGAGAGCCACTCATGTGGAGTCTTAGGGTTTTTTTAGTGTAGCTCAGTCATGTTGGAGATCCGATATTTTATTTTCAGCAGCGTTGGAAGTAAAACCTAGTGTATTATTTTATTTTTTTATTTTGTATATGTGGTTGGCCAAGTGGATGGTCTATTATTTTAGGTTTTGTATGATTTGAGTCTGAAAGACTGTATGCAACATTCAATTTATTATATCAGGAATCTATTTCAGTTATTTTTTATCTGTAATATAATATATAAACATAAGTATGTGTTTTGATACATTCCATTTCTATTTATCTCTTATTTGAGGATATAGTCTCCCCAATTCCCCTTTTAAACCTTCACTGCTAGTCAGCAGCCTCTGGAATTTTGGGAGGTGCACTTGAGTCCTTATGGCAAGCCAGATCAAGTGATGTGTCTGGTCAACCCAAGCTTGTTCATTACAAAAGGGTGTGTGAGGAGTTTGATTTTATGATTTTGTATGTTTTTATTCTGGAGATCTAAGAATGTTTTAGATCTTATGATGGATATCATACTAGGGTTTTGTGAACACCTTTACTGATGGTAAGTCCATGTTTCCAGGGCATGGGATCGTTTTTGTTGGTTTACTTTTTTATAGTTTTGTTATTTCACTGAGTTTGATGCACATATGTTTATGGATTTATGGTAAATCCATTTTTTTGGTTATTCTCCCAAGGAAAGGAAGCCATTGTTCATGCATCATTCTAGGTATGTAGGATGAAAATGACAAATTCTTGTCTATGTGTGGTTTCAGAGATGATGGTGGTTTAGTTTTTTAAAGTGACTGGAATGACCTTTATGGTGTTTCACATAGATATCTTTAGTGGAATTATACTCCACTAAACAACATTTATATACTTTATTATGATGACATGCCATGTGGATCTTATGGTGAGATTCTTTCCAGTGATGGAAATATAGTCCCTTTATTAGGGGATACATGGAATACCTAGTGGGTTGGTAGTGGGATCTAAGTTCCTTATTGGTGGATCGATGTGGGAATGTTTTCCTGTGAGTTATTTGGATTTCACTTTAGTTTACTGATGTGGTGGTTCACCAAATGTACTAGAGTTTTTCCCTTGGGAGGGAGCTTCTTTTAACATGTGTTATCTGTCGAGTCATATAATTGGGACCATGTTCCTGTTATCACCAATGTATAGGGTGGTTGTGTATGTTCTTCCGTGGAGGGGTCATTGATGTCTTCTATCACCAGAATGTGGTTAGGAATGATTCTTTTTGTTGTTTTAAATGTGGATCATTGGGAATTTTATCAGTCTCATGAATGGATTGAGAGGGTGGGTATAATTGATTTTCTGACCCTCCTCGTATTGTTGATTTTGACATAAGGGAGATAACTTAGTTTTAAAGAGGGGTGATGAGGGATCTCCAGTTTTTTGGAACTGACTAGTGGGAGTATAATGGTCATTAGTTTTAAAAATGTTATCCTAGATTCATTAGGACGTGGAAAATTTGTGTGTGATTTTAATTACACTTTTGAATTTCGATTAAGTATATCATTATGGTGGGGTGTTCTCCACATATTATTGGAGGTTGTGATCCTTGTTTAAGTGGTTTTTTGAGGGTGGATGTTGTTGTTCCTAGAGGGATGAGAATGAGCAAGGGTTTTTGTTGGAGTTAATGTTACTTCTTAGGTGTGAGAGGTTTAGCTATGTCTATCCATTTTTTTTGGAGATGGGTGCAGTATGGGTTTCTTGGTTTTCTATTTGGGTATTGGGAAGATTTTAATGATACTCTTGTAGTGTTGACCATCAGATCATTCATGGTATAAAATTTCTCATGAAATGAGATAGGTGTAAACCCTATAATGCAGAGCACTGGTTGGTTGTGATAACATCAGTTGTGATAGCTTTTAGAGTGGTGACATGGCTTCTAGTTGACCTACAGGGCATCTAAGGGGAAAAATAGTTTATTTTTGGGGGTTTATAATGCCTCACATCATCACATGTTGTGAAAATTAGGGGAAATTGGAATTTTTTTCCTATAATTATTTTAGGTAATATGGTAAATTCAACTATAAGATGATCCCATATATTTTTTATGGCAACTATATTGGTTCCATGATAGGTTTTCTACCCTATAAGAAGAGTCTAAAGGAAATTTCAGCCATGAAAATTTTAATTAAATAATTCATATTTAATTAATTAAATTATTCATATTTAATTAATTAAATATTAATTGAAACAAATGTTTTTGTTCATTGGTATCTTTGAAATGGAGTGTCGTATTGAGATTATGTCTCCATGGTTGACTCTCATATAATTGTTTTTTCACATCATAGGCATAACCTTGCATTAGGAAATGGGTTCAGGACCTTTTTCTTTTCATTTCTTTTTCATTTTCTATTTTCTCTATTCCCCCTTCATATTTTCATTTATCCCCCATGGTCCAATTCTTCATGCAACTGAAAGAGGGGGCAGTAGAAAAGAGGTAGAGGGGTGAGGATACACCGCCCATGGAGCTCTTTCTGAGGTAGAATATGGCTTCGTAAGTGTGTGGCATGGATCTGGTGTGATGCTTTGATAGTTTCTACCTAGTGGCAGCAGATTTTAATTTTTTTCTTCATAAAAATCCATATTCTTTTTGTTTCTAATTTTTAATGCCTTTAATGGGTATTAGGGATCTTTTGGGGTCGATCTGTTGATTATAGGGAGAAATCGAGAATTCCAGGCCCTCTTGGGGGTCTTCCACTCAAGAAAACAGATGTATATGGTGTGTAGTTAAGAGAACACTTATCATGTGTTATTATCATTTAAGGAAGATGTGTTTTTGGTACTACACACTAGGTAGTGGTGGTAAACCACGTGAACCGAGATCTCACACCATATAGTGGTGACCTGGGTGTGTTGAGGGCACATAGTCGTATAGGGTACACGAACAGGTACCATGTGAGGTACACTAATGGTATCTATGTACTTTACTTGGACTAACCCCTTCTAGGCGTAAGTGGAATGGTAAACTACTAGGGACCCCATATTGGGGGACTCTCCATGTACAAGTCGTACACACTGTGTAGTTCAATGGTGTATAGGATGATTGTGTATATGGTACAGGGGAAGGTAGCCATGGGGGGGATACATGCTATGTAAAGAGAGAAACATGCAATGTACATTGGAAAATTATATCTTAATTTAACTTAGGTACACATCCATGGAGGATCTCTGCAGGAACACATCATTTTCCTAAACTACATGACGTCTAATTCTTCTGTCCATGAACTCTTTTTCCTATTTTATTACCCAAGAGTAAATTTTGGTAATGTAAGTATTCCATTCTGCTTGTTTTCCATATATATCATGATTATGGAATATTTTCAATTTTTGAAGGTAATTTGGATGTTTGTTTTCTCAGATAGTTCTACATAAAGGTTTATTTGAGTCTTGGTTATAGAATTATCTTGGGGGTTGCATTGTGGAATGTCGATCAAGGTGAGGGTTAAGAGCATATTTATTGTACTGGATCAAGTGATACATATAGATATATTTGATAAAGATAATGTTTTTGTCATTTTATATTTGTAATTAAATGTTTTAATCCCTAAAAATTTACCAAGTTGAGTTAATTACATCTATTTTGGAGTTATGATGTGTTTTAGGCTAAAATTGGAAAACTGCTTAATTTTGAAATATTGACAGATTTTAATCACTTAAGTGTTTCACACATATATTTTAAAATATAACTCCAATTGATGTGATTCATTATTTATTGGGTTCATAAATTCATTTTTTTCATCTTTTGTTTTTGAACTAGGATTTAATTTGGCCATCCTTGGGTCCGAAAAAATCAATTAAGATGGAAACTTATTCTGGAAGACCACGTGGACACCACCTCAATAAATGGATCATAAAATGTTCTACATATATCATATTTGTGGGATTCCAATTTGATTTGAACAATAATTAATTGGGGAGCTCGGATGTGTAAAATCATGAAGATTGACCATAATTAACACGGACCATGGATGCTAAAATTTTGGGGAAGGAAAAAAGGAAACATTTATCCAGAATAAATGATTCAATTAAAGTGGCCATATCTCATTCTATACATGGTGGATGAATATGAAATTTTTGGATGAAACGTTAAAGATATTTTTGGAATATTTTTCAAGAAGAAACCATTCCAAATTTCAGCCATTTAATTGGACGAACATGGTCAAACTTGCAGTGAACAAAATCTGCAGGAAATCTTAAAGTGGAATTATGATGATCATAAATTTGAAGACAAGAGGATATCACCCCCTTGTCCTATATAAAGAGGAGGTCACCCATTATGAGGGAGGTGTTTGACACCAACATTGGAGATAGGTGAAATCCCAAGGACACTGGGGGACTATTTACTTTAACATCATTCTATTTCTTTCTTTTATTTTTCTTTACTTTAAAATGTTTCTCATCTCTCGCATCATATCGCTAACCCCATCCATGTCGGGGTAGATAAATTTGAGTGACCGGGAAGAAGAGAGGACAGAACTATGTGTGTTCTTGAGTTTTTGTGCTTGAAATGAATCAAATTTCTTCTTCTTTATTATTCTGGTTTCAATTCTTAATTCAGTATTAAATTCCAATTGTGGTACTGTTGGGTTTTGATTCAAAATTTATAAATTACGTTGGTTGATGATCACATCTCCATCCACCCAATTCTAATCTGTATACGGTGGAACAAGATTAGGTTTGGGTCGTGATTGCTCGGCGGTTGTCAATAATGTGTGTAGGATTGTATATCAGAATCTTGGTTTATTTGGGAACAACAATTCTATGTCTGGTATTGGTCTAATAAATCAAGAAACCTTCAACAAACTTAATCATATTTGTAGGAGGATAGAACACTCACTGGTTTTAGAAAGAAAAATTCTCATCACATTTATCTGACCAAGGGATAGAGAGGACTTGGTAGATAAATATCTCTCTTACCAGTGAAAGGAAAAAGAAGATAAAAAATCTGGAAACCATGATGGCACAACATTAGTTCTAGACGAACCCAATATGATCACCATATTTAACATTTGTTAAAACCAATCAATTAATTTTGTTTGTTTCTATCATAGTCATTAAATTTAATTAAAACCAATCTTTTTCAAAAAAAAACCGACAAAAAGTGATAACCTTGTTTTTTGTGCACTCCTCTTCGAGATACTACTGAGGATCATCTGCTATACTTTAATTAGGTAATTAAAATATTGTTTTTCCATTCCCCACGACAAGCATACGTCAAACATGGCACCATTTCTGGAGAGGATGTGCCTCAAAAACCATTAAAAAACATTTTATTTCTTTCTTTTGAATAACCTATAGTTAAAACAACAATTTAATTGAATTTGATCCTGAAATTTAGGGAACAATAACCCAATTGAGAAAGAAAAATTTGTATTTAGATTTTGAATAAATTCACCTTATAGATTCAACTGACACATCCATTGATCACTCTGAACCTCCAATGGCTTGAAATCTCAACCAAACATTCTGCGATCTTTGCGCCCCACAATTCACTAACCAACAAAATCTACTAGATATTACTACCTTAGAAAATGATTTTGAATTGTGCATTAACATGATTAAAATTCTTCCTATGTTCCATGGTCATGCAGGTGAAGACCCCAATAGGTATATCCAGGAATTTAAAAATGTATACTCCACCTGCAGACCCCAAGGTGTTGCAGAAGGACAAGTGAAGGGGAGGGCATTCCCCTTCTCACTAGAGGGATCAGCAATGAAATGGATGTATAGTCTACAACCAGGAGAAGTCCAAGACTGAGAAGATCTTCAAAGATGCTTCATGAAAAGGTTTTTTCCAACATCCAAGAGCACAGCTACTCGAAAATAGATCTATGACATTCTCCAATCAACCAGTGAATCACTTTATGATTATTAGGAGTGATTTAAGAAGATCGACACTAGTTGTCCACACCAGACAATGGAAGAACACCATTTCATTGTTTTCATTTATCAAGGGCTGTAAAAAAATTATTGAACACTTATAGATTCATCATCTGGAGGAGACTTTATTGGCAAGCCACCAATGGATTCTAGAGGATTGATTAAAAAAATCGCACAAAACTCACTGTAGTTTGGCATGAGATGTACGATCAATAGAAGAATCCATGAGGTAAGAACATCTGATTCAGTGAATGAAATGGGTGAACTTACCAGGTTAGTGCGACAAATAGTTGTGAACCATGTGAAGGAACAAGAAGGCCCGAATCAGTTATGTGGTTTATTCTCCTCTAATTCTCATAACATTGATCAATTTCCAGAAGTGCAGGGGACACAAAGTTGTGTTTTACCCTATCAACAAAGGCAATACCAACTGAAAACACATCCAGGGTATGGGTTTCAACATAACCAAGCCAGAGCACCTTTTCAGCAATAATATCAGAACCCAATAGCATTCCAACAACGTTATCAGCAGCCCTTCCAACAACAATAAACTTTTTAACTACCTCATTTCTAGCAGAAGAATTATGAGCAATCATCCACAAGTGCATCAACAACTGAAGATCAATAGCTGAAGACCAGAGTTGTGGGATTAGAAAATAAAATGGACAAGCTAGCTGATCAATTTACAAGCATTAGGGATGATCTCACCAATAACCATTGTAATCTTCATGCACAAACAATTCCAAATCCAAATGAGAATGTAAGTGCAATCAAAACCCGAAACGGGAAGGATCTCACACCACTAGAATAATGTGAGAAGTATGATTCAAGGGAATATTCTGAAGCTGGTATTGTCCAATCAAATGATGGTGTCAAAAAAGTAGGATACAGAACAAAGTTTTAGAAGGAAAAACAGAAACACCTTTTAAAAAACAACAGAGGGTGAAAATGTATATCACAACACTATTCACATTAGTATTGATTGAGTCAAATAAGGGTGAAGAAGAATAACTTCACTGGTAAATTCAAGAAACATTCTGAAAATTTGAGAATAACATCCCACTACTGGATGCAATTAGAAAAATCCCTAAATATTAAAAATTTATGAAGGATATGTGTTCTAAGAAAAGGAGGATGTACTGAAATGAATGAATAAACATAGAAAGACGCGTCTTAGCATTGATCACACCACTGATACCGAAAAAATGTCAAGATCCAGAGACTTTCTCTATTCCCATCACTATCAGTTCTTTAAATTTTACTTATTCATTATGTGATCTTGCAGATTCGATAAATGTGATGCCTCACTCAGTTTTTTCATCTTTTTAGATCGGAGAACTAAAAATAACTCGTGTGGTGGTATAATTAGCATATAGATCCACTGTTTTCCCAGCTGGAGTCCTTGAAGATGTACTTGTAGGAGTGAGAGGATTAATCTTTCCATTATACCTTTATATCCTTTCTATGGAGGAAGGCCGAGCACTATCCCAATCTACTGTCATCTTGGGGAGACCATTCTTAATGACTGTGAATACCATCATTAATGTGCACGATGGAACACTCTCAATGAAGCTCAGAGATAGTCAAGTGCATTTCAATATACTCGAATCCATGAAGAATTTTTCAGATGTTCATTTTCTGAAAGAAATCTACCACAAAGAAGGAAAAGAACCAACTAAGAATTTTGAAGATTCAATCATATAATTCTTGGATAGTTTGTTAGAAGAGGCTGGAGAATCAAAATCAAGAGAAGATGTTGAGATCAAGAAGTATAAACTCAAGGAGGCTGAACATGAAAATATTATCATAAATCTTTATAAGAAATTTGCTACAAAAGAATATGAACTAGCTAATATGAATTCTATATTCCTTACAATGGAACATAAGGTGAAGAAGTTCAAGGAAACCCCCATTAAAATTTTAGAGTGTAAAGGGTGTTCTCAAACCAATGGGAAGAGTGGATCACAATAAAAATAGGAAAAAACCAAAACCAGGTTCAAATGGGTAAATAAAATTGAGGGTCAATCTCCAGCATGAAGAGAAGAGAAGAATTCTCAAAGGACACCACAACCCCTTGAAAAGAGTTATGTTCACATTGCAACAAGGAAGAAAAAAATATCTGGAATGATTTAAAAACATTCTATAAGAACATGATTTCAATGGTTTTGCGGGTGTTATGGTATCCATGAACACAAATCATACTCTTGTTGGTACAACATGTCTTCACCATGAAAATAGAAAAGAGCCAATGTAGAAGATCAGACGCCTCCAACATGATTGTTAATAAAATCCATCAAGTCTTACCTCTCCTTTAAATTTGTTTCATGAAATGATTAATTTTCAAATTTTTATACAACTTAAAAAAAATTCATCATTGATGACACAATATCAATTTAGTGTGTGGGAGTGAATCTTTTAGTCTAGGATTTTTTTTAAAAAATTAAAATATTTTAGTCGAGCCGACAACATTAAACAAAGGCTCTACCGAGAGGGAACCCCCATTTTTTTCGATTTTCTACATGTCCTCTTAGTCATATACCAGTACGATTGAACTAGCTTACACTATCCATTATTTTTATTCTTATATTTCAGGTCCATTACTGAACAATTTGTAGCGGGATTACACGTCATGAAGAAAAGAATCCATTTTAATGGGTACTAAGAGTTTCAATTCTATATTATCCTACATTATTCCCTAAATTTTTAGTATTTTAAAGAGTTAAATAAAAAATTCATACCCACACTTGAATTCATGTATTACTTGACTTATATAGGAGACATGAGTTTCATAAGAATCTGGTGATTCCATGTTTTAGATTTCAATGTTAATGATATTTAATGATTAAAATGGACAATTGGATGATTAAAGTGAATCATGTATATTGAAATAAGGACACATGTTTTGATGGAATTTATTGATTCTTGTAAATGAAATTTCCCTTCCATTTTACATTCTTTGAATTTCTAAAATTCATTTGAATTAATTTGTAATTATTAGTCATGAAAAGAGTGATTGTCCAATATCATATTCCCAATATTGAGGGGATTTATAGAACAAATATTTCCAATTTTATCTTGAGAATATATCATGAGTGATCTTGGGACGTGCCACCTACAAGAACATGTATTGAAACATGCCAAATCTATTACAGTGCAAAAACACATTTAAAATAATTGAGTCACTATTTTGGCTAGCCACATATATACCTGATACCCACCCTTATATTTATCCTTCATTATCCCATAGAATCTATAAATTACCTTATAGTTTTAATCTACATTAAAAGCTTATTTTTCCTTCCCTACCTACACTTTTAGTATTTTTTCATGTATTATTCAATTTAAAGTGTGGGGGAAAGTCCTTTCGTGTGCGTTCATTGGGATGATTATCCTTTTTTTGGTAGTTTGAGGTGTGCATAATAATTTTGGATTTTGTATTATTAGAAAATTGGGTATGAGTCATCATTTCATTTTGTTTCTTTCATTTCTTCTGGTTCTCCTTAAAAAAGGAGAAAATAAAGTTTTTCCTTTCTGGACATTTACAAATAAAAGAGAAAAATAAAGTTGTCCCTTTATGGAGATTTAAAAGAAAAATAAAAAATAGGAGGAGAACATGGATGATATCATTCTTTGTAATCATTTCATGACTCATGACCCAGGTCATTAAAAGGGGGTGGTGTTGTGATTCACATCATCAAATGGTATTTGAGTGAGGTTCATCCTGTGTTTTCAAATTATTAATCATGCATTTTACTTAATATTCAAACCTCCTACTTCTAGCCATAAATTATTTCAATCATTTACCCACAAACCCCAAGCCATAGAGTCATTTGAACCTTTATTGGAAGTCCTCATGATTTTATGTCTGTTTTTTCTTTAATTAGTGGAGAATGTAGTTCCTTTACAAGCCTATGGATAAGGATCATTTTCTCATGATATTAGCATAACTACACTATTAATTGTATCATGAGGGATGAGATAAATGATTCAAAGGAGAGGTAGATCATGATTTGGCATGTTTAATAATAATAAATTGAGATGCTTGAATGAATGAAAGGAGAAGTTCCATCATTTTTTCAAGGGAAAAAGAAAAATGAATGAATTGATTGTTTCTTTGAAAAATGGGAAATTAATTTGATGTTTTTTTGGAACTCGAAAAGTTGATTGTTCGTTGATAATTGTTTGATTTTTTGCATTGAAATTTAAATATTGGTAACATTGGTTCCCTTTGAATTCCATGTTAATATTTTATGCTTGAGGAAAATCATTATTTAACTATGGGGGAATTGATAGAGATAATATTTTCATCATTATTTATATGTAATTAAATTTTTTAGTCCCTGAAAATTTAACAGGTTGAGTTAATTACATCAATTTTAGAGTTATGGTGTGTTTTGTGCTAAAATTGGAAAACTCCTTAATTTGGAAATATTGAAAGATTTTAATCCCTTTAGTAATTTATGAATATCTTTTAAACTGTAACTCCAATTTATGTGATTCGTTTTTTTATTGGGTTCATAAATTCATTATATTAATCTTTATTTTTTTTAACCAGAATTGAATTCGGCCATCTATGGGTCTGAAAAATACAATCATGTTGGAAAATTATTCTGGAAGACCGTGTGTACCCCACGTCAATAAATTGATCATAAATCGTTATACATACATCCAATTTGTGTGATTCCAATTGGATTGGAACAATAATTAATTGGGGAGTTCGGATGTTGAAAAGAATGAAGATTTACCATCATTGAGGTGGCCCATGGATACAGAAATTTTGGGGAAGGAAAAAAGGAAACATTTATCCAGAATAAATGCTCCAATTAAATTGGCCATATATCATGCTATACTGAAAGGAAGAATAAGAAATTTTGGGATTCAACATTAAAGATGTTTTGGAAGTTCTTTCAAGAAGAAGCCATTCAAAATTTAGGCCATTAAATTGGTCAAACATGGTCAAACATTCAGTGAGCATAATCTGTAGAAAATCTTAAAGAGGAATTATGATGATCATAAATTTGAAGACCGGATGAAGCCCCCCCCTTGGAATATATAAAGAGGAGTTTACAAATTCTAAGAGAGGAGTTAGACACCAATATTGGAGATATGAGGAAGCGAAGGGACACTCGTGGTCCATCACCTTCAATACCATTTTGTTTCTTTATTTTATTTTTATTTACATTAAAATGTTTCTCCTCTCCTGCATCATCTCTATTACCCCATCCACATAGGGGTAGGATCATTTTAATGATCGAGAATAGGGGAGGATGAAACAATGTGTGTGCTTGAGTATTTGTGCTTGAAATGAATCAAATTTATTCTTCTTTATTATTCTTGTTTTAATTCATAATTTAGTTTTAAATTCCAAATGTTGTAGTGTTAGGTTTTGATTATGAAATTATAAATTTCTTTCATTGATGATAACATTTCCCTCCACACAATTCTAATATTTATACGGTGGAACAATATTAGGGTTGGGAAGTGATTTCTTGGTGGTTGTCAAGCACGTGTGTGGGATTGTATGTCAGAATCTTAGTTTATTAGGGAACAACAATTCCAGGTCTTGGATTTCTCTAATTAATCAAGAAACCTTCTACAAACTTAAACACATTGGAAGGAGGATAGACCAATCTAAGGTTTTAGAATAGAAAATTCTCATCACATCTATCTGACAAAGGGAGAAAGATGACTCAGAAGATGAATCTCTCTCTTACTAGTTAAATAAAGAAGAAGACACAAAATTTGGAAACCATGATGGCACAACACTAAGTCTAGACAAACCCAATCTGATCACCATCTTTATCATTTGTTAAAACCAATCAATTAAATCTATTTGTTTCACTCATAGTCATACAATATAATTAAATCCAATATTTTTCAAAAAAACCTACAAAAACTGACAGCCTTGTTTTGTGTGCACTCCTCTTCGGGAGACTACCTAGGCTCAACTGCTATACTATACTTAGGTAATTAAAATATTGTTTTTCCTTGCCCCATGATAGTCGTGCATCAAACTTGGCATCGTTTCTATGGAGGCAGTTCCTCAAAAACCATTAAAAAACATTTTTTTCTTCCTTCTGAATGACCCATAGTTCGGACAACAATTTAATTAATTTTGATCCCGAAATTGAGTGAAAAATAACCCAGTTGTGAAAGGAAAATTTTCAATTATATTTTAATGAAATTCACCTTACAAATTCAGGTGACCCATCCTGTTATCACTTTGAACCTCCAATGGCTGGAAATCCCAACCAAACATTGTATGATCATTGCACCCCACAATTCGCACACCAATGAAATCATCTAGCTATTCCTACCTTAGAAAATTATTTTGAATTGCGCATTAACATGATTCAAATTCTTCCTAAATTCCATGGTCTTGTAGCTGAAGACCCCAACATGCATATCATGGAATTTACAAATGTATGCTCCAACTACAGTCCCCAAGGTGATTTAGAAGAAAAGGTGAAGTGGAGGGTATTCCCCTTCAAACTCGAGAGAGCAGCAAAGGAATGGTTGTATAGTCTACAACCAGGATAAGTCCATGACTTGGAAGGTCTTCAAAGATGCTTCATGTAAAAGTTTTTTCCCACATCCAGGAGCAAAACTATCCAAATAGTGATCTTTCCCATTCACCAATCAAATAGTGAAACGCTTTACGAGTTCTAGGAGTGATACCAGATGCTCTGCCGCAGTTTTCCAAACAAGACTGTGGAAGAACACAATTTAATTGTTTTCTTCTAACAAGGAGTTCTTGACAATGATCCAAACTTTCTAGATGCATCATCTGGAGGAGACTTGGTTGACATGTCACCAATTAAATCTAGAGGATTGATTGAAAATATTTCACAAATCTCACTATAGTGTGGCACTAGAGTTATGATAAACAGAAGAATAAATGAGGTAAGAACATCTAAATCAGTACATTTAATTAGAAATTAAATGGGTGAACTCACCAGGTTAGTGTGAAAAATAGTTGTGAACCATGTGATGGAACAACAAGGACCGAATCGGTTTTGTGGTTTATTCTCTTCTAATTATCATTACACTGATCAATGTCTAGAAGTGTAGGGGACAGAATGTTATGTTGTAGCCTATCAAAAATGTAAATACAAATAGTAAACCCATCCAGGGTATGGGTTTCAACAAAACCAATCCAGAGCACCTTTTCAGTAACAATATCAGAACATGATAGCATTCCAACAACCTTATCAGTAGCTCTTACAACAACAACAAAAATTCCAACCGCCACATTTCTAGTAAAATAATTATGATAAACTATTCAAAAGGTCACTGAGAATTGAAGATCAATACCTTAAGAAAAGAGTTTCTGGATTATAAGATAAAATGGACAAGCTAGCTGATCAATTTACCGGGATTATGGATTCTCTCACCAATAAACAAGGAAATCATACAACACAAACAATTTTCAATCCAAATGAGAATGTTAGTGAAAACACAACGCAAAGCAGGAAGGATCTCACACCACTAGAATAACGTGAGGAGGATTATTACATGGAATCATCTGAAGCTCATCCTGTCCTACCAAAATATAGAGCGAGTAACAAAGGAGAAAGAATAAGGTTTTGTAAGGAATGAACAGATAAACCTTTTCAAAAACAACATAGGGAGAAAAAGGATATCCCAGCACTATTCTCATCATCATTGGTTGAGTCAATAAAGGGTGAAGAAGAATTACTTCAATGAGAAATTCAGGAAACATTCTAAATAGTTGAGATTGACATCCCACTACTGGATGAAATTAGGCAAATCCCTAAATATGAAAAATTATGATGGAGATGTGTACTAAAAGAAGCAGGCTGGATGGAAATTAAAGAATCAAAATTGGAAGAATTGTCTCAGCATTGATCACACCATCGATACCGCAAAAATGTCAGGATTCAAGGAATTTCACTATTCACTACACTATCGGTTATTTAAATTTTACTAATGCATTATGTGATCTTGGAGCTTCGATAAATGTGATACCTCAATCGGTGTTTTCATCTTTTCATATCGGAGAACTAAAACCAAATCGGGTGGTGGTATAATTAGCAAACAGATCCAACATTTTCCTAACTGGAGTCGTTGAAGATGTACTTGTAGGAGTGAGAGGATTAATCTATGCACCAAACTTCTATATCCATTCCATGGAGGAAGACCGAGCACCAGCCCAATCTCTCATCATCGTGGGGAGACCATTCTTAAAGACTGTGAAGACCATCATCATTGTGTATGAGGGAACAATATCAATGGATCTTAGAGATAGTCGAGTGCATTTAAATATACTTGAATCCATGAATAATTTTTTAGATGTTCAATTTCTGAATGCAATCTACCACAAAGAAGGAAAATAACCAACTAAAAATTTAGATGATACAACCTTTGAATTTTTAGATAGTTTGTTATAAGAGGCTGTGGAATCAAAATCCGGAAAAGATGTTGAGATCAGGAAGTATAAACTCAAGGAGGCCGAACATGAAAATATTATCATAGATATCTCGAAGAAACATACTACAAACGAAGAAGAACTAGCTAAGAAAAATTCCATATTCCTTACAATGGAACATGAGCTAAAGAAGTTCAAGGAAACCCCCATTAAAACTGGAGAGTTTAATGGATTTTCTCAAACCAATGTCAAGATTGGATCATAAGAAAAAGAGGAAAAAACCAAAACCAGGTTCATTTGGGTAATGAAAGTTGAGGGTCAATCTCCCGCATCAAGAGAAGAGAGTAATTTTCCAAGGACACCATAGCCCCTTAAAAATAGTTATGTTCACATTACAACAAAGAAGAAAAAAATACCTGGAATGATTGAAAACCGTTCCATAAGAACAAGATTTAAAGGGTTTTTTAGGTGTTGTGGTATCTATGGACACAAATCATACTCTTGTTAGTACAATATGTCTTTACCAGGAAATAGAAATTAGCTAGTATATAAGATCAAACTCCTCCAACATGTTTTTCAATAAAATCCATTTGGTCGTACCTCTCCTTTAAATTTGTTTCTCACTATGATTCATTTTCAAATTTTCATACAACTGAAAAAAAATTCCAGCATTGAAGACACTGTAACAATTAAGTGTGGGGGAGTGAATCTTATTGTCTTGGATTTTTCAAATAATTTAATTTTTTTAGTCGAGCCAATTACATTATACAAAGGAACTACCAGGAGGCAACATGGATTTTCCCCCATTTTCCACTTGTCCAGTTAGTCATATAACCGCATGATAAAATAGGCTTGTACAATCCATTTTTTTCATTGTTATATTTTAGTTCCATTAATGGTTAAGTTGTAGTGGGATTACACATCATGAATAAAATCATCCATTTGAAAGGGGAGTAAGAGTTTCACTTCAATATTATCAAAATTTATTCCCTACAATTTTTTTCTTCTAAAGAGTTAAATAAAAAATGCATTCCCATGCTTGAATTCATGTTTTACATCACTTATCTAGGAGACATGAGTTTCATAGGAATCTAGTGATTCCATGTTTTATAATTCAATGTTAATGAGATTAAATGATTAAAATGGATAATTGGATGATTTATGTGAAGCATGGATATTGAAATAAGTTCTCATGATTTGAGAGAATTTATTGATACATGTAAATGAAATTTCACTTCCATTTTTCATTCTTTGAATTTCTGAAATTCATGTGAATTAATTTGTTATTATTATTCATTCCATGAGTGAATATCCAATATCATATTCACATTCCATAGAGGATTTCTGGACCAAATATTTCCTATTTTATCTTGAGCATATTTCTTAAGTGATCTTGGGACATGCCACTGACCAGAACATGTATTGAAACTTTTCAAATCTATGACTGTGAAAAAACACATTTAAAATGATTGAGGCACTATTTTGGCTAGCCACATATATACATGAGACCCACCCTTACATTCATCCTTTTTAGACAATAGAATGCACGAATTTACTTATAGTTTTAATCCACATTACAAGCTTATTTTTCCTTACCAACCTACACTTTTAGTATTTCTGCATGGATTATTCAATTTTGAGTGTGGGGGAAGGTCCTTTTGAGTGTGTTCATTGGGACGAGTATCTTTTTTTGGGAGTTGTGAGGAGTGAATAATCATTTTGGGCAGTGTATAATTAGAATATTGGGCATTATTCATCATTTCATTATTCTTATTTCATTTCATCTAGTTCTCTTCAAAAAAAGGAGAAAATAAAGCTTTTCCTTTTTGGAGATTTACAAAAAAATAAGAGAAAAAAATTGTTCCTTTCTGGAGCATTACAAAAAAAATAAAAAAAGAGGAGGATAACTTGGATGATATCATTATTTGTAATCATTTATTGACTCATGACCCATAACATTAAAATGGGGTGGTGTTGTGTTTCACATCATCAAAAGGGATTTGAATGAGGTTCATCATGTGTTTTCACTTGATTAATCATAAATTGCACATAAGAGTCAAACCTCCTACTTCTAGCCTTATATTATTTCTATCATTTACCCACCAACCCCAAGACATAGAGTCATTTGAACCTTTATTCCAATTCTTCATGATTTTATGTGTGTTTTGTTTTTACAAAGTGGAGAAATTAGTTCCTTTATAATCCTATGGATAAAGAGAATGTTATCATGATATGAGAATAATGTCACTATTAATTTTATCATGAGGGATGAGAGAAAAGATTCAAAAGATAGGTAGATCATGATTTTTCATGTTTAATAATAATAAATTGAGAAGCTTTAATGAATAAAAGGGGAAGCTCCATTATTTTTTCAAGGTAAAAAATAAAATGAATGAATTGATTGTTTCATTGAAAAATTGGAAATTAAATTGATATTTATTGTGGAACATGAAAATTTGATTTTTCAATGATAATTTTATGATTTTATTTCATTGAAATATAAATATTGGTAACATTGGTGTCCTATGAATTCCATGTTGAGATTTTATGCTTGAGGAAAAGCATAGTTTAAGTGTGGGGGAATTGATATAGATAATATTTTTCATCATTTTTATATGTAATTCAATGTAATTATCCCTAAAAATTTAACACTTTGAGTTAATTACATCAATTTTGGAGTTATGATATCTTTTGGGCTAAATTTTGAAAACTGGTTAATTTAGAAATATTCAGAGATTTTAATCACTTCAGTAATTCATTCATATCGTTTAAAATATAACTCCAATTGATGTGATTAGTATTTTATTGCGTTTATAAATTTATTATCTTCATATTTTGTTTTTGAACAAGGATTTAATATGGCCATCCATGGGCCCAAAAAATTTAATCAAGTTGGAAACTTATTATGGAAGACCGTGTGGACACCACCTCCATAAATTGATATTAAATTGGTCTACAAACATCCAATTTTTGGGATTCCAATTTTATTGGAACGATAATTCATTGGGGAGTTAGGAATATTAAAATCATGAAGATTGAACATCATTAAGAAGGCCCATATATGCTGAAATTTGGGGAAAGAAAAAAGGAAACATTCATCCAGAATAAATGCTCCAATTAAATTGTCCATATATCATGCTATAAAGAGTGGATGAATATAAAAATTTGGGATGAAACTGAAAATATATTTTGGAAGATCTTTCAAGAAGAAACTATTCCATATTTTGGTCATTAAAGTGGTATAACATGGTCAAACTTTCAGTGAACAGAAACTTCAAAAAATCTTAAAGAGGTATTAGGAAGATCATAAATTTGAAGACCGGAGGATGGCACCCCATTGGCCTATATAAAGTGGAGTTCACCCATTCTGAGATAGGAGTTCAACACCAACTTTGGAGACAGTAGGAAGCCAATGGACACTCAGGGAACATCTCCTTCAACATCATTCTATTTATTTATTTTATTTTTCTTTACTTTAAAATGTTTATCCTCTCCTACATCATCTCGCTTACCCCATCCATAGAGGGGTAGATTCATTTGAGTGATCGGGTAGAGGGGACACTGGAACTATGTCTGTGTTTGAGTTTTTCTACTTGAAATGAATCAAATTTCTTCATCTTTGTTATTCTGGTTGAAATTCTTTATTCGATATTAAATTCCAAATGCAGTAGAGTTAGTTTTTTTATTCTGAAATTATAAGTTTCTTTGGTGGATGATCACATATCCCTCCACCAAATTCTAATATTTATGTGGTGGAACTAGATTAGGGTTTTGTGTTGATTTCTCAAAGGTTGTCAAGCACATGTGTAGGATTGTATTTTGGAATCTTGGTTTATTAGGGAACAACAATTCTAGGTCTGGGATTGCTCTAATTAATCAAGAGACCTTCTACAACCTTAAACATATTGAAAGGAGGATAGACCAATCTAAGGTTTTAGAATGTAAAATTCTCATCATATCTATCTGGTCAAGGGAGATAGGGACTCAGTAGATGAATCTCTCTCCTACCAGTTAAATTAAGATGAAGATACAAAATTTGGAAACCATGATGGCACAACACTAGGTCTAGCTGAACCCAATCTGGTCAGCATCTTTATAATTTGTTAAAACAAATCAATTAATGTTGTTCGTTTCTCTCGTAGTCATTAAATTTAATTCAAACCAATATTTTTTTAAAAAACCTTCAAAAAGTGAAAAACTTGTTTTCTGTGCACGCATCTTCAAGAGACTACCTAGGATCCACTGCTATACTATACATAGGTAAATAAAATATTGTTTTTTCACGCCACACAATAGGCATGCATAACTATTCGATGTTATTTTTCATAGATCTCATAGTGATAGATTGATTAGTATCCCAGAGTAGATCCTGGTCTCTCCTTGAATATTGGTATAGATTTATAAAATATAGATTTGTTTAGGTTTATCACCTATGTTGAGGATCAGAGTGGTTGGATCCAATTGGATGGTTTAATTCTGTGGGATGGAAGTTAAGGCCAAGTGTTGTTGAGTTATTAATATGAGATTAAGGGGATCTTGAGGGATTCCTCATGGATTGGTTACTGATCATGTGATCAATGGGTTTCGTTGTTGGCTATCAAGAAATCCCACATGAATTGGTACTTTTTGGCCTTCCCTTATTGGTGAGTTATTATTCCACAATGGGTTGTTTACTAGGGAGGCCAGTTGAGGTTTTCAATAATGGTGTTCAGTGTAATGTCCCAGCTCGACTTACCATCAAAAAGGTAGTGGGATCATGGATCACATGGCCTCAATCATGTATCCCCGTATGCTGGAGGTTTCCGACTACCAGCGACGGTCTCAAGAGGTGATAGTGGGGAGACTATAGCCTTATATAAAAAACTTCACAATGTTATGATAGTGTGTATTAATCGAATACAATACCATAAGAAACAAATAAATAGATAATAGTGTTGTGGAATAATAATATATATTCAATTTAATAAAAATGTCCAATGCCTGTTTATACAATGAATTCATGACAGATGGTGATACATAAGTTACAATAATAAATGAATCGCATGCTTCTCATAATAATTCACACGTGATACTCAAGAAAATAATGAAATAAAAAGATAGAAAGAAATCTAAATGATCATCCTAAGCTCCATCTCAGTCCTCTACTCCTAACTCCTCGGGTATAAGAATACAACAACATGAAATGTTCAAGGCCCTATTACCAATAAGGTCTACTTGGATACCTCTGTGCAATAGAGGACAAACAAGGGGTGAGATATAAATCTCAGTAGGCTGGAACCACCAGTGGCTTGCCCAATCTAATTATTTATTAATAACTAGATAGTGTGCAGGTATATATACATAATAACATAATTGAATAAATAAATAACACCCCATCTAGGTTCCTAAGTGACACCTGACAGTGATACTTGCTTCAGCTCGTAGCCAAAATGAGTATGAAAAAGTCACTATATCTAAGTATATATAGATACATCTATATATATATACATAAATATATTTGATGTAGTGGATCGATATATAACACGTAGGAATCCAACAACCATTTCATGTGATAATAAGCTCTACTCATGGGGTCGGAATCCTGACGTTGATGTTAGGGAGGGCGAGTCTTCATGCTTATCTATTCCCTTACAATAATTCTCAAGCATCATTGTTGAGGTTCATCATGCCTAACACAGATGTAAATGATTTTTGAGTCACAATTATCATCGGACCTCCATTACCATCATTTTCAACACCTATGTAATGGATCATTGAGTCTCCATACTCATAGGACCTCCTGTACAATCATTTTCCACACCAATGTAAAGGATCGTTGATTATCCATGCTCATCAGACCTCCCACTCCATGCTTCCTAGTATCTATTAAATAAATATATATTTATATATAATTAGAATGGGGAATTATATAACTATCATGGGGAATTACCTCCCATCCATACCCATTTTTATAGTTCATTATGCAATTTAATCATATCCACAATTATGATAATGAAAATAAGGAATTACCTCTTATGTCACCTCATCAAGCCTTTCAAAATTAACAAGGTAATATAAATTATATATCCTGACGCATTAGTTAATACCTTTCTTATGATCATTTAATTAAGATCCATTTATTATAAACCATTACATTTCAAAAGATTCATTTCATAGGACATATGTAAAGGGAATGGTCTTACCATCCCAATATATCATTTCAGTTATAAACCATTTGTTTCATTTCATTAAAAAGGATTTATCTTTCATGATTTAACTATTTAATAAATTTAAAATAAAATAATTTCATTTTGTGTATTCCATCTTACTCAATGCTATCTCAATCAATTTTACTAAACATGGAAAATTAATTTAATGTACAAGTGTCATGGTCAATTCAATTGAAGGAAGAAACTATCTAATTTAATCCATCCTAATGAAGACCATTAAATACTTTTATATTAAGGAAAATTACATTTTACTTTTAAGTTGGAACTAATTAAGTGTTTAAGGAAAAAAAGTGTTTGACCATTCAGGGGAAACTTATTTAGGAACATCCCTATGGTATATGTTCTAAAAATGATTCAAAAAATTTCATAACAAATGAAACAAGCACAGAGAATTAAAAATGAAATAATAAAAGCATTATATAATTCTTAATTCATCTCTTTGAGTTTTCAAAGAATGTACACCTCCATTGGAGGGGTTTTTTATAAAACAATGGTTTTTATTAACAAATAAAACATATATCAGAAATAAGAATTTTATAAATGATAACAATTTAACTTATCAAAGAGTAATTAAGTAGGAAATTATATCATATTAATTTAAAAGGCATGTAAAGGGGTACTACCTCAGAAATTTTACCATGCATACACTCAGCACTTGTCAGATTTGGTGGTCACCACCTGAAACCACCCCACACCTGCATGCACCCGCACTTATATACATATTTATATATCGTTTATTCCAATGAACATATTCCAATCACGATGAGGGAATAAATTTGAGTAATATATATATATATATACTCACTTATGTGTGTCTACACCATTATAGAAAATTGAATCTCACTACTGTAAAAACTATAAAATCATAGATTCAAGGTTCAATACACCACAATAAAGTTTATAGGTACCCATAAACACCTTATGATCCTAAATTAAAGGCTAAGAAACTAAGAAATGGGAATATAATCTCGCATCAATTGGTCAAAGAGAACCAAATCAACCCAAACCTATTCTCCTTTAGCATCATTTTCCAAAATATACATGAACACAACACAAGATACCCTAAGAATTCCCTAACATTTAATGAAACAACATAAAAAATATTAAACTTTTACTTAGTGTTTTGGAAGAATTAAATATGCTGACGGGGAGAATGAAACTTGGCTTGAAATTAAGATGATAATGGAGGAGGAGGCTCACCAAGAAGGATCGTGAAAAGAACTAGGACAAATCCAGTTGAAATTGTCAATAGATAGGGATCCGAGGGAGGTGGTCATGCGTGACTCAATGAGGATCCCCCAGGGGTGTGCATTGTGATTTGGAGGGAGGAGTGTATAGTGTTTAAGATTTTTACTTTATTTTAGTTTTAAATAATAATTTTAATTATTAAAATTGGTTATTTCACACAATTTGTGAAACACGGTTTAAAAAATTGGTTCCCAACTATGCCCCCTTTACTAGGAACCAAAATCACCACACACGGTCTGATTACATAGTTTGGAAACCATGTGCCAACACTATGGTGAATTTTTCATTAGTTTTTCCTATTCTACTAACCATGCGGGATAGGTGCATAGTTTTGAAACCAATGTGTTGCCAATGAAACAATTTTTATCCACCTATAATATGTTTCACAGTTTTCTACTAGGGGACACGATGTTTTATAAGAACTATGCACCCAATTACATTCCATCAAAACATTATTTTCTCGGTTTGACATTCCTGAAACTCCTCATGACACCTGATAAACTAATTGGGCCTTTAAAAAAATAAAAAAAATCAATTTGTACTACTCTAACTCTCATAGTTCATTTATGAAGCCTTGTTTTAAAATAAACCAATCCATTAAAGAAGAAAAATTAAATACTTTATACATTATCATCTGGTTCAAAATAAGAATTGGTACAACCTTCCCACCTTATAACTTCTCATCCATGAGAATCCTTTAAGAACAACGTTACTATCACCTGACTTAATAGGGTCGTGAATCAGCTTTCAAACTGTCATGTTTCATTTCTAAATACTCAATGTACCATCATGCATCTATTAAATCTTATGGAACAAAAGCTAACAAAACACAATCCATTGTGCATTTCCAAACCAAAACATCCAAACTAATCATATCAAGCACATTTATATAGGAAAATGATATTGTTTTAATCTCATTAAGCATCTGTCCATAGTTATATCCCTCCTTAGGATTTAATTCTAATAGGATAATTCTAAACCATTGTTGAACCCACCATCAGAATTGTCTTATATGAATTCCATTAATAATATGAGCAATGCTCCTGGAATGATTTTAAAATGATCTGATGATAAATTTCATATTGATTTAAAATCCCTAGTTGAGTCAACTATTCATTAAAAGTATAGTCCACAACTTACAATACTCACATCCACCTTCTTACATACAGTTATTCACTAACCTTAAACATTAAAAAATAAGAAATACACGTCGATACACCTATGGATGACCTTAAATTTTCATGATGATCTCCATAGATAGATGGGGTATTATATAATAACAAAAACACCTTCTTCCAAGTCATCTCTCATTCACCCCCTAGATAGGTCCAACGATGTATATACCTATAATGATGATGTTCCATGTACAAAGAATCACTAATCTAAAAAAATGGTCTATGAATCCTGAGATTTAAAGAATTATTAGTTAAAAAACTATCAATATCTTGTATGTACTCATATCTTACATGTGAGACATCTTAACCAAAAAACAATGACTACATTAGAAATTTTATTGAGCTAAGAACTACATTTGGATGCCATTTGAGTGAAAATAATTTTTTGGTGTCAAAAATTCTATCCAAGGCATTCATTATTGGGAACCCAAGGATCACTCAAGACTAACCAATCCTCTAGAGGAATCATTCACCTACATGCAACACTGAAAGAGTTCACTCAAACAAGCCCATAAAATTTTAAATAATCATCACATCATAAGATCGAATCTCTCTTATTTTATCTAAGAATATGTCCAGATATGGCACTTGTGAAATGCCTAGAAGAGTACACTAAGAGGTGGACATGAATTTCCAAAGGATCACTCAACTCGCTACCATTAAACATCCTTCAAAAAAGCTCAAATTCACCTTCTGATACACAAACATTAATCAAATACATTCCTTTTCTACCTAAGGGATCTTTTGATCTTTCAACTTACCACAAAAGTCCATCCAAAACCAAAATTTCTTTATATGGGTAGCATACACCACAAAATAGAACAACCCCATTCTTAAATGAAATCACAAACAAAATTGAAAACTCACCTACCACAAAGACATTCAAGTAATCATGACCATTTCCCAATGATTTCCTTATGTTTTTCTCCATCTACTTAGAAGGGAACATAACCACTAGAACTGACATGATGCTCCCCACCGTAAGAGTTTATTAATTTTCAAATAAAAAGAAATGTTCTAGCCTCTAAAAATAATGGTAGATAAAAAATTTCATAAATGCATATGCTTGAGAAATTGACATAATAACCAAAACCATTCTAACTAGTGTATCAAAACAATCAGGTTAGAAGGAAGTTGACCCAATCATTTTGATGATCTTGATTGCATTAAAGCTTCGGCCATTCTACTACATAGATGACCTAAAACCATACCCCACCACACAATATATTAATGACAAAAACATATTACCTCATACAAACATTATCCTTGATAATGACACACCAAGTCATCTATCACATAGAGAGAAGAATGTGTCAAAAGGCCTATGAGGTAACTGACCATTCCCAAGTCATATCTATCATTATGAAACAATGAATTTCTCGATGCTCATGCCCATATCATAGGGCCAAGATACAATGATCACTTATCGAAATGATGGTTTTACCAAAAAAAAATATTCCAACATGGTACAAAGACACTTGAATGACACCAAACATCATATAGAACACATCACTAATATGGTATTCATGTTTGAAGGGAACTACCTACCAGAGGTTATCCCCTTATGAAGAACAAGCATTGACCCTAACATTGCCTCACACTAATATAAGTCACTAGGCTCATAATTCGTCCATCTATGTCATTACCAAATGAAATAATTCCTACCACAAACATTCATGCTTCTATTACAAGTAAACTCAAGAAAAGATACTCATACTACACTTACATGAGGGTTTTAAATAGAGGATGATACCTAGGGTTCCCTTTAAAATAAATTTTCAGTTATTGACATTTAATCTTCAATAATCAAAAGAATTTATCAAAACATCATGTACCATTTTTTTAAAACAAAAAACATGGTACCTGATTTTTCACCGGTTCCCCATGGAAAAAATAGGAGTGTTCCACAAAACTTATTTTTAAATCATTAAAAATTTCCAGAAATCTTGTACTTATTATGTAATTTCACAAATCAATTATTTTAACAATTAACTTGACGTACAAGGGTCCTACATGGCCAACATGGATTCTCTAAAAAGAAAAACAATAGAAATTTCATAATTATAAAAAAAATCAAACACCCTTACTGTGTGAACTTATAAAAACACTCTCCAAGTGACCTACTTGGGTCCATTTTCACATTTCGGAATTTATCCAATTTATTACAGGTAGAAATTAAATATCCCTTATATTTATATCCATTTCACAATACATCATGCCATTACATTTAATATGGGCATTTTTTCCCAATTCATGAACTGCCCATACAATTCATGGTTTGAAAATTTGTTCCCATTAATCAAAATAAATATCTTTTCAAAATCAAACACTCTCAAATATATAAAATATTATTTATATGGGTGCGAATATACCAACCTGTAAAGTGACCATACACTTTACAGTTTGGCATTTTGAACCCTTTATTCAAACCCAATTTCAATTTACAATTCAACTTTAGCATCTGCTTAAAATGGATTGAATGCATGGTTACCTTTTCCTTATTTTAAGGTTCCCATACACCTTATAATTCAGAAATATATCTCATTTAATCACAAACCATATCATTAACCCTTGAAACTAATTACATATAAAAAACTTGATTTTCAGTATAATTAGTAACACATAAGGGCCCTTTGGGCCAATAAATGAGCTTTCTAGCCTTGTATTCAGTCCACATGGCCTTCGGACTTCAAGCTATAAAATGGGTATCCCACTACCATAAAAAGTGGTCTTTTCATTAAATAATAAAATGAGGTTTCATCCCCAACATTTAGAATAAAAAAAATAAGTAGTAACATAGCAGTATGCTAAATAGATCCGACAACATGGAATATTATCACTAAATCGTTGAACAAAAATACAAAAATTAAACACGAAATCATGTTATCTATACATGAATGATAGAGGAAATGAAATCATGGAATATCACTCAAGGCTCACATTTCAAATAATTAGGTTTCCTAAAATGAATCTATATGGCATGGAACATGCATGACTTGTCAATCACTATATTCCTAGTATGATGCATGCAATGCTTTATCCATACCAAACCAAGACAAGATTATAAAATATAATAACTCCATAAATTCAATAAGAACTGGAAAAATACCCCAATCACTCTAGGTTATATAAAATTAATCCATAATATAAAACAACATGAACATCAATATCATCCCTTGAAACTTGGTCATTATTCGTAGGATGAGTGATTAGTCCCAAGCACTACAATTTACCATGAAACAACACATTCCTAGTCTCCAATCAGCCAACCAAAAATAGTAATATGAAGAAAAATTTACACTATGATACCACTTTGTAACATCCCTACCTAAAGTACCATCAAATATAAATCCCTGTTTATGGGCCACATTACCTGAAACGCATATCCCCATATGCTAGAGGTTGTCCACTAGCAATGAGTGTATCGGGAGATGATAATAGGGAGGCTATTCCCTCATATCATAGATTGAATAGTTGTATAAAAATACATATAAATACAATAAAATAATGGAATCACTAAATAAATAGAAAATATATAAGTGGAAGACTAATATATTCAATTCAATAAAAATTTCAATGCTTGCTTATACAAAGCATTAATGATAAATGATGATACATAAGATAAAATATTAAATGAACAGCATGCTGCTCAGAATAGTACAAACATGTGACTCAAGAAATTAAATGAACTAAAAAGTACCAAGGTGTTCTCCATGAGCATCCTATGATCCAACTTAGTCCTATTCTCCTAAAACCTCAGGTATAATCATACCACAACAAGAATGTTTCAATGCCCTACAAACTAGAAGGTCTACTCGTGTACCTAGTGCAATAAAAGACCGAGTAGAGTGTGAGATATAAATCTCAGAAAGAAAAAATGACTGGTGTCTAGAAAAATACATACAGTGAATAATTATTAAATTTTTTTTAGGTATGGATATGTTATAACATAATTGAATAAATAAATAACAACTCATCATGTTTCCTAAGGGATACCTGATGGTGATACCTGATTTGGCTCGTAGCTAGAATGTGCCTAAATAATTCAATATATATATAGTATATAGGTATATATATATACATAGATAAATATATTTTCATGAGTGGACCAGAATGTTATATGCAGGCATCCCACAACCAATATATGAACTAATAAGCTCCACTCAAAAGGTAATCATCCCAACATCAATTTATGGGAGGGACAGTTTCCATGATCACCAATTCCCTTACCCAAATTCTCAAGTATCAGTGGTGAGGGATTCCCCTCTCAACACCATTTTAAAATAATTTTTAGCCTAAATTCTCATCGGACCTCCCTAACCATAATTTTTAACACCAATTTGAAGGATCATTTAGTCACCATGCTCATCAGACCTCTCTTACCATCATTTTCAACACTGATGTAAAGAAGTGTTGATTCTCCTATCTCATCGGACCTCTACTACCTTCATTATTATCGCATATAATGGAAGTTATATATATACATATACATATATATAACTATCATGTGGAATTATATAACTCGCATGGGTATCTTCCTATAATCCATACTCATTTTAATATTTTATTATACAATATAAGTATGTCTGCAATTTTGAAGATGACCATATGGAATTACCTCTTTTGTAAAATCTTTAAGCCTTTATAAATGACCAAGTAAAGTTAAATTATATAGCATTACACATGAATAAATACCACTAATTCGCTCCTTTAATATGGTTCCATTCCTTTTAAACCATAAATTTCAAAAGAACCATTTCATAATACACAAGTAAAGGGCATGGTCATACCATCCCATGGAATCATTTCACATATAATCCATTTATTCCATTTCAATGAAAAGGATTCTTCTATAATATATTAAGAAAATTAATTCTTGTCAAATAAAACTATTCCATTTGTTGTAATCCATCATACTCAATGTTATCTCACTCAATTTTCTTAAACCTTGAAAATTTATTTATGGTACAATTGTCTTGGTCATTATAATTGAAGGATTGTACTATCTCAAGTAATCTATCCTGATCATGTCCATTAAATCCTCATATGTCAAAATCAATTAAATTTAGATCTTAAGATAGAACAAATTTAGTGTTTAGGGAACAAGGGTTTGACCATCAAGGAGAAACTCATTTAAGAACATCTATAAGGGTTGTTTTCTAAACTAGATATAAAAAATTCTATTTTAAATTAAATTATCATAGAGAATGACCAATTTAGTAATCCATGCATGATAGAATTCATAATTCATCACTATGAGTTTTTATAGATAGCTTGCCTCAGTTAGAGGAGTTTTATTATAAAACCATGGTTTTTTATATCGAACAAAACTTTTATCATAACATTGAATTTTATCAATGATCACAATTTAAATTAAAAAAGATGAATTAGGTAGAAAATTATTTCATTTTAAATTAAAATTCATATAATGGGATCCTAACTCAAGAAAGGGCTACACCGACCCACGACATATGTCAGATTTGGCGGTGACCAACCGAACAACCACACACCATCACACATGCACTATTATATATATATTTATATATCATTTAATACAAAACACATATTCCCCTATCTAGGATGGAATACCTAAGACTAATATATATATATATATATACACAATCATACATACCTATGTATGTGTTTTTGTGCCTTCAAAGACAATTTAAACTCACATCAACATATAGTAGAACCACAAAAACATAGCTTTAGGGTTCAATTCACCTCAATAAAATTAAACGGGACCCAAAAAAACCTTAAGACCCAAAAATAAACGGTTTGGAACCTAAAAGTGGCAATAGAACCTCACCTCGGTTGGCAGAAACAAATTGAATTAACCCAAACCACTACTCGATTTATGGAGGTTATTGTAATACCCATGAACATGACCTAGGAGACCCTTCGTATACCCTAACATCAGAAGAAACAACTAAAAATTTGTCAACCCTTAACCTAGGGATTTATCTGAATGGAATAGGGTGACTGGGAGACCAAAACCTGGTTGGAAAGAAACTGGAGAATGGAGGAGAATGATCACTGTAAAAGATCATCTAACAAATACAAAGAAATCTAGTTGACATTGGTTGTGGAGAGGGAGCTGAGGGAGGTGGTTCACATGTGGATAAAAGGGGATCCACTCTAGGGGTGTGTGTCATGATATTTTGGGTGGAGTGTATAATGTTTATGTTTTTTATTTTACTGTTTTAATTAATAATTTCAATTATTAAAATAGGTTATTATGCACAGTATGGGCTATACAGTTTATAAATATGTGCACTAATTGTGTTCCCCTTATTAGACACCTATAGCTCCTAGCAAGGGCTGGCTATAGGGTTTGTAATCTATGCGCCAACCATGCAGTGAATTGTTCATAGGTACTATAACTTTTATTAAACATGTGGGCTTCGTGTATAGTTTGGAAAACTATGCGACAGCCACTATCCACTTATAACAAGCCACAATATTTTTTGTTGAGGGATGCATGGTTTTAAATGACCTGTCTACCCTATGAATATCCTTAAAAATATTATTTTCCATGTCCATTGCTCCCAAATATTCTCGAGACACCTAGGAAACTCCCCAGGCCTTTACCAAAATCCAAAAACATCAGTTTTAAGTTCCCCAACTCTCATAATTTAATTCCTATGATCAATTTTATAAATGACTCATCCAGTAAAAGGAAAAGTAAAAATTCCATTTCATTTTCAAATAGTTAAGAACACTGATAATTAAATTACAACAAGGTATTTCTTGGATAAGGAGCCATTGTGATGGGTCCTTCTTTTAAGGTGGTCATGAAGTACATTTTAAATGCCTTGTAGTGTTCTTTTATTTTGGATTCTGGTTGTGATTTTATTGATTAAGGATTAGTTGGAGGCCATGGAGGGTCATTTGGGATGTTTACACAGTGGGACAGACTCATGATTTTGGATGATCTATAGTATCCCATCAAATGGTTTCCAACTCTTTCTATGTATGTTGGGCTAGTTGTGGATATTTTGATGGGTGTGTCCTGGAATCATTGGTTTGGAAGTGGAGTATCTTGTCAAAAGTCACTTTATGTTGTTGCCCTAGGGACTATGGGATCCAAGAGTTTTAGTTTGGATTTGAGGTGGGGTTTGGAGAGATTGTGGTATTTATGTTATTGGATTCTATGGTCCAATGTGTTGTGGAGGGGGCCCTTATTTATTGGTTAATAGTGGATCAATACTTCTAGTTTATCTGTTTGTATGGTGGGTTTGAGGTTGGATCATCCGATTTTTTATAAGCCTTGATCTTTGATGTTTGAGGATGTTTTTACTCACGTATTTGGTTTGAGGAGGAGACCCTTGGGATGTCTTGGATTGGGTATTATCCATGATAATTGATTTGGTTCTACCCTATATTGACTAGCCATGGTAAGATGGTATTATGGATCTAATGGGATATCAAAATGAGTGCACTCCTATATTTTTTTGGTACTCCATATCATGGGGTAATAATCATGGATGTTAAGTCATTCCATGAACCATAGATTCTCTATTCTTTCGGTTATATATGGATACTTTGGGAAATTATTACTCAGGGTCCATTATGGGTACCTGGTTTTTTATATAGGTGATTAAAGAATATTAAATTATTTATTTGTGATGGCCTAGGGGTTTATATATACAGTTCAGATTATTTTATTGGAGTCTTTGATCTTGATAGATGGTCATTTTTATATGGATTCCAATGGTTATTCTATGGGGTATGGTATTCATGCCTATTTCATTTAGATGTCTTGGATATATAATGTAAACTTTTCAAACACGCATATTGTCACGTGGCTTTGGGATCCTTGAGATGTAAATCATCTAGCATTAGACAATGTGGCTATATTTACATCAGGTGTCAAAATATAACACGTTGTTGGATATTTTCAATTTTTATTTCCCTTTTGATGTAGTTGTTTCCATTTGCTCCATTTGTTATTTTTCTTTGTATGGGTTATGCATATCATTTGTGAATGAACATGATATAACAATAGATTATAGGTTCACTATTGGGTGAGGCTCACTGAGATTTATTTCCCACCCACTATACTTTATGCATGTCATGTATGAATACTTAATGAATAATTTTAGATTAGAACACTTATTTCATGAGAGATGGGGTCTATTTCAAGTCTTTCTTGATCAAGTGGAGCCACTAATGAGGTGTCTTAGGACTAGTCTGCTGTAGCTCATGCGTCATGGAGACCGGGTATATGGTTTGTCTCAGTGTTGTTAGTGGAGGCTGATATATTTTATTTTTAGTTTGTTTATTTTTTATATGTGGTTTCCTTAGTGGGTTCCCAACTATTGTATGTTTTATATTCTTAAAGTCTATATGATTGTATGATGAATTCAATTTATTATAGTATTTCTACCATACAATACCTAATTTTCTCATAAGTAACATGGATTGGTTGGCTATATGGCCCTATCCATGCCTCTCTGTATGCTAGAAGCTGGTGACTGGCCACAAGGATCTATGGTTGAACTGTAGAGAAACTATACCCTCATGATCGGAGTGACATGCATCTGTACATTAACTGATAAACCAATGAAAGAATGACAATACAATAGTGTAAGTATAATACCATTAATAGAAGTTAAGTAACCATCACAATGACATAACATACACAAGTAATATCCAATGATCAAAATCATATAGAAAATTAATAATGTCATGATGATATTCAAAATGGATAATACATAGGGAAACAGAGCATAAAACAAATACAGAATGTTATAATAATTAAAAAAATAAAAAATTCTATCTCTAATAGCTTCAATAGAACTTGCACGATTCACTACTATCATACTCCATCTTATTACAGAAAATCAATCATCAATGGTTTGGAATTTTCCCTTCATCATACCCATATCCATGAAGACTGTCTGAGTACCCAATAGTGGTTTAAATGGGGTGTGATAAAACTGAGATGTAAGAGACAAATGATGATTATAACTATTTAATCCATGAATAGATATGATGTTGTGTGTATATATAGTAATTAAAGGAATAAATAAATAAATAACATTAGTTTGGGTTCCTCGTGGGATTTCCATCTCATACTACCTACTTTGACACAAGTTGAAATGTATCTAAACAATTATTATAAATATTTCATGAAGTAATAATAATAATAATAATAGTATTGTTCAAAAGGAGAGACATGTACTCTAATTAGATATAAAAAATATAGAATTTCATGTCGATTAAAATTCCCAATAGGTAATGTGGAACATAATGTCTATTATTTATAAAAAAATAATGAGGAATGTCTTGTATAGTAAGTAATCATAATAACGTGGAACATATTTTCCACTAGTAAAAATTAAATAATAATGAAGTGTCAGGTCTCAAAATCTCCATTAATCAATATGGAACATCATTTTCATTGATTCAAAATCATTCATAAAGAACGTCATGTACATATAAGAAGGTAAGAATAATGTAATCACAACCACATCATATTATAATCAAGGCTAAAGGGGAACCACCCTTGATATTTTTCGATGCATTTCAATCGATAACTTTATAAAATTTCAATGATCAATTCTGATCCAAACTGACCATAATGGTGTTTTTCTCACAAGGAAAATTATAAGCTATAAAGGCATATAATAGAATCCACCCAAAGGGATCATTATAGTTGAGTTTGAAAACCACCAACCATTTATAAGGCGTCATATAATTTCTATTTTTAGGGTCCAAAATAATTACTCAAGGGTTCATAAAATTTAGGACCAATGCTCAGAAGGTTCAGAATGTGGAACAATTGTGACATAAAATAAACACCCAACATTTATGGAAAAGGTATAGACTACCTAAAATAGATATTTAGTAAAATAATCATCCATTATTGGCCTTTAATGAAATCTATAATGGAAGGAATTAGAGAAAGATTAAAATTATTTAAAAGTAGGGAATATTAGCTCGCACAATAATATCATTCAGAATGGAGATATGAATGAAGAAAAGATTAAATAGGATTGAAGGATATACCATTGGTGATGAAATTTGATATATGTTAAGCAAATTTGAGATTATTTGAGGGAGGAAGAACAAAACCTCTGAGATGTAGAAAAGGTACCCCTCAAATGGTGATCTCTCTTATATAAAATAATAATAATAATAAGGGTTTAGAATATAAGGAATTAGGGGTGAAAATATAATTTCTCCTCATTTTTAAGTTGTACTGCATATTTATAGGGTAAATAGGGTATTTTTGCCATAAATCCACCCACTTTAGAGGTTATACTCAATCAATTTAAGGTGTAAGATTCCAACTAAGACCATTAGTTAGAATATTATGGATTAAATTTGCAATATAAACCATTAGACTATCATGAAGACAGTAACCATTTCTATTTTTCTATAACCTCACAAAAACTGGGTCTTTGAGCTCATAGTAATCCCTTAACTCTCTCGAGCCCTTCCTGAAACTCTTAATCATGTTTATAAAAGTAAAACTGAGGATTGGAACTGAAATTAATTGGATATGTGCCTTCACAAAAAAAGTGTAGAATTGTTATAACCTCCCTTCATTAGAACTACTCATCCCCATGTTTACCTTATAAGGGTGGTTGAGAATCATCTAGTAACAATTATAGTCTTAAGAATATAAATTTTTCTCTCCTTCCTAGGTCTATTCTTATACACGGTCTTTCTAACATAGCATTTGAACTAATGGAACTGACCTATCTCAAAGATCATGCATATTGTGAAAAACAATACAGACCACATAATTCTCAAAAGAAGTATCGAATTATAACTAAATTTCCTCATGCATCAAATGTATGGGATGGATCATAATGATAATGATGATGTTGAGATACATAAAAGTCACCATGCATTCCCATGTATCCCTAAAGAAGTAAAAACTGACATGCCACTAGTCTAACCCTCTCTAAATCCTCAAAATGGTTTGATGAATCTAAGAACTATATTTCCCTACCACCTAATCTAACGTTTCCCTAGTATAGGTGAAACATGTAAAAAGACACAATCCATGACCTCTAACTCCATGGGTCATTAACAGTAATTATAATAAATCTTATACCTAGTCTGATTTATTACTAAATGGTTCTTGATAATGTGTACCTACTCTATGGTCTTCTATACAAGATGAGGTCTCAATAGCGCTACAACCCTAACCTTTAATCAGAATAAGGGTTAATGACATGACCTGCTATATAGATCCCCAAAATAATCAATTACATTGTTCTCTTAAAAGTTGTTTTTATAAGAAAAATCAGTAATAGAAAAATATTTCTCATAAGAAATTTCAAAATCAAAGATTCATGCTCAGATCATGTACTCTATAACCAGAATCATACACATAAGTTAACTTTCAATATAAGGTTGATAGGGTCTACTCAGTAGTACCCATGAACCTAGATCCTTAGGTAACCACTACCAAAAACACACTATTAATCAAGAATATATGTATGATTTAATAGAATTCAGAGCCCTATTAAGTAGTATGATCTCCCTAACACAGATCCTTTTAATATTATTCACATAAAAGGAATCTATGATTGGTAAGAAGTGAGTGACCATTTTCAACCTATCTATGAATACCCACACTGATTCACTGCCTATATTTAATCTAGGAAAACCCATCATAAAATAAATTTTGGCATCATCTTATTTTCCTACAAGATGAGTTATGGATTTAAAGATATTACATTGAACTTTTTTCCAACTTCACCTAGTAATATGTTAAAAATACGGTAATAATACCAATTATCTCCCTTTTCATCCATGACCACCAATATAGGTGGTGTAATTTTGGGTATATCTTTGTTTTACTAGTACGTACTACCCAATAAAGGGAATGATAATCTCAACTAATTCCTCTCATATGTTTTCAAGAACCCAAGCATTCCCATTAATTTTAAAGAACTCATCCATATCAACGACCCAACAAGGAGGTGGTTTGTCTCCTAAAACACTCTCCCTTAGGACCAAGCCCTTTGGATTAGATCGATTCCTCATCTTCACACTATCTAGAAGTGAAAATGTTTCTAGAAAATATATAATAGTAGTCATCACATGCTACCTCTGAATCTCAAGATGAAACTCATAAAAGAGGGATATCAACATCTATTCCCTACCATCCTCCATAACTACTTGTGTCTAGGTATTTAAGCTTAGAGAATCATTACAGGAATTACCCTTCCATAAAAATTAAACAACTAAAAATTAAAAATATTGTAGGTAATCAACCCACCATCTTTTAATAAGATTGAATTCATGCTACATAAATATATATTTAAGGATCTCGGGATCTATGTATGCAATTAATTGATCTCACAATAAATAATTCCTCCAACAATATAAGTCATGAACCACAACTGCTTTCCAAATAACATACATCATGTAATTATGTTCATGAGACATCTAGTGGAGAGACATTTATGATATGACATAGTCCCCATACAACATAACTACTCCTAGCATAACTCATAATGAATCAAAATATATTGTATTGATTATTACCATATCTAGAAAAATAATTATTGTTATTAAATTTATTATTCATTTAGACTCTGGAATAAATTATTCACATGCTTCATACCATGAAAATTTCACACCCTTCTTGTTGAATACCATAAGAGGTTCTTCAAGGGGTGATAAATCGGTTATAAAATGCATTTAATAGCTACATATTACCAAGAAATTATGCATATCGATAAAATTCTTGGGATTCACCCAAGAATCCATGACTCTCACCTTGTATGTGTTAATATATAATCCTACCTCTGTGATAAAGTGACTTGGGATGAGATCTTTATCAATCCAGGACAAAACATTATTTGATATTATCTTACAAACAATTCTATAAGAGTGTACTCAAAATTATTTCATGGGGTTTGGCATGATGTGGTCGACTATGTCAGTACACCAAATGTCATCCATAAATACTACCACATAAAAATCCAAAAAAGGATGGAAAAACTGATTCATCGTATCCATAAAAACATTCATCATGTTTGTGAGATATAACGACCTAACCAAATACTCATAAAAGGCATAGAAAATATATAATAATGTACATGGTGTCTCTAATGGCCGGACGTACCTGATGTTATCCCATCCTCAAATATATATTTCAGAAAACTTGAGATCCTTGGAGCTGATCAAATAGGTCACATTTATGAGGTGGTGGATATCGACTCATAACCATAAGCTGGTTTAATTAATATTGATCCACAATAATCTAGCGGTTCTCATCCAACATCTTGGTGAAAATCATAGGAATACCTCATAGTTAAGTAATTGGTTGTATAAACCCCTTGTCTTACAAATCCTCTAACAACCTCTTGATATCTTACAAATCATTAGTAATCACCCTCTAATGATGAATTTATATAGGTGGTACTCTTGGAATTAGTGCATTAGTAAACTAAACCTCTCTCTTAAGAGGTTTTCTATAAAAGTCATTAGGGAAGGAATTCATTATGCAGTCCACTGCATGATGGAAATCGGCATGACGTATTCCCTAATCATCTATATAAATACTGTAAATTAGAGTTTCCTCTTAACCCATCACATGATTCTATGGTCCAAATAGACTCTCCTAGATATCCCATTTAACCTTGTGAATATAGTCACCTCCCTCATGTTATATAATGGATACTCATCTATGATAATAGTTAATATGGGCACGAGAGGGTATCAAACAACCCATCTCAAGAATTTTGTTAAAACCATTTATATCAAGAAAAAAAACTCTCAAAAATCCATTTTATCTTTACTAGTTTTTTTATAATTTAATATCTTATATCAATTAATTTTATTATATATTATTATTTTAATAAATGAAAACATTCTCCAAATTATGATGGTTAACCGTCTCTATGGATAATGATTTTTTACTGTTCCATTGTTACCTTCAATACTAGACATAAAATTATTATTTTTGTTAAATTAGACTGTAATAGGAATATTCTAACTTATTTAATTTTCTATAACTAATTTATAGAAATAATATTAAATAAAAATATAATAGTACGTTATGGTTGGAAAACTTCACCAAAATAAACTAACCATTTTTCATTAACATTTTTATCAAATGAATCATCTGCATAAGAGAAAGAAAAATGATATATAAGACCATTTATACTTATATAAATGAATAATTTTTTTTTATTAAACTTTTGAATTTTTATTCCTATTTTAAAATAACATCGATAAATATACACATGTTAATGAACCATTAAACAGTGAAATGGAAACCTCCAAAACAATAAAATTGAACTTTATAACACATAGAAATGGCCATAAATGAAGAAAAAAAATTATTAATAAAATATATATGATGGATATTTTTAAATTTGTTAAAAAATGAATCTAATTTTATTATCTAGAACATTAATATCAAGTAGTTAACTCTTTATGAAAGAAGTCAGGGGACCTCTCTACCCCTCTCTCTTTGTTTCTATTAAAGCTTCTTATTTATTTTCTATGTTTGATTTCCAATTCCTATTGATGGAATATGATTTTATACATCCCTGTTACTATAATTATTTTGCTAAAATGATTATATAAACCAAATGTATCTCATTAAACAATTTTATTAATCTTTAGGTACTGTTATAACGATACCTAAATATAGTAAGGAATTTCGTCTCAATTTCCTTTCATTGAGGCATATTTTGATATATGCACCAATATTATTTATCGAGGTGTATATGTAGCCCAATTTTCATATTATATCTATAAATAATATATTAAAATGATATTTTAAATTATTTTAAATGTTATTCATTAATGGGGCATATGATTTAACAGATTGCAAAGTGGTAAAGGAAATTCTTGTCCATATTTCCATTCTTTGGGTTAAACGACTACTTCATTGAATGTGTTGCGTTAAGATTATATTTGAAATGAGTTTTTAATATCCTTGCATAAATTTTATTGGTACATATATTAGATTTACCTATTCAATTCATTTGATAAACTCTTACTTCAGTGGTATGTTATATGTAAATAGAAATTTGATTTCCAAAAGTGATTATAGTTTTCAATTATTTTATGATGAAAAATTAAAATCCAAAAAATGTTTTATTCAAGATATGGTACTTTATAATTATATATTGGGGTGGAAAAGATATCACTAGGCGAGCCCATTATATCTTATATTATGGGGTAGCCCATATAGGGTTGAGTGATACCATTACAGTTTATATTATGGGGTGTCCTAGATAACGCCAGGTGATAACATTACAACATACATAATGGGGAGTCCTACATAGTGCTATTTGAGCCTATTATATCATTAGGTGTATCTAGACAGTACATCAATGAATTTGGTAATGATTATATAGGAATTCATTCATAAACTTATACTGATTAAAGGTATCTTTAAAGGGACTTATGAATATAATTATCTATGTTTCCAAAAAAATCATTTTATATCCATGCATTTTAATGATTTATAGGATTCTATGACTTTCACTAGACTAATGTATTTATTTTTTATGTTCATTGTTGAGATTTTTTTTCTAATAACACATTTTTAAATTGTTTTTCCCAGGGCTTAAGAAGGTGTAGGGACAAATCTTACAAAAAGATAACAATTGTTAGAATTTATCATGAAAATAATTTTGGTTTATTTTTAAAAGAATTTTTTTATGGAAAAATATATAGTGTATAATATTTTCCACTTATAATTAATGATATTACATTGTTAGATTTTAACATAATTCTCTGAAACAATAAACCAAAATTACTCTTTTAAATGTAATAATTTGAATTCTATTAGAAAATATCTAGAATATGTAATGTTTAAGTCTAGATCCTTACAATTAAAACAAACATAAAGGGTTAATTGTTCCATTTAAATTATGATAAAACAGAACTTATCAACATTAAAAGTATCCTTAACGGACAACATAACCACTAATAGGTTCTAAACCCTACATTGATATCTACTATGACACTCCATGGAAATTAGTATCTCAATTACACACCATTAAATTAAATATTTAATTATAATATGTTTGCTATTATATTTCATGATTATAATTATAGATAATTAAGAAAGAATATTAACAAACAAAACCCAGACCTTTTTAAACTAAAATATGTTTTCTCCACTATATAATAAACATCATAATTCATAATGAGTCTTTAATATATCCCAAAAAATCTCAGCATAAGACAATTTTCAAGACACATCATGTGTATTACTTTTCATTAAAACCTGGGGAATTGAAAACAAAAGAAAGGGGTGAGATCAGTTGCTCATTATGGGATAAATAATGAAAGAGAAATGTATCATGGGTAAGACAAGGGACATAATATAAACACATTGGAAAAAGGACAGTTATTTAATGATCATAAGTACATGAAGGATAACTTGTAAATGTGGATACAATATAAATATGATACATTCATTAGAATATTGTTGATGTTCATTACTCAGGTTTTTTAAAAGCATATTAACAATTTTATTCACCATGGTGTCATAAAAATTATGAAATCATGTTGCTAAGGATTCCAAAAAATTGTCTCTATATATTAATTATTTACCCAATTAATTAGAGAACTATTATGGAACACCCTTCATATACCTAACATTATGTTCCACATAATTAAATCATATATAGTTCCTTAAAATCACAATAAACCTAGGAATGAGATTGTTAACATTATAATACACAACATGATCATAATCTATACAAATAATGTAGGTGTATGGAATCGTAATAGAATATCATTGGAATGAATAGAATATGTTGAAAAGGTGTAAAATACCTTTTCAATATCATTGGAAAAATAACTTTTAAAAGAGAGATGATATACCACTTGTTGAATCGTTAAATTGAATAGCCACCTGAACACTGCTACTAGGCCATGTTCAACTAGCCTTAGGCACGCCTCCCTATACCCCAAAGGCCGCCGACTAGTATCGAGGGTGTAAGCGAGTATATTAGAGACATTATACCTCAAAGGGATGATATAATAATGGTAAGAGTATATATATATATATAACAAGCTGCATAAGAAAAGGATTAATAGACTTGAACCAAGACCACAAATGGATGAAGAATAATCAATGTAAAGAAATATTGGAAACATAAGTAAACAATAACAGATGAATAAAATAAAAAAACCAGCATATAACTTTCTTCCAACAAAACAACGAATTCATACACATCTATTCATTCATGTCAATATACACACAAAAAAAGGTCACCAATGGCTGACCACAACAGCAATATATATCATAGTTATGATGATATAGAAAGGAAAAAATATATAACTCACGCTGAGGCATGATCCTTAGGGTCACATTCCATCCATCTATTCCAACTCAACTAAGATCCAGCTCCATAACTCAAACCCTTACATGAACATAAAAGCATAAAGTCTACACACTTGTTGAATGGTCCATGTAGGATGTGATCATGAGTCTCAATAGGATACCACCCAAGTATAAATACCCTACATAAGTGTTTAATATTTTTATGATATAATAAAAATAAATAAATAAGAAAATCATTCACTTTAAATAAAAAAATCAATCTTCCATGGTGATCAATAAGAACCCGGAAATTTTCACCTGCTTCGACCAACACTGGAATCATGGGAAAGGAAAGGATCCTTGTCCCATGGACAAAGGTATCCCCCGATGTCATATAGCCCTTTTGAATCCTTATTTTTCCCATATAATAAATTAAATGGGCAACATGTTCCAAATAACACCTCATGTCCCAAATCAAGTCACTCACATCTTTATGGCATGCCCAAGAAAAAAAATCCATGGTCCCTTGGACCCCTACTTGAAAACACCTTTCAGCTCGATGCTCAATTTCTATAGGCACATCAATACCTTTCCTCTAGGTAAAATCATCATTGGATATATGAAAAATTTCCTAAGGAATGATTATGCCATTCCTCTAAAATAATATTAGCACAACGGCCTCAATCATGACAGGCCTCATCCCCCAACCGACTGCCTCAACAGTGTCATCTGATGGTTTATCACTATACCAGTGAATATATATGAAAATAACCCCCAAACTAAATAACCATGATAAACTATCAGGTTCCTCTTCCCTCAAAAGTGGTCAAAACCACCTCATCATTGACTCGACCTATTTTCACAAGATTGTAATTTTCACTTTGGCCATCACGGGTGAGCGGTGATCAACAATATAGTACCTAATTCACACGCAACTAGAACTTCATGCCCTTGAGATCATTTATATCAAATCACATGGTCATTCTGTCCTATATCACGAACTATACACTCAAATTTATGGTCTCTCTTCCACAAACCGATGTTTATAACACCAAACCAGTGATCACCTCGCACAAATCTCCTAGGCTAAAACTAACTAGAAGACCATGTCACCTCAATCCTGATGTCCATACAACCCTAATTTCATATTCCAAGCCTCTTTTGATCAAATGGATCACAACATCATATCACAAGAAATCATATATATATATAAATTTAATTAAATTTATATGAACTTATTCAATTTATAACAATTAATTCATTTTAATAATATTAAATACCATGATTTGAAATAAAGAAATAATCATAAATAAACAAAATTAATTAATTAAACTGACACACTACATTGCATCAGAAAGTGGACTTTGGACACTAAATTGGTCTATCATACATAAATATTCTAGTGCATGTTAAAAGGCTTTCCACAGGGTCATATAGTCAATTTAACATTAATAAATTTTCAAAAAAGTGTCTTGATCAACTACCCTAGTTGTGCGCTAACCCCCCCCCCCACACACACACACATTTGAAAAATCTAGAATAAAATTATAGACCACCTACCTTAGAGGGGTAGATGTAGGCACATCCAGTATTAACCACTAACGTGAAGCAGTATGGAATAAATTGGAGTTTCTGTAAAATGGCCTGATAATTGGCAAAACCAAATTACATGGATTTAAATATTCACAAGGAATTATAAAAATGAAATTTATTTCAGTTAGTGGAGACACTCACCAATGTGGTTCCATCACAGAAGAAGGTGGATGAATCAAAGCTCTTATGAGGGAGATAAAGCCATCCCAAAGAGAAGGGGAGGAGGATATCCTCCTTTACTACTATGTGACCCACAAAGGAAGAAGGGGGAAGAAAGAAATTAAAGGAGATAAGGGAGAGATGGGTGGAAAATAATTTCACCCATTTAAAGTGGCCGCACGGCTAGCTCTCATGGTTTTCCTAACCGTGTAGTAATATTGTGGTCAATAATTCATGGGTAATGCCTAAGTGTAACTAACTATATGGCTAGAAAATAGTTTTCAAAAAATCATACAAAATACCTCACAAAATCTATATAGATTCATGCACAACCATGTCCCACAACTATACGGTTTTCTAAAATAGGTCTCACAGTTTAAAAAAATTGTGTGCCTTGACTTGCAACTCTCCAAACAAGTGTACGGCCCTCCAATGAACATTAAACCCATATGAACTCCCATGTTTTTGGATAAAGGTCTAAAATCATCTAAAATAAGGATATTGGATTTAAGAAACTCTATTAATTAAGTAATAATGATCTAAAAATAAATTATCATACCCACCAATTCAAAAATTCAAAATTGGAGACGTTTTCTACACAATAACAAAACCTATTATGTTACAGACACACCAGTAGAGGGTGGTAATCTAGTTGATCGTGGAATGAGGGAGATGCCTCATTTTTTTAATTCACTTTGAAGGGTTATTTGTTTTGTTGTAACTGGACTACGTGTCGAGCATGGTCATTGGTTTTAGGAATGTTATCAATGATTCATTCCAACTTGGAGTATATGATAAAGAGTGTAATTTCACTTTTTGACTGTGGTTTAATTGAATCTTTATAGTGCGGAGTTCACCACAAGATGATTGGGGATATGAACCATTTTTAAGTGTTTTATTAGTCATGGAGGTTTTTTTTCTGGGTGGAATATTGATGAGCATGGGTTGTTGTAGGTTTTCATGATGGATCTTAGGTGTGAGTGGTTCATCCACATATGTACATTGTCTTTAGTGATGGATGTAGTATGGGTTGTGTGGGTTTCTATTTGGAAAATGGGGATATAGTTAGGGTAATCCTATTTCGGGGTGAATTAGATCATTATTGGTATAATATCACTTCTAATAATATAGAGTTAAGGAAGTTATAATACTGGTCATTATTTGTTTGAGATAGCATCCATTTTATTGGTTCTTGGACAAAGGATACAGATTCTAGTTGAACAATAAGTCTTCATTGGTAATGAAGAGTTTCTAGTGTTTGGGGTGGGGGGGGGGGGGGTGGGGTTATTCCTTGAATCATCATGGTTTTTGAAAATTGAGGGAAAATTATAACATTTTATTCCGAGAATTATTTCATGTAAAATGGTAAATTCTCCTAATAGATGATACCTGATGGTTTTTATGACCCATATAATGGTCCCAGAATAGGGTGATTACCCTATGATAGAATTTTACTAGAAATTCGATTCATGTGAATATTCAAAAAATATTTAATACTTAATTATTTAAATATTAATTTATTTTGAATTTTACCATTTGATCGTATATTTAAAAAGGATTGTCAGATTGAGATTTTGTCTTTGTGGTTGAGTCCTGCATGGTGGGTTTTTCTTATGCGAGTCATAACATTGTATTGGGAACTAGGTCCAGAACCCTTACCCATTATTTTTATTTAATCTTTTCCCTTTTCTATTCTCCTTTATCCCCTTCATATTCTCATATATACCCCATTGTCATCTATGTCATGAAACTGAGAGAGGGAGTGGGAGAGAAGAGGGATAGGGAACAGGAGGTGCCTCCCAAATAGCTCTTCCAAAGTAAAATCAGGGCTTAGCAGGTGTGTGATTAGGATCAAGTTTAATTATTTGATGGTACCATCACATAGGTATGATTTTATATTTTTTTTTCCCATAAATTCCCAAAAAATAGATTTTTTAAAGTTTTAAATGCTTTAATGGGTTTTTAGGAGCCCTTAGGGGTTGATCTGTGGCTTCTGGTGAGAAATCACGTGTTTCAAGACATTTTGGGTGTTTCCATTCAAGAAAACCCAATTATAAGGTATGTTGATATGAAAAGGAATATTATCTGTTATTACTATTTAGGGAATATCATTTTTGGGACTAAACACTTTGTACAATGGGTACACACTATGTATTGGGGGTACATGTCGTGTAGTGGTGACTCGGAGTGTGTAAGAAGAACATGGTCATGTATGGAATAGAACTATAAATTATGTGAGGTAAATAGCCCGTGGTAGTGTACTATAATCATTCTAACCATACATGGGGATGCATGGTAAGGTACATGGCCGCAGACCCCATCTGGGGGTACACTGTGTGTACAGGTGATCCACACTATGTAGATTGGTGTTGTACATGCTGAGCGAGGCTAAGTTATAGGAGAATTTACCCATGTGGTATTACATACTGTGTAATGAGAGTCACATGGAATGTAACTTGTAAAATCATATGGTTAGTGGAATGACGTACACATCCAAGGAGGATCTTTGTAGGTACATGTCATGTACCTAAAGTACAAGACATCTATTTTTTCCTTCCATGGTTTCTTTTTCCTATTTTCACCCAATACTAAATTCTAGAATTATGAGTAGTCCATTGTAATTTGTGTCCACATATATCTAAATAATGGAATCATTTTGGTATTTATAGTCCATTTATATGTTTCTTTGGACTGAGAGTGCTAATCATAATGATTAATTTTATTTTTTGTTTTATAATTCTCTTGGGGTTGGGATGTAAACAATGAGACATGATTGAAGGTTGAAATCTTAGTGACTATCTTGGATCGATTGTCCCATATCAAATATTTTGAGGTTTTATTGGATGGATCCCATAAGGTGGGATTGATTAGTATCTTTGTGGATATCTGTATTTTTTCATGCATGTCTAGACTAGTTGATCAAGGATAGAGATGTTTTTTTAATCATTTATATATTTAGGATCAATGTGGCTAGAGCCTTTGGGATAGTTTGAAATCATGGTGTGGCAGTTATGGAGAGGATTCATTCAATTTTTTAGATGAGTTTGAGATACTATTGAGGGTGGCCTAGTGGACTAGTTACTAATCAGGTAATCAGTCGGTTCCATTAATAGCTTGTGAGAATGTTTGTGGGGAATATAACTTAGATGGATTCCCTAGTGGGTGATTTATAATTACAAGATGAGTTGTTTGTTGGGGAGGTTGTCTGATGTTTTATATAATTGTACTTACCCCCATGATTTTTCTTTGATGAGGAGACCTTATGGAAGGTACTTCTTTTTGGTTGTTCTTGAGGACCATTGTGAATTCCATTGTAGGTGTTCATTTATTTTGGATTCACATTGGTCATGTTTTTTATCAAGATCTAGTTGGAGTCCACTAAGGTTCATTGGGAATGTTTATGCACTAGTTATGACTTGTGATTTTGGATTATTTATAGGAACCAATCAAAGGTTTTCATACTCTTGTTTTTCCTTTTGTCTAGTTTCGGATCTTTATATGTGTGTGGAATGAGTGATTGGTTGTAGTATGGGAGTTCCTAGTTGAAAATCACTTTATGTTGTGACCTTAGAGACTATGGTAGCCCCAGGTTTTGGATATTCTTTGAGGGGGGGTTGTGGGGATCTTGTAGTATATTTATTTTGGTATTTTTTTTATCCACGTTTATATGGATAATCCCCATTATTTTTTGGAAAAAAAGTTCATTAGCACTACTAGTTTATCTTTTTATATGATAGGTTTGAGTTTTGATTATTCCATGTTTGATTAGACATTTTTTGTGATGTTTGAGGAAGTTTCTACTCATTGATTTGGTTTATGGAAGAGACCATTGGGATGTATTTGATAGGTTATTATACATGAGGTTTTATATAGTTCTATCCTCTATTTCCTTTCTAGGGCCAGATGGGCTTAGGGAGCTAATGGGTGATCTAGATGAGTACAATTTTCTTTTTTAGTGTAACACCCTTGGTTGGTGTTAGCATCATGGATGGAGAGGAATCCACATCACCATGGATTCTCTATTCTCCTAGTTATAGATGTATCCTTTAGAACATTATTTCTCATGTTTCATCACTGGTGGTCGATTTTTTCAATAGGTCATTAAGGACAGATATGTTCTCTTATTTTGTTGGCCTAGATGTTCCTATCAGTATCTCATATTGTACTATTTGTGTTCAAGAGCTCATTATATTCGATTTTTAATGTAAACGTCTATGGTTATTCCCTATGTTCTATTACTTATGTGTGCTACATTTAAACATCTTTATATCGAGTGTAAATTTTTTACATGTTTCTGTATTCATGGGCCTAGTTGTGTCGTGTGCTATAAATCCTTTTTCATTGTCCATAGTGTGGGTAGATTTATCTTATGTGTCAATATATATCTTTTTGGTTGGCTATTTTCCTTTTTTAGTATCCCCCTTCTATTGATGTGGTTTCACATTATGCCAGCTATTATTTTTCATGGTCTATGATGGGAATATCTTGCATGAATGAACTTGTTATGATAGTAGATTATAGGACTAATGTTTGGTACAATCCACTGAGATTTATTTATCACCCTCTTATACATGATCCTTGGTGTACATTCAAACCTAATGTTTAATTTAAGGTTAAAACCCATGATACATGTGGGATGGGGTTGATTCCCTGTGTTTCTTGATTTAGTGGAGTCTATAATGTGGATTCTTAGTATTGGCATAGTGCATCTCAATTATTGTGGAGACCGAGAATGCGGTTTGGCTTAGTGTTGATGGTAAAGGCTGATGTTTTTATTTTTAGAATTTTTTTATTTTGTATATGTGGTTGTCCCAATGGGTGAAATACTATTGTATGTTTTTTAGGCTTTGAGGATGTGTGATTGTATGTTGTATTTCATTTATTATATTATGTGTATCATCCTAAACTCAGTTTTCTCATAATTAACCTGGTCTAGTTGGCCACATGGCCTCAAGCATGCCTACCTGTATGATAGTGGCATCCGACTAGCAGTGAGGGTCTAAGGTATAATGGTTGGAAGACTATACTCCCATGATCAAAGTGAAATTCATTGGTAGAGTAACATATAAATCATTGAAAGTAAGATAATATAATATCATAATCATAAAATTTTTAATTGAAGTTGAATAAGCCATCCCAATGAAGTTAGTGACCCATGTAATATCCAGTCTTCAGAATAATATAGAAAATCAGGAATGTCATGATGTTAAAAAATATGGGGAATACAAGTGGAAACATTGCAACATACATATACAATATTCTATACAAATAGGGAAAAAAACAAAAGTATGTCTCTGATAACATCAGGAGCACAATAATGATACTCTACTCTTGTACTCTATCCTAGTATAGAGAATCAACCATTCATATATGGGAATTTTACTTTGTCCCTACCTACCTCCATGAAGTCTGTCTGAGAACCCAATACTGGCATAAATATGGTGTGGGTAAAACTATGTTGGAAGACACCAATAGTGACAATAACTATTCAGTCTATGAATACATATGAATCAATGTGAATATATGAAAATTTAAGCAATAAATATACATAACATGATATTTTGAGTCCCTTATGGGATTCCCATTAGATACTACCAGATTCATCCCAAGAAAGAAAATATCATTGGATAATTATTATATAATATTAATCATTATCATGATGATGATGATGATGATGATGATGATGACGATGACGGTAAGGAGAAAAAAGTCCTTTATTTATGTATAATTAATATAGAAAGTCATGTCCTTTAAATTCCCAATAGGTAATGTGGAACATTGTTTCCATTAATTCTAAATATGTTATAAGGAATTTTGTGTCCAATAATTAATCATAAAAACAAGGAACATCATGTCCACTATTACTAATTAAATAATAAAGAAGTTTCATGCCCCAAAATCCAGATTAATCAATATAGAACACCCATTCCACTGGTTCTAAATTAATTGTAAGGAACATCTTATCCATATAAATATATATGAATAATGTGATCATAAAAAATTCATAATGCAATCAAGGCGAAATGGGCATCACCCTTGATATTTTTTAATTCATTTCAATTAATGACTTTATAACATTTCATTATAAAATGTTGATCCAAACACACCATAGAGGTTTTTTCTCAAAAGGAAAATTATAATTCATTAAGGAAAATAATCAATTACACCCAATGGGATGGATTTATTTGAGTTTGACAAACATAAACCACATATAAGGGGTCACAACATGTCCATTTCTATGGTCTAAATAGTTTATTCAAGGGTTCATAAAATTTAGGAGCAATGCTAGAAAGTTATGGCAAGTGAAAAAATGTTGAAATAAAATAAACACCCAAATTTTTGGGTAAAGGTATATACAACCTACCATATATGGGTAGTAAACTCCATATCCATTATCATCATTAAACTCTAGATACAGTGGAATAAATCATAGAAATAGTCAAATTAAATGAAAATAGATCCTATTAACTCACATAGAAATATCATTCAAAATTGGGAGATGAATTTAAATAAGATTAAATAAGATTGAATTCCATACCAATGTTGTAAGAACCCGGATATTCATTTCAGGTATGTCTTTTCTTTTTTGTTCATTTTTTAGAAAAAAAGGTAAATTTTGAATTTTTTTGAAATACACGTCATGTAATTTATGATTACACGCCATGTACGTTTGATGTTGCACAGTCTGTGTGTTGGTCGTGTCCAGGGTACACACATGGTGTGTAAGGGCTATGTGAAGGCCACTTAAAGTGGAGTACGGAAATGACTAGCACACACTGTGTACCCCAGAAGTACACGACTTGTACTTTCTATTTTTTTCATTAAACGCACTTCGGTCACATCTAATTGCTAGAATGACCATCTTCATGGTCTCGTTCGGCCGAGAGCTTCCATACAACCATGATTCTTCTTCGAGCCCCCGAGATTTTGTGCGATCTTCGTTTCAACCACTGTCAATTTCATTAGGATCTCCTTAGTAAGCTCTCTCTTTTACTTTATCCTTGTTTCATGATTTTCCCTCTTTCTCAAGATATAGTGGGTTGAGTATTTTGGAAGTTTTCTTAGATCTTAGACGTTCTAAGGAGAATCAATCAACGTGGTTCAAGTATATTGATCTCCTAGCATTGGAATTGGTGGTTTTTCCTTTCTGTATAAATTCTTTGAATATTTATGTGCAATTCCATCAATTCCCATGAATGGGGTATTGTGTGTTTCCAATTTTTCCCCTGTTGTTTTCCTGCTTTGCTTGATTGCTTGAGTAGAGGTCAATGCTTGTGATTAGGGTAATTTTTAATATGTTTTGGATGATTTTCCATTCATGTTTTTCATGTTAGGTGTTTATCCAGTTTCCATGCCTAATTATAGGATAGTGGAACTGTTGTACTGTTATGTTGTTGTGCCTTAGAATGATAGACAAGTAGTTCTTGAGGTTTACTTGGGGCGATAAGTGCACTATGCATGTTTCTTTTACATAGGGCTATGAGAACCTAGTGTAGTGGACCATAGGGAGAATGGACGTAAGGGATTCTCTAGAGAGTCTTATTAATTCGATTCATGACCAAAGGTGGAATTGACGATGAGTGCTTCATCAGAGAGTCTGTAGTTCCTCGACGCGGGCCATAGGGGGAATGAGATGATGAGTGCTTCCCCAGATATCCTTTAGTTTGATACGAGGTCATAGGGGGGATTGACGGTTAGTTCTTCCTTAGAGAGTCTATTCTTCAACTGAACCAGTGGGGTGAGACTGTGTGTGCCTCCCGAAGGGTTGCTAGTACATGTAGGTTGAGCCATAAGGGTTAGGCTGTGAGAACTACCTAGGGGGTTTCCTATTGTTCTACTTGTTGATTGTCTATTACTTATGTACTTTATATTCTAGACACAGTGGATTGTAGTTGTTGTATGCCTTCCTATTTTATGTTTCCTATATTATGACTTTCCATGTATTCACTGGATGTTAGGCATAGATCTTTGGGTGGTTGCCTACTAGGACCTTGTCTCACACCCTTTTTGGACCATGCTTTTGGGCCCAATCAGACTATATTTTTCAGTTATAGATAAGGGCAAGCGCCCTTTTACATTAGGTACATGACTTGCTATGGAGCTGGAGAGAATGGGACCAAACTATGGATTACGATGCTTAGGAGTTTGCCATTTTTCATTTTCACTTTGGTTTAGTATTGTATTCATAATTTTGACATGTTTGTTTTTTTCCTAGACATATGTATCATGCGTCATTTTATATACATGTGTGTGTTCTCCTGTTTTTTATTGTTAATCTTCTGATGTTTATCATTTACTCTTGTATGGATGGTTACGGTTTCTGCTATTGCATATTTTTTTTTCTTTTACTGTGTACTCTACCAATGATGGCATAGTTTCCCCACTATCACACCTAAGTCCCTCGCTACTAGTCAGCTGCCTCTGGCATTTGTGGAAATGCGCTTGAGGCAATGTGACCAACTGGGTACGTGGCGCCTCTAGGTGGCTTCCGGAACTAGGACATTACAAAGTGGTATCAGAGGGTTTATTTCCTCTTGATTTACTCTTTGGAGACTTTATCCAGGGATAGGATGTATTCGGTACTTGGTATTAAGCTGTGCTCGGGAGTAGCTAACCCGTGTATAGGTAAAATCCAATCTACCTCACTTATTACAGTTTTCTGGTTTTTCTATGTTACAGTTGATCTGATTTCACCTAGAGTGATTCACATGCTTTGTGTTGTTATTATTGTTGATATTGTGGTTCTATTTCTATCGCAACCTAATGAGATGAGGGTATTCCATCTCTTGCATTATATAAGCACTTGTTAGAAATCACATGCCATGCATTCTTGCCATGCCATCTAGGGTGCATTAGCAATTGCATGTTGTTGTGATAGACATTGTGAAGATTATGCATTCTGTTGTGATAGATTCTTTGATTCAATCCCTTTATTTTGATAGAGAGGTTGTTTGTATGGTACCTTGCTTAAATGAATGCCAAATTTTGGTTTTTGAGGTGTTATGGGCCCTCATGAATCGGAACGTTGTGGATCATTGACTTGTTTCCCTTATATATGATATGTAGGAGATTCCAAGAATTAATTCATGGGGATTATGGGCCCTCACGAATCAGAATTTGGCACCTTCGTGTTTGTTTTTCATTATTTTATGGGCTTCAGTGCAGTTTCAAAGTTACTGCCAAGAAAAACCCAGAATACGATGTGTGTACTTTATATATACACACCATATTGTTTTTAAATCATGTAACTGACTGTGTGAGCAGATACACGGGTTGTGGAAAATCTTCAGGGACACGCTATGTATGGTAGGTACACACCGTGTAGTAGTGAGTCGTGTACCCTGTAGTGTCACTAACAACATGTGTCGGGGAAGCTTGTGTAATACACGTCATGTTTTGTGTGAACACGCCATGTATCCTTCTACTAGGTACCTGACCGTGTCACAAACAACAAGGGATGGTGTTATCTCCTCTTATACACGCCATGTTTGTTCGTAACACACCGTATAAGGGTCATCCGTTTACCCGGACGTGCCTCCAACAACATGGGATGAGAAAAATATTCAAGTATATGTCGTGTTTGTTTGGAACATGACGTGTAGTCTTATATGTGTAACCGACCGTGTAACTAACAACACGGTTCTTTGAAAGCTTTTCTACTACACTCTGTGTTCATAAGGAACACATCATGTAGTCTCATTTTATGAAGACCACGTGGGTTAGCCGTGTAAGGAGACTCGGGCAGGAAAATAGAGTTAAGTACATGCTGTGTAGATTTTATACATGCCGTGTAGTCATGTTTTGTAAAACATGAGTGTTTCCTTCTCCTGTTTCTGTTTTTTACTCCTTTGTTATTTATCCTTGATATTCCTAATCTAAGGTATGCATTTGATCTTTCAGATATATGCCTCTGAGACGTCCTCCGGTTGTACGTCTGTTCCAGGATAATGATCAGCCACCAGATATGGATGATCAAGGACTTCCAGCCGATCCTCCAGTCGTTCCAGCCTTGGAAACGACTGTCATACCAGTTGCAGGAACTGATGCATAGTTTAAGGAAGGCTTTATGAGGATGATGCAGACCTTTCAAGAAGCATCTCCTCCTTCCACAACAATGGCAGACTTGACATGGGTTTTCTAGTAGCAGCATCCTCCTACATTCTCAGGGGAAGGAGGACCACCAGACGCAGAGTCATTGCTGGAAGCCATGAAGACTATCTTTGAGCATCTGGAAACACTTTCAGAGAGGCAGGTCAATCTCTCTACCTATATGCTACGAGTCTCCTCTAAGAGGTGGTGGTGCGTGATCTCACTGATGGGTCATCAGCAGGTTATGGCTTGGGAGAAGTTCCAATGTGTGTTTTATGACTAATTATATCATGAGACCCTAAGGACCGATCGAGCACGAGAGTTCATGAGTCTAGAGTAGTTTACTCTTTCTGTTATGGAGTATTCCTCTCGTTTCACCGATCTACAGCATTTCACACCCCTCTGGGGTGGATATGGGATGTTCTTAACCAAGATGTTTGAGGATGGTCTCAGGAAGGAGATCTGATCGCAGGTGAATATCTTTCAGTTGACTTCCATCACTTCCATCGTAAACTAGGAACTGATTGTAGAGCACAATCTGAGAGACTCTGGAGTTGTGATCTAGGGAGGTTCTACTTCTAGTTCTAGTATTCCTACAATTGACACCATGAAATGCCGTAGTGAGTCTACATACAGTGATCCGAGGAGGCGAGATACATATTCAGGTATCCAGGTAGTATACTACCAGTGTGGAAAGGCAGGGCACATGATTCCATAGTGCCAGAGAGACCCAACGGAGTGCCTATCTTATGGAAAGATGGGTCACCTTTATCATTTCTACTAGGTTTTCTCACCAGTAGCTGGTGATGGGGGTTCTTCCATGACTCCTCATTCAGGAGCAGAACTACCAGTTTCTCACAGGTCGGGGAACTGGAGTTCTTCTGGTCATTCGGGCCGAGGTGGAGGTGTAGGTCATGGTGGTCAGTCACCATACTTTTAGCATTAGCAGGGAGGACTAGCTCAGAGTGGTCAGGTAGGTAACAGGGCCACGGGGAAGGCTAGACATTTTTGGTGGAGCAGAACCATTAGGAGCAGGATCCCGAACCTTCTATAGATCGAGGTACGATCTTAGTGGCCTTAGTTTTATCTTCAACTCTTTTTTATACTGGTTCTACACATAGCTTTATCTATGTTGCTATTGTGGAGAGCCTTGGTCCCTGTATCATTTCTTCTGCTGAATTGTTAACACTAGACACACCTTTGGGGACGAGGACATCTAGTGTACGTTAGTGTAGAGAGTGCCCCCTCGAGGTTTCCGGGTATTTTTTCTTATGGGATCTCTATGTCCAAGAGATGACAGGCTATGATTTTATTCTCAGGATGGACTGGTTGGTTCCCTTTTAGGCATTCGTCAACTGTTATCACCGCAGGGTGAGTTCCATTTCACCATAGGGTGAATCTTTTCTTCATAGAGGCATATGGGATGTTCAGGCGAGTCGAGCAGGACTCGAGCATCATCGACTAGGTAGGTTTACGACCCAAATTTCTAGTCATTATCTGGATGATAAGGGGACTTCACAATTGGACTTTCCTCTAGTGGTGGATCATTTCATAGATTTCCTTGTTAAGGTTTTTTCAGGTTTGACTCTAGAGCGTGAGGTAGACTTCTCTATTGATCTCATGCTAGGAGTGACACCGGTGTCCATTCCTCCCTATAGGATGGCTACACCTGAGTTATAGGAGCTCAAGAAGTAGTTGGAGGAGTTGTAGGAAAAGGGTTTCATATGACCATGTACTTCTATGTGGGGTTCTCCTATCATGTTTGCGAAGAAGGAAGACGGTACCCTGAGGCTCTGTGTTGATTATCAGAAGTTTAGCCAGTTGACAGTCAAGAACTGATATCCCTTGCTGAGGATTGATGATCTTTTCGATCATATTCTAGGAGCTCGTGTGTTCTCGAAGATTGATTTGAGGTCTAGTTATCATCATTTTTGTGTTAGACAATCAGATATACCTCTCACGGCCTTTAAGAGAAGGTATGTCCTCTACGAGTATATGGTTATGTCGTTCAGTCTCACAAATGCACTAGTAGTTTTCATGGAACTAATGATCCAAGTGTTCCATCCTTACTTGGATTCATTCTTTGTGGTTTTCGTGGATGATATCTTGGTGCAATCTCACACTCGACACAAACATTCTACCCATCTTGAGATTGATCTAAGTACACTGAGAGAGAATCGTTTTTATGATAAACTATCAATGTCCCACTTTTGGATGGATCAGATTCACTTCTTGGGTCACATCATCTCAGAGGTAGGAGTATCTGTGGACCCAGAGATAGTGAGATTTGTAGTTTCTTTGGAGCAGCCATAGAACGTTTTTGTGGTACAGAGTTTCTTAGGGCTGACTGGATACTATAGATGAATCATTCAGGACTTTTCATGCCTAGAAGCACCATTGATTGGTCTGACCAAGAAGGAGGTGAAGCTCTTATGGTCAAATTCTTGTGAGTCATCCTTTCAGGAGTTGAAGGGAAGGTTGACGTCAGCACTGATACTTGTCTTTCCAGAGCTAGGAAAGAGTTATACTGTTTATTATGATGCTTCAGGTATCGGGTGGGGTGATGTGCTTATACCGGGAGATGAATTCATTGTGTATGGGTCTTGGCAGTTGAGGCCACATGAGAGAAACTACCTGACACACAATTTGGAGTTGGAAGCTGTTGTTCATGACTTTCACTATTGCAAACATTACCTTTTGGGAGAGAACTTTTTGGTTTTCACCGACCAAAAGAGTCTCAAGTACATATTCACTCAGCATGATCTGAATTTGAGACAGCGCAGGTGGGTCGAGTATCTTTAGTATTTTGATTTAGATCTTTCTTATATGCTAGGAAAGGGCAACACAATGGCAGATGTGTTGAGTAAGAGAACTCAAATTCAAAAATTTCAGGAGGCCAGTAGTGAGTGGAAGCTTATGGCTCTATTCTCTGAGATGCATCTGTAGGTGTACGACAGATAGGGATAGACTTATATATCTTTTGTAGATGTTACTTGTACACTTCTTGATCAGGTACAGATGAGGCAGCTATCAGACTCAGAAGGCTTAGTCTTGCGGGAGAGTGTGTCAGGATAGGACCCTCTTCCTGTATGGACAGTGGGCGAGGATAAGATCTTGTGTTTCCAGGGATGTGTATCAGTGCCAGAATACATACGTGAGGAGCTGATGGGGGATTTGCATTCCTCAATTTGGGAAGTTCATCCTGGCATCACCAAGATGTATTAGGATCTTCATCACTAGAACTGGTGGCCAGGTATGAAGATAGATGTTGTTGGTTTCATCTAGAGGTGTCTACTTGTCAGCAGGTGAAGGCAGAGCATCAGCGACCAGCAGTCCTTTTACAGCAGTTACCAATTCTGGAGTGGATGTGGAACGATGTCGCAATGGACCTCATGACTGGACTTCCGAGCTTGCCTTGAGGGAACAATGATGTTTGGGTTTTCATCGATAAGCTTACGAAGGTTTCTCACTTATTACTGATCAAGGAGACCTTCATTCTTGATGATCTGGAATGACTATAAATTCGAGAGATTATACGTCTTCTTGGAGTTCCACACTCCATTGTTTTAGATAGGGATGCATGCTTTACTTCTTAGTTTTGTAAGGGGCTTCAGAGGGCTTTGGGTACACAGGTACATTGGAGTACGTCATACCATCCCTAGAAAGATGGCCAGTCCGAGCATATGATCCAGGTGTATGAGGATATGCTCCGAGCTTATCCTCTAGACTTTTCGGTTCTTCGGATACGAATATACCTCTTGTGACTCACTGAATGTTATTTTTTATTAATATTTAACAAAAACGAGAAACAAATAAGAAAACCCTTCAAGGGGGACGAAAATGGTGCAGACCCAGGGCATCCCCTCTAACCACACATTGACATTCTAGGGGAAGAGAGAGGAGGCTATCAAAAACCACAAGAGGATCATCCTGACTGCCCTGGCGGGCCAGCAAATCGGCTGCGAAGTTATCTTCTCTCCAGCTATGATGGATAAGCCTTCCATGATTGGATTTTGCCTTTCACCTTCGAATAATGTAAGTCAAGTCCCAAGGAATCCCAAACCTTCCTTGTACTGCCTTAACTAGGACCTCTGAATCAGATTCAATTTCTAAAATTGTCAATCCCTTCTCCTTGCAGATCAAAAGGCCTGAGAGAAGGGCTCGAGCCTCTGCCCTCAAGAAATTTCCAGGTCCATAAAAATCACGAAAGGCAATGTACACCGATCCCCAACAGTCTCGTAGCAAGCCTCCACCCCTCATTACTCACTCCATGCAAGAACCATCAATATTGAGTTTCAACCCAAGTTTAGGTGGCTGCCATTTTATCCAACAACCAAGCTTCTTTTGAGGTCTGCAAGGTTTCCCAAGGAAGTTACGAACCTCCACCGACTCCCTCCCCCCTTTAATCAAGGACGCCAATTCCGCAACAAGAGTTCTTAGTCTGATCAATAGGGATAAGATAGACTTTTTAGATCCCAATCTAACCTGATTGCGTGCCTCCCATAGGACCCAACAAACGGCCACCAAGACAACGGCCCTGATGGACCTTTCCATAGTCCTGCCTTGAGTTCCCAAGAACCATGCAGCCAAAAACTCTGAACAGGTCCCATGCATTCCATCATTGACTTGTGAGTTGGAGAAAGAAGACCAAAGAATAGAGGCCCATTGTCCCTAGAAGAAAAGATGCACCGCCGATTCAGTCCTTGGAAAATCATAGTAGAAACACCGCGATGCCAAACATATTCCCTTCTTCTGTATATTTTCTTCTGTTGGTAATGCAATGTTGATAACTCTCCACACCAAGAAATTCATCCTCGTCGGAATCTTCTTACACCAAAAGAACTGTCCCGCATCCACTGAGGATCTCTCTCTATGGAGAGGGAGGCTGATGTACGATCGCAGTGGCCAGAGCGGTTTGGGGTTTCTTCTTCTACGCCTCGTTAGGGAAATTCGGGGGAGAATTTCTTTAAGGGTGGACGTTTGTAAGAACCTAGATCTTCATTTTAGGTATGTATTTTATTTTCTGGTCATTTTTTAGAAAAAATCAAAATTTGAAAATTTTTTAAATACACGTTGTGTACTTTATGAGTACAAGTCGTGTACCTTGAAGTCGCTCAGGCCGTGTGTAGTCCGTGTCCAGGCTACACACATGGTGTTTAGGGGAAACGTGGAGGCCGCTTAAAGTAGAGTATGTAAATGACTAGTACATGTTGTGTACCCCAAAAGTACATGCCATCTAATTTTTTTTCATTAAAAGCACTGGGGTTGTGCCTAATCGCCAGAACGACCTACATCTAGGTCTTGTTCGGCTGAGAGCTTCCGTACAGCCATGATTCTTCTATGAGCCTCCGAGCTTCCGTCCAATCTCCGTTTCAGCCGACGTTGATTGCATTGGGATTGCCTCGGTAATCTCTCTCTTATGCTTTATCCTTATTCCATGATTTTTCCTCTTTATCATAATATCATGGGTTGATAATTTTGGATTTTTTTCTCAGATCTTAGACGATCTAAGGAGAATCAATCATCATGGGTCAAATATATCGATCTCTTAGAATTCAGGTAGGTGGTTTGTGCCTTTCTGTAGGAATTCATTGAATATTTTGAGTAATTCCTCCAATTCCCTTGAATGGGGTATTGTGTGTTTCCTATTTTTTCTCCTGTTGTTTGCCTGCTTTTCTTGATTGCTTTATTAGAGGTCAACTCTTGTGAATAGGGTAATTTTTACTGTGCTCTAGATGCTTTTCCATGCATGATTTTCCTATTAGGAGTTTTTTTCAGTTGACATGCCTAATTTTATGATAGTGGAACTATTGTACTGTTATGCTGTTGTGACTTAGAATGATAGCCATGTAGTTCTTGAGGTTTACATGCGGTGATATGCACGCTATGCATGTTTGTTTTACATAGGGCTGTGAGAACCTAGTGTAGCGGACCATAGGGATAATGGATGTAAGGGCTTCTCCATAGTGTCTTATTAATTTGATGTGAGACTAAGGGAGAATTGACGATGAGTGCTTCCTCAGAGAGCCTATAGTTCCCCGATGCAGGCCACAGGGGTAATGAGATGTTGAGTGCTTCCCCAGAGAGCCTTCAGTATGATATGAGACCATAGGGGGAATTGAAAGCGAGTGCTTCCTCAAAGAGTCTATTCTTTTGATGGACTAGAGGGGTGAGATTTTGTGTGCCTCCCATAGGGTTTCTAGTACTTGTAGGTTGAACCAAAAGGGTTAGGCTTTGAGAACTACCTAGGGGGTTACCTATTATTCTACTTGGTGATCGGTTGTTACTTGTGTACTTTATATGCTATACATGGTGGATTGTAGCAACTGTGTGCCTTCCTATTTACTGCTACCTGTACTTCTACTTGCCATGTATTCACTGACTATTTGGCATAGATCTTTGGGTGGTTTCCTATTAGGACCTTGTCTCACACCCTTTTTGGGCCATGATTTTGGGCCCAAACAGACTATATTGTTGCAAGTATAGATAAGGGCATACGCCCTTCTACATCAGGTACATGAATTGCTATGGAACTGGAGAGCATGGGACCGAGATATGGATTGCGATGTTGAGGAGTTTACCTATTTTCTTTTGCACATTGGTTTAGTATTGTATTCATCATTGTGACTTGTTTGAATTTTTTTCTTGAAATATGTATCATGCATCATTTTATATTCATGTGTGTGTGCTCCAGTTGTTTATTGTTTGTCTTCCACTGTTTATTGTTGACTCTTGTATGGGTGGTTAAGGTTTTTGTTGTTTTCTATTTGTTTTTCTTTTGATGTGTACTCTGCAATTGAGGGCATAGTTTCCCCACTATCACACCCAAGACCCTCGCTGTTAGTCGGCAGCCTCTGGCATTTTGGGAAATGCGCTTGAGGCAAGGTGACCAACTGGGTACGGTGCGCCTCTAGGTGGCTTCCCAAACTGGGACATTACAATTGTTGATATAACGTGATGTGCGGTGACTGAATCAAACATTATATGAAGTAGAAATATCAGATTTTAGGTCATGGAAAAATGGGAGATTTCTAATGGTGTCCACTTCTTTATAAAGGAATAATGTTCATATGGGTTAAGGTTATATGGAATTTGGGTCGAAAAGATATACTTTCCCACATTTTTTAATATTCACAATAGATATACAACATAAATAGGGGATTTACACCATTAATACTTCTTATATATGCGGTATGACCAAGAAATTTTATGGTGTAACATTCTGATTGACACCATAAGTTGGAAACTTATAGCTTAAATTAGTAATCTAAATTGTAAAACAATCATGTAGATAGTTTCCTTCTAAATTTTTCTACAGCCTCTCAAAAAATGGAGCTTTGATCCCTGATTAATATCCATACACTTTTAATCCCTTCCATGAACTCTCAATAAAACATATTAGTGTGAAACAAGAGATTGAAACTAAAATTAAGTGGATTAATACTCTCACAAAAAACTATTATATTTTGAAAACATCCCTTCATAAAACAAATCATCACCATGTTTCCCTATTGAAGGTGGTTGAGCGTCATCTGGGGACAATTTTGGACTTCAGCACGTGCATTAGAATTTCACTCCTATGCCATTTCTTATACACAAATGTGCTACCATCGCACCTGATCTAGAGGAACTGACCTGTCTCAAAGATCATTTATAAAGACCCATAGTTTTATCAATGTAATTCATTTATTATAATTATGACTTATAGTATAATTATATTAGGAAGAAGAAATACATAAAATTATAATAAATACTATGTGATCATTAAAAATAATTTTTCCACTTCTATGATTGGAATTTCAAAAATATGACATACACGGTTGCGATCGTTAAGATGTTTGGAGTCTAATAGGAAAAACATAATTTTTGGTGAATAGTAACTTACCCTTATGAATATTAGTATAACCCTTATGAGTAGTAATTCCTCCAAAATAATAGTAACCATACCCATGAATGATTAAATATGACTTACGCATCTTATAAGTGATAGTTTTACCATAGGAAAAGAATTGGTATTTTTTGAAGTCATAAAAAATTAATCATAATTAATTAAATAATTTAAAAGAAATTTTATTTTCCTAAATTTTTTTCATAAATTTAAAATTTTATTTCTTACGGTCTTAAGATAAGTTTCTAAGACCTTATGTAATTTTTGAAATCATTTTGAAATCATTTTTGATTTTAAAATATGTATTCTTCAAGTAAATAATGATATTAATTAAAAATTAAATTATCCATATATAGAAAATTATTTTTGAAAAATGGATGCTATTTTTTTATTCTAATCATCAAAAATTTCTTAGAGTGAATTTTTTGTATTTTTCTAAAATACTTGAATTTTTATGAATATTGGAAAATGATAATATACAAAATAATTTCAATTCATGAATTATGGAGTCATGGGTAATGTTCTTCTGATGTAAGAACATATGGTTCAGATTTACCTAATTCAATTACTATAATTATTCATAGAATTCTCACTATTACTTTTCTTGTGGAGAAATAATAAATTAATGAATATTTTATTGAGAAAACCCTTCTCCCATCCACTAATAACTCCACCCTTCACACCCTCATTTCCTCACACCTCTCAAGCTTCATGACATGACTAAACACTACCAAAACATCTTCCCCAGACCCTCCCCCAAGTCCAAGATATTTTGGTCTCATAAAAAGAATAATCCTAGGGTCCTTAAGGAGGATCTCAATAGGATGATTGAAGATGTAATTCCACTCTCTCTTTTCCTCTAATTTCCATTCTATTTCATGTTCTTTTCATAATCTATCCCCAAAAAACTCTTTCAAATGGTATGGTAACTCCCATATCATAAATATAATATAATTTTATGAAACTAATGGGATTATATATAATCCATTCCCCATATCCTCTTATTTTTATTTCAGAATGGAAAACGTTGTTCTTGAGGTGTTATTTTATCACCTTCAAGAACGACATGTTTTCAATGTTCTTTACCTCCTTCACATATGGTCAGGAAATCATTTTTATGGTGGAATGAGATTATTTTTTATGCTTTATATCCTATTTAATTTTCTGGAACTAAATTATGTACATATTATTAAATGATAAATCAAAACAAGTTCGTTGAGATCCAAAAACTGCCCAAATTAACATAAAACCATCGTCATTAAATCTTAACTCATGATTCATCCACATGGTACATAACATAATTAATTATAAAATAATTTAAACTCATGTAATATAATTAATAACATGTTACATCAATTCTGGATGTTTATCGATGTTCTACATGAACTTCTATTCATAAATACAAGTGATCCGTTCAAGAAGCCATTAAAAACAAACATTCCTCAACAATATATTTAAACAATATAACTCATAATAAAGCCAAAAAATGAACATAATAAAACCTTAATGAATATTTTTAATGTATAAAATGTTCTGTAACTATTAACTAATTAATATTATGTGGTTATATAGGACTTTAATGTGAAGAAATCATTCAGATACAAGGTAAGGGGAAATTCTCAAACCCAACTTTCATTCATTAGGATCTCCATCTTTCACTCCATTTTTTGTATGGTCACTCATTAAAAATAATTTTTCCATAATTATCTTACATTTTCATGGAAAAAAATCTTTCCCAATATATTTTAGGTTAAAAAAATTATTTTCAAAAGAACTCTTATTTAAAAAATACACCTTTTACTTCTCAATCAAAGATGATTGTTCTTGTACAATGTAAGTTATTCACTATTTCTTTTGGGAACCCAAAGTTCATGAATATGTTATTATTATATGAAACCCAATACATTCCATGGGTTATTTATGTTCATTTTTGATATATGATCTATGCGGAATGCAAGATAATTAGAATGTTTTGATGTGATGGGTGCACCCGGAATTATATAGCGCAATATGAATGATTGAATTTGATGGGTGCAGCCGAAATTATATAGCGCTTCAATGCATTAGGTAAAGTAATGAATATCATTATTTAAAGTTAAATTATATGTGAAAAAGATGATATATTTTTCACAACAAAGTCAGAAAAATGACCACTAAAACATGATGTTTCAATTTTATGCATTCCCACATTTCAGGTGTTTTATTAATGTTTCCTCCCATGATTTTGATGATGATGTTATGATTATAATAAGCCCATGCTATATTGTTATTACCTATACTCAAATCAAGAATTTATATATCCCCTTTTTGATGTATGTTCTCTGGTGACTACATGTACTATGGATATGTCCATTTCTAATAAGAAGCTAGAGAAGAAGAATTAAATAAATGTTTTTTCTTGATGTTGTAAATGATATATTTGGTCCTAGTTTTCCTGAGATGCTAAACCTCTTTATCCTTGTGGAGTAATAATATAATTTGTTTATCATTAAAATTATATAATACTAATGTAAGAAATGTCGGGTCTCAATAATTGGTATCAGTGGAAAGGTTTAGTTAATTTGGGTATTAGGATTAGTGAACCGTAGAGAAAAACTATATAATGAGACTAAGTAAAAATATGCACACAAGACGATTTAAATAGGGATCCCATAAGTATGGATTTTAGTGTTAATCATACAAATGAGTAAGATATTAATATATTTTTGACTTATATTTTTATCTACCGTTTTCTATTTTAGAAAATGGTTGGTACTACTGGAAACCATGCCAATAACCCGTTCAAGGGCCAATGAAAAGATTTCCCAGATGACATCCCCAATGATTTGGGAGGTGGAGTTCAAAACATCATTTTGATTATTACCTAACTATATCAGGTTATTAACAATAACTAGAATAATGGGGAAGTTCCACCTTTACCAAAGAGGAACAAACTGGCTATCTAGTGTTTTATGCGGCAATGACCACCGATCTTTAGTGGGTCCTCTGATTCACTAGTTGTGGAATAGTGTGTAAAATCCATGGAGAAGATCTTTTATGTGATTCACTCTTCTATGATAGATTATATGACTTTATCCATTTGTCAACTAGATGGGGAGGTTGAGAAATAGATGGGTTTGATTAAGTAAACCAATCCATGTGACGAAATTTATGTGATGGAATAGGAAGACTTTATGATCATGTTTATTAAGAAGTATTTCCCATGAAGTCGTCATACAAAGATGGAGAGAGAATACATTGATCTCAATAAAAAGGATGGGGATTCTATCATGACCAACAATGAAAATTTCACAAGGATTTCAAGGTATTCTTCAGGTTTTTGTATCTGCAATGATAGAAAAATTGATGGATTCTATATTGGATTAAAACCACACCTTCAAAAGGCTCTTCAATTTGATACTTTTGGAGTTATGAAGAAGTTTTTCAATTATCACTCAAATCGGAGATGGAGTTTGGATAACGATCCCATGGATATGTTGATAAGAAATGAAAGATGGAGTTTAAATCTGGTTTATCTAATGATAAAGGATAGAAGAAAAATCAATGACCCACATGCCTAAAATGTGGGAGGATACATCATGGGAAATGCCTCCATGGGATAGGGAAATGCGTCATGTGTGGGAAAGAAGGACACAAAGATCATGAATTTTAAAAAAAAAACATGATAAGGAAGGAGAATGTGGTGGAAGGAAAGAGAGAACCAACCATGGTCCAAAGCCACAACTGTAAGGAGAAAGGGAACTATGAAATCTAGTGCACTAAACATCCATTCCTCAAGGGTAATCAGTGTCAGTATCAACCAAATCTAAAGGAACAAGGAAATGATTATGCCATAACTACTACAGAAGTAGATTACGATAATAGATTTTTACAGGGTACACAACATATTCACTAAAGAATGCAAAAATTATTATTTGATTTTGGTTCTATGCATTCCATTATATCATGAATGTTCTCTAGAACCATAAAATTAAATCCACGGAAACATGAAGTGAAGATATCTATAAAACACGAAGTGGTGAAATCATTGCATCCAAAGTGTTTGAATCTTCTCCTGTTCACATATGTGGGAAGACTCCTCCAGAAAATCTCGTAATACTTCCCTTGATGGAAGTAGAAAATATATCGGGAATTGATTGGATCTCATTTTATAGATCGCATATCAACTATCTAGAAAATGAAATGTTGATTCATTTTCTGAACCATCCCATGTTTCTATACAAATGAAAGTAATATCATGAATCTCCTTTGAAAAATACTTCAACAGTGTGGGTTTCGATTCCCTTTGAAGAGGAATACCACTCCCAAAGAGTTCAGTCAAAGGAAAGTGCCAACTATACAGAAATGGCCATCATGAGGGAATACGGTGATGTATTCCCCAATGAGTTACCAGTACTTCTCCCAGATCATGTGGTAGAGTTCTCAACAGAATTCATAAATGGAGCTACTTCTATCTCAAAGTGCCAATATAGGATGGATCCTATCTAAATGGAGGATTTAATGAAGAATCGGCAAGATAATACAGACAAAGGGTTCATATGCCCTAGTGAATCACCTAGTGGTGTTCTAGTTTTCTTTGTGAAGAAGAGGGATGGAAAAATACAATTGTGTATTGACTATTAGGAACTCAACAAGATTACCAGGAAGAACAAGAATATTAATCCAAGGATTGATGATTTGTTTGATCAATTAAGAAGATCTCAACACTTCTCAAAGGTGGATCTTGATTTTGGATATCATCAACATAAGGTGAAGAGGAAAGATATTCAGATGGATGCATTCCATAAAAGGTTTCGGCACTATGTGTTTCTGGTGATTCCCTCCAAACATACTAATTCCTATGAAATCTTCTTGGATTTGATGAATAGATTTTTTAGACATTACCTCAACAAATTTGTGGTTGATTTTATCGATAATATTCTCATATACTCCCAGAGAAATGAGGAACATGTAGAACATCTAAGACTTCTTTTGGTGACATTGAGAAAGGAGAAGTGGTATGCCTAGTTCAGAATGTGTGAATTTTGGATGAATCAAGTCATGTTCTTGGGACATGTCAACACAAGTGAGGGAATTTTTGTTTAACCTTCAAAAAAGGCGATTGAGGAATGTCCCAAGCCTTCTTGTGTCATAGAAATCCATAGATTTCATTGGATTAGTTGGGTACTACCAATTGTTTGTGACAAATTTCTCATGATTTTCAAGCACGCTAACTACTTTAACCAGAAAATATGTATTGTATGTTTGGATGGAATAATATGAGGGATGATTCAAGGAGATAAAGAGAATTCTAATCACTGCTCATGTACTCACACTACCAAAAATTAGAGAAATATTTTGATATACAGGGATGCTTCAAAGAAATTATTGGGTTGTTTACTCATTTAAAATGATAATATGATAGCCTACACATCACTGCAATTGAATATCCATGACCATAACTACCCAATGCATGATCTAGAGTTGGTAGCTGTGATATTTTCCATGAAAATTTGGAAGCACTATCGTTGTGGTGAGAAGTGTGACATATACACTGGCCACAAGATATTAATTTATACATTCACACAAAAGGAGATCAACATGCATCAAAGTATATGGTTAGAGATAACAATGGATTATTAATTATCAATTCACTCTCATCCAAGAAAGGTGAACAAGGTAGATGGTGCAATAAGCAGAAAAGAACATGCAACTCTATCCATGCTGCAAATTGAGAAAGACCATATCTTCATGGATATGAAAAGGATGGATTTAAAAATCAAAGGGAAAGGGATACATACTTCCTTTCTCGAATTGTTATGCAACTATATCAATTATGATAGTGTAATTTGGTTTGAAATGTATCTTTGTGTACCTTTATTACTGAGGATAAAGAATGAGATATTGATAAATGCACATAGCTGAACATTTTCTGTCCATTCATATTGCACCAAGATGTAATAAGATATTTGAGAACACTTATGGTGGGATAACATGAATAAGTAGATTGGGGAGTATATATCAAGGTTCTTGGTATTTCAGAAAGTTAAATCATAGTAAAAATTGTCAAAAGGGATGATGAAACCATTTCTTATTCCCATGTTGAAAAAGGAGAATGTCACTATGTACTTTACCACAGGTCTCCCAAATATGTCCATGGGAAATAATGCGATATGGGTTTTGTTTGTCTGACTCACCAAGACTACCAATTTAATCACCATTTGGGAATAATTCTTGCTTGAAAAACATGCAAAGATATATGTGATGGAAGTAGTGAGAGTTTATTGTGTTTCACTATAGGTTGTCTCTGATCGTGACCCAAGGTTCACATATAAATTATAGAGGAGTCCTCAACATGCATTTAGTACTGAATTAAATTTCCTCATGGCCTATCACCCCCAAACTAATGGCTAATCTAAAAGGATTGTTCCAATTCATAAAAACATTATAAGATATTTCTCATTATAATTCAAAGGTGGATGGGATCATCATCTCCCATTGGTTGAGTTCTCATACAACAGTAGCTTCCACTCGAGTATTCAAATGAATCCATATGAAGCTTTGTTTGGAAAGCGATGTAAAACTCCAACCAGTTTAGATAAGATTGGAGAAAGAAAGCTACTTAGACCTGATCATGTGTAAGAGATGACAGAGAAGGTTCTAGTCATTTAAAAAAGCATCAAAGCTACTTAGAGTCAATAAAAGATCTATGCTAATAACCATCGAATGGTTTGGGAGTTCAACATTGGAGAAAAATCCTTCCTTCGAATATCCCCATGGAAGAGTTTCATGTGGTTAGGAATGAAATGTAATCTATTCCTAAGGTACATTGTACCCTTTTCGATCCTTGACCGCATAAGATTTATGGAATATTGGATTTTACTTCCACCAAATATGGCTCAATTCAATGATTTGTTTCATGTATCACTCCTTAGAAAGTACATACTTGATCCCTCACATGTACTAAACTAAAATGTAGTAAAACTGGAAGATGATCTCTCATAGGAGGAGTAGCTAGTAAATATTATGGACTAGAGAGATAAAGTTCTATGCAATAAGAAATCCAAACATTTAAAAGTGTTATGGAGGAACCATAAGTTTTAAGATGCAACTTGGTAACCATAAGAGGCAACAAAGGAGAATTACCCTCACCTGTTTGGCTAAAACAAAATTTTGAAGGTGAAATTTCATAAGGGGGGAAGAATGTAACAACCCAAATTTTTATCAATAGAATTTCATTATTATATGTATTCCTTATAGTATAATCACATTAGGAAGCACAAAGATATATAATGATACTAAATACTATGTGACCTTTAAATACAATTCTTCCACTTCAAAGTTTTGAATTTCCATAATCGAACATACACGGTTGCGATCCGTAAGATGTTGGGAGTCCGATAGGATAACCATAATTTTTGGTGAACAGTAACCTACCATTATGAATATTATCATACCCTTATGAATATTAGTATGATCCTTATTAATAGTAAATGCTCAAAAATAATAGTAACTTTACCCATGAATGATTAAATAAAACATAGGTGTCTTATAAGTGATAGTTTGACCATAGTAACATAATTGGTATTTTTGGTTAGACATAAAAAATGAATAATATTTTATTAATTAATATAAAAGAAAATTTATTTTCTTAAATTGTTATCATAAATTAACAACTCTATAACTTCTAGTTTTAAGATAATTTTATAAGACCTTATGTAATTCTTGAAAGCATTATGAAATCGGTTATAATATTAAAATATGTATTCCTCAAGTAAATTATGATTTTAATTAGAAATTAAATTATTCATTTTTTAAAAATTATTTTTTAAAAATAGACTTTATTTATGGATTCTTCATATTAAAAATTGGTTAGGAATATTTTTTGATATTTTTTGAAAATTATGGAATTTCTGATGAATACTAAAATGTGATTGTTTTTAAAATAAGTTAAATTTCTGAATTATAGAGTCATGGGTGATGTTTTACTAATATAAGAACATATTGTTAATATTAAAAGGATAAAATTACTATAATTTGTCCTTAAAGACTCGCTATTACCTTTCTTGTGGTGAAATAATAAATTAATTAATATTATATTGAGGAAACCCCCTCCCCTCCATTATAAATACCATCCTTCACACCCTCATTTCCTCACACCACTCAAGATTAAATACATGTATAAACTCTTCCAAAATATCTTCCCTATACCCTCCCAAAATTCCAAGGACTTATGGATTCATCAAAATACCAATCCTAGGTTTCTTAAGTAGGATATCAAGAGGAGGATTCAAGAAGTAATTCCCCTCTCTTTTTAGTTAATTTCTTTTAATTTTCATGTTCTTTTCTTAATCTATACCCACCTATCCTCACTCAAATTTTATGGTAACTCTAGTATCATAAATATAATTTAATTTTACAATTCATATGGTATTATATATAATCCAATCCCCTTCCAATCTTCTTTTTATTTTAGAAAGGAAATCACTATTTGTGAGATGTTAATTTATCACCTTCAAGAAAGACATGTTTTCAATTTCCACTACTGCCTTCAGATATGGTCATGGAACCCTGTTATGTTCTAACCAGATTATTTTATATTTTTTATATCCTATTTAATTTTTTGGAACTACCTTAAGTACATATTACTAGATGATAAATGAAAACATGTTCGTTGTGATCCAAAAACTACCGAAATTAACCTAAAACGATCATCATTAAATCTTAACTAATGATTAATCCACATGGTATATAAAATAATTCATTATATGATAATTCAAAATCCTTTAATATCATTAATAACATTTAATATCAGTTCTGTATGTTTATCCATGTTTTACACGAACATCTATTCATAAATACAAGTGAACCGTTCAAGAAAAATATGAAAAACAAACACTCTCGAACAATGGATTTCAACTATATAACTCATCCAAAAACCCATAAATTAACATAATAAAACCATAATAAATATTATTAAAGTATTAAAGGATTTTTAATTGTAAAATAATTATTGTAATGTTGTTATACATGACATTAACGTGAATAAAGCATTCAGATACAAGGTTATGGGATATTCTCGAACCCAACTTTCTTTCTTCGGTTTCCCCCTATTTCACTCCATTTTTTGTATAGTAACTCCTTAAAAATATTTTTTCATCATTATATTTCTTTTTCAGGGATATAAATTTCTTCCCCTAGAGTTTATTTCAACCAAATATTTTCAAAAAGATGTCTTCTTTCAAAAATACATCTTTTACTTCTCACTCAAGGTTGATGGTTCTTGTAACAAGTATGTTATTCCCTCTTTCATTTAGGAACCCCATGTTAATGAATATGTTATTATGAGATAAAACCCATTCCTTTACATGGGTTTGTAATGTTCATTTTTGATATATAATCTATGTGGCATGCATGATAACGATAATGTTGGGATGTGATAGGTTCACCCGGAATTATATAGTGCAATATAAATGTTTTAATGTGATGGGTGTGCCTGAAATCATACCATGCTCCATTGCATTGGGAAAAGTGTTTAATCTCATGAGTTAATGTTAAATGATGTGGGAACAATATTCTAGAATTTTTCTCAACTATGTGTGTTATATGACCACTAATACATGATATTTCATTTTTATTCAATGCCACCTTTCAAGTCTTTTATTAATGTTTCCTCTCATGATTTTTGATGCAGATGTTATGATTATGCTAACCCCATATTATATATTTTTTATCTACACAATGATTTGAATTTTAGATCACCCATTTTTTATGTATATCCTCAGTTGACTACATGTACTAAGGATATTTCATGTTCCAATAAGAAGCTGTAGAATAGAGACTTCAATAAATGTTTATTATTTATGTTCAAAATGTTATGTTTGGTCCTATTTTTTCCAAGACACTAAACCTCTAGATCCTCAAGGTTTAATAATTTTATGTTGTTTATATTTATAATGATTTAATTGTAGTGTAAGAAAAGGATCGATCGCTATAGCCTTTATGATATGATCAACTATAAAAATCAAAAAATTCTCAAAAGAATAATAATATTCTCACTAGATTTTATCATGATCTAAAGAATGAGATGAGTCATAATGATAATGAAGATGTTTAGATACATGAAATATGTCATGAATTCCCATATATCTTTGAGGAAGTATTAATTAATAATATAATTGTCTAAACCTATATAAAACCTCAAAAAAAATTGAATCTGGGTCCTATTTTACACAGATTCCAAGTTAGTTGATGCCCTAGTCTAGTTAAAACATGTAAAAAGGCTCAATCCATGACCTATAACTCTAGTGGTAATTGAGATAAATTAGTATAAGAATTATTCCTAGAATAATATATAATCATAAACATCTGGGTAAGATGTACCTGCTTTGGGGTATCCTAAAAAAGATGATGCATTAATAGATCTATAAATCCTACCTCTAACCAACACTTGGGTGAATTAAATGACATAATATATAGGGAATCATAAGAATCCATCACTATGGTCTCTTAAAAGAATTTATTTTAGGAAAACTCATCATGATCAAAATGTTTCTCTCAATAACCTCCAATGACAATGATGCATGATCAGATCATATCCTCTAAAATCTGAATTATACACTCAAACTGACTATAAATCTATGGGTGATAGGTTGTACTCATCAGTACCCATAAACCGAGATCCTTCTACAAACCATTCCTTAACCATTATATGAATTAAGAAACTCTATCTAATATAACATTTAATGGAAATATACAAAGGTGTATGATCTCCCTGACATATATCATTCTAATATTATACAAAAAAAATATACTTTTATTGGTAATAAGTGAAAAACCGTTGTCAACTTATCTAAAATCTCCCAAACACAGTCACTGCCTCAAGTTGATCTTGGAAAACCCATCATGAAATCCATTGTGACATCATACCATATATCCCCAAAAATTGGTTAGGGATGTAAAGATCCATTTATTGTTTGGTGTTCCACTTTCACCTACATAATAGTGAAACACTGAATTACAAAACCAATTATTTCCCATTTCATCCCCATCCACCAATATTGGAGCTGTAGGTCATTGTATATCTTGGTAATACTGAGATATACTTCCCATGAATAGGTATAAGACTATCACATCAATTCATGTAAGATTTATGCAAGAAACAATACAAGCTCATGAATGTGTGAGATATCATCCATATCAATTACCCAACTATGTGGCAGTTTATCACCTAAAACACTCTCCCTTAGTACCAATCCCTTAGTATTAGAAAGCATCATAAACTATACTCTATCAAGATGTGAATTGGATGAAACAAAATCGATAAAAATAGGCTTCCCATTTTGGGCCTAAATATCAATATGAAAATTATAAAATAGGTCTATCAACTTCTATTCACTTCTGACGTCCTAAACTACTTGTTTCCATGTCTCCCAACTCACAGAATCAGTTTTATAATTTCCCATTCCTGGATAATAAGCACCCTCAAATTCAAAAGATTATAGGTACTCAACCCACCTTAGTTTCCTTAGATTCATTTCAAGTTGCATAAATATATATTTATGATCTTGTGATATGTGTATGCAATTAATACCTCTTAAAAAATAATTCCCTAAAAAACATAATGCATGAACCATACCAACTAGTTCATGATCAACCATTAGGTAATTATGATAATGATACCTCAAATAGAAAAGATCGTATTCCATGATACATTCCCCATTCATTATAACTACTCCGAACACAATCCTTGATTCGTCGCGATATATTATATAGATTCTACCTGGATATAGAAAAATATGGAATGGTTCTAAATTCAATATTACTTTCAACTCTGGAAAGGCTTACTCACATTCTTTAGACAACAAATATTTCACAACCTTCTTGGTCAATCCCCTGAAAGGATCTTCAAGGTGTGATAATCATTGAATAAAATGACTTTAATATCCATCTTGCCCCACAAAACTTGGTTTGTCAAAGAAATTCTTGAATTTCTCCAAGAATCCATGACTCTCACCTTTTCAGGTCAACAAATACTCTTTCATATGAGGTAATGTGACCCAATATGTGAACTTTATCGATCCAAAAATAAACTTTTTCGTTATTATCATAAACCATATGCTCTATAATTGTCCTGAAAAAGATTTCAATGTATTTTTCATGATCTTCTTGAGAATGTGAGTACACTAAGATGTTTTAACAAATAAAATCACAAAATATTATTAATATAGATGTAAATTTGATTTATAATATATATAAAAACATTATCTGCTTTCGTGAGATTGAATGATCTATCCAAATACTCATACAATACATATCTACTATAGAATGTTGTTCATGGTATATCTAAAGGCCTAACTTGCACCTAATGGTAAGCTATTCTCAAATCAATCTTTGATAAAACTCGAGATCCTTAGAGCTATTTAAAGAGTTTTTCTAAATGATGAGTTGGATACTAATTCATAACATTGAGCTACACTGATTTCTAGTAATCCACATAAAGACGGAGGTTCCCATCCACCATTTTGTTGTTATTCATGGGAAAACCCCATAGTGAAGTACTGGGTCATATAAACCCCTTGGATTACAAATCCTCTAACTACATGTTGTGCCCCTACAACTGATTAGTTTACATTTTCTAGGGAAGAATTAATATTGATGATGCTCTTGGTATTAGTGTATTAGTGAACTATACCTCTCTCTTAGAGGGTTGTATTCAAAACTCAATAGGGAATACATTCCTAAAAAAATACACTACAATTTGGAAATATAGATTTTGTGTTCCCTTTTAATCAAGATAAATACTAGAAAAACAAATTGTCACTCTACCCATCCCATGATTCGTTGGTCCAAATAAACTTTATTGGATATCCCATTCACCCTTTTAAATATAGTTACCTCCCTCAAGTAATATAATGGACACCCTTCTATGATAATAATTATGATGAACATGATAGGGTACCAAAAAATCGATCCCAATAATTATTTTAAAGAATATCATATCTATAAAAAGTCTACATATTAAATGATAACCACTTACTCCTAGGGGTATTCCTTATATCTGTATGGACTCTCCAATTGAATCTCCAACATAGTATTGGGGTTCATGAGTATATATAAATATTAAATCTCTAGGCCAATAATTTCCATAATTTCCAAAAAAATGAAATAATTAATAGTGAATATATTTAATAAATAAGACACTAATGTAGGGGATACTAAAATTGAACCTCAAAATATAGAAGGCTAGAATCTCTGCCTTTGGTTACATTGTACTATAAAAATTTATCCCAATATATAGACCTAAGATATAACCTTAATATCCTCTATAGGCTTCCCCTTGTTAAATTATATATCACAGGTCTACATTCCTCATCCATGACCACCTTCTTAGCTTGAGTGGCTGGTATCACTCAATCTACCTACATGATGTGAGGCTACTGATCGTACTCTTAAAGGTAGATCAGGTGAAACCATTATTGGAATATTAATTGAGGGAAAGGTCTTGAGAAAAAATGGAATATGTCACATCCTATCACAGATTAAAACCTTGACAGGGTCTCTATCACCCTGAGGTTTTATGAGGTCTGAATTATCACACTAATGGCATAAGCCCTGGATACTATTACAGATACTCTAACCACCACCACTCTTACGGGAACTCTCCAAGTGATAATTATTTAAACTGGTCAACATAATATCTAGTCTAGGTGTTTCACCACCCTTACCCACACCAACATCCTCTCTCAGATTACACTTAGTGGTGATGGGTTGATTCACTATCCCTGACACGGTAGTAAACTGCAGTATGATAAACTATAAAAAATGGAATATATAAGACCATCGTCAAACATTCTAGACCTAGAAAACTCATCAACGTGGAGAGATGAAAAAAATTCTAATGTTCTATGAAATGAATTGAGTAATCCATAACTAATAATGGTCCATGCTTTCGATGCATAATCTCCCCAGCTCGATTTTCTCTCAAGTTATATAAACATAAGAAATCCTTGAAGAGAATATAAAAATAACTCCATATCATAATTTGATATTTATTTTCCTATCTGATAACATACCACCGTCTATTGGAAGATCCATGGATCATGTATATAGTGAGCTTCAGTCTCCTATCAATTGGTGTCTTAATAATCTTAAAGATTAATAGCATGGATTCAATCAATGAATCAGTAGCATGGGGACCTCCTTCCCCTAATTGGTGAGAATATTTTACTGCTAGACTTTTGTAGTCAACTCTTCCATAGAAGAAAAAATCCACGGATCTCCCTATATAGAAGTGACAAGTCACATAAAACCCTCTTAGAATTGAGCATCGGCACCCAGATCAGGATTAACAGAAGGTACTGCAAGTGGAGGTATTGTAGGAAATACTAGTAGCTCAAATCCCACCACCTCCAGATCATGGACATCTCCACCCCCTTATCCCATTAATTAATTCCATCATGGTGACAAATCAATAAAATTCAAACAAAATCCTCATATCATTATTTTAGAACAAATTAGATTATTGATAAAAAGTAATAGGATTGGTACAACACCTTCTTATCCAAGATTCACTCCCATTTACCAATTATTAAGGCTGTGTTGGATCAATGTTTGATTTACACATCATTGGTTTGTTATATGAATTTCTAATTTCATGTTATAGTAGAAAAAATATTTTATGTTGAAATTAGAATCCCAATTTAATGGAAACAATTTATTTTATCTTTTAAAAGTCCACATTTTAATATATATATATATATATAACATGATATAGTTGGATGAGTTAACATTCCCATGTTATAAATCCATACAATATATAATGTATGATTCTCACTTCATATAAATACAATCCAACCCTTACATCTAAAATAAAGATGTAACAAGTCATATAATGTGATTTGATTGGATAGATCACCATTCCATATTTATATAAGCACATGGTTTATAAATTAAAATTAGAATTCATTAAATGGAATCAAGTAATATTTCAATCCATATAACCACAGTTACAAAGCACAACCATGTGATAATTAGCTAATCGAGGTGACACCCTCAAGATATATAGGAAAACACAATTTTGGATATGGAAGAAACATAAACAACCAATTATTTATCACATTCATCTTGAAAAAATGTTAGTCACTGATAGATATACAACTCAAAGAAACAAATGAATGTTGTAGAAAATGCATGAAGGAATGTAAACATGGAATAACATATTCATGACATTTAGATCATCGTGTGACAATAATGATTCATGAACAGATACTTCCATGACATATCGGGCCAATGGTAACTAGAGAATCCAAAATTATAATAATAATAAAGCAAAAAATCCTATGTGTCACCCAATTTTGAAATCAATACAATATTAATTGGTATAATCTGGAATAAAAACTCCCATCCAATGTAATTTTGTTTTATCCCTATATATGGCTTAGAAAATCCATGGAGTATGATCATTTCCAAATTCCAACACATTATTAGTCCTATGTCTACCAACCAAGAACACTATCAAAAATGAAAAAATAGTTATCATGCCACTTTGTAACATCCCAAATTCAGTTCAGTTATAAGTAACCTGGAATAGTTAGCTAAAAGGCATCATGTAAACCACTCTGTATGACAAAGGTTGTGGACTAGAAGTGAGGGTTTAAGGTGGAATTATAGGGAGTATATACCAACATGATCGATGTTAAATCTAGTGATAGAGTAACAAATAAATCAACAGAAGAAAGATACTACAAAAAAGTAAATATAATAATGTAAATAGTGATATAAGTAACCATACATATTGAGTAACTGATAGAATAAATATTTAGTGTTCCGAATCATAATGAAAATGTTGAATGTCATGAAGTTTTATAAAATGGGTAATGCATGGGAAAATATATTATTATGAATATAAAACAATCTATACAAAAATGAAAAAACAACCAAGAAGGATGTCTTTGATAGAATCATGAAAACATGCTTACTCTTATGCTATCGTACTCTATCCTACTAAAGAAAATCATACATACATAGATGAGTATTTTTCTTTGTCCCTATATATATCCATGAAGTCTGTCTAGATACCCAACAACGGCCTGAACAAGGTGTGAGTAAAACTCCCTAGGCCACCACCAATGGTGTATAACACTATCTCATCTTTGAATACATATGAATTAGTGTTCATTAATAATAATTAAAGAAGTAAATAAATAATCCACATTAGTTTATGTTTCTCAGGGGATTCCCATCTGTACTACCTACTTCATCCCAAGGTATAATTTCTCAAAAAAAATTATTATTAATATTATTATATCCACTTAATGATATTAATAATTATAATAATAATGATGATGAGAAGTTACTTGTCCTTTCATTAGGTATAATAAATATGGAACCTATTTTCTATTAAAATAACTATTGGTAATGTAGAACTTAATGTACCTTAATTATAAATAATTAGTTATCAACACTAGGTCCAGTATGTAAGCATAATTTCATGAAACGTCATTCCCATTAGTATTGAATAAAAAATAAGGAAACATAATGTACTAAAATTTCCATTAATTAACACGGAACATCATGTGCATTGATTCTAAATCAACTATACGGATATTGATGAACATATCAGGTGGTAAGAATAATTTATTCACATTCACATCATATTTTAATCAAATATAAATGGTTATCAACCTTTCTCTTTTTGAAATTATTTTCCATTACGCTAATTATAAAATTTCACTCATCAAAGTCTTTAAAAACATGCCTTAGTGGTGTTTTGGTCATAAATATTTCATTATTTTATATGTTAAAATCTACCAAAAGGGATGGTCTGAGATGAGGTTGAAAATATCCAACCTTGTATAAGGGGTCATACCATGTCAATTTTTAAGTTCCAAACAATTGATACAAGGGTTTGTAAATTTTAGGACTAATTCTTGGAAGTTTTAATGTGCGGCACAACAATGACATACAATAAACACAAAATTTTAGGTAGGTGGATTAGAATATATACCTTAGAATTTAGTAGAATCCTCATCTATTTTTATCCTTTAACTTGGGATATAATGAAATAAATAACAGAAATATACAAATGGGATAAAAACATGGCACATTAGCACACCCAGAAATAACATTCAATTCAGATAGACGAGCGAAGATAATATTCAATAGGTCTCAAAGAATTTTCATTTTCAATCCAACATGATGAATAGTTCGAAACCTAGAAATCGTGTGAGGGACGAAGCATAAATCTTAGAATATTGAGAAGATGTATCTATCCAATAGTGCTTACTACTGTGCAAAATAAGAAGAAGAAGAGTTTATATTATAAGGTATTAGGGGAGAAAATATACTTTTAAGCTCATTATTTTTTGTTCCATGATATATTTAGGCTACAAATAGTGGATTTGCACAATAAATACCCACATTTATGGGGTATGAGATAGAAATATATGGTGTAAGATCCCAATTTATGTCATAACATTGTCCTACAAAAATTGTTTTGTTCTCTTTTGTGGTAACATCCCAGAAATAAGATCTATGGGCTCCACAAAAAGATCTTGATTCTCCTGATCCCTTCCATAAAATTTGTAGCAATGTTATTAGAGTTGAACAAGATATTAAAACTGAGATTATTTGGATCCTTAAATTCATGAAAACCCAATATGTTACAAAATTCATTGATTTAAAGTATTTATTATGTGTACTCATATATTTACCCATGGGACTGAGTTCTGTTGTTTTCTACTATTATTAAACTCTGTCCTGAGGGTATAGTCCCCCAACTAAACCTTTTAGACCCTCTCCACTAGTTGACACCCTTTGGAATTTTGTGAGGTGTGATTATGTTATTGTGGTTAGCTAGATAATGTGACATGTCAGGCTATCCCGATCAAGTTCATTATATAGGATGTCATAGTGGATTTTTATATGGGGTTGTCCTGGAAAATGATGAGTTTTTATACTTTCTTATTTGTTTTTAATCAACTAAAAATGTTTCTCACATTTCAATAATCGGTGATAATAACTTAGTATATGTGATGATATTCTTCTATGTCTATTTGTTCAATTATTACATAGAGTCCCCTTGACAATTATTTAAAATGAAGATACATCTTCTATATCATAGTTTTGGAATTTCTTATAGAAATCACTAGGTACACGATTAAGGTTAAAAACAATGTACCATTATAATATAGATGGATAGACCAAGAATACTATACACATATTTGAGAATATGCTTCAGTCTTGCGTACTATACTTCTATGGATATTGGGATGATATCCAAGTCTTTTTTGAGTTCAGATACAATAACAGTTACCGAGAATCGATTCTGATGGAACCTAACATAAATTTTTGTTGTATTATATGTTGTTCACTAATCTTTTGTCATAAGGCGGGTGGGGAAATATTTATGGGGCCCAATATGGTCTAAGATACCTCTGAGAGAGTATAGAGGATTCCCATTATGTTTATCACGACACAGTGTAGATAGAAATCTTATTCCAAACAAATGAGGTGACCTTTGGAGTTCGTTATGGGAGATCATGTAATCTTGATGGTGACTCCTCGCTTATGGAATAAATGTATAAGGATGTAGGGCAAGCTAATACCACATTTTGTTAGACCCTTGGTGATCATTGAGTGTATAGGGGAAGTGGTGTGACATTTGGGCATTTCTACTCATTACTATGGTTGAATGATGTCTACTATATGTCACATCATTAGTGGTTCAATCCTAAACCTTATCATGTTATCAATTATAAGGATGTTGATCATAAGGCTGATGTATCTTAGGAGGAGCGTTTGATGTATACTATTGAATTGTGTGACAAAGTACTACATAGTAATATAGTACCACATTTTTAAATTTTTTGGTAGCATAGGAAAATCTATGATGAGAATTTGGAGTGATAAGTTATCATTTGAGATCAATATCCTATGTTGTTCTCTTAAGAAATATATATATGCTTCATGATAATGAGAAGTATTTAGATGGGAAAATTTTAATGCATTGAAATTATTATTATTTAATAAAATATTTTTCCCCATATATACAATTTTTTTTGGTAGACCCTATTTGGGTGGAATCTAATGGGATTCATGAATCATTTGGGGGTTAAAGGTGTTTTGTCATCATTACTTCCAAAATCAGACATTACTATGTCGTAACCTAGTTGGGTACATCATAGTTGGGAAGACCATGCCATAGAGGTTCTAACCGTTCCACATGGGGTTCTGTGGTGGATTATTCACCCAATCTCTCACTATGGAAGGATGTTTATGGAGGCTACATTATGGTTACTCAGACCAACCCATAGAGGTATCCCTCCACATTAGTTACAAACACTTGTTTCATATTTTTCTTGGATTGTTAACACATTCAATGAATAAAACCAGGAATTACCATAGACATGGGATTCAAGAAACCATTTTAGAAATGAAGATGGGATTTATTAGGGGGATTCACTCAATTTTTATGAGATTTTAACAAGGACTTATGTGATAAATGAACCCGTGAATACCGAAAATACCATACTTTACCCTTCAGAATCACATTTAAAAGAACATGGAAGGGAGACAGAAGAAAATACATACCACATAAGGCCGCTTTACACTATAAATTAGTGAAATGAATGTTCTACTACATCACCTAAACTTCCCTTCAAGTCATAGGGGTTCTCTTCTAGAATGACTATGTTGCATTAAACATTGAAGTGATACTTAAAATAGTGGAACATACATCATAGTAGTTTTTCCTATAGTGGTGTGATACTACCATTTGTCATGGTGCCCCATTCTTATGTTGAGGTGTCTATTCTAGCACACTCTCCATTGGACAACCTCATCCTTGGGCCATGGAGACTCCCAAATTTCAAAATCATTGAGGACCTCCCTTAACATCGATCAACCCTTGGTTAGAATTGGTTATAAATCGATGACATTTATCTTCAATACTTACTCTAGACCCCATTTATGTTTTATTATAACCATTTTAAAGATATCTTTTAGGGAATCATTTTCTGATTTGATTGAAAATATGGCTCAGTTGACGACATCTTTGATGAACCGTGACATTGACACTGATAACCACAACATAGGATGTTTCATAAATTAATACTCGTATATTTATAGTTTTTTCCTTGATGATTATTTATGTTTTAATTATTTATAACTATGATTGATTAAGATCACCTATGGGTGAGTTTTTAGCTCCTGATACCCATTGTGACATTAGATACCATGAGTGATACTAGAGTATCTTGTTCACATGTCTGATTTTTATCATAGGCTATTATGTGTGTTGTTATATAATCCTGATGATATGTTATGGCTACCTTGTTTAATCACCCCATATCTGTGTTACCATGAATTGGTGGTTGCTAATGGTACTAGAGATAGGTGGCCTATCATGTCAGGTTTATCCCTTAGAGGGGGACTGTGTTTGACTTGTGATGAGGGACCAGTGCACTGGGTAGAGGTATGAGGTTGTTGTGGTTCTGTGAAGAGGATTCACTCAATGAATCCATGATTTTCCAAGTGTCTTTTAACATAAGGTATCTTAGTTTACAAATAGAGTATACTGGGTTATATGTTCCTCTTTAGGGGTAGAAGGTGGTAACTATTATGAACGTACAACACCATGAGGAATCCATAAATGGTATATTTTTGTTACTACCAACTTATTCAATAATCTTCTAGCATGGTGTTAAATCATGTATTTTGGGGGGTTTGTGGTTTCTTTTTAAAAACATGATTGCTTGGATTTGGATTGTGTGTTTATTCTTGTTACGAATTTATTATTATAATTATTCAATACATTTTTTATAAATGAGAACAATAGGTTGAGGACACATTAGTGGTGTCCTACGAAGTCTTGTACTCACACAAAACATGAGAATTTCAGTGTGGTTGTAGATTTTATTTCTAGAGATATAGTAAATGGAAAAGGTCCTATAGTGGAAAATTGAGTAGTAGAGCATGGATCATGAATGGATAGGGATAGAATCTGGATGACCTCAATGAAGTTTAGATATTAATTCATTTATTTATATTTTTCTTATACACTGGGAAAACATACCACTTTGGAAGCTGCTTTTCATTTATGACATGTATTCCATGTATTAGTTTCCTCATGTTTACTATTGTTTATTTATTTATTTATTTTTATTGTAATTTAATTATTTTAATTTTCTCTTTGACATGATACTGAGGGTATAGTCTTCCTATTGACATACACATACCCTCGCTGCAAGTCGGCACCATCATCCGTATGGTGAGACACACATGAGGTTATATAGAAACTCAGATTGGGCTAGGTAGTTTGGGTCATCCAATTACAATTGGTTGGTAATCATTCAATATTAAATACACAACAATTCACAATAAAAATTATTTCTCAAGAAATTAACATTGATACATGGAACCCCTTAACATAATTATTGACTACCACTACATCACTTAGATATCCCACATAATGAAAATAACAATCTTAATCAGCTATTTCTTTTACATTATATAAATTTATAAACTTTTTTAAAAATCACAAAAAATTATTATCTACGTGTATATTAGTTATTTTTAACCTGTTTTTATATTGGGTGAGCGTAATCTAGATTGTTTTAACTAGTATCATAATAGTAGGTTTTCTGAATTATTTCACCAAATTTCATCATTAAAATATCATAAAAGGTACTATAATTTATGTTTCAAAATATTTTTAAAGTTTATAATTTCATTCTTGGAGATTTTTATTCATCGTTCATATAGATGAAATTGGAAACAAGCATGTTTCATTAATCTTTTACAACTGAACTGTGGTATCATAATTAACATGTTTAATATTAATGTAACCATTACAAAACCAAATAAAAAATTATTATTTATTTATATATATAATTTATTATCCAAAATTAAATTCAAATAATCCAACATTATATTATTTTATAACATTTATGAATTAGGTGGTTACATTGACTGAGAGATGAACATACCATAATTAATGGATGAGTATGGCTATGAAAGTAGTTTTTTTGGAAGAAAAATCATTATTTAATAATAATGATGATATTATTTTGATTTTATAAGGTTTAAAATTATATTTTAGGTGATTTATATAAATAATAAAAAAGATATTGAAAAAGAGGTAAAATACTTTTTGGAGGTGGTAGTATGCACAACGCACAATTTACATTTTCATTTTTCATAGTGATAAAATGTAATAGTGGTTAATTTTTATTCCTTCATTATAAAAACATTCTGTATAAAAAATAATATTGTTATTATATAGGAATTAGAAAATTAGTCTAGAAAAAATATGATATTAAAAGAAAATATGTTAGAGAAAAATTAGTACTCACGTTGAGGACATGGACATTCTTCTAGAGGGATCCTTGAAAATGGAGAAATTGGGTAAAATTATTGTGAATCTAAGATTAATTTAGTGAAATATATTTCTAAGATAAAGAAAATAGGTATAATTTTATGATCAAAACGAAATTTGGGAGTGTTCGTGAAGGTGTCATGAGTGTTCCCCTTTATAAGTGGAGAGAAATCCATTCTTTTCAATATTTCATCTTAATATATAGGTAGAACATGTCTCACTTGTCAATAATACTATAAAAGAAAAAATTATGTGTTGAAGATAATTTTTTGTTGATAAACACCCCAAACGCTAAATTAGAGTTAATTTTTTAACATGCTAGAACCGTAACCCCTTTCGTTATCCCTTTTTACATTTTTGGATTCTACCCCGGTAACTAGTTTTTAACAAAGTAAATCATTTTTATGACTAAAAATTGAATGGAACATATTAAATGATTTTGACCTACATCTTAAAAATATTCAATCCACTATATCCGATCAAATTTATATGTTTTTGTTAAATTAATTTCAACCTTAGTGTTCGTAACACATAGAAAACAGTTTTATGAAAAGTGTATTCTTAATCATAAATTTTATGGATAGGATAAAAATACCAATTTATTTATTTACATGATACAAATTTTTTTATTATAAAAAAATTATGTGTCTTTCATAGAAATAAAAAACTATATTTTTCAAAAATTATATTTATTTAAAAGAAAATACCAAACAAAAAATCATATATTAGAAAATATAACTTACGTTCAAAAAATGTTAAACATTTGTTTTTATAATTCATAATATTATTTAAAAATGTATATTTTTACTCCATGGATAAGTATTTTGATCATGAAAAATATTTTATAAATTTTTTTGTTATACCTATTTCCCAATATAGTAATAAACATTATGGTTTTAGTAAAAACTCTATTTCTTCACTATTCACTAAAACATTATTTCAAATAAATTCCAAAAAATCATAAATTGATAATTAATAGAATATAAATTAAAAAATGATATTCATCTTATCTAATTAAAAATATAAAATTTATAATTTATTTTCAAATTAAAATAAAAAATATAATGAAAAATGAAATTTTCAAACATTAAGTATTCGTGGAATAATTCTATACTAATTTATAATTTCAATATTGTTATAATATATTTAAAAATAGATTATAACACTTTAAATGTTATTTTAGTAAGATAAATCCTTATTAATCATAGTTGTTATTTATTCTCTAAATGTAATAATTTTTAATTGATTACTATCATTATATTTATAAGAGGTTTTATTATTATAATAATTATATTTTTATAATTTTCATCTAATATTCCATAGATTTAATAAATTTATCTTTTCATATATAATAATATATTAAAATAAAAGTAATTTTAGAAGAATACATAATTAAATATTAGGCCAATACATTATCCCCCATAAAACAATTATCCAAAAAAATTTAATTATTACTCTCTGAAAAGTAAAGGGTAAGAATTTTGGAAATCCCCTGAGTAGATTTACTCCATAGGTGGTGACACATGCATGATATTGGTAGGTGGTGGTGTACGGATGATGTAGGCCTGGTGAGGTAGGTAGAATTATGTGTGTATGATTCTACACTGATTCTTCAGGCCATCTTCATGGGCCACTTGACCATGGGACTACGAGTTATGTAATAGATCTCCCTCTACCTAGATAAATAGGAATTTTCTTTGATTATAAAAAGTGGATTTGGCCACAACATTAAAAAAAGTTAAGGGTTTCCCTCACTCAAGATTGAATTTCCATTGATGTTCCATACACAAATTTTTTGTTTGAATAGTGAACTTATATTTTCTTTTATAACAGAAATATATTTTGATTATCACCCATTTATTCAAAAAATTCTTATATTGCTAAGTATTAGTAGTTTCTAGTGACATAACTTCCACAAATCCTTTTTCACTGTAAAGACCCGAAAAATTCAAAGAAATTTTTTTTCTTAATTTTCTTGGAAATTTTACAAGAATGCAGTTTCTGACGGCACCTAATTCTGAGGCCCAGTGTGCCCGGAATCTTTTTCCGAAGTTTAGCTCAGGTATGTTCAGTGAACGAACGAGTGGGTTTTTCTAACTTTTGAACCAGTTCACAGAATCGAATTTTGAGGGCACCGATGGAATCGCAGCACTGGTAATTACTTAGAAACACCTTTTCCAAAGTTATGTTTTCTTGGGTGTGGTTTTTAAATTTTCGGGTTATGTAAACAAATAAAATAAAATGGTGCGACCAATTTATTTTATTTCAAGTTGTTTAACCTATGTTAAAGAGGTTAATGTGGGACCCATATTATCCTACACCACTAGGTAGGATATTTGTGGGGTGGGGCCCTCATGAGCCCCACGGTTTTTCTTCTTCTTAAGTAACACACCCGCACCCCCTTTTTTTAATAAAGTCAACCCATGCATTTAATCTGGATATTAAACGTCTCGTTAAATGGGCAGTTTTAAACTCCTCAATTAATTGATCGTTTCTTTTCTTTTTTAATTTCAAAGAGTTGGTTTGACTATTAATAAAATAAGACGACACTTATTTTATTTGGGGATCTTGTTGCGTGGAGAGGATTTGGAGAAAAGCCTTCTTATTCAACGAAGAACGCGAAGAACGTGAAGAACGCAATGAATGCACCGAACTCCGACGAAGAATGCCAAATACTCGGAGATCGACTACGAGACGCTATGTACCGTGACGCAAACGACGCTTCTTCTGTGACGCTTCTTCTGTGACGTTCCTTCTCTGCGACGCGACAATCCCCTTTCCGTGACACCTTCTTCTGTGACGTGCATTTCCGTGATAATCCCTCGCTCAACGAATTCGATGAGGTAGGGGTTTTGATTCAATTAAATCATTTTGATTTATACCCTCAGCATATGTTTAAAATTTTTCAGAAGCCTTTTTAAACTGCTAACGCGGTGGGTGCGGACCAACGAACAAGTCCGAACCCACCATCTCTTCATTCTTGGTGTACGGATTGGCAGGCGATGATGAAGTAGGCCGCACGGGCATTGTGAGGTCCTCACAGTGAAGTATGGGTCCCGGGAGGGCCGTTGGAGAAGACAGAAGGCAAATCCGACCACCGGAGCTCGTCTGGTGGTCCGCGGAGAACTCCACCGGTGCGCCCCGCCGACACGGCGACGCCGGTGGCAGGTCGCTGGTCTAGCAGCCGCGTGGGACCAAACTAGGTGGGACGCAGCGCTCGGCTGCATCCGTTGACAAGGATCGGCCCCCCATGGGTCCGCGTTTACGTGTTGGCGGGGGGGGGGGGGGGGGGGGGGGCAGCGTGCCACCCCGCACCGGTCGGCCAAAACGGCGGAGCTACCCGACTGGACCGCCAGGACGGGCCGCGCCAGCTGGGCCATGCCAGACATGTCGGGCTGTGCCCAATCGGGCCAGACCCGGACCCGGTTCGGGCCGACCTAAGGGGTACCGGGTCGGGTCGGACCCGACCCGAACCCCCTAATACCGAACTTTTCGGTCTTTTTCCCATAACATGGGATACGGACCTCCGATAGATGCACCTTCAGTTGTGTAGTAATCCTTGGATCGATAAGGTCATTTCAGTATACTATGCTCAAGGTTTTGGAGTACTTTGAGTTCGTCCGAGTTGGTTCGTACACGAAACCAACTGGGCCCTCAGAGCGGAAACGCTTATAACTTGAGCTCCAGACGTCCGAATGACGTGTCATCGACTTTGATGGATTTATCATAGTGAGACGGAACTTTTGGCTTACTCCTCTCGAGGTTTTGACACAATTGGAGTATGTTCGGGATGGTTTTGACTTAAATATCCACCGGGACCCTAGAATGAAAAAGCTAATAACTCTCAGACCGGGCGTCCGATTGACGCGCCGTCTGTGTCGTTGAGTTCATGTTGACTATACGGAAATTTTGGATACATATAATTTGGACTACGTGTCAGTTGATGTATCATCCCCTCGGCTCTTGGAGCGGACCCTCCCGAACGAGCTTGCTCTGTGCGGGAACCCTAGAGCTGACAGCGACTGCGACGACGATGACGACGGTGCAGAAATCCTACGTGGATTCGACGTCGAAGACTACAACACTAAGCGATCCTACGTGGATCATTGCTTCTGATCCTGTGTGGGTCAGATCCTGTGTGGGTCAGCACTCAGCGGTCCTGTGTGGGCCAGCGCCTACAGATCCTGTGTGGGTCCGATCCTATGTGGGTCATTGCGGGGGTTAGTTACCTATCGATCCTTTGTGGTTCATTGCGGGGGTTAGTTACCTATCGATCATGTGTGGGTCAGATCCTTTGTGGGTCATTGCAGGGGTTAGTACCTATCAATCCTTTGTGGGTCCGATGGCTTAGATGAATTATTGGCTACATCTGATTGTCTCTATAATCATAAGAAGAAGTATACCTGTGTGAGCTGAATCTTGTTTTGCTTTCCTATGTGGATTGTGTTGTGCTATCCTGTGTGGATTACGTTATGAATTCTTGTGTGTATTTGGTTGTGTTTTCATATGTGGACTGGGTTGTACTTGAGGTCGGATGTTGGATCCGAATATGAATTGGTGACTTCGGTATATGTATGGGAATATACCTAAGTAGTGTCAGATGTTACTTCGTAATTGTATCTTTCCTTTGTGGATTATCCTTTGTGGATTCTGGGAGAACTTCGGGGGTCTCAATGTCCCTATAGAGTAGCTCATACTCACCCCTGCACGGGCTATGCCCGCACTACATTGTGTTGGTTGCAGACGACAGACATCGCTGATCGTGGTTGAGGCTTGCGGAGCAGGACGGTACCTGGAGGTGGACCACTGGGCGGGACGTACTCGGAGCGGACGACTAGACCTGAGGAGCTGTGGAGGCTATCTTGACCCACCCTTCAGGTGGGACTTATAGTGGATGGCTCAACGTTGCGTCTTTACGTTTAGATGCTATTTTCCCTTTCCAGTTGTACATTACTTTCAGTTTGGGTTTGTATTCTGGCACAGTTACTTTTCTGCACTTACTGTTATACCCAGTTTTTCCATAGTGTTTACTTCTTCTCGATTTATCTATGGTATTTATTCACTTTACCAAGGAAATGGCTTCCCTTTTTATCGGGAATTATGCCTTGGTGCTAGTCGCCAGCCCCTGGCCTATGGAAGGCAGGCATGGGGTAGTTACGGCACGGGCCCCAAGGACAGGTCGTGACAAATTGGTATCAGAGGAGTTCGGTTCTACCGCAGAACTCAGGACTCTGATATTTTTCTATATGAATCAATAGTGTTAAGATTATTAAGTGTGATTATCAGTCCAAGGAGTCCAGTGTTGTTGCGGCGGCCGACGTATCCGTACACCAGGACCCTGACTTCTGATTTCTGACTTAATGCGTGAAAACATTGATTGCATGTGTGTTTTAGGTTTTCTTTGTGATTACTTTGTGTCAGCTCACCAGGTATATTTTTTGACCATGGTGCACCTGTTTCCTTTTCAGGATGGCCCCACGACGACAGCCAGCTAGGGTTCCAAGAGTTGTGCGTGACGACATCCCACCGAGCGACGAGGCCTTGGTACAGGGCCCTTTGACAGCAGAGGCACTGGGGGTACCATTACCCGCCGAGCCACTGATGCTACCAGCCCCACCCGCTGATGATGCACGTCGCCTTAGTGCACTGCACGAGTTCCATCATCAGCGACTGCCCTGGTTCTGCGGGGAGACGAACCCTCAGGCATCAAAGGATTGGCTGGAGGTAGTGGTAAGATTTTTCAGGTTAGTGAGGACACCAGCAGACCTCATGGTGATCCTCACAGCGAGCCTCCTACACGCGGTAGCAGGCAGATGGTGGAGCTTGATGCTCCAGGTGCACGATGAGGCATCTCTCCTCTGAACGGACTTTGAGAGCCTCTTCTGCTCGGAGTTCGTCCCAGCCACCCTCCATGAGGTGCGCATCCAGGAGCTTCTACAACTGCGGCAGGGCATCTTGACGGTCGCCCAGTACACAGTGAGATTTACCGATCTCTCGCGTTATTCGACAGACATGGTACATGACCCATTCTTCTAGGCCCAGACCTTTGAGCAGGGATTGAGGCATGAGATCATGGCATTTATGATCTCCCTTAGCATTCCAACACAGGAAATAGTACTGGAGTGGGCCCTTATCATTGAGAGCTTCCTTACTGAGCCTACTCCAGCAGCAAGACCTACCACAGGGCAGCACATAGCAGAGTCTTCTGCATCAGGCAATCGACGGATGACTCATGGGTCCCGCCAGACCAGACCCTTAGGTAGATGACCTCAAGACACTAGCTCTGTGGTGCGGGGCACACAGCGCAGAGCCAGTCTTTCTAGAGGAAGACAATGTTATGCATGCAGTATGAAGGGCTACATGGCTCATGACTGCCCAACCCGTCGTACCGAGGAGCAGCAGACGGTTGAGGGACCACCCAGGCATAGGCAGAGGGTCGATCGTGGTAGTCTGCAGGGAGAAGGTGGACGAGGCAGAGGAGCTGGCCAAGTAGAAGGTGATGGGCGACGCTTTAAGGCTCTACCAACACCACCACCAGGAGGCCCACCCCAACCACAGGGAGCTGGCGGGCAGAGACAGGCACAGATCTAGGCAGCGGAGGCCTATAACCACAGCATGCCTGAGATGATTCGAGGTACTATCTGTGTCTATTCCACCCTTGCTTTAGTTCTTATAGACACAAGAGCAAGTCATTTTTTTCATAGTTGCTGCCCTTTTTCGGAGCTCAGAGATTCCTATGGAGCCGTTGGCTCGATCTTTACAGCTAGAGACTCCTACGGGAGCATACTCGATGATTACGCACTGGTTCCGGTAGTGTGAGCTTACTCTAGGAGGTGATAGATTCGGCTGGGATCTTCTTGTAGCGGTGTCGAGGCCTTACGGCGTCATCTTGGGCATGGATTGGTTATCTACAGTCCATGCTCAGATTAACTGTATTAGGCGCAAGGTGCGATGTGTATGCACCGATTGGAGCAGGTTCACCTTCACCGGTGAGAAGGGAGCCTTCGCAACACAGGATGGACTCACACAGAGGAGAGGAAAACCCATCACTCATCTGTTGGATAGCCTCATCCTAGGAGTAGTTGACATGCAGAGCCCTGGTTTTCCTGTTGTGGTGGATCAGTATGCGGACATTTTCCCCGATGAAACCCCAGGGCTACCTCCTCATAGAGAGGTAGACGTTTATATTGACATATACCCAGGGACAACCCTGATATCCACCCCAGCATATTAGATCGCACCAGCCGTGTTTTGGGAGCTACGAGTATAGTTGGAGGACTTGCAGGGCAAGGGATTCATCCGACTTAGTGTTTCACCCTGGGCTTCCTCGATATTGTTCTCCAAGAAGGCGTAAGGGCGCTTGCGACTTTGTGTCAACTATCGTCGCCTGAACCAGGTGACAGTGAGGAACAAGTATCCGCTACCAAGGATTGATGACCTCTTTAATCAGATCAAGGGAGCACGGTGGTTCTCGAAGATAGGCCTTAGATCACGCTATCATCAGCACAATGTTCGGGATGAGGACGTGCTGAAGACAACCTTCAGATGTCGGTATGTCCTCTACGAGTTCTTGGTAATGCCATTCGGCTTAACCAATGATCCTGTAGTGTTCACGGACCTCATGAACAGGATCTTTCAGCCATACCTCGATCGATTTGTCGTGGTCTTCATTGATGACATTTTGATATACTCAACCACTGAGGAGGAGCACGTGTACCACTTGCGGGTTGTACTTGACACACTCTGAGAGCACAAGATTTATGGAATACTCTCGAAGTTTTAGTTCTGGATATGCAAGGTCCACTTCATGGGACACGTCATCTCTGAGGTGGGAGTTGTGGTGGATCCGGCGAAGATCGAGGCAGTTCTAGTTTGGGATCCACCCAGGAGCGTGACGGAGGTGCAGAGTTTCTTGGGACTAGCTGGATACTATCGGAGATTTGTGCCAGATTTCTCCAGAGTTTAGGCACCACTCTAATATTTGACAAAGAATTGGAAACCCTTTGTGTGTTCAGACATATGTCAGCAGATCTTCAAGAAGCTGAGACAGAGATTGACCAGCACGCCTATATTGAGGCTTCCGGAGGAGGGAGTTGGGTACGTAGTTTACTGCGATGCATCAGGGACCAGACTCGGATGTGTCCTGATGTAGGAGCGTCCATTGATCACCAATGTATCACATAAGTTGAGGCCGCATGAGCATAACTACCCTACAATGACCTAGAGTTAGCAGTAGTGGTCTTCTCTCTGAAGATGTGGCGACACTTTATGATGGGTGAGCGCTTTACAGTATATTCTGACCATCGTAGTATTAGGTACATCTTCTCGCAGAAGTACCTGAACCTAAGACAGTGGCTATGGATCGAGTTCCTCTAAGACTATGACTTTGATATTTTCTATATTCCTGGAAAGGGGAACGTAGTAGTTGATTCCCTCAGCAGGAGGACGGGCATTCAGCTACTTGGGAAGGCGATAGAGCAGCTAGCCGCTTTGTAAATATCCTTTGTGGATAGAGATGGAGCAGCCTTCCTTCAGTCACTCACAGTCACTCCTCCACTACTACAGCGGGTTAGAGATGCACAGCGTGGGGACACCGACTGTGAGACGCGACGTGAATAGATATCCTCAGGACTAGCACCTGATGGTTTCTCTTTAGGAGGATAGAACGATGTCCTTTTCAGAGGACGTACCATAGTACAAGCTTCTTTATATGAGGAGGTGCTGATAGAGTTTCACACTTCCCCTTTGGCGGTATATCCTGGAGTGGCGAAGATGTACTAGGACCTCAGACGACAGTACTAGTGGTCGGGCATGAAGAAGGTTGTGGCTGAGTTCGTTTCTCGATGCCTCACCTACCAGCAGGTGATGGCAGAGCACCAGGTACCAGTAGGCTTTTTACAGCCCTTGGAGGTCCCGGAGAGGAAGTGGGATGACATATCTATGGACTTCGTGACTGGACCTCCACACACTTCCAGAGGTCACGACTCCATATGGGTGATTGTTGACCGACTCACCATGTCGGCTCACTTCTTACCCATCAGAGAGCAGGGCTCAGTGGAGAGCTTAGGACGCCTTTACGTTCTGGAGATTTTACGGCTTCATGGTGTGTCGTCATCTATCGTCTCCGATCGAGATGCTCGCTTTACTTATCAGCTGTGGAAGGGGTTGCATGAGGCATTCGGGACGCATCTACGTCTGAGCACTGCCTTTAACCCTCAGAAAGATTGTCAGACAGAGAGGACCATTCAGACTCTCGAGGACATGCTCCGTGCATGTGTCCTCGACTTTGGTCACATCTGGGAGGACCACTTACCCTTGTTGGAGTTCACGTACAACAACAGCTACCACTCCACCATCGGGATGGCACCATATGAGGCGTTGTACGACCGACCTTGCAGATCACCACTGTGCTGGACAGACCCTAGGGAGTCAGCACTTGTGGGACCGGAGATTGTCCAGGCCATGACAGAGAAAGTCCATGTCATCCAGGAGTGGATGAGGACAGCTCAGAGACGACATAAGTCTTATGCTGACCGGATGCGGAGACGACTGGAGTTCAAGGATGGTGACCACGTCTTCTTGCGGGTCTCACCTCAACGTGGATTACGGAGATTGGGCCAAGGCGGAAAGTTATCTCTGCGCTTCATCGGACCCTTCCAGGTCCTCAGCAAGATTGATAGGGTGGATTATCGTCTGGATCTACCACCTCAGTTGCACAGGGTGCATGACGTCTTCCACGTATCTCAGCTGAGGAGATACGTGCACGACCCGACGCATATCATTGACCATGGGGAGCTAGACATTGATTATTGGGCGAAATTTGCAGTGGTCCTAGTGGAGATCGAGGATCGACATGAGCGGGTCCTACATGGATGGTCAATTCCTCTAATGCGCATTAGATGGCAGCAGGGGAAGCTCCAGGAGAGCACTTGGGAGCGGGAGGCTCAGATGCGTGCTCAGTACCCACATTTGTTTCCATAGTTTTGATGTATCTTTATAGGGATGTAAAGCCCTGAGGTGGGAGGGATGTAAAGACCCCAAAAATTTAAGGTAATTGTTTTTTTCTTAATTTTCTTGGGAATTTTACAAGAACTCAGTTTCTAACGGCACCTAATTCTGAGTCCTAGTGTGCCCTGAATCATTTTCCGAAGTTTAGCTCAGGTACGTTCATTGAATGAATGAGAAGCTTTTTCTAACTTTTGAATCGGTGCTCAGAATCGAATTCTGAAGGCACCGATGGAATCGCAGTGCCGGTAATTGCTTAGAAACACCTTTTTTGGAGTTTCATTTTCTCGGGTGTGGTTTTTAAATTTTTGGGTTAAGTAAATGAATAAAATAAAATTGTGCGACCAATTTATTTTATTTCAAGTTGTTTAACCTAAGTTAAAGAGGTTAAAGTGGTACCCATGATATCCTACACCACTAGGTAGGATATTTGTGGGGTAGGGCCCACATGATCCCCACCGTTCCTTTTCTTCTTAAGTAACGCACTTGCACCCCCATTTTTTTAATAAAATCAACTCTTGCGTTTAATCTGGACATTAAACGTCTCATTAATTGGGCGGTTTTAAAATCCTCAATTAATTGATCGTTTCATTTCTTTTTGAATTTCAAAGAGTTGGTTTGAGTATTAATAAAATAAGGCAACACTTATTTTATTTTTGGGTAACTTGTTGCGTGGAGGGGATTTGGAGAAAATCCTTCTTCTTTAACGAAGAACGCGAAGAACACGAAGAACGCAGCGAACTCCGATGAAGGACACCAAATCCTTAGAGATCGACTACGCGAAGCCCTGTACCGCGACACCAACGACGCTTCTTCTATGATGCTTCTTCTGTGATGTTCCTTCTCCGCGATGCGACGATCCCCCTTCCGCGACCCCTTCTTCCACGACGTTCTTTTCCGCGATGAACCCTCGCTCAATTAATTCGACGATGTAGGTGGTTTGATTCAATTAAATCATTGTGATTTATACCCTCGGCATATGTTTAAATTTGTCGGAAGCCTTTTTAAACTACTAACGCGGTGGGTGCGGACCAAGGAACAAGTCTGAAGCCACCTTCTCTTCGTTCTTGGTGTGCGGATTGGCGGGCAACGATGAAGTAGGCTGGACAGGCGTTGTGAGGTCCTCACAGTGAAGGATGGGTCCCGGGAGGCCGTTGGCAAAGACGGCAGGAAAATCCGACCACCGGAGCTCGTCTGGTGGTCCGCGGAGCACTCAGCCAGTGCTGGCGGCCAGAGGCGGCAGCCGGCACTGGCTGGCCGCCAGGAGGCGGCGACGCTCGGTGTGCCGCCAGGAAGGGCCATCGTGGCTGAAGCCACAGCGGCAGGCTGCTGTTCTTAAAGCCGCGTGAGACCGAAGGAGGTGGGACGTGGTGCTCGACTGCGTCCGTTGACAAGGAGCGGCCCCCCATGGGGCCGTGGTTACGAGCTGGTGGGTGGGGGGGCAGCGTGCCGCCCTGCACCGCTCGGCCGAAACAGTCAAGCCGCCCGACCGGACCACTAGGCCGGGCCGCGCCAGCCAGGCCGACCTACGCTGGCCAGGACAGACCCGGTTCAGGCTGACCTAGGGGGTATCGGGCCAGGTCGGACCGGGCCCGAACCCCCTAATACCGGACTTTTCGGTTCGTTGCCCATAACATGGGCTATGGTCCTCCGATTGATGCACCGTCAGTTGAATAGAGATCCTTGGATTGAGATGGTCGTTTCGGTATACTAAACTCTAGGTTTTGGAGTACTTTGAGTTCGTCCGGGTTGGTTCGTACACGAAACCAACCGGCCCTCAGCGCGGAAACACATATAACTTGAGCTCCGGACGTCCGATTGACATGCCGTCGACTTTGATGGATTCCTCTTAGTGATAGAGACCTTTTTTCTTACTCCGCTGGATGTTTATACGTATTTGGAGTATGGTCAGGTTGGTTATGACTTAAAAACCAATCGTGCCCCTGAAACGAAAAAGCCAATAACTCTCAGACCGGGCGTCCGATTGACGCGTCGTCTGTATCATTGAGTTCCTGTTGACGATACGGAACATTTTGACACATCAACTTTGGACTACGTGTTAGTTGATGTATCAGACCCTCGGCTCATGGAGTGGACCCTCCCGAACGAGCTTGCTATGTGCGGGGAACCCTATAGCTGACTGTGATTACGACGACGATGACGACCGTGCATAAATCCTTCGTGGATTCGACGACGACAACTACAACACTAAGAGATCCTACATGGATCAGTGCTACCGATCTAGCATGGGTCATATTATGTGTGGGTCAGTGCTCAGCGGTCCTGTGTGGGCCAGCACCTACAGATCCTATGTTGGTCTGATCCTGTGTGGGTCATTGTGGGGGTTAGTTACCTATCGATCCTTTGTGGTTCATTGTGGGGGTTAGTTACCTATCGTTCATGTGTGGGTCAGATCCTTTGCGGGTGATTGCGGGGGTTAGTACCTATCGATCCATTGTGGTTCCGATGGATTAGATGAATCGGTTGCTACATCTGATCATCTCTATCATCATACGAAGAAGTATACCTATGTGAGCTAAATCTTGTTTTGATTTCCTATGTGGATTGTATTGTGCTATCCTGTGTGGATTACGTTATGCATTCCTGTGTGGATTTTGTTGTTTTTTCCTGTGTGGATTGGGTTGTACTTGAGATCGGATGTTGGAGCTGAATGAGAATTGGTGACTTAGGTATATGTATGGGCATATACCTAAGTAGTGTCGGATGTTACTTCATAATTGTATCTTTCATTTGTGGATTATACATTGTGGATTCTGGGAGACCATCGGGGGTCTCGGGGTCCCTACTAAGTAGCTTATACTCACCCCTACACGGGCTATGCCCACACTACGTTGTGTTGGTTACAGACGGCGGACAATGCTGATCGTGGTTGAGGCTTACGGAGCAGGACGGTACCTGGAGGTGGATCACTTGGCAGGATGTACTCGGAGCGGACGGCAGGAACCGAGGAGCTATGGAGGCTATCTGTACCCACCCTTCATGTGGGACTTACAGTGGACGGCTCGACATTGCGGCTTTACTTTCAAATGTTGTTTTCCTTTTCTAGTTGTACTTTACTTTCAGTTTGGGTTTGTATTCTGGCCCACATACTTTTCCGCACTTACTTTTGTACCCAGTTTTTACTTAGTGTTTACTTCTTCTTGATCGCTCTATGGTGTTTGTTTACTTTACAAAGGCAATGCCTTCCCTTTTTACCGAGAATTACGCCTTGGTGCCAGTCACCAGTCCCTGGCCTATGGAAGGCAGACTTGGGGTAGTCACGGCACAGCCCCGAGGACGGGTCATGACATTCACGATCCTATTTCCAACCAACTATTAAAACCAAAATTATTAGGATAATATCAAATATAATCATATTAAATGATTATATTTATATGAAATATCATTCATAAGATGCTTTCTCAAAATATCACATCATTTTGAATTATGATACATTATGTTCAACTATGTCACACTTGGGTCATCATATAACTCTCTTGGTTCAACATAGGCTACTTTAAGTTTTGCTCTCCTATACATTTTTATGTAATTACTTAAAATAATTAAGAAATAAATTCCTATTATTGGATTGTAAATAGAATATCATAAACCAAACCATCACCCCTATTATTGTCTTGCTAGGTGTTCTTTAATAGGCCTATCCATCATTCACTTGAGTGAATATTATGATGATACATAACCATCCTTTTTCAGGATTATTACCCTTGGTCACATGTGATCTTTAGGCTTATCCAATTTACAGTATCTATACAAGGATGTGATTTCTATAAAAACCACACAATCTCACCTTTACCAAAACATTTTAAAGTTATCCTATATATATTTATTTATATTTTTTCTACTGAATATATTTTATCAAAATCCATAAAACTTTCAATATTTTCTCACCTATCCTAAATTTCCATCTAAACAATTTAAATTATGACCAACCTATACTTATTAACCATTAAATTATCCTCACATTTAATCTTAACCATTAAGTTATATAATATTTACTCAGATACCATATATTAATCCCTATATAGGTCAACCTCTCAATTACACAACTTTAAAGAAAATATTGAATTAAAATACATTAACATTATTTTTATGTTTACATTTTTTAGATAATTGAGAGAAAAAAACTAACAAAACCCATGTCTTTTTCAACTAAGAGAAATTTTCACATAATATAAGTAAGTTAATAATACATATCAAGTAATTAATATCTCTCAAAAATTATTTACACAATAAACCGTTCTAGACATATCGTATGTGTTACCTTTCTTTACAGCTTGTGAAAATGGAAACTTATGTAAAGGGTGAGTATAAATGCTCATTAAAGGATAAATATTAAAATCCAAACATACGATGGTAATACATTAAGAATAATATAATAACTTGGAAAAAAAGAAAAGAGGCCTAACATGAACATAAGTACATGATGTATAACTTAGAAATATATCTATAAGTTAAAAATTTCAAATTCATAAGAATATGACCAAAGTTCATCACTCAGGTGTCATAAATGAATATTACCAAGGTTATTCCAAAATATATCATAAAAAATTTCCATGGCATGATACCAAAGTATCATTTATATGCTATCTCTAGAGATTAATTCTTCACTCAATGTGTTGGACAACTATTAGGGTGCACCCTTCATACGTCTAACATTATGTGTGTTGCATAAGGAAATAATACATAATTCCATCAAAGAATTAATAACCCAATAAGGAAATGTGTTACATGACACAACGTGAGCATAATACATCCAATGAAAGAATGTGGATATTTTCATAAGAGAATATAATAGGAATTAATGGAATATTTTGACATAGATAGAAAATACTATTTCAATACTATTAGGTAAATCACATTGAAAAATAAGAGGAAATACTGCCATCTCAATTTAAAATAATTCTAAATTAAGATTATTTTAAAAACTATTTTAAAATATATAAATTAATATTCATACAAAGGAAATAATATAATTGTGAAAATATGTGTTAACATCTAAAAAACATAAATATATATTTAAGAAAACATTTTTAACATTATCATAAAAACACAAAATTATTGGTCACCTTAAAACAATGTTTTCAATAAATTGAAGTGATTTTTTTAAAAAAAAATTAATTTTAAAAAAATACCATAAAAAATGGATCATTGAATGAGAAATAAATAATATCACATGTAAATGTGGAGGGGAATACAATAAAAACAATAATTTATGATAAATGATTTAGTAATTTAAAACATCTTTATTGAAATATGACGTCATAAAAATAATAATAATATTTCTTTTTTGTTGAGGGTAAATGTTAAGTTCCCATTAGATAATAAATATTTGAGTCTCAAAATATAAATGAGAATATTTTTGGGATGTAAAATATGTATAAATAGTATAAATCGTCATTTAAGATAATGAGAATAATTTTCAACAATCGTATATTTTTTGAGAAATAAATTTGTGTATGAGAAAATTGAATTTAAACTGTATTTAAAAATATAGTTTAAAAGAAATTATCATGAACAAATAATATTAGTGTGGAATAATTCAATAATTGATAAAATAAGTTAAAGAAAAATCATCATAACTCAATAAAGGGAGTTGAGTTTTTAAAAAATCATTTAAACTTTTATACTTTTTAAATCAAAGTATTATTTAATAAAGAAAATGATATGGATATTTAAAAACCTTAAATTACATGAATATATTTAAATAAGTTAATTATTTAGTAACAGAATTATATTTAACATATCATGGTCCATGGTAAGAATTCTGTTTCAAGAAATTAAATTTGAGACAAAATACTCTTACCTTAATTCCTAACATCAACTAAAGTGCATGAATATCCACTATAAAAAAATAAAAATCATAATAACCTATGTTAGAAACATATTAATATATATAAACTTTAATAAAATAAATTTATAATTTTTCTCTACATATATATTCTTAAATTATTGTTTATTTTTGATATTTGGCATGAGTAATCTTGATCGTTTTGAACTGGTTTCATAATAGTTATTTTATTCTTCATTATTCCCCAAATATTCATCATTACCATATCATAAAAGTTACTATAATTTATATTTAATTATATTTTATAAATTATTAAATGTATTCTATGTGATTTTTAGTTAGGGAACTTGTAGAAGAAATTTGTGACAAGCATGTTTCAATAATATTTAACAAATGAATGGTGGTATCTTAATTGATAAGATTAATAATATTTTTAGCATTCTAAAAACAATATAAAATAATTATTTACATATTTATATAATAAATTAATTATAATTTAGTCCTCGTTGTTACCCACTATATTATATTATATAATTTTTCAAGTAAGGTTGTTAGATTGACCCACGCATGGAGATACGCTAATTAATGCATGAGTATAGTTATTAAAGTGGTTTATATTGAAATAATATCATTTTTACTAAATAATGATAATATTATTTATACATTTTATGGTTTTTGATTATATTTTAAGTCATTGAAATATAAAGTGAATAATATATATGAATAATTAGATATATTATTTTGTAGAGGGATTCGTCTTCACAATGAATGATTAACATTGTCATTTTTATCAATCAAAAATGGGAAAGGTGGTTAATAGATATTTTATTAGAATAATAAAATTTAGTATATAAAATAATTATTTAGTTATAAATTAATGAGATATTTAGACATGCTAAATTAATATAGAAACGAATATAAGTTTGGTAAAAATTAGTACTCATATATTGGACTTGGGATTCCCTCTAAAGGAATACTTAGAAATAGAGGACACTGGATAAATTATTTTGATTAGAAATTTAATAAATTTTAACATTATTATAGTTTCAGAATAAAGGATTTATTTTAAATAGGTAAATGAATTTTTTTTTGTTCCTGAAGTGTTAGTGATCGGACCATTTTATAATTGGTGAGAATGATATTTTTTTATAAATGGTGCATCTTAATATATGGAGGCCACATGTTCCACATGTCTTGAAGACTCAACAATATAAAATAAAAGATAATAGATAATTTATAGTCCACAAAATAATCATAAATTCTATTAGATTCATTTTTTTAAAATGTAATAACTTTTACCCCTTTGGGTTATCATTTTTACCCTTTTAGCTTTAACAGAGGTAACTAGTTTTTACCAAATTAATTCATTTATTATGCCTAAAAATAAAAAGGTCCATATTAAATAATTTTTATATATTTATTTAAATTTTAAAATACATTATATAATAAAATATATATATTTTAAAGGAAAATCAACATCTATATTAGCTCATTTAATGCATAAAAGCATATTTTTAGAAAAAGTGTATTTTTTCTTAAAATTTAAGCATAGGATAACATTAGAAACGTTTTTTTATTTTCATGATATAAAATGGTTTATTATAAAAACCATTATGCAGATATAGTAGAAATCAAGAACCAAATTTCATCAAAATAATAATTAATTAAAAGAAAAGACCAAAGTAATATCATTTATTTGAAAATATTAATTATGTTCATAAAATGGGGAACATATGTTTTCAAAATTGATAATGGTATTTAAAAATATATAGATTTATAATTATTTTTTCATGAAAAATATTATTTATGTTATTATGTTATGCTAACATCTCTATAGATTCATTAATGTTATGGTATTAGTAAGACATATATTTTTCACCATTCTCCAAAAGATAATTATTTAGGAAAAATTAAAAAAATTCATACTAATAGAATTTTTACAATATAAATTAATAAATTGTATTATTATTATTATATTATTATTAAAATAATAAAATTTATAAATTCAGTTTTCAAATGAAAATACAAATAATATAATAAAAATTGTATTTATTGAAAAATGTCATTTTTGGACATTAAGTTTTCTTGATATTATTCCAAACCAATTTAGAGATAAAAATGTTATAAGCATTATTTAAAGTGTTTTCTTTAATTTATTATCACATTACATAGCTATCTGAGATAGAAAATATTTTTTAATCATATTTTATAATTATCCTCTAAATATAATAATTTTTAATTGATTACAATAATTACATTTAAAAATGATTTTATTCTTCTTATAATTATTTTGAATAATGTTTATATAATATCTCAAAAAAAATTTAGGATTGTTTTTTGTATGAAAAAATATAACTACCTAATATTTTTTTAAAAGATACATAGAGAAATGTATGGTCATTATAGTTGTGGAGTTGGGATTGTACCTCTGATAAGGGTTTCCTATGTATCCCAATAAATCGAATAAAAACCCATTTAGTTTATTGATATGTAATGAGGCACATCATTCATATTATGGTCATGATTTAATGACTTGTGTGGTTTATTTTATGGTTATGAATCCATGACTAAGTGGTGTATATTTTTTAGATCATACCTCTAGAACAAATGGTTTTATATTTTTAGAATATGAATCATGGACCACAATGCCTCATAGTTTAATATAATAGGAATATGGATAAATATGAGTAGTTTAATGTCATATAAAATGGACTCCAAGGAATATATTCATTGAAATATTTAGATTCATGTATTACATATGACTAATGATTTATAGTTTAAGTATAAATATGAGTTATGTGAAATCATAGTGAGTTTTAAACCAAATAAGTTTTCCCATTTATACCTTTAAATTATTTACTGTACTATATAGGATGACTAATTTGGCTTAACACACACTTATTAAACATTGGAGTGGTTTAATATAACCAATTTAGGCAATTTGGAATAGTTGAGATAAAATTTCCATTTGTTCGATAAGAATAGGGATCCTTATTATCATAGGAATACATTATGTATTTTACCTTAAGGATATTATAACTTAGTTATATGACCCATGAATCATATAGTCACACTAAGTGGGGAAAAATTAGGGTGAATATGTCTTACCAAATTCTTTCAACTTAAACTATTACCCCCTTTTAGAATTCAAACCACTTCACCTATTATGATGGATATACCTCATATGTTCACCAACACAAAAAAATCGCAAGTTATAAAAAAATAAATATTGCACAAAACATTGTATTTTTATAAGGTTTTATTCCAATTGTTGTAATATGAGTGATTTTAGTGGATGATTCATTGATTTTAGGAAAAAACCCATTCTCACCTGATATATCCATGGTAGGACCAATGTGAATGAAAAACTAAATAACACAACATAATTGAAAAGCAATAACAGTTTCCTCCATATTTTTATAGTATGATGTATGGATGATTTAGATCATTAAAGTAGTAATCATGAGCTTCAAACCTCTCAGGGAATACATTGGATGAGTGATCCATATTCATAAAATGAGGTTCTCAAAATATATAATGGGTTATAAAACATTCACCTTATTAAAAACTATTTTTTTAGAGAAAGATATCTTATTAATGATTTTTATAATACTGGTGATCATCCATAGATACCTTCACCCCCAAATAGGGAACTCATTCCGCTTATATAGGTCATTCCTAACACTCTTTATTAAATGAAGTGGGTTGGAAATAATGGCATATGTTGCTTCAATTTAGAGTGTTCTTTAGTGAAAACTTTAAAGAAGGTGTGCATAAAATAAATAATCTATCTCATGGATTATTAGCCAAGGGTAACTATGTAGGAATTATATGTGAATGCACATAGTATATTGGGTGAAACATATTCTTGTGTTTCATTCACATGTAACAAGAATACATTGTCACCAACATAAACATGAGATTATGCTAAAAGATATGTGGGTTTAACACATCCTTATGTTATATGCATCACATGAATATATATTTTTTACTTCTAATAAAATCTAATACATGATGTGGTTAAGTCTAGTCTTAGACTTGGATTTTACCCTAATATCAATAACTATTATAATTGGTGTGGGATGGTATCATCCTTACCCAATATTGTCTCTAAAAACATATTTCTATTGAAAATATAATTATATTGTCTCCCACTAGTTTTCAGTCTTCCAACTGGTACTTTATACTGAATCCCACTAGTTTATAATGGTAACTCTAACAAATTGATGAATATGATTCACTTTTAAGTTGATTATGTACTTCATTTACTTCCATAATAAATGGTTATATTCTACTTAGCCTTTACGATTATTTGAATAAACTCATACAAACTTCATTATGTTCATAAATATCCATACCTTTTGTAGTATAAAGATAGTGACTTTCTCACTATATTATTGAATCACAATTTCCAAAAACATCCTCTTATTTATGTACATTAATTTCTGAAAGTTATATGCGATACTTACGATCATTGTTCATGATTACCAACTTCTGGTTTCTCGACTTCAAGAAACCTCTCACTGATAATTTAGAAGATCAATTTGTGGATCCTCCAATTATTATCCTTTTATATCTATTACTAAATATGAAACTACCTTGAAATATAGTTCTTTATAAATTACATATTGAACCGTTTTATAGAATGTGATTGACCAGGACTTATCCATATTTAGTCCTCGGTTAATCTTCATTATATCATCCTAAAATTGTTGTTTGAATAATTTCTTATGACTGATGCATTTAAAATCATGAAGTACAAATTAGATCATAACATTGACTTTTACTTTACATAAATATTCTATCAAATCCCTTTTAGATTTTTAAGAATTGGATTTTATGACTTCCATAGAATTAATTTTATTTTATCATGGACTTTATTCTTCTTCTACTTATAGTTATCCCTCTTCCTCTATATTACTTAATCATCAATATCACATATACATGGAATTTGGATTGTCAAACATAATTTAATTCATTTACTAATACTCGGATAAATTATTCAAAATCACAAACAAATTATTTTAACTCTGTATTATGTCATCTTGCATTAACAATATATCATTTGATTCTATCTTCTATCATACATCTACATTTCCTCAACTTCCACTTTCAATATTTATCATTTACCTTCTCAATTTATATTTTTTCAAAATTAGCATATAGTACATGATTCACCAATAAAATCATAAACACCCATTAATTTAGCTTCTACCTTCACCTTTCGAACACTCTTAACCTCCATATTTTATTAATTTTTCCGTTTTCAATTCACAGATAAAATAGACTTCTTCTAACATAGGCCTTTAAAAAAATATAAAAAAACATGTAAATAATTTTTTAAACAAAGATATTTTTTATCAATTTATAGAATCCATAAAACTCATAAAATACATTCTCTTAAATAGATTCTGCATGTCATCCTCTAAAATAATATCTTTCTAGAATTTCTTTTTTCATCATTTTTAATTTCACTCAAGATGAATCAAAATTTATTCTCAAAATAATGTGTTCTATTATAATTTGAAGTATTTGGAAATCAATATGAAATTTTAATTTAAGACTAAGCTTATAGAATATCTCTAAAAATTATTCAAATTGACATCTACTATGAAAGTGTTATGTTAAACTAATATAGCCTTTGAGATCTTATGTTAACCCAATGTAATTTTATTCAATATTTAGTAAGATATGATAACTTCTGGATTCTTCAAATCATATTATTTACTATATTCAATGTCACAAATCAATATATTACTCAAAAATACTCTTACATATGAATAAATTATTCTTCAACCTCCTTCAATATTTCAATGTAACTCTACCATATTTACCTAATTATTTTTTCTTCTCAACACATATAGCATGCTTTTGGAAAAATATTCTATATGAAATGAGATACATCACATATCACAAAAAAAAATTATATTCTAAATTGAATATGTTACATATCACAAATTTTCTCTTAAGTACTTCTACAGTTCTTAAAATATTACATATTCGAGATACAACACCTTAGGCCTCTTAACCCCTAGTTTTAGCGTAAATTAATAACTTTTAATTATTTTTATATTTTTTTCTTTCTCAGCTACCTCATCATCAATGTATACCTCATATAAAGGTATTGATTATAAACATAAAATCTAAATAAATCTACATCCATAATGATTATTGTGAAAGATATTGTTCTATAATTATTAATTTTGGATGCACCTTCTAGAATAAAGTTTCTTCTAAATTAACTCCTTTCACATAATAAAAGTGTATTTAAAAAATTAGTTTGAATACTTTGAATACGCAAGTATTGGTTATCAAAAACATCATTATGAATATATATATATATATATGATAGTTATTTTTTGAAAATATTACAATTTTTATTGATTCATACTTAATGTTCGACATAATTATTATCAAATTTGAAAGTAACTCCATAAAATATTCATCTTCAAATAATAGAAACATAAAATCCATTTTATTGTAAAAATAACTCTCTTATATTATCTTGATTAATCATCTAGACTCACAATCTCTTTTATTGTTACCTTCAAAAAATATATTTACACTCTACCTATATTTTGGAGTGTTAACCCCTAAAACACCTATTATAATTTCAATATAACTTTATTCTTTATGTATTTTGTCGATAACCATAAAGATTAAATTTAATGATTTCATTTTTTCATGGTTATCTCTCCCCCTTATTAGTAGTAAATTCAAAGGTTTCTTAATCTATATATTTCCAGATTCACAACTTAGGGAAGTTTTTATTAGTAATATGCTCTAATCATGACAGGTTATATAGAATTATATCCTTTTGAAAGTTAAAACATTAATATATGAGAGAATGATAACATCACTTTTCAAAGGGAAACAAATGATAAATTAATCAACACGGAGTTTGCACAAGTAATGATATGTGTAAAAAAGTGAATAAATTAGATATAAAATCTATGTATAAATAATTCATCATACGATGCCAAATTAGAATTATTCATTAAGAGGTTTATTAAAATATTTTTAATTTAAATTCCTATATTTAACTCAAACAATTTTTCATGATCATTCATACAAAACTATATTTCACCCCATTCAAGTTACTATTTAATCATATAATCAATCTATCCCCTTTAGTTTGAAATTTTACATTTCAGTTAAGGATATGAGAATATAATGAATATACCTAATTAACTTCAATATCTAATTTCTAAAATGTCAATATCTAGAATCTAATAATCATTAAAAACCTCTTTGTTTTGAATAAAAATATTTATAGTTATAATGTATTTGACCTTAACATTATGTATTTCTAGAATTTCGGAACTTTCACTTCAAATTTATAAATTTACTGAATCATAAAATATTTCACACAATAGAATTTAATATTTATATTATATATTTTTATAAAAAATTTATTCAACTCAAATCCCCCTCAGGGAAAAAATATATCAATATTCTTTATCATGGCTAATACCAATTCAAATAAAATAAATCATGATAGAAATCCAATCTAGTTGTAAGGTGTTAAAAAAAATTCAGTTATCCCTAAGTTCTCTCTCGATTTTTTATCACATTAAATTTCCTATAAATTCAAAATAAACATAATATATATTAGAATAAAGAGTTTTATACTTTTCATCTTAGTTAGAGTAACATAATTGAGAAATATTTATCATCCCATAAACTCCATTAAATTCATATATATATTAATGATAACTCTATATTATTAATTCGCTTTTTATTTTATAAACCTAATCTTATCTTGGCCACATGTAATTATTATTACCATAAACTTTTACCTTTTTGGGTACATCAATTTTCACTACACCATGAAAGGAACATGCATTCTATTGTGTTTCCTATAAATTCCTCAATGATTTCTTCCTTTTATTCCCCAAATTCTCCTACACTATTCGTAATATCATGAATCTATAAGGAGTGTGACCAGACATTTTGATTCTTCCCAAAAACATCTCAAAAACCTTTAAGTTACCCAATTTAGATATCTTCTTATGAATTTAAACTTCTTTTTTAGTGATGTATCCCACAAAAACAATCATTTGGTTTCTTTCTCATATTTATTTATATTGTTTTTCCATATTGATTATTTTTAATCAAAAATTCATTAATTTTTTAACAAAATATTATTAAATAACCTTTCATCCAATAATTGAATAAAATATTCTTTGTTATAATATCTTCCTTTGAACTATTATTGGGTGATCTATGTTTATTTTATTTCTTTTTCTAATGAACCAAGTTATAATCACTAACATTCTTCCTTTTTCCATTCAATTATATTTATGGAGTTATTCATTTAATAGTAAGTTAATAATTATTTTTATTTATAAATAAACACTTAGAATTATAATTATTACCTTAAATATAACATCTATAAATGTTTTAATGGTATTTAAATATTTTATAATTAAAGACATTTACCTTATCATGTGCAAATTAGAAGAACATTGTAGGACTTATTGTGAATTCAAATTTAATCTCCATTAATATAGGATTTATTTGTATTTATATAATTGATATGTTATACCAATATTAAATAGACTTAATTCCAAAACATTCACAACAATAACAATATCCAATGAATATTTCATTCTTACTTTGTATTGTAATATGTCCAAATTTCATACCTCTCCATTTTTTGGGAAATACATCCTTCATTTTGGATAACTTATGAGCAAATATTTTTCAAAAAGAATTTCACATTGATGAGCACTGATGTGGTGGTTCTTTAAACATTTTTCTATACCCACTTTAGTTCAGAATTTAAACTATATCCAACTTTCAAAAAATTGAGTTAGTACACAAGATATTTTTGAGCAAAATGTTAACTTTTCCATAGTCATAAAAAAGATAAATCACAAGATAAACTTGATCCATTGTTTCCATAAACTGTATATTTTTAGGAATTATACACCTTTTAGAAACTTTTAGGTAATTATATATTCTTTTACATTTTTGGGAAGTTTTATGTCGAACAAATTCCAGATTTGTATTTTTTCTTCACGATCAAAACATTTTAATTTGTGGATATTTTTCTAACCTAAACATATCTAATTACATATCGTTATTATTTCTTCATCTTGTAAAACTAATCTTAATGCATCCCGTAATTATCTTATAATGTTTTTGGAAGATCCTTTACTCTTTAGGCCTTGATTTTGAACTTAGAATTATTAAAATCAATTGAAACATTATGAGTTTCTTCAAATTCAAAGATCTTCTCCTAAATGATTTTATTATTCAAAACTTTATCAATTTTTTTAGAATTTATCATTTATAAATGGAAATTTTCTCTCTATAATGCAATAGAAAAATTTCTTTAGATTAAAAATGTTAGGTGACAGTGTTACATTTGTGAAAATTTTTAGTCAATGATTTCTCCATATCATCAAACTCTTATTTAATCTATTTTTTATCAAATGTACCTCCAAAATAATTGTAAATATTTAAGAAAAAACATAAACAAGATTTTTTACAAATACTCATTAAATTGAGATGAAAATTCTTCAACTGATTCAATAGACTCATTCTCATCATTGTTTAACCTTGATTATTACAGGGGATGATTGTTATAAAAATCAAGACTTTAATTACATTAAAATAGTGGTCCATCCTATTTCTAATTTATTTGAGAAGTTAACTTCATGAAATTAGTATCTTCCATTTTTTCATGTTATTTTTAGCAACAATAATATCCTAGTTGATATTGATAGGGATATATTCCTTATTATCTGACTAAGGCGTCAAGATAACATCCCTAAATTTAAAATTCATGTATATATATTAAAAAACACTATAAGAAAAAATATATATCCAATTTGAGATATAAATGTTTCTTTAATAACACTTGTTATACCCAGTAGGTCATGAAGTAAAACTGAGAGGGGGAGTGGTGAATTAGTATGAATAAGTTTTATTGAATTTAATCAACAAATTTTTTTTACCACTTTCAATATTCAAAACTATACACCTATTAGGATGAATTGATCTCATATTTTCAATAAAAAATCAAAATGAATATAATATAGAAATTAAATATATAAAAACAAAAATTATTTTTACATGGATAGATCCCATTGTAGGTATATACTCATTACTATTCTTGGTTCTAGTTGGAGGAAGAAAATTCACTAATATTAAAAAAGATTACAGGTTATATTGAACTGTATAAAAATTTTCCTTATAGTGTTTAACAATACAATTGTTTCCTGAAAAGTTATTTATATTTACTTATTAAAATTTTTTGTCTCCCTACTAGTACATTAAATTGGATCCCACCAGTATGTAATATAAATACAAAACCATTGTTTAATATCATTTGTATTCAAGTTGCATCCACCCTTTAACTACTTTTACAAAAAAACATAACCTTCTTCTAAGTATTCATAATAATCTAAATCAGATCCCACTCACTTATTCAAGTATCCTAATATTTATATATTATACATGATTGAAATATTTACCATCATCATTGTATTTTGGAATAATCATTTATGAAATTCCCACTTCTTCATGTACATAAACATAAAAACTTATGTAGTGTATTTTTGAGAATTTATATTTCTCACTAGAATTTTTTTTATTAACTTATGTATTCCTTTAACTAATACTTGAAAACATCATGTCATGGATTCTCATATTCTTCGACGAAAATGATATTTGAATCATTCTAGTCATATCCTCTTTAAATATTCAAACATCCTCTCATCATCATCTCTTCCAAAATAAGCTATTATTATTTAATAGAAATAAAAATATTTTAAAATTCCATTATATATTGGGCCTACTAAATTACATATTATTCTTTATAATTAATTTATCTTTTTTAAGACTTATTCACATTTATTCTCTGACTAATATTCTTCACCACTTCTTAAAATCCCATCGTTAATCATGGATTGTGACCTATAAATTTTATATCTTTAAGTATAAATAATTACTCTCAAATTGAAATCAATTTATAATAAATTTGATGTCAAATAAATTACAGATTAAAAAATGTATGGTTCTGTAATTTCCATATATATAAGGTTATTTTTATTCGTATTTTATTCTTTTGTACTTTTTGTTCTAATTCTGCCAACGTACGACTCAATCATATGAGTCACTAATATATAATATTATTATCTTCAACGTTAATATATCATAGATCTAAAGATTATGATTATATTCTTATATTGTTCCAATACATCATTCAAACTATTTATTATGACATATCACTTTAAAGATATAACATTTATAATATTATATTTTTTACATAGGAACTTTCTCTTCTTCCACTTCTTATCTTTTGTATTAACCTTTTAAATTTCTTCTTATACATCTGTACATGAATTATAGTACATGATGATCATGGATCATCCCCAATATCAAATAATTCAACTTCTAAATTTACCTTTTAGAGACATTAAAGATCATTATTTATTTACTTTTTTACTTTTTCAATTTCTAGACATTTAAAGATTCATCCAAATTAGAACATTTTTGACAATACAAAATAATGTTAATCAAAATTTATCCCTATGTGATTATGTATTCATTATTAAAATCCATCGAACCCCAAAATGTAATTATGTATAATATATTCCATAATCTATCAACAAAAACAATTTTTTTAAATGGATTTTTATCCCTTTTCTATTTAACATAGCTTGGATCATATTTGATTCTAAAAAACATTATGATATATGTTACTTTTAAATGTCAAAAAAACACCATTTGAATTTAATTCAAGATTGAATATATGAAAAATATATAAAAATTATTCAAATAAACAACAATAATATAAATTCATATCACACTTAAATGGTCTTTGAGATCTTATTTTACCTCAATGTCTTCAATATTCAAACTTATATACATTGTCATAACAATAAAATTCATCACAACACATCCTTTACTATTTTCATAGTATAATTAATTTTATATCACCTAAACACTATTAGGTATTTTTCAATAAGACTTAAAAATACTTCATAATTTTTGAGTAACTCATAAGTATCAATGTAGGGTTTTTTCCTTTTCAATATTTTTAATATTATTTAGAAAATATCTTTCGTATGTATAAAGATATATCATGTATCAGTGAAAAATCTTACATAGAAT